>OZ014522.1:403096960-403696960 GCA_963966055.1 Lathyrus aphaca | reverse complement strand
ACAAAAAATTGATCTGCGGCGTCGTTATCTTCTTCTCGCAAGACTCGTCGTCGTCTGCCGCCTTGTCTCCTTTCAACTCTACTGATCATAATCTGATGTGGACAAATCGACGGTGATGAAAGAAACACACCATGACCTTCGTTCCTTTTCCGTGACCCGAACCTAAACATTTACGACGATCTCTTCAGTCGCGAACTCTGCAAACAACGCTTATAGGCACTGACAATGATTATTCAGGTATGCTTTGAATTCAACTCCTTTCTTCAATTGAAGCGTTCTTCTCCCTGAATCCTTAATCTTGAATTATTCTATGGATGGCTGAATTGTTATTACCCTTGTCTTGCAGAGCTTGTTCATGTTGTTTATGAATTCGTTTTGCAGAATTCTTGATGCAGTAAGATCAAAGAATGATGGTGGAGGTTGTCGATGATGATGAATAGTTGAAGACGAAGATGTTTTGAAGGTTTTCAAATTGGAAGCTATTGCGGTTGATGATGAGGTTTCGTTGCAGGGTTGGTGTGATGATTGATGAGTGTTGAAGAATGGTGGGTCCGATCCTGCTTCGAAGCAATCCGATACTCCAAAGTAATTGCAATGATTCTTTCCGTGCGGATTCATAATGAAGATGAAGGCAACGACGACGATGCGACTTTTAGGTATGATTCCTTAATCCCTTTCTTCCAACTTGTTATGTAATCGGATTTATGTCTTCTTCTCCTCATGCGTGATTGAATTGTTGCAGAGTAATTACTGAATTCTTGTTGTGTTGGTGTTAATCTTGCAGGTGTAACTCGTTCTTGAACCGTGAATTATGATCCATGTTGTTCTTGCGATTCTTGTTCTCGAAGATGCTCGTTGCTGAAACGGTTTGTTGTTGAGGATTTGGGTTGATGTGTGCCGTTACTGCAGATTAGGGGTGATGATGTTGAAATTCTACTTGTAAATTGTTGATGCAGGTTTGAAGAAAAAGATTGAAGAATTGATGATTGAAGATTGATTTTGTGTGTTGCGTTCTAGATGCAGTGGACATTGAAGAGAGGTGAAGAATGAAGATATGGAATATTTATAGTGACGATTTCAAAAGAGAGAGGTCGAAGATATTGGGAAGAAAATAATTTCTGATAGATAGATCTCTCCTTAGTTTCATAGCTCTTTTTCTGTTATCCCCCTTTTCCTGATATATCAGTTTTAACTGATTTTCTGTTGAGAGACTCCCTTTTTTTCAGTTAGGATTTTGTAGGGATTTCTAACCGATTCAGTTGGATACCATGTAACTGAATTTCTGAATTTTTTTTGGTATTGATTCACTTCTGAATTTCTGTTGGAGAATTCGTTCGAGTTTGCTAGTATATTTCTTTTTGAAGTTTATTCTTCTAATCCCTTCTGTTATAACTGAAACTTGGGAAATTAATCAAACTAATATATATATATATATATATATATATATATATATATATATATATATATATATATATATATATATATACACACACACACACAACAACATTACCGGTCTAAAAACATAATCATATGATTGCAATGTCAATTTCTTCATGAAATTCAATCACAAAACTAATGTAATGAACATGAAAATTGAAATGCTGCAAATAGCATAACACAGATATAACAACATATCAACTTAGTGTGAAAGGGAATTTAAAGATTCATCTAAATCATACTCAACCGAGAAATTACAAAACTCCCTCGCGAAATCGGCTCCTTCAATTTGTTCAATTTCATCCTCCCTCATAAATTTGTATTGGATTCTTTTTGCTGGTGCGACCCCCGTTTTCCGCGAATTCTATCTCTGTTTATAATTTCCGGTTGGTATCAGTTGTATTTAATTTTTGTAACTGAATTCAAAGTGGTTTAAGAAATGGTGTTGCTTGGCTCCTGTATCACGTCTACATGATTTTTCTTAAATTATCCATTGATTGAAACTAAATCCCATCTTTTACTTCCGCCAAATCCATACATTGAAATTGAATGGAAATCAATAAGAATGACTTGAAAATAAAATCAGTAGAAACGGCTTGAAAATATGGCATTTAACTAGAATGGGCTGATTTAAAGGAAATCTTGGTTTGATGAATTTGATTAGAAGCATGGGCCATGGTGAAATAAATCAAATCGGAAGGTGGATATGAAAAGTGATAATGGCTTGTATTCGACGGAATATTCAGACTTGAATGATGAATGACAGTGACATTTGATTCCTTCCATATAAACCCTGATTATGCGCTTCCATCTTTAATGTAAATCCAATCCTTGAACCAAAACCAATTCTTATGAATTGTGATGCCATAATAAATTTGAAGGTCACCACCTCAAACCTGCTTTTTTCAATTACTAATATAGCCAAGAAAGGGAGAATACTCTAATGACACCTCTGGACAAGGGAAACCTTGGAACATGATGAATCCCATAACAAGAACATGTTTTTGACGTTGCGAACTCAACTTTTGGTTTCAACCTTGAGCGTAAGGGCTAAGTAAACCACCTGATGGGATATGCAGATGGGTGTGAAATAAACCAGCTAAATGGTTATAAATATGAGGGCAAATTTTGGGGTGTTACAATTACCTAATTTAAGTCAGATTAAAACGTGACCATTGGAT
This sequence comes from Lathyrus aphaca, assembly GCA_963966055.1. Taxonomy (NCBI): domain Eukaryota; kingdom Viridiplantae; phylum Streptophyta; class Magnoliopsida; order Fabales; family Fabaceae; genus Lathyrus; species Lathyrus aphaca. The sequence goes on along the minus strand of OZ014522.1, from coordinate 403,694,342 downwards.
CTCATTTAATTAATAAGTTCAAATCATGGCCCTAGGATCAGATCACCACAAGTCACGTGGACTTCCCATCCTGACTACTGGATCCCTCAACTTCCAATCACAGCCTTTCATCTTGCATACTTTTGTTTTTATTTTATTTTTCTTTGCATTTTATTTCACCAAATTATTAAAAATAGCTAAAAAACTTCAAAAAAATATTTTCGTTTGCATTCTGACTTTAAATATTTTTCTCAATTCAAAAATAATTTTATTTTATTTTTTGCATTAAAAAAGTATTTTTAAAATATTTAAATGATATTTTTAATTAATTAAAGTATTTTAATTAATTAAAAATACATTTAGGTTTCTAAAAATCACCAAAAAAAATCATGAATTATTCCAATGCATTTAGAAACATTTTCAAACTCTTCACATAAATTTCTTTTTAGGTTTGATCTTAGTTTACCAATTTTCTTTGAATTAAGGGTCATTAAAATCACATTTTTAAACCTTAACTTTGAAAAATCATTTATGCCTAACCAAGAAGAGTTTGAACTTGATTCTTTTTGCATTGTGTTACATATTGCATGTAGTTTATAAGTCATTTTCCTCATGAATTTATCTTGTATTTTCAATTTAATTTGCATTTTTCCTTTTGAATCACCCAAAAACCCTAGAAAACTTAGGAAAATCATAACTTTTGATAGGTTAGGCTTCCGACCTTCTCCTTTGGGGTGTGACCTAATATGGGATTAGGGTTTGTTTGAGCTTGATTTCAAATTTTTATCATGATGATTGCTTCTGTTTTAGTCATTTGCATCTCACATGTGCATAAAACCCTAATTTCTCATGTTAATTTACATTCACTTTGCATATTCATCATCACATGAACTTGACATGACATTTCAAGCATTCATATGTTATCTTAGACATCTTAGGAGATGTTAGAATATTGCTTGATAATTTCTTCATTAATTTGCCATGCTTAGCATTCATTTCATTTCATAAACATCCACGTGTTTTCAAACTTCTAAGCATGCTTTCATAACATTTCATCCTTGTATGATCATTCATATGCACTTTGTATGACATAGCATCATCTCACATAACATTTACATGGCATAAGCACTTCTGACTTTGGTCTTTGAATCTCATTTCAATTCATTTCTTCATGCCTTATATCTTATGCATTCATGCTAACACTTTCAGGTACTTTTGGTAAGTTATCTTGAGAGGTGGATTTGCCTTCACCTCTCACCTCTTCTTATCTCTTTCATTTGTATTTTGTTTGTCCTTGAAGTGAATCTAATTCACTTATTTTTCTATATCTCTCACTTTCTTCTTTTAAGTTACTTATCTTCTTAGGAAGTAAGTAACTTATTCTTCTGCTTCCTCCTCCTTTCATCTGCTTCTTCCATTGGTGGTTTCCTTGAAGATCTTTCTTAAGCCTCATAAACCATAGGATATCCAAGAATGATAATGATTAGGGTTGTAATCAGTCCCCCTTAGCTTTTTTCCTTTGAGTCTCCTTGAGTCTCTCTTCTCATCTCCATGATCAGAGACTAAACTCTTAAAGTTTTAGGACTTTGGAATTAGGGTTATGCCTGCATCATTTTCTTAGGATGGAGTGTATAACTTTAATCCTAAGTGTTAAACCTTTAATTTGTTTAAACCTCTTAATCAAACCACTTAATAATCACCAAGACTTTATCTTGTAACTTGGGCCTTACATTAGGGTTCTAACTCTTCCTTATGGTTAAGAGGGACTAACCCTAGTGTTTAATGGACAAGTCCCCCTCAAGTTGTCTTACAAACTTAAAATTCACTTCTTAATCTCACCCTTTAATTAAAATCCATTTAATAAATGTTTGTTATATAATGAATTTAATCCCTAACCATGGATTAAGTTGAGGTATCTTCCTCAGCTTAAGTGTTCTCATCTATTATCCTTCTATTAGGATGGTGTAATGAGTTCACTAATCTGTGATTAGAGATTAAACTCATTACTTAACACTAAACAAACACCCAAAAACATCTAATTAATCACAAGTAGGTTAATGATATTAATCCTACATCATCATGGAAATTAAGTTGATATGTTTATCTCATACTTAAGTAGGCTCATTATCCCTAATCAGGGAGGATATAATGAGTTTACAAACCCTTGATTTAGGCTTAAGCTCATTTACTTATGCAAAACACCAAAAACAATAACAAAACTGAAAACACAAAAAACAAACAATAATCGTCTCCTTCGGGATTATTTGCTCATCACACTCATTCACAAACGAGAACTTGCTTCTTCCGTCTAATGCAAGACAGTTAGCACTCGAGCCAGACGAGTCATACACTTGAGCATAGACAAGCAAGCAGTTCACAGTCAATTTATCTTTCAGTCTCTTTGAATCGAACTACGGTGTTCTGACTTCCTCATTGCACGAGAGGATACGTAGGCATAACTTAATAGTTATCGAACAAAAGTCTTTTTGTCATCCCCCTCTTTCAGCATTCTTTAAAAGCCTCAGTTCCTGAGCAATTCACCCTTTTGCACTGACACCTGTACAATCATTCTTAGCTTTTGCACACAGATAGCACATACACTACCCCTTTAAACACAATCTTGTAAGCGTGGATCCCGTCGAGTACGACGGACAATCTGGGTGCTAATACCTTCCCAGGTTGTAACCAATCCCCTTTCTCAGTTTCTCTGGTTCGCAACCGTCTTATCCATCTTTTTTCTAGGTTTATGCAACATTACCTTTCCTTCGGGATAAAAATGCCTAGCTGGCGACTCTATTCACTTCATTTTCACCCTTTTCATTTCTCCTTTCACCGATTGTTCGCGCTTGTACCGCGATGCAAATTTTCGGGAGCGACATCTATCGACCAAGGATGATATACCATTATGTTTTTATTCGAGGATGATTTCGTGTTGGATCTGTGGATCATATTTTCAGTTGTCATCCAAGAAGGACATTCTTCCACCATACTTTATTTTCCCACAAAGTGCAAATTTTCTGGTTTATTTGGGTATTCAATCCCTCCATACCTTGAACGTCTGAAAGCCATTGATGTTATCCATTCACGTCTATAGATGATTGAATCGGGGCAGATGTAATACCCTAAAATTTTCCCTCTTAATTTATTGCCAGCCTTAAGTGGTTTATGCTTCATTTCCATGTCATTGAGCGTATCATTCCATACATTGCATAATAAAAAGAAAAAAAATACGATACATGCATCATCGGTCAAGGCGAGAGGGGCATGTGATCAAGGGTTATTTGGCATTTATCGGGTCTCAGAATAAAAATGGTCTCAAAATGAACGACCGAGGCCGAATATTCAAGAGTTCCCACCAAAAAATAAAATTCAAATTTTTGGTCAGGTAACCGGTTACCACCTTGGTAGTAACCGGTTACCAGGTGTAAATTTGAAAAAAAAAAGACTTTTTTTTTGGCTTGGAAGGATTTTCCACCACTTTTCCACTTTACACTTCATTCCCCCACTTCACTTTACCTTGCATTCCACCACTCTCTAGAACTTTCTACCATCTTCCTATGGAATATTCCAAGGAATATTCTAGGGAATATTCCAAGGAATATTCTTGGGAATATTCCAAGGAATATTCTAGAGGCTCTAAATAACTCCTAACCTAAATGCCAAGCCTAATTCCCCAAGCCTATCTCCTAACCCAAGCCTCACTCCAAATCTAATACATATATAAATCATTTTCACTCCAAACCTTACAAAAAATACTTCATTTTCACCATTTTTTCACAATTTCTCAAAATTCTCTCATTTTTCTCCATTTCCCAAACTCACACCAAAGCTTCATCATCATCAAGATTCTTCAAGTTTTGCATTGAAACTTGAAGAATAGGAAGCTAAGTCACCACCATTTGCATCAATTCCATGGATTATCGAAGAAGTTGCAACGATTTTGGGGTTTATTTCACCTTACGGAAGAGCTTTTCGAAGATTTCATCAACCGTATTTATTTGGCACATTCACGGATCAAAGCTTCAAATCTATGGTTTTCTCTCCTATCACACATCATTTCGACATTGCAACAATTACCAAAGCAAACCTCCGATTTGTAGGTTGGTGAATCTCATAATCACTTCTCATTTTAACTTATTTCTCTTCATCTCGACGCGCGCGTTCTTCGCGTTTTCTTAATTTTTTATGCTTTAATTGTGTGGATCTTTAGGTTTTAGAATCTTGATATATTTGTGGTTTTAAGTGGTGTTAAATAGTTGCATTTAGGTGTAAGTTTCTAACTTAATTGATAGGCATTAGGTTAGAACTTATTTGAATAAGTTGATGCTGAATTTTCCAAGAAAATGCAGAATTGTTTATTTTGGTCCCAGAGTAACGGGTTACCGCATAGGTAGTAACGGGTTACCTGTGTAAAATTTTGTAGAAAACTGAATTTTTTACACTGGTAACAGATTACCACCTGGGTAGTAACCGGTTACCAGTGTTAATTTTGCTGAAAACTCCAGTTTTTGAACTGGTAACTGGTTACCTCGTAGGTAGTAACCGGTTACCACTGAACAAGAATGAAAAATTCTTGTTTTTTCTTGCATTTTTGATATCCATTCCCCCTCCAATCATCATGGATCTTTAGTATATGGTTTAAAGGAGTTTTTAGGAGCTGTTTATGAGTAGGTGCCCATAGTTTCGACAACTTTCGACGCGCGTTTCGTTCATTTCCGGTTATGTGCTTAAATGTTAAATCTTGTGCTCATAATGAATTGTGAAGTGGATGTCATGATTGAACCTCTTCCTTTGCATGCTAATAATGATCTAAAATTATTCTTGGAACTGTATTTCTGATCAATGCAAGTTTTGGTTATAGGAACATATAATTGCATGTTGTGCTTCTTGCTTGAAAATGAAAGATTCATGCATTCTTGTTTGCTTAATTGCTACACTTTCATGTCAATGATTAATTCTGATTTTTGTATGCCATTATGCATGTTTACTTGATACAATGTATGCATGTTTATTGTGTGCTCATTCACAAATATGTGTTTATCATGAAAATGCATAATTATTACTTTGTGAATATTCTTTGATTCAATTCTTGAAAATGTTCACATGCTTGTAAATCCATGCTTATACCATGCTAGTTGATTTTCTTCAATGATAAAGTGATGTATGTCCATGTATTGAACTTGGTGTGTGCATCATAAAAAATGAGCCAAATCTTCCAAGTTTTTCATAGTTGTGGTGTGAAGCAATAACTGTTAAATGTGTGATATTTGTGGCATGTTCATACTTTTTACACCGATTTTTGCATGTTGTGTGTTAGCTGCAGTAGGTTGTTTGTGTTCTGCATTGTTTTTCCTAGCTGTTTGTGCATTTAGGAGCTGTCAAAAGCTGCTGGATTTTAGCTTAGCATGATTTTTAAACCCCACTGGACTTAGGATTGAGTCTAGTTTAGGTCTAAGTTGCCTTAGGAATTATTTGGTATGTGTTTACCTCATTCCTTTTATCAAATGCAATATTAACCTTTTTTTTGTAGGGAGGTTGAAGTATGCTTCATTCAACTTATTCTTTTACTTCCTTTATGCATTTAATTTGCATTTAATTTCCTTTACCTTTCATACTTGTGTTTGGTAGGGTTTCCCCCTTTTATGTAGAATCAACTTAACTTCTTTAGCAAGTAAGTTGCATTCTATTCCGTTTTTTCATTAGGATTAGAAAACCTTATTAACCATAGGATATCCTTTTGCATGCAATAAATAACTTAGGGTTGGTCTTAGTCCCCCTTAGTTTTTTCCTTTCTCGATTTGAGTCTCTCTTTCTCATCTCATAAAAATAATAATAATAAATTACCTAATAAAGGTTGAACGTTCTCATACAACATGAGACTTTGTTGCGGGGTACTTATACACGTCCTGTTTCGGGGCGAGGTGTAGGTTATCTACCACGACGGATAAGTCTTAGTATGAGAATGTTCACAAACAAATTCAAAATACTTCTCATAAAAGACAAAACAACAAACAATAAGCGAGTTTCCTGTGGGAACTCTCTTCTCATCACACTCACTCTCAACGCGAACTTGTGACGGCTTGTCTCATTTGCAAGACGGTAAACGCAATCGTTCAAGGAGAGCCTGCAACACCTGAGCATAGACATAAGCAGTTCCAACGCATAAAAAACACAAACAAAGTTCCCGCCTTGTTAGGCGAACTACGTCGACTCTGATCCTCATTTTCCCAATGAGGTACGTAGGCAGCGGGGTAGGGCCCGTTCGAGCACATTCTTTATTTTCCCTATATTTTCCCTTTTCGATCTCTTTTTTTCAGTTCCCTTTCTCATTTCCATTCTCATTCCAGTTAGCGGTTTTATTCAGCAACATCTTATTTCTCACCCTTTGAAACAAACAAATAAACGTGGATCACGCCGGGTACGGCGGACGGTCTGGGGTGCTAATACCTTCCCAGTTCCTAACTGACTCCCGAACTCAGATCTTTGGTTCACAGGACCTTGTCCTTTCCTTCTCACTTCGGTTTGTGCAGCATTACCTTTCCCATTCATTCGGGATAAAAATGCCTGGTTGGCGACTCTACCCTTTCCACGCCACTTTCGCGTTTGTACTAGGATGAAAATCCAGGGAGCGACACATATCAGCGCCCAATGCCAGAAACCAAAGAAGACTGCTGCTACTACTCAGAATGCGGGGAGAGTTTTTGCTTTAGCTGGTTCAGAAGCTCCGAAGAAGGACAACTTGATTAGAGGTACCTGTTTTATTAATAATGTTTGATTGCTATTGTTGACACTAGAGATACACATTCATTTATCTCTCTTGAGTGTGCTAATAAATTGGGTTTAATGTTGTCTAATATGAATGATAGTATGATAATAGAGACTCCTGTTAATGGTTATGTGACTACCATGCTTGTTTGTTTGAAGTGTCCTCTGACAATTTTTTAGAAGAATTTTGTGATGGATTTGGTGTGCTTACCTTTACACCAAATTGATGTCATTCTAGGTATGAACTGGTTGGAATTCAATTATGTTCATATTAATTGTTATAGTAAGACTGTGAGGTTCCCTGAATTGTGCGAGAGTGGCGAGTTGAGGTTCTTATCTGCTAAGCAAGTGGATGAACTGCAACTAGATGAAACTTTTATGTTTGCGGTATTTGCATCATTGTAAGTCGATGATAAGACCGTCAGTACAAAGTTGCCAGTGGTTTATGAATTTCAATATGTGTTTCCTGATGATATAAGTAACTTACCTCCCGAACGTGAAATTGATTTTTCTGTGGACTTAGTACCGGGTACGAGTCCCGTCTCGATGACTCCTTATAAAATGTCTACTTCTGAGTTAAATGAATTGAAGAAGCAATTAGAAGAATTATTAGAGAAGAAGTTCATTAGACCCAGTGTTTCTCCATGGGGTGCTCCGGTGTTGCTTGTTAATAAGAAAGATGGTAGCATGAGGTTGTGTGTCGATTACCGACAGTTGAATAAAGTAACTATCAAGAATAAGTACGTACTTCTGAGGATTGATGATTTGATGGATCAATTGGTAGGTGTGTGTGTATTCTGTAAAATTAATCTGAGGTCTGGTTATCATCAGAACGAGATATGGGCATTACGAGTATATGGTGATGCCGTTTGGAGTTTCTAATGCGCCTGATGTGTTTTTGGAATATATGAATAGGATCTTTCATGAGTACCTTGATAAATTTGTGGTGGTTTTCATAGATGATATCTTGGTATAATCTAAATCAGAAGAGGAACATGCTGATAATTTGAAGGATGCGGTGCAGGTGTTAAGAGAAAAGAAATTGTATGTTAAATTATCCAAGTGCGAGTTCTGGTTAAAGGAAGTGATTTTCCTCGGTCCTGTAATTTCAAGTGGGGGAATTTCTATAGATCCTTCAAAGATTGATGCGGTATTGTAGTGCGAGACTCTGAAGCCGGCTACAGAAATTCGTAGTTTTCTTGGGTTGGCTGGTTACTATCGTAAGTTCATTGAAGTTTTTTCTAAGATAGATTTATTGTTGACGCAATTGACTAGGAAGGGTCATATGTATGTGTGGGATGTCGCTTGCGAAGAAAGTTTTGTAGAACTGAAGAAAAGGTTAACGACCGCACCAGTGTTGGTCTTACTGAATCCGGATGAGTCCTTCGTGGTTTATTATGATGCTTCCAAGATGGGTCTTGATGGAGTTTTGATGGATGATAATAAGGTTATTGCTTATGCTTCTAGACAGTTAAGAGTTCATGAGAGGAACTATCCTACTCACGACTTAGATTTGGCAGCTGTGGTATTTGTGCTTAAGATTTGGAGACACTATTTGTTTGGATCGAAATTTGAAGTATTCAGCGATCACAAAAGTTTAAAGTACTTGTTTGATCAGAAAGAGTTAAATATGAGGCAGAGGCGTTGGCTTGAATTATTGAAAGATTTTGATTTTGATTTGAATTACCATCCTGGTAAGGCAAATGTTATGGCTGATGCTTTGAGTAGGAAGTCATTGCATATTTCGATGCTTATGGTGAGAGAACTGGAAATGATTGAGAAATTCAGAGACATGAGCTTATTGTGTGAAACTACTACAGATTGTGTGAAATTTGGTATGTTAAAGCTGACTAGTGATATTTTGGAAGAGATTCGTGAGGGTCAGAAATCTGATTTGAAATTAGTTGATCAATTGATGTTGGTTGATCAAGGTAATGAAGGTGACTTCCGAATTGATGAAGATGGAGTTTTGAGTTTCCGGGATAGAGTATGTGTTCCGGATATTCCTAAAATTAAAAAGAGTATTTTAGAAGAAGGACATAAGAGTCGACTGAGTATTCATCCTGGCGCTACGAAGATATATCAGGATTTATGCAAGTTGTTTTGGTGGTCGGGTATGAAAAGAGATATTGTTGAATTTGTATATGCTTGTTTGACATGTCAGAAGTCGAAGATTGAACATCAGAAACCTTCAGGTATGATGCAACCTTTGAATGTTCCTGAGTAGAAATGGGATAGTATTTCCATGGATTTTGTGACTGGATTACCTAAGACTGCAAGAGGTAATTATTCAATTTGGGTGATTATTGATCAGTTAACTAAGTCGGCACATTTCTTGCCGATGAAGATTAATCATTCCATGAAAAGGTTAGCTAAGATTTATATTGATGAAATTGTGAATTTGCATGGTGTACCTTCGAGTATTGTGTCGGATAAATATATGCGGTTTACATCGAGGTTTTGGAAGAGTTTACAGGATGCCTTGGGTACTAAGTTGAGGATGAGTTATGCTTATCATCCGCAAATGGACGGTCAGATGGAAAGAACGATCCAATCTTTAGAAGATTTATTGAGAGCTTGTGTATTGGATCAATGAGGGTCTTGGGATAGTCATTTGCCATTGGTTGAGTTTACATACAACAACAGTTTTCATGCTAGTATTGGAATGGCTCCATATGAAGCGTTGTATGGTAGACGTTGTTGTACTTCGTTGTGTTGGTATGAGTCATGAGAGAGTTTAGTGCTCGGGTCTGAGATTTTCCAAGAAACAACTGATAAGATAAGAATGATTTGGGAAAGGATGAAGATGTCTCAGAGTCGTCAAAAGAGTTATCATGATAAGAGAAGAAAAGCACTTGAGTTCCAAAAGGGAGATCACGTGTTCTTCAGAGTTACTCCTATGACTGGTGTGGGAAGAGCTTTGAAGTCTAAAAAGCTCACTACATGTTTTGTCGGTCTGTATCCGATTATGCAGAGGATATGAGAGGTTACCTATCAAGTAGATTTACCTCTGTCACTTGCGAATTTGCATGATGTGTTACATGTGTCGTAGTTGAGGAAGTACATTCTGGATCCGTCGCATGTGATACAGGTAGATAATGTTCAGGTGAGGGATAATCTTACAATTGAAGCTTTACTGGTAAGAATTGATGGTAGAGAATTGAAGAAACTGCGAGGTATGGAAATTGCCTTAGTGAAGGTATTGTGGGGTGGACCAGCTGGAGAAAGTTGGACTTGGGAACGGGAAGATCAGATGAGGGAGTCGTATCCGGCTCTATTTACTTCAGGTAATTTTCGAGGAAGAAAATTCTTTAATTAGGGGAGAGTTGTAACACCCCGAAAATCTAAATTTAATTATTTAGTTAATTATTTAATTAATTTAGAAGGATTGGAGAATTTGGATTAAAATGGAGAATTTTGGAGAAAAGTGTATTTTTATATGATAAGGATAAATGGTGTATTATTATACTATTTTGTTATTATTATTAAAAATATTATAAAGAAAAGGGTAAAGTGGTATTTATGTGAAAAGTATGAGGGTAAGATGGGAAAAGACATAACTGTGATAGTTTTTGTAAAAAGGGAATTGGAGTTTTAGGAGTTTTAGGGGAATTTGTATGTACTGTGTGAGTTTTAGGGGTTTTGACTTAGGTTGAGTTTAAGAGTATAATTTGTTGAATTGGAGTAGTTAAAATGTGTTAGAATCATAGTAATTTGATGTATGATTTGTTGCTTTGTTGCTGCATGTTTTGATTGATGAATTAAAAGGCTTTTAGAGCATAATGAGAGAAATTGGGGTTTTGGGGTACTATTTTCGTAACAGCAGAAGACTGCTAGAAAACGTGCGTTAACCGGTTAATTCTATAGGTTAAACGGTTAACCATTTGAAAAATAGTGTTTTTCTGAAAACGTATAGGCGTTAACCGGTTAACGCTATGGGTTAACCGGTTAACATTGTATTGGAGGCAATTTTGAATTCTTCTAAAATTCATAACTTTTGAACCGTAAGTTCGATTTGCATAGTTCTAAGATCCTTAGAATGTTCAATTGCTATAACAATATAATCATATTGGGGAGTAAGAAATCTCAATATCTTTTCAATGATTACTTGTTCAGAAAGAGTCTTTCCACAAGATTTCATCTCATTTGTGATCAGGATCACTTTAGAGATGTAATCAGGTGCTTTCTCATTGTTTTTCATGTTGAGATTATCATATTACTTACGTAGAGACTTAAGTTTCACCTTATTCATTATTGCATCATCGTCGTAGCACCATGCCAGTTTATCCCATGTATCCTTCATCGTCGTCAAATCAACGATCTTCTCAAACACATTCAAATCCACACATTGATTTGGAATTCCTTGGGCATAATTGAAATGATATGGGCTTGGTTCAGCTAGAAGACTGCATTCGGAAATGATGTGTCTGGGGGTTCCACAAATTTCACATTCGGGTTGTACACCAGCTATGATAGTTGTAGGGTTAACAAATGAGCATTCGACATTTTGCGCTAAAGCGTCCATATTGACTTTCATATAGTCTAGGCAACTAACTTTTTACATACCTCCTTTGGTTTCTTCTTCTCTACTGATGCTAGTTCTGTCCCCCATTGATAATATTTTTATGTTATGTCTTCAATGCGTGCAAGCATCGAGGTATGGTTTGTTCATTAGTGCACCATCGGCAGGAGGGTCGATGGTCATCTTCGTGTTATAGAGAAGTTCATTTTAGAAGATATTAATGATCAACCATTATTCTTAATTATGGTGTGGACAGACTCTTAAGATCTCTTTATACCTTTCCCAAACTTCGTAAAGGGATTCACCATCTTGTTGAGTGAATCTAGTTATTTGGTTTTGTAGGATAGCAGTCTTACTTGGTGGAAAGTATCTAGCAAGGAATACTTTCTTACGAACATTCCAAGTAGTAATAGAATTTGCTAGGAGAGAATCTAGCCATGATCTTGACTGTCTCTGAGGGAAAAAGGGAATAAATGTAAATGTATTGCCTCAAGAGAAGCATTGTTGGATTTCAATGTGTTATCTAGTTAAATGAAAACTCTTAAATGTTGGTTTGACTTCTTAGTTGGGAGACCAGCAAACTAGTTTTGTTGCACGATTTGCAACAAAGTGGGTTTTAGTTCAAAGTTATTAGCTGGGATGCTTGGGTTATAAGAATAATCTAATGAGGTTCTTCATTAGAAGATAAGGAAGAGTCCTTAAGTGGTTTTCGGTCTTGTTCTTCTACCACTGCTCTTCTAATTCATTGGAGCAAAAGTCGTGCACGTGCGTATCTTTCTGGTAGAGTGAATTGGATCTTCTAAAGTTCTAGTACTGTAAGTTCTTCGCATTGATTGACAAAGGGTTTCTTATTCTAGATGGTGTAACAATAGGGTAGGATATGGAGTGTATCAGTGTAATATAAAAGGTTGTCAAACCCACGGAGACCTAATGGTCAATTTATCGTCTTCTATTGCAACGATGTTTATCTAAGGCGATCTTAAAATGGTTTCGAAATATAAATAAAATAAAATAATAAAACTTTAATAAAATTCAAGAATGTAATATTGGAATGTGAATCCCATCAATCAACAGTACTCTTGTCATTTCTAAGTACAACTACTTACAGATTAATATTTTCTTCCTTGAAAAATATTTAATTAAAAAGGAATCGTAGCTTTCGCGTATTCGAAACCAAATTTTACTCTCTAAATCTACATCATTCGCTCTCGCGAGCCCGACCGCGTATTGCGTTAATGTAGAAAAATATTTTTAGTAACCAAATACGTTTACTCAGTTGAAATGTGGTTTTGATTGGAAAACTTAACTTTAAAGGGTTTCCAGCTTTCTCTCAGATAACCAGATCATAAAATTATCAAAGCGTCTGCAAATAATTTTAAAATCACTTTCTAGAATATTAAACTCTCCTAATTAATTAACAAAGTGCTTACACGGTGTTTGTTAACCAAAAAATAATCAACTTTAATCTTATGTGTCAGACGACTTTCGATCTTACCCGACGTGGTCACGATTCTACTTTTGTAGTAATCGATCAAATTAATTTCGAAAAAAATAAATTAAAATAAAAACAACCCCAATAGTAATCCTAAAGAAACAGCAAACGGAGTACCTTCGAATCGATGGTCCTCACGTTCCAGCACTAATGTATTAGATGAACATATTCATGGTAAACATTATTGCTTTTGATTGAAAAATGGAATTTTATATAATAAGCGATTAGATTGAAATAAAGAGCATACAATGAAAATAAATTAACTAATGCAAGGAAAAAAATCGTGCAAAGTAAATAGACAAGATAAATAAAATGTAAATAATACTGAATATAATAAGAACCTGCTCCAATAGGAGACGAATCTGGTACAATGGAAATAGTCGGAAATAACTTGAACGAAATGTAAATGGCAGCAAGATTAAAAGCTACAATATAAAATGCTCCAAACTTAATGACAACAACAATATAATAACTCTTATATGTGAAGAATTAAAGCTTTTGGAATGTAAATTTAAGGCCTAAATTGTACTAATCTTGGATGCCTCTAAAAGTGAAATATAATACTTATTTATAATGGTACCAAGCCTTTGAGATGAAGCTACTGTTGCTGAATTTGTGTGAGAGGAAAAAGAGGAATCATGGGGTGAATTCTCCAACTACCATTGACTGGGGCGAATTTCCTATATATGGAGACCGCCATGTCCAAGGTGGTGAACTCCACCTTCATAAAAAGTATGGACTTGTTCTTTGTGACGGTTGGGTCGTGGGACACGTCATCCACCTTATGGCCACCTCCATGGTGAACGCCATGATGAACACCATGAGTGTAAATTACACTTTTTTCTATTTTTCATCTGATTCTCTTCGTTTCTTCGAGTACGGCTTTCACTTGGTTATGTTCATGAAATACAGACAAAATATCAACATAATACTAGAAATGAAAACAAAATAACAGTAAAACATGTGCAAGTCAAGCCAAATATATGGTGTGTTTTGGTGTTATCAATTTCCAATAAGATGATTTGAACAACCAATGTTGATATACCATCATCCTGTTAAATATGCATCATCAGATTCAGAAGCCATCAATAGCACAAATTCATCATCAGAATCTCTTCTGGATATGTTTGCTTCTTTTGAATTCCTTTCTTTGTTTGAACATCAATAAAAAAAGAAGTGACCAAACTTCTTACAACAGTAGCATTGGACCTTTATCTTGTCATACTTATCTTTTCCCATCTAAGCATTCTTCTGCCTTCTAGAAGTTGATGTTTGTGACTTCTGAACACCATTATATTTCTTCATGGCTTCTGACCAAGACTGCTTCTGACATTTCTTACCAGAAGCTGCTTTTAGAGTTTGTTTCTCTACCTCTCTTTTAGTCTCTCTCAGCCATATGCAACTCTTATGCCTCTAGGCTGCTTTGTAGCTCTTCAATTCTCATGGTTTTAAGATCCTTAAAATATTCAATTGCTACCACAATGTAATCAAACCGAGGAGTAAGAGATCTAATTAAGTACATTCTCAATGATCTTTTTATCAAAGATAGTTTCTCCACACGACTTCTTCTCATTTGTGATCAGAATCACTCTGAAGATGTAGTCATATACCTTTTCATTGTTCTTCATGTTGAGATTCTCATACTTCTTACGTAGAGACTAAATCCTTACATTCTTCAATGATGCATCACCGCCGTAGCATTATACCAGTGTGTCTCACGCAACATTCAGTGTCGTCGAATCAGTGATCTTCTCAAACACATTTGCATCCACATACTGATGGATGTAGAACAATGTCTTTTGCTCATTCTTCCTCATTTCTCTTTGCACGTTTCTTTGTGCTTCTGTCACAAACGCTGCAACCGGGGCATAACCGTCGTTGACAAGATCAAAAACATCTTGAGCACCAAATAACTTTTACATCTTAATCATGCACTGATTCCAGTTCTCGCCATCGAACACTAGAAGCTTGGTACTCAGATTATCGTTTTTGTTCATCTTTAACCTTGTGCAATCACTCAGATCTCACTAAACACTAGTGTTTCCCAATCCCACATAATCAAGAAATGTGAACTTGTTACGATTTCGATCAAAAAATTCAACACGAATTCAAGAAACGAAATTAATCACACAACGCCTCACCATTCACTCGTGTTTCCCTGTGGGCTTGAATCGGAGCTCTTGATACCAATCGTTGGTACACAAGATGAAGAAGATGGAGATGGAGGAAGAGAATAGAGAATTGAAAAAATAACAAACTTCCACTACTCATCAAATGTTTACAAAATGGTTACTCCACTGCACTGGCTATGCGCACTACTTACTGCTCAGTGCGTGTGATACAACTATTTAAAACTACACTAGTATATATACATAAAGAAAAGTGTGTGCATGTGATACAACTATTTACAACTACACTAATATATATACACAAAGAAAAGTGTCGCATAAACTAAATACTAAAATACTGAATTATCCTTGAATAAAATTTACATATCATTGAAGAGAAACTTAGAACGTATATTGATTATAGCAAACTAGAATCAAATGCTACCGAATCATGACATAAATTGATTCCTAGTACATTTATTAACTCTTTTTGTTGTTGCCATTTTGAATATGTTAAGTGAAAACTAATCTAACAGAAATTTTATAATACAAAACCCCCTCCACCGTTTGTTTTTTAGAGTCTTCTATTATTCTCTCTTATTCAGATTATTACGCAATTACTATATGAAACACAAACACATACATCCAGAATACGACCCTAGCCCAGTGGACATGATACTGTCATTTCTTTATTCTCATTTCTTAATATCTGATATGAATAAATATCAGCTTTCCTGTTGTTGCCTTAATCTAAAGAATGCCAAAAATTCTAAACTACCTCTATGAATAATACACTTTCTGACAACATTCACGACCTTATATGCTCAATTAAATCTTTAAACAGTAGAATTTAATAAACATGATAGTGAAAATAAAAACATAAATTTGATAAGATATTTCAGTTTTTGACTTTTTATATGAAACTGCATATAAATATTCTATCAGCTGATTCATATCAGATTCCGGTTAGCAATAATGTAAAACATTGGCAACTGTTGTTTACCATATCAGTAAAACTATATATATATATATATATATATATATATATATATATATATATATATATATATATATATATATATATATATATATATATATATATATATATATATATATATATATATATATATATATATATATATATATATATATATATATTTAGATTTTGTATTGATCAGCCCGCATCCATTTAACACATGACCACTTATCACCCTTGATCACAGGACATGAACCTGAAAATTATTACATACATATATATACGTTTGTAAGTCTATCTTCTTTAAATAAAAGTGCAAACTCGCTGACACACATCTTCATTGATGCTATTAAGAATATGATAGTAAAAAAAACAATGCAACTAACTAACCGTGCAAACTCGATTTATCTAAAGTTGCATTAGGCTTCATGCTCCAGAAAAATATAGCATCACCCATCTTGGGCTTAATCGAAATCCCTTTTTTTCCACAATCAGATAACTCACTCCACCCAGGCACAGAGTTAAAGTTTCCCTTTGCATATGGAAACACTGTCTCACCCCCTTCTTCAACATCTGAACTGTATCATCCAAAATACAAAAAGTGCACACCAATATGAACTTCATATATATCAAAGAAGAAAATTGAAATCAACAATGAGTTAATGAAAACTTAAGTCACTTACAGGTACATCAGCATTGTTGCTATACGGTTACCCCCATTCCGAGTATTATACTCATCTCTAAAGTAATCCAAATGAGGTACATACTTTTGTCCAACTTCATAGTGGAGAACTTGAATACCTTCCCCATTCTCTGAATATTGTGTAACACAGCTGAAGTAATGGTTGTTTGAAAATGGAAAAATAGAAAGAAGGAATAGAAAACGCACCTACAGGTATAAATGTAAAATCTGCTATTCTTTTCTCGATCGTCCTTACGATTTTATCAGCTCCTCTCTGGAGGAAAGTTCCAGAGCTCGTTCTTATACTAAATGCAATAGGAATATGTAAACAAAAGGTTTTCCATCAATGAAATTGCAAAGGAGATTTATTGATTAGGTCGAAAAAGAAAAATCTAACCTGCTGAGCACACTCTTTCCGGTTTTAGAATCAACAACAACTGAATTATGCATACTTGGCCTTGCAATATCGATTAGATGTTTACATTCGGCTTTTGTCTGTTCAGATCAATCAGCTAAGCCTTAGCATTTGAGAAATGCAAGAATTATAACATTCATATTATATTAGAGGATCGATCATGTTAAAAATGATATTCAGATACAACAGAATTTACACGTCTTCTCTCTACGTATCAAAACTATCTAAATTTAACTGACCAGAAAATGATGATATAAAAAGGCTCTAGGCTCCCATGATATGGTTTCAACCCAACGCTCTCCGGCACCATTTTTGCTTCTACATATATAATATAAGAATTAGAGATAAAGAAAGGAAAATGAATTGTAGTAATGGAATTGAAGATAAACCTGAGATCATTGCGAGAGATGGAGCTGAGGTAGTTGAATGCTAAGAGAATGAAAACGAGGATTGTGAAGGTCACAAACAAGATGAGGATGATCAATCTCCCTGAAGTTGATAGCAATGGTTTAGGAAGTCCCATGCGAGAATGCCTGAGTTTCGCCATAACTGTTTTCGAAAGAGTTCGGTAATGTAAAATCTAAAAAATGGATTGAACTGGAAGAGAAAGAGAATGCTAATGATAGTTTTAAATCATAATTTTTTTTGTTTTTCATCGCATGTCTATCTCTGTGAGTAGTTCTGTTTGCAGATTGCGTACTACTGGCTAGTGTAACAATGAGCCAATGATACTTTACTGGCTAGTGGTGGATTCCATGGTTTCATTTCATTGTAAATACTAAATACACACACTATTGTATTGAAGCCAACTTTATAATATTAAAAGTGTCTTTCCAGCACCTTTTCATAGTTACATATTTTTCTTGAAAAAAGCTTTATGAAAAGAAGAAAAAAAAAAATTAATATATTATACTCCTTTAATTAAACTTTAAAATTTCTTTGAAATTCGAAAATTCAATATGCTTTTTGAGTGAGATCAAAGGAGATGTCTGAAAAATATGAAGGGATAACTTCGGAACGAGAGAGATGATAGATGCAAAGAAGGTGCAATCCGAGTTGTGATAAATAGGTACCTGAAGTAATAAATTATGAAGAAGGTTTGTGAGAAAATCCTAGTTTGGATAATACTTTTACCCAAGCAAAACCATGTGTTAGACATGCATATGCATGTAGTTCTTGACAAAGTGATTCCAAATATAATATGGATGAATTATGATATTTAAAATTTGTGATTAATTTATAAAAATATATTTTTTCAAAACGTTTGTTTTAGAGCTTAAGAATAAGATAAAAGAACGAAGGAGAAGAAGAGAGAAATGCAACAGAAATAAAATAATTAATAAAAATTAAATAAGGGTAATGCTAAAGAAACACATTTATAAAAAGTTTGTATTGAAAATATCAATAAAAATTTAAATTTTGTATTTTCATTAAATGCAGTGCACAATTTCCAAGATATTATTTATCGATTTAGTTCTTAACTTGTGCCCCTAGGGCACAAGTTAGGACACAAGTTAGTATTACCCATTAAATAAATATAAGAGTCTAGAGATAGTGCACTAGAGATTTAAACATGTTCACCCTAACCACTTGATCTATTAAATAAGAGATAAAAACACATGATATATTCTAGTTCACTTGATAACCTCAAGATAATCCTGTCCACCCGCCAAGGTGATTTTACCTTAATCTAAGGACTTAATCCACTATAATCAAACTGATTACATTGTACAAGCACCAATTGTGACTAACACTGCACAAATAACTATTGTGACTAACAACATTGCACAACACATGTTGTGACTAACAACCACTAAGACACACAGTCCTAGTCTTCCTAAAGCTCCTGACCTCGGTGGTCCTTTAGGGAATACAAACAACCGTTTATAATAGGGAGTTTGTTTAAGTGCTTCTTCATAAGCTGGGTAAACACATTGAAAATAAATGGACTAGAAGATAAATTATACACATATTATGAATATGACATTGTATTATGATTCGCTGTTTTGTGAAGTCTTCTTCAGCATAACATCAATAGTTGCAGCCATCATCACGTCTTTCTTCACGTGACCACATCCTTATATAGTCAACAATAGACCCGTTGGAGGGAAAATCAGTAATTCTTGAATGAGCTAGCTACTAAAAGAATGTCGTTATATAGGGATAAAATTTGTACAACCACATATGTCCTTTTCCACAAAATCACTATAGTAGATAGGTAGCGGAATGGAATGTTTTGTACTATGTATTATTCCCTTATAAACATTAACCTTATCTTTTGTTCTTCAGAGGCTTCTGATTCTGAGATGATTGAAGCATGAATAGAAGAATAGATAATTGGGTCTTCATAATCTCAAGTCTTCAAAGTCTTCAGTACTTGTTCACCAGAACCTTGTCTTCAGAAACTTCAACATTTGTCTTTGAAACCCTTTGTCTTCAGAAACTTAAGTCTTCAGAACTTCGTTCAACAGAACCTTGTCTTCAGAGTCTTTAGCACTTAGTATTCAGAACCTTTAATCTTAAAAAATCTCAAGTCTTCAGAATCTTCAGAACTTCGTTAAGTTGAACCTTGTCTTCAGAATTCTTCAACACTTGGTCTTCAAAAGATAACGACTTCGGAAGCTTAACAGACTTCAGAAGTGGAATATCAGAATCACGCACATAATACATAACCCAAGAGAACATTACAGAAGCAACATAGTGTCTTCTTAGGATCTTTCTGAATGTGATCATATACATAAGCAACCTTGCTTCTTTTGCACAAAAGCAACTTATGTCACACATAGTAACACGCATATGGTCTTTATCAATCATCAGGACATGTTTGTTAAATCTACAAGATAAAAATGTTATAGCACCAAATTATTCTCACACAAATACTCCATTGTTATCATCAAAACATAGAGATAAGATGTAAAACCAAATCTTGTTCTTACAATAACTTCTCAAAATTGGTTAATAAAATAATTATATGAACAATTGTGCTATATTTGAAGAACAACTTACATTGATTAGTTATTTTGAGGCATAATGTAACTCATCATTCATCTCACGCTCTTTTATGGTTAAAATATCTTCAATGTTTCAATTTCTTTATTCAACACTTCCTTTTCTACTAATTCATTCTTGAAAGCATAAAATTTGATGCTTTGAAAAATGAACAAATATGAAAGAAAGTTGAATGAAAAGTAGAAGTATTGGAAAAAATTTAATGAGAAAAAAGAATGATATAAATGATGAGTTGTAGAATGCTATAAAATTATTAATCAGTGTAAGATAAGTTTCAGGTACAACATAATTTTTCATATGATTATTTCCAAAATCAATTTAATAGGTTATATGTCCAAATAGGGGTTAGTGAAACAAACAATCGAAATTAGATGTAATAATAAATTCAACTCGACGAAACAAGATGAGAGTTACACAAAGAATCACAACATATAACAAAGAATCAATCTTAAACTCAAACACAATAACAACAACTAAAATACATAATATAGATTTAATAAACTCAACTCAAAAACAACAACTTACATTAAACAAGAACACACAAAAAATCAACAATAATAACAACAACATCAAGAACAACAAAGCCATTAAACAAACTATAGGGTTTAAGGTCTCATCAACAAGAACAACAATATCGTCAAAAACAACATTAGTAACCTATAACATAAATTTGTTTAATTAGTAACAACAACAACAACAATAAGATTAAGCTTTTAGGATTTAGGTTCTCAACATCGAGTCTTAACAACAAGAAAAACAACATCAACAACAACAATATCAATAAACCAATGTTTAAACTGTGAAAACAACAAAAGAAAACCTCTAGGGTTTTGGATCTCAACCACACAACAACAACAATATGAAAACAATATGAGTAGTGATATTTGATGAAACAGATCTCTAAAGAAGAAGTAAAAAAAGGATTTGGATCTCTGAATAAGAAAAAAGAGAACTAAACACATAACATCTTAGAACTGTAGATGATATGTCTTTATGGCTCTCGTTGTTTAGGTCTCTTTTGTTTAGGGGTTTTTTGTTAGAGTTCTATTTGTTTTGTTTAGACAAATGAAACTGAGTGCTACAAGAGACAAATATATATATATATATATATATATATATATATATATATATATATATATATATATATATATATATATATATATATATATATATATATATATATATATATATATATATATATATATATATATATATATATATATATATATTGGAGAAACATATTCAACTTGGTGGGAAAAAAACCGAGGTGAAAAGTGGCATATATTTAGATTAAAAATAAAATATTCAAGAAAGCGCCAATTTTAATTAGATAAAAATATAATCTGAAGTTGTTAGGATTCGAAGCATGTACACTAAATAAGTTTACTCCTCGATTTTCAAAATAACCAACGGAATATATTGTATATTTATATAAAACAAGACGAGGAATTTTACCTCAAATTTTGATAAGTGGGGTGAAATTTGTCATAAAAAGTAGTTTTTTTTTAGTAGTGAAGAATGTGAACTTGTGTTTGGAGACAAGGCAAATAGTTTACCGAAAGAGAAAAAATATCCATTTTAGGTAGAAAACAACTATCCAAATCTCGATTGGGGAATTTTTGTATAGTTGAAATGGTACTAGTATAATAGAAAGAAGATATTGATATCATTATAAAAAAAATTATATGACTACTCCTCGAATAATATATATATATATATATATATATATATATATATATATATATATATATATATATATATATATATATATATATATATATATATATATATATATATATATATATATAAACAAGGAAACCTTGGTTTAATTGTTGTAGAAAAAATGTAATGTCAACCAAGAAGTGATGTTGTGTCCCAAATGTAGCTTTGTATTCAATAAAGCTACTTCCAATGCCTTTGATATGGCTAAAAAAACAAGTTGCTCGACGAACAAAGAAAACATCGTAGTATAAAGAATTTTCATTTCGAAAGGTTGATCTCAAAGTGAAAAAATAAGTCTCTTCACCAATTTCCACATATTTGCCTCCTAGCATAAGAAAAACTCATATATATCCTTATAGGGTTTCATCTAGTCAATGGTTCAGGATTTGTAATCTACATACCTATTATCCTCAGGCCACCAAAATTACTACACTAGAAGTTGTTCAAACCATATTTTCAAAAGGAGAAACCAAATCCTTTTCTCTAGAAAAAAATGTAGATCAGCTACATGGAGATTTTAGATCAAGACCTTCATTGTTCACTTATTTAGATGAAAAAGAGAATGGATTTTAAGAATCCAATTGAGAAAGATATTATAAATATGATAGTCATGTTAATGTGACGATCAAACATCACTGATATGTGAAAATCATGTACTAAAACATGGGGCAAAACTGATATGCGTTGAACAAGTGACTTCAAACACAAGAGGGAGGAGGGTAAATTGTGTTATACATTTTTAAAGCTTTTTTTCTACAATATTTATTTACTTGGTCCATTTTAAGAAGAGAGATGAAGCTAAAATTTAAGAATGGAAGATAAATTACAAGAATGTAAGAGATAAGAGTTAGGAAAGTGCACATTGGGATTCATATTGATTCAACTTTAAACCATGTGGCATACTCCGATCTTCAAGAGTTTCCTCTTGAGAGTTCTACGATCAACATGAGCTTTTATCACAAGATCTTCCACAACCTACTCACATTAAGCTTTTATCCAGACCAAATTTGCAACCTTTATGTAAATTATAATGCTACAAGAGAATGAGAATATTGATTACAACATGATATTATTCAAACAACAACGCAACTCTTACTTAAGTCTTTTGCTCTCTCAAAACTAAAATTGTATAAAGTATAAAATTGTTTCTAAAAGATATTGATTAAGAGAGAAGAGTATAATATCATATTTCTTGTTTTGAGAAGTGAACACAAGACCTCTTATTTTGGCCAAAAGGAAAGAAAAATGGGTCGGAGCCTCACTCTAATTGATTAGCTTGTGACACTAGTCGAATCCTTCTAGGTGCTAAAAATCATTGTGTTTGTCCAGTCTATACAAATATTTGTTATGGCTTTAAATGGGCCCCCACTAGTGGATGGTGAAAATGATCCTCTTGGATTAGTCAGTTGCAATGTTGAATACCAAGATTTCAAAAAAATAAAAGGTTCCTAATTGATTAGGTGGCAATTTTTCTCCATAATCAATTACACATGTTTTAATCAATTAGAGAGCAAAGTTTTCTTTATAATTGATGAGATAATTTTCCTATTATATTAGCATATGACCATAGTTGATTTTTAATAATATTTTGAAAAAGATAATATTTGTAAAAATTGTTTAAGTGTGTGGGTGTGTGTGCACATTACTTAAGTAACTTTAGAGCTACTCACATTTATTACAAACTTTTGATCTTAAACAAGTAAAATTGCGCTAAGGCACAAGATCAATCTCATTTCAAAGACTCCAGTTTTTTTATGTTAATCTTAGTATTAGACTTTCTTTTGTCATCATCAAAACTAGAGCCAAATCCATATTTACGTGCACAACACATAGAACCACAATAGAAATTGTAACCAAAACACTAATACAAACTTTGGAGATTATGATGATGATGATGATAAAGATGATATAATTACCACACTAATACAAATAACACATTTCATGACAAAAATTTCACCTCACCCAACAAAAATTGAGGTTTAAACCCTGAGCACCCCACATTTTTTTATTAAAAAATTCTAAATTTATTCTCTTGGTTGTAATGAAAAATCTAGGGATAAAGTAACTAAGAGACTCACTTTAAATACTAGAAATTGAAGTTTATATTTTTTAATATTTTATTCATTTGGTTTTCCTAACAACCGAGAAGAAATATTACTCATTTTTCCTATAAAAGCATTCATTCATTAAGTTTTGCACTAACCTAACACATATGCTACCTCTTAAACTTGTAAACATCATTCTCGACACTACTATAAATAATATATTTCACAATGGTTGGAATCAACATTTAACCACAATTGATGGTCTGTGGTAATGTAGCGTGTGGTAGTACATGAGATACTACCATGGACCATTGGTTGTGTTGATAAACTAAAAAGCGTCCTACATATCACCATAGTTGAAATAACCAAACATAGTGAAAAGTTTAAATATCATTAGTTTGATACTCAACAACGTCATTTTATAGTTTTGTTAAACTAGATATATCACTACAGTTTCCATAACAATTTTGTGGTGAAATGTTTTGTTTTTTTTTAATATATATGTTTTGATTTTACAAAATTCTAATTTTTTTAACCTGTATTCTTATTAATAAAAAATAGACCACGAACAACAACACAATACATTTATGAAAGGAAAAAAAAAACTAGCAACTATTAAGAACTAAAAATTGTATAACATTAAAACAACATACAATTTACACATCATTACATAAAATAAGAAATCATTCAACTTACAAAAATATTGTGTAATGCACTCTTCAAATAAGATCCACAAGTTGACCGGGGACCTCTTTTTATGTCTTATCTCTAAAAACCTATAATTTCAAATAATAATCTTAGAAATTATAACGTATTATTAATATAAATAATAAAATATATTTACTTATTAATTTTCCCCTATGTCTTCTTCATGATCATAATGAATAGCATGCACATCATTTGTATCAACTTATTCATATGAAGTAGGCACATGTCTTGAATAGGAATAAGTTATAGTAATATCAAATGCGATAATAGTAATGCTATCAGTCTTGCTAAGAATCTTATGATGCATTCACAGACTAAGGATATAGAAATCGTGCACCATTTCTTTAAGCTATGTTTGGATTGATGGAACATAACGGAGCGGAGCAAAAAATAGTGGAGCGGAATGGAGCGGAGGGGAACAAAATATAGATCCCACTCTATTGTTTGGTTATTTTATTAAAAATATATCTCATTTTATCACATACACCCCAAATTGGGTGGAACAAAAAATGGGGAATTGGATGGAATAGATTCCATCATGTTCCATTCCATTCCATCCATTATTTACAAATCCAAACAATGGAATCATATTAATTACAACTCCTCCCCATTACATTCCATCTATACCACCAATCCAAACACACCCTTAGAGATCGTGTTGAAAGGATGTTGTTTTTGAATATGTGATAAGAAAAAAATTAAGTAGATGATATTTTTACAAAACTGCTATTTATAGAGTATTTTTCACAAGATTCATAGAGAATTGAGAATCTTGGATTCTTTGTGTTATAAATAGATTCATATTCTATTTATTTCATTTTGCTTTTTTTAACAGTTACTTATAATTAACTATATTGGTATGATCACTCCAACTTTTATCTTTAGTTGTATTATTTCTTTTCATTTGTTATATATGTCTATATGTTTACATCTTATATGTCATTTTACTTTCATAGTTTCTTAGTTGTTGAATGATTTTTTGTTATGCATTTAAAACATTTTTAAGTGCATTTTTTGTTTATGAACATTTTGAAAATCTTTTTTAAATTTCTCATACATTATTTAATCTTTCATATTTGTATGTCTTGATCAATGAGAGTTTTGTTGTTGTTTTATTTCATGTTATAATGTGCATATGTGTTGCACTTGATTTGACATTGTATCTTATGAATTTGTGATATATTATTTTTATCTGATATATATTCTTTCTTAGCTATGTTTAGCTTCGTTTCTCAGGATTATTTATATGTTTGCTGGTTAATTTGCATTTAGACTCATTACCATCTATCTCTTTTATATCTTGTTAAAGGGTGGAGAATTTGTAATGTGAGTCTAGATTTGATTTATGTGTTTTATGTTATTTGTGGTACGTGCAATGTTTCAAGGGAGCACAAAAAAAGGGAGGAAAATAGTGATCACGCTTTGTTTATGCTCAACGTTAATTCAATTCCAATTGCGAAAATTGAGCTTGCGAAGTATTAAAGGGGAGACTGGAGTTTTCTACCTTCTAAGATGTACTCATTTATGTTTTATTGCTTGTAAATTTAGTAGTTTGATCTATTTGTTGTAAATTTTTCAGGAGCCCATACTACGCGACCATCGACACGAGGTTTAAACAAAGGCCTTGGAGTTATGGACTTTGCTCAACTGTTTGATGCACATGTCAGCTTTTGACAGTCAATCAACTCCATTGAGAAAGTCTATTCTGAGTGGGATTTTCTTATCGACAACCCACAGGAGCAAATTTCTCGGGAGCCAATACTATGCGACCATCAAACTTTGTTTCGACCAAATGGTTCAAGGTTCTAAAGCTCTGCTCCTTAGAGTCAATGACCCTAATGAAAAAAACTGAGCACACACGTCAGAAGCTTGACGGTCATCAATATTCTCATTAGAATCTACTTCAAGTGAGTTTTCGTATCGACAACCCACGAGAGAAAATTTCTAGGGAGCTCATACTATGCAACCATAAGGGGAAAGGGAAGATATAGATAAACTCGTCTAAAAGGAGGATGAAGACAAAGGTCGTCGCAACCATTGCCTGGGTTCAGAAGTCGGTTATGCAAGAGGAAGGTATTAACACCCTTCACATCCATCGTACTCGATGGGAACCATCTAAGTTGTCACGCGTGAAAGTATGTCTATGCTTAATGAGTTACTTGCTAGAGGGAAATGAGTTTTGATAATAAGTTTTATTGATCCTTGGTGCTTGGCAAGGATTTAGATCCTTGTGCCTACGTATTCTCTCGTACAATGGGAAAGTCAGAGCCTCGTAGTTCGACCTACTACAGATGGTTGGTTGTTTATTTTATTACCTTTCTTTCATGAAAGGGTTTAGGAGTCGAATTGTACTAAAGACTATGGGTAGTTTATTCCTCCCAACAAGCCAATCGTCTTACATCAAAATAATCAGAGCGAATAACAAGATGCTCATTACCCTCCTTTCCACCACTTAAGGCTCATGGCGTACAATTATTCTCATATTATTAAAGTGTTTTATTACCTAATGATTGCTTGACGTTGGATCAAGGATTTGGATCTAAAATAATCGTGTTGGTTTTTTATTGAGATTTGATGGCGATGCGCAAAACACTCGACTAATGGGTGATTGCAAATGGAGGTTTATTTGTTTGTTTATTAGCGAGGCACAATGCGCTCGGCTTGTAAGGTTAGGTGGAAACAAATCCTATTCCCTAAGGGTTCTCCTAGCAAAACAAAACCATAATCGAAATATAAAGTGCAAGTGTGTATGAGTGCAACCACTTGGCGTTGGACTAAGGGTTCGCAAACTAAAACGAGATCTAAACTAGTCCCTAAGGGTGCTCCTAGCGATCAAAATGATAAATGCGGAAAAAGTAAATTGCGTACATGAAATGGGAGAGGGGTACAAAGTAAATTACACGGGATTGCACGAAATAAAAGGTTTCATTGTCTTGGCCCAAGAGGAAGTGTGTGTGAAGTGTCCCAAACTATTCGGAGGCGTTGGACCTTGAAATTCAATCGGAGGCGTCAGAATGTAGCTCTTTAACTACCTTAGAACCGATTCAATGTTAGAATCGTTCTATGAGGAGTCAAGCATCAATTTATGTATTGAAATGCCAAAATAAAATAAACTAACCGATTAATGGTCTCGTCTTAATCAAGATTTATGGTAATCTCGATTTTTAGACTTTCATTGACCAAATAAAATAAAATAAACTATAAAATAAACTAAATTAAATTAAATTGTTTCCAAAAAGAAAAATAAATCTAAATAAAACCATAAATAAATAACTAAACTAAATAGGCCTCATATTGATCGAAATTGACCGATTTAATGAAATCGAACATATTCAACCTGTTAAGATATCATCGGCCCAAAAAAAATAGAAAATCAAATCCAAATGGAATAAATAAAAAAGAAACTATAAAATTAAGTTAAAAAATAATAGAAAGGATTTTCACTAAACAAAAGAAAATAATTAAAGAAACAGGGGGTGCAAGCCAACTTTGAGTGTGCAGTGAGCAGAAAATCGTATGGGCTAGGCCCAACAAAATTCATAAAATAAAAATTAAAAAAAAAACTGAGGGGGTTTTAGAGGTTGTGGTGTGTGTTGCCGGTGTGTGTGTGTATGTGTGTGTGTGTGTGTGTGTGTGTGTATGTGTGTGTGTGTGTGTGTGTGTGTGTGTGTGTGTGTGTGTTAGTAAAGATCATTGGGTCAAGCCCAACAACAATTTTTTTACAACTAGAACAAAAACCAAAGCTTAAAAAACACACATAAACGTGAAATATAAAAACAAAGATCCAACAAGGAACACAGATTCCTCTTTTTATTCTCAGAAATTGAAAAACAAACCCACCCTTCTTCTGATTGCGATTTCGGCGGTGGTCTCACCCTCTCGCGATGCTCGGTGTCTCGTTGCGTTCACACATCTCTTGTTAAAGGTTCGTGCAATCTCAACTTTCAATTTCGGTGTTTTGCATTATCTCTCTCCCACAAGTTGTTCGATTCAAGAATCTCTCTCTTAAGTTTCAGATTGCTCTGTTATTTAATGGAAGGTTATGATTTTGAAAGGTGGTGGCTGAGATTTCTCGAAGCACAGTTTCATTTTTCATCTCTTTGCTTTTTCTGGTTTTTTTTAATGTTTGAATGGTGGTGGAGTGATTCAGTTCTGCGTTTTTTTAAGTTCTGTTTGTTTTTATATTGGTTTCTGGGGGTGGTGAACGATTTTGTGAATATGTGCGTGAATGTGATTAGTTTTGAAGGAGCTATTAAAGATTATTGAAGGTTAGTGGTTGTGTTAATCTAGTTCGATTGGAAAGTTAAGGTGTGAAGTATGGAGAGTGATTATGGAATTTACGGTTTCGTGAAGCTCTGTGTTGAGATATTTGTTGATGGTTTGTTGCAGATGATTTTATTTGAAGAGGGTTCATGTTTGTTTTAATGATGAAGGCGTGCAGAATTTTGAATTTTAATTGAAGGTTTCCTTTTTTTTTTGGAATTGTTTATTTTCTGGTTGCTGAAGCTTGGTATTTGGAAACATTTTGGCAGGGTCAATAGAGGCTTTCCAAGCTTAATTGTGAAGGAGAATAAAAGGTCTATTTATAAAAGAGGAATTATTGAAAACTTGGAGAAGAGGATTTGAAGGAATATTATTTGTGTACAGGCTGTAATGGTAGTAGTGTGTGTTGAGTGGGAAGGATGCAAGATTTGTAGGGATTGTATGCGGTCGTATGTTTCAATTTGTTTTCTTTGTTTTGCTGATGAAAATGACATTGTGTGAGAGATGAATTGGTAGAAGGATATTTTTATGTAAGGTGGGGCTAAGTGGAGACTGTAATTTGGTATAATTGTTTTCACGTGGGTTTGTTGAGGTGTAACTGTACTGAAAACAAATTCTTTCTTTTTTTGTTTATTTTTTGTGTAATGGTTTCGCGTAATGGGCTTTAAAGTAAAAATTAGACACTTAAAGAAAATGTGGATTTTGGCTAAATAATAATAATAATAATAATAATATAAAAGTGATAATAAAAACTATAATAATAATATGAAAGTGATAACAATAAAAACTATAACAATAATATAATAATAATAGTAATAATAATAAAAATGTGGATTATGGATATTGAAATGGAATTATGGAATATAGAAAATAAAATGTGTAAAAAGGGATTTAAAAATATAAAAGGAAATAAAGAGAAATAGTAAATGATTTTTTTAGTGTAGAATTTTGATAATGATGAAAAACTAATGTAATTATGGATAGAAATAAAAGGAAATAAAAGAGGAATTGTAAATGGATTTGTTTGAAGATTTTTGTGATAAAGAATGATTAATGGAAAATGAACATGATAATTGGACAAAAGGACCCCGTACAAAACACCGAATCTAGCCCCACTGCACACACTTGACATGTTGATCACAACTAAACCCTGATTTAAATTGCACAACCCCTGAACTCGGAAAAGAAATGACCTATGTTTATTTTTTGTATTTTTTTCTGAAAAAAGGTTAAACGAAAAGAAAATGGTATACATGTAGGACAAATTTGGGGTATGACAGTTGCCCCTATCGAATTGGCTTAGACCGAGTAAGGTGAACTAACTTGCGTTCAAACTATCTAGGTAGAAGACAATTAGATACTAAAAGACTCTGAATTTGTCTGCAAGAAAGAAAATATTATGAAATATTTAAAACTGGAAAGATGTCCGACGCCAAAAGGATAAAGGTTGACTGGAAATTAAATAAATTGTTAGCACCAAAAGGATGATATGATGATCCCCGTGAAGGGAAATTTGCGATAAAACACAGCAGGAAATAAATTTTCCCTTTAGTGATCCTTACGAAAGGCCATGATCTGTGATAAAATATTTACCTATTGTGGCGCTTGAAACCTTTGATTCCGATTTGATCACGAGCGTTGTACGACGAACAACGCATGTACTCAGTCCACACGAACATCTTCTATCGTACCTCAAAAAATACGATCCTCGCGATGGACGCGGAAAGAACAACATAGTCGCCACCTAATTCTATTTATTCAAACTAAAGAAATGGGAGATATAGATACTACCTAAATAGGATAAGAAATGGTCAACGAAAACAAATTTTAAGTTCGGGAGTCAGTTACGCAAGGGGAAGGTATTAGCACCCCCACGTCCGTTGTACTCAACGGGGACCTCTTATTCTAACTATGCGATTAAAAGTTGATTTTTATGTCTTCATCTTCTAAATGGTTTGTTAAGATGTTTTTTCTAAAGGGAAAAGAAAATTATTATTTATTATGGAGAAAGGTTAAGTTTTTTATTATTGTGCTCGTGAAGGATTAAAATCCTTGTGCCTACGTATTCCCTTGTGCAATGGGAAAGTCAGAGCTTCGTAGTTCGTGCAACTACGGTTTATGTTTTTTAATGAACAATTGTTTGAAAACGCTTTCTAACTGCTAAGCGTTGGCTTATTTACTCGCGATAGGAGGCTAAAGCGCTAGCTTGTTTGCGAGATAGAAAGAGCTTAAACAATGTTCGTTTAGAGAAAAGTGTTTGACCTTTGTTAAGGTGTTTTAAACCGAAGTGGCGAATGAACCACAACACGTGGGGCTAGTCCAGGAGTAATTCATTCAAGAACCCGAGGAATGCTTGATTCCTGAGTTCAGTTCTTCGTTAATTAATTAAGAAAGTGATTTTTGTATTTGTTGGATATGTTTTAAGTTGTATTTGAAAGAAAGAGACAAGTCGTCATCTTTAAGGGAGATATCTCACCTATTTCACCACAAACAGTTAAAGGAGAAAATTAAAAGGGAAGAAACTTTGAACTTGGATATATGATCAACAAGTGATTGCCACATTCTTCCTTGAGAGAAATTGTTTGATAAAATTGATTTGTTTTTGTTTGTGGGAATAGGAGAAATATCTTTCCTATGGAGATGAATCATGTCTCATCTTTTCAAAGAAGTTGAATGTTTTGAGTGTTTTGAATACGAAAGGACGAATGAATCATGTCCCGTGGGGATGGCCTCAAGAATGATCCACTCAAGAACCTGTGGAATGCTAGACTCCAGAATTCAGTTCTTTCGTAAAATTAATTTGTAAGAATTAGGTATTTTAGGAACGAGCGGGTGAATAAACCATAACTCGAAGGCTAGCCTCAAGAATGATTTATTCAAGAACTATGTGGAGTTCTAGACTCTAGAATTCAGTTCCTCCATTATTTGATATGTGAATTAAGTATTTGCGTTTGTTTTTTATGGTCTAGGGTTTATAATTTTAGAAACGATGGAGTAAATGAAACACAACTCGAAGGCTAGCCTCAAGAGTGGTTCATTAAAGAACCCTAGGAATGCTAGATTCCTGAGTTCAGTTCCTTGTTAATTAATCGAAAGTTTGAATGTTTATTAAGTTAGAAGAGTTAGATGGCAATGCGCGAAGCACTCGACTTACAGGTAAAATGAAAATAGAGGTTGGTTGTTTGATTAATTATGCGGATTCGAACCCTAGTCCCTAGGGGTGCTCCTAGTAATACGAAACCCTAACCGTATGGAATGTGCAAGTGTGCGGGTGAACCGCTCGGTGTTGGACCGAGGGTTTGCGAGTGAAATAAAAGCAATAAATACGGAGAAATAAATGAATTGCATACAATGTAATTGAGAGAGGGGTACAAAATAATTACAAGGGATTGCAATGAAATAAAGGGTCTCGTTGTAATTTGCCCAATAGAAAGCGTGTGTGCAGTGTATTAATTATTCAGAGGCATTAGAACTTGAAATTAATCGGAGGCGTCAAAGTGTGACTCTTTTACTACCTTAGAACCGATTCAATTGTTAGAATGGTTCTACAATGAGTAGAGCATTGATATAGTATAGAAATGCAAAAATAGAAATAAATAAAATAAATAGACTAGATAAAATAAAATAAATTATGAAATAAAATAAATTAAATAAAATGGTCTCATATTAGTCACAATTTGTTGATTTAACTGGGATCGACTTAATCGGACTTTTTGTTATATCATAGACCCTAAAGAAAATCGAAAACGATGAAGAAAATAAACTATATAACTAATAGTTTTTTTTGCTTTTTTTTAGAAAATTAGAAATATAAAAGAAACCAATAAATTGGTTATGGAGATATAAAAAAATTAGTTAAAGATCAAAATAAGATAGCACAAAAAAAAAATTAAAAACAAAACATGAACAGGAGAGGTGAACCGTTGGTAGTCAGGGTGTGTGATTAGTGATTCGGATCATGGGCAAACAACATCAATAAAAACAGAAAAATAAAAGAAACACAAAAACAGAAGGAGGCGCAAGATGGTGACTGTATGTACAGACGGGTGTATATTTTTGTGTGTGTTAGCAGGTGATTCGTATGGGCTTTAAGGGTTTGTGGACATAGATGCCCAGTGTATACTAATGAAGAAAATTAAATAAGATAACTCATAAAACTAAATAAATAATAAAAAAAAGTGCATTAACCCTCCCCTCATATCTCGATTCAGAAAGAGACGCAACAACTCACAGCTTTTCAAAAGTTTCGAAAGAACGACAACAATTTCCTCTCAAACCTCACGTTTTCGCCCTTGGTCTCGAATATCTTCTATGATTTTTGCATGAATCTCCTAGATTTATGCGGTTTCACGACGAAGGTGGTTCGCGGGTTGTTGCTCGGAGGCGGTGGTGTTTCATGGTGGTCGCGCGGATCTCGTTCTCACTGCGTTTCACTTGGTTTCGACGGTGAGTTTCTGCGGTGGTTTTCGCGGAGTTTTGCGAGTTTGGTTCTCAGGTTTGTGATGTGTCTCGGCGGCGGAGTGAGGTGCGGTGAGGGTTTTGAAGGGTATTTTTACTCGGTTGATGATTGAAAGGGGCGACGGTAAAAGGTGTTTCCGCAGTGGTGGTGAGTGGTGTAAGTTTCTTTTTTTGAGCTTTTTCGTTGTATTTTTTCCTATGAAATTTTCATGTCTATGTTTTTGATTTTTGGTTGCGACTATCTTTTTTCTGTGTGATAATGTTGGCTAGGGTTACTTTGAAGTTTTGTGGCTAGGTTTTTGTATGCGTTGTTTTTTCTGTGTTGATTGTTGCCCCCTCTTTTCTTGACTGATAACCTCTTTATATATGTGATGAGATTAGGGTTTTTAGGTTTGATTTCTTTGAAAACTTGCTAGCTAAGTTTTGATTGAGTTTGGGGGGGGGGGGGTCTGAGTTCTTGAGAGTGATGGGTGAGGGCAGTAGTTGTAGCTGCAGAGTAGTCTGCTGTTGTTGTTTTTGGCTTGTTATGAAGTGGTGGTCCCAACTGTTTTCAAT
This sequence comes from Lathyrus aphaca, assembly GCA_963966055.1. Taxonomy (NCBI): domain Eukaryota; kingdom Viridiplantae; phylum Streptophyta; class Magnoliopsida; order Fabales; family Fabaceae; genus Lathyrus; species Lathyrus aphaca. The sequence goes on along the minus strand of OZ014522.1, from coordinate 403,660,643 downwards.
TGTTTTTCACTGTTGTACAAACTTGTCCCTTTTTATTTTCTCACTTGCTCACTTAGACTTGTCATGAATGTTTGAATGAATTATGATATGTATGTGTGATTATGTATGATTTTGGATTGATGCTTGGATGCGTAGTATGAAAATACTTGATAAAATGAATGAATGGAACATGTTTGAATGCTTGTTTGGACTGGAAAAAAAATGCTTATGTTTGGATGCAACTTAATATAAATGAATACTAATCTTTTTCTTTATTTCATGTGCATCAGACATGGCGAGGAATGGAAGAGGTACGAGAATTTGGACACGAAGCCTTGGAGTGTTGCTTAGAATCTCGCATCCCGAGTCCAACAAGCATAGCTTAGGATTTTTATGTTTTTGCGGTAGATTTAATCTCAATGAAAGTTATGGAGTCAAATGATTGTTGTAAGCAAATTAGATCAAAAGTAAAAATATAGAATTTGAAGGAAGTTTAACTTGTAATCTTGAACTTAGAACTTGGAATAGAATTTGGAAGTTTGTGATGAATTTGAATTTGACATGAATTTTAGAATGGAATTTTGAAATTTAGAAATGGAAATTGGGGCTTGAAATGATCATCAATTTGAATTTGAATTTGGAATGAGTTTAGGTTGGAATTGCAATGGAATTAGTGACTTGGAATTGGAAATAAAGATTGTAAAGGAATTGGAGAATGAATTGAATGGGAATTAGAGTTAGAGTTTAGAACTTGAAATTGAAATTGGAAAAATTGAAATTGGAAGTTATAATTAAAAATAGAAATAGTTTTGAAAAAGTAGAAATTGAGATACAAATTTAAAAAACTTGAAACTTAAAAATAGAAATTAAAAATTAATTTAGAAATGAGAACTTGAAAATGAATAAAAATAGAAATTAAATTTAGAATGGATTAAAAATTAGAGAATGAATTAAAAACTAGAAGTAGAATTTAAAATGAAAATTTTAAAAGAAAAATATAACTTGAAAATAGAAATTAAAAAAAAATAGAAATAAGAACTTGAAAATGAATAGAAATAACAATTAAGTTTAGAAAAAAATTGAAAATGAACTAAAAATTTGAAGTAGAAATTGAAATAAAATTTTAAAAATAGGAACTTGAAAATAGAATTTAAAAAAATAGAAATAGAAATAGAAATTAAAATTAAAAACATGAAAATGAATTAAAAAGTTAGAAATGAGAAATAGAAATTAAATTAAAAATGGAAGCTTGGAAGCGAAAAGAAATTAAAATTAAATTTATAAATAACTTGAAAATGAGTTGAAAGCAACAGAAAAATAAATCTTGGAATTTTTCTTTCAAATGTAATGAATGTATGATGCGAAAATTTGGGGTGTGACAGCTTCCTTCAGTCACAATGCTAGTTGGTTATGATTGAAGGTTTGGAGTGAAAGGAGAGGAAATAGAAAAGAATACGACCAAGGAAAAGAATACGACCAAGGTTTCAAAACAACAACTTATGAGCTTCTTCACAAGGGTTATATTTATAGAACTACTTGAGTAAGTTTTTACTCAATAATAATAATATTATTATATTATTATAATAACTATTATTATAATAACCATAATTTTATTATTATTATTATATTTTATAACTATTATAAAATTAATAATAACTATTATTATTATTATTATAAAATCTACTTGATGTTTACCATATGTGATTTACATGATGTTTGCACGAATTTGCATTTGTGATGATGATTTTGATCACGATCTGTTGATATATTGATGTTGTTGTTCTGATGAATCAATAAAATATGATTAATATTGTTGTTGATGAACTGAGTAGATTGTAGATCTAGACTGAAAATTAATCAGAATATGGTAACATAGATGAAAGATAGATGGATATTGGAGAATAAAATTGGTGTAGAAACGGTTTTAGGACAGGTATGAACCACATAATCAATTGGAATGAGATATAGATCTGAAATTATGCAGAAAACCCAGAAAACACATTGTTTCTGCCCATACGCGTATGGGGGGCTTGAGATTGGGCCAATACACGTATTAGGGCATAGATACGCGTATTGGGGGCGTATAGGCCCAGGCTAATACGCGTATGGCCAGGCCAATACGCGTATGGCCAGTGTGTGGTGCAAAAACGCGCGGTTTTGTGACTTCTCTCCCGATTTCGTGTGCGTAGCCAATTCTTTTGGTGTGAGGTATTGAGATGAATCTTAAAACATGTTTAATCGAGATTTAACCTTGATATTGAATAATTGTTGGAAATTAGGTGGATTAATTTAGTCGGAGAATCGATTAAATCGCGTGAGGTGAATATAGGTGATTATTGATGGAAATTGTGTTGTACTTTGATCGGATGGATCGTGTAGATGTATAATATGGTGAATTATACATGATGTATACTTTTACATTGTGATGCATAAATTTGTTGATTATTGTTGGGATGATCGGCCGAATGGGTTAATACGATCATTCGTACTCCGTTACGGAGAGTGTGGGGATAATCATTGTTGGATGGGTGTATGTGATTATCCGTGTTTGATTGAATGAACACAACCTGGTACCACATGCATTGTGTCATGTCGAGTCACATTGCATAACTTATTGTTGTTTGTTGTGTATAATTATTTGTTGTATCTGTTGTTGTGGATTATTGGTGAACGTTGCTGCGATTGTTGTTGTATGTGTGAGAAACTACCTTGTATATGTTATATGCACCGTTTATATTTGAATTTGTTTCTCACCCCTCTGTTGTTGTTGTTGTTGTTGTTGTTGTTGCGTCTGTGCTTCTTTGGAAGTACAGATAATCCAGGTACTTAGAGTGCGTGGAGTCGTGTTGCTGTGTTCGAGTCTTAGGATGCTCTGATACGTAACACGAGATGGGATTTACAGTTGTTTTGTTTTATTTCCATTACATATATGTTTCTTGAAATTGAACTATTTGAGGATTTATTGTTGAGACTGGCTTATTTCCTTCGTTGAGTTAAAAAGATTAATTTTCCATTGTTTAAATGAAGAACGTTTTGTTGGTTATTATTGTTGAAAACGTGGCATTCCACTTTAAACTCTGATATTTTATATATAAATGTTAATTTTGTTTATTTGGGAAAGTGGGGTGTTACAGATTACACAAAACTCGGCTATTTAGGTAGGAACTCCTTCCAATTGCATCCAATACAATTCTCGAATATTTCAGTTAAGTGAATAACTCCTTATTCTAATCCATCATATGGAGCATTCCCAACTCTTGCTTCTAAACATATATAATCTTATTATATTTTGTTTAGTTAAGTTTGACCCATTATTTTAGAAATTGGATATTACATTTATCTCATCTCACCTTACTAATATAGAACATGCACCTCGCATTAGGAGAAACCTACAATATTCGATACTAGTCTTGATGAGTTCTAACACTTGGAAAGCAAAAACTTAATATTTAGTTTTGAGGAAATTTTAATTAATTTGATCTCACGGCTTATTTATCATATAAATCGTTCCTCACATATACATCAACATACATGCATACATATCTATATAAACATACAAACATATGAAACAGTTATGGCCACTAGCGCAATTGTTCTCCCAAGCCAATGAGAGAACTAAGCTAAACCTAACAACGATCTTCACTTCACCAAGCAAGATCTCCAAGGTTGTCCTTCTTTATTTTGTAGTCTTCTCTTTCTTCTTAATAATTCATTACATCAAAGAAACTCGTTTTGTAGAAGCATGTTTCAACCTCAAGGATTTTGATGAAGACAACAAGCCTTCATGCACTTCATGTTTGCAAAAAGATAAGAGCTTTCAACATAATCAAGCATCAAGGACAAGGTAGTTCAAAGGCAATGACATTATGTGATCAAGCTTCATGTGCTCTTTCTTAAAGTTTCAAGATTTGGACACATTGGTTAAGGTATATCAAAATCTCTCTTTAGAATTGATATACAAGTGTTCAATTATCATATTGTATGTTAGCATGATGCATAAAAACATTAGACATTTTTTAGAACTGGTTTAACATTTTTAAAACTAAGTTTTTCTGCTGTTTTAACAGTGTTAACCGGCTAACCAAATAACGACCCCATTTTTTGAATTCTTTGTTAACGTTTTAAATGTGTTAACCGGTTAACCATTTGGTTAATCGGTTAACACTGTTCATTTTAGTGAAAATGGGCCTCTTTTGATTCAAAATAATTTCAAATAATTATACCCTTTCATAATTTTTCATGAATAAAATTACACCTCTTTGAATGGGTGTTTTACCTATTATAAATTCTGAAAATTTTTAAATTATATTTTACCTCCTAGAATTTTCAAAAATCATATCCAATCACTCTCACATAATTCAAACTTTTGAAAAGTGTTCATACTTCATTCATAACATTTCATTTTGAACTTGAACACTTGTATACATTCTTGAGTGATCTTGATTCAGGAGAAGATCTATCAAATAGATTCATACTTCAACCTTCATCTTACTCAATCAAAATTTGTAAAGAATTATTTCTTTGTTGACTTATGTTCCAGGATTGTTGGACACAATGGTTGGTGTTTGCAAGAGGATTGTTCTTGCACACTCTTGTTTATAATTGTTAGATAGTAGGCTTCACCAAGTTGGTGTGATAGGCTTGTACTTCTCTAAAACTATAGTGGAAAATCTCTTACGAGTCGTAAGGGGACTGGAGTACCTTCAGATTGTGAAGGGAACTAGGATAAATCCCGGTGTCACTTTATTTTCCGCATTTACCGTCTTTTCTAACTTAGAACCTTAAAAAGAAATATTTAATAATCGATAAAAAGAAGAAAAAAAACCGGAAAAATATCTAGTGCCTAACTCAACCCCCCCCCCCCCCTTCTTAGGCCTATCTGATCTTACACATTTTACATACGAGAGAGTGATATGAGAAAAGAAATTACATGAAGAGAATATGAGAGAGGCACGACATACAAGTCGTATTTATAAAATCCAAAAACAAAACAAAATAAAAATAAACTAAGGCCATAAGTGTTCACCACAAGAAAAATAATAACATTATTATTATTATTATTAATTTAAATTTGGTCAATAAAACAAATCAAATTAAATTTCGACAAAATAATAATAAACCCTTTTATTATTATTACTGTAGAATTTTCGCAACCCTTGCGCAACACGTCACAATCCCTTTTCATGTGACGACCGTCACACCCTGCATGACCATCGTCATGACTGCATGACGACCATCACGACTGCATGATGACCGTCACAACGTGATTTTTTAATTGCAGAGGTGCAACCCTTGTGTTGTCACTCTCCGATGCAAAATTCCATACTGTCAACGCAACATGATCAACAATTCAATATGATTGATCCGTATGTTATCGCTTCACCATACTAAAGTCGGATTCCGAAGCAAATAACCACAGATCGCACAACCGAATGATAATCATTACTCTAATTGAACTGATGAAATAAAATAGTATATCCAATATACCATCTTTGCATCAAAGTTATCCATATCATATATGAATTAGATCGATCATATATGTGTAACTTATGGACGATTGACATATCGCTGCTTTACCCTACTATTGTCGGATATCGAAGCATAATCAATATCAACCATCCAAACCATACACAATCTGATGCCAAAATTCAATATCCGGATTTGATTTAATTTTACATCTTTTAATCCAATTAAAACAAAATTGACAATTTACGTGTTTTAATCCAATTAAAACTGATCGTACCTGGAGATAAGGATCTGATGCAGCTGGCTTCGAGAGCTGATGAAAGGCGGTCGGCGAGGAGAAAAAGGGGGTGTACCTGCAAGGCACTCCGATGCTAAAGTAAGTAACCGAGCAAAGAGTGGGCAAGTACAAGAATAAAGGTCAGAGAGATTGAATACCTGACCCTCTCAAATGAGAGGGTTTATATAAGGGACTAAATGGAAGATTATTGGTCCATATTATGAGGCGCGGATCGAGGAACTCGTAAAAATAGGCAACGGTCAAGATTAGCCGTTAGGGAACTTCGTCGTGGTCGGTATGCTTGTGGTCGACAGGGACCACTATTCCCAATTGTGCTTGACGTCGAGCATGCCTATTGGATTGGTTTGCTTGGCCCAATTGTGGGGATTTGGCCGATCCGGAACAGGAGCCCCCCAAGTTATTGCTCGTGTGGGAGAGCAGTGACTTAGGAATGTTTTTGTGCTCGGCGGTGAGTAGCGTTAAGGCCAGGAATTTATGCTGCCAATCTTCGGGGAACGGGCAGCTGGTGCGTTGCTCGACAGGGGAATGTGAATCGAAAAGCTGGAATATCTGGGAATTCGCGCCTATTAATGATTTGACGGCTAGCCTAGGGGCTAGTGTGTAGGGGTCACGCGTGCTTGCACGTGCTTCCCTTCTTATAAATAGGATTCTCAGGGCCCATTCTGAACTTTTCGCTTCATCTTCTTCTTCAACGCTCTGCTCGTTCAACTGCCACCACCTCAGCCGTCGACCACCGCATTCCCTTGCCGACCACCACTTCCAGAATGCTTTCTTCTTCAAGAATGTCTTCTCAAGCGCAAGGTACGGTTCTTTTTCTCCTCTTTAGGTGTTTATAGCTTAGGTTTCGTAGAAATGCATGTGGCTTAGGATAGTTTTGACGGTAGTTTTTAGATTTAGAACCGGTAAACCCTAGAACTTCTACCACCGTAGCTGGTCGGTTGCAAACCCTAGCCAAGGGTCGACGTAGATGCTGGTCGACTTCGACTTGGGTTTTGATAAATACCTAGGTTAGGTCCTTGATTTATAATGTTGGGCGTAAGCTGTCGCTCCGAGCGACGGTCAGCCGGGGCTATAGCTCAGGACCTAGTCTCCGAGCTGATGCGCGCCCTTTCACTTGTCGAGCAGTGGAAGGGTGGATTTGATATTCTTAATCGAATTCACTGACGCCTTTCCTCTTATTTTCAGGTGAAAACTCGCTCGTGAATCCATTGGACGTGCTTTCTGAAGAGACGTCCTCGGAAGATTCAGGATCATCTGCGTCCATCCCTTCTGGTTCCAGAAGTTCCTCGGAGAATTCAGACACAAGTACTACAGGAGCATCAACGGATTCGCCCCAGTGTCCTGACCAGACGAGGGTCTCGCCCGAAGAATGGGTGGTGGAGGATTTGTTGGACAAGGTGTCCTCATTTTCAAGACCTCGAACGGAGCCACTGCCCGTTGACAATGACCCTGCCGATTGGGTTGTAACCTGCCCGGGGGACGATGACCGTATCTTCTAATATTTCCGCGGTCGGGCTTTCTCCATGTATGAATAGGCGATCTCAGTCCTGGGGGTAACTTTGCCCTTTAGTGACTTCGTGAGTGTCGTGCTCGGGCACCTATGCGTCGCCCCTTCCCAGCTGCACCCCAATTCATACGCGTTCCTGAGAGCGTTTGAGATGACGTGCGCCCATCTGGGTGTTGGTGCCATGCTTCCCCTATTTTTCTGCCTGTTCTCCCTGCAGCGCCAAGTCGGGCGAGGAACCGACCAGAAGGGATTTGTGTCCTTCAAGCAGCGGACAAAGATTTTTAAGGCCCATTCAGAATCTATCCGGGCCTTCAAAACTGATTACTTTCTGATCAAACCCGCGAGCACGGTGGCCGTGAGGGCGATGAGCTTCCTGGGAATAGACACCGACGAGAATGACGAGCCTAAGCTCGACGATCAAGGGAAAGTGATCCCGAGGAGGCTGTGGTTGTTCCCATTTTCCTGGAGCTATGCTCACTATGAGAAACCTGTCGGGGAGTTCGTTCAGGTGGGAGACTCATTGAATGATGATGACGCGACCAGTTTCGAGGCCTTCAGAAAATTGAGAGCTTCCTTCACTCCGACCCCCCTGTTGGACGGAGAAGGAAAAGTCATAGTTGAGCAGGATGGGGGGAGGCTGTGGAGCGTCCCCTGATCAATGTTACCGAGTTGCTGGCTTGTCGTACCGGGCAGGAAGTGTCTTACTTCTTTGGTATCCGTTTATCTGTATTAGTTAAATTTTTGTTTTAATTTTGTTGTCCACGACTAATCTGATCTTTTTCCCTTTTCAGGCTCTCTGTTGAACCCACTGGATAAAATTCAAGAACGCCTGGTCCAGCAGCAGAAGAAAAGATCAAGGGTCGTGCAGACCAAGCTGACGGAGAAGAGTGGCTCGGGGTCGGGCCCCTTGGTCCAAGGCTCGTCGAGCGCTTCGACCGGCTCTTTGATGAAGAAGCATAAGTCTGCAGCCACTGTGGATTTGACGGCCAACGCTCCTCCGAAGCCGAAGCATGGGCTTCCTCCGTGCTTCGTGAAGCGCAACTTCTTCGAGGGAACGAGCATGGAGGTGGACCATGCAGATTCCTTGTTTTTGGAAGGTATGGATCGTCCTGCCCATCGATTATCTCTGGCCCAAGACGCAAGCGCGGTTATGCGGGTCCTGACAATGGCCTGGCTGACGGCCGAAGGGAGTCTCGGACTGGAGCGAGAGAATAACAGGCTTAAGGAGCAGCTGGCTGCTTCTCAGGAGAAACTGACAGCGGCCACTGAGGAAGCTAAAGCCGCGACCAAGGAGTCGACTGAGCGGGCCAACGTCATCGCCAAGTTAGAGGTCGACAAGAAAAGGGTGCTTGAGCAGAATAAAAAGCTGAAGGACGCCTTTTGCCCGAAGGAGGACGAGGATGAAGAGACCAAGGGCCTGGTAACAAGGGCTCAGTTGCTCGCTCGGATCGACCAGGACATGGAAGATCTGAACTCCTCAACTAAGCTCAGTTTCCAGAACGCGGTGGATCAGATGAGGGTTCTTCATCCTGACATGGCCTTGGACGTTGGTCGAATGAGCTATCTGTACAAGGTCTAAGACGGTTAGATCGTAGTTCCCTCGGACTTGGTTGTGGATGATTCTCAGCCGGGGTCGACTGCTCAGCCTGGCCAGCCTGAAGCGCAACCGGAGCAAGAGGAAGCTCGCGAGGAGGAAGGCCGCCCGGGAGGCGAGGGTAATTAGTTTCTGGCATGCGTGCCTTATAATTTATTATGTTTCTTTTTTGGGGGCGTGGTCCCCTTTGTATGTAATCCTGAACAAGTCGGCCCTTCGGGGTCGCATTTTTAATTTCATATGTACAGCCTTGATGGTCGATTTCTATATTTTATTTGTTCGTGATGATGCGTCCATCGGAGGACATAATTTACTTGTTATTTTTACTAAGTGTTTGGTATGCGTCTTTGCGTTAATTGGGTGTGATCGAATAAATACGGGGTGTGTGTGTGATCTGTTGGTTAGGGGGACCAATCAGATTTTGGAATCTTACTCCTGGTCGGTGCCCGGGCCAAGGTAATGGCCCGGGCTCCATGGCTTGAACATCCCATCGCGAGCTGGGGTTCTGCCTGGTTGTGGTACTTAGGCGACGTCGGACTCGTTTGAGTACCCGTCCGTGCGGCAAGTTTCTCTTTCCCTCGAAAGGAGACCTTGCTCAACTTTGTTATATTTGGGCTGTCGTGCTCGTACCTAGGCACGCAGTTTTCAGTCGGTCCCTTTTCTCCTTGCTTGAAAGTTGAGCAGGGCGACTTTGTGATTTAGCTGTAATATTGTTTGAGTTTCTCGGCGTTCCAAGGCCGAGCAAGCTCTTCCCCGTGTAAATTCTCTAAATAGTAGGCTCCGTTCTCGGTTTTTGCTCGGACGCGATACGGGCCTTCCTAGTTGGGTGTAAATTTTCCCTCGCAGGGATCCCTGTGATTTCTTCTAAGGACTAGACTGCCTACCTCGAACGTTCGTCTTATGACCTTAGAATCATACCGAGCGGCTATTTTTTGTTTGAGAATGGTTTCTCGAAGAGCAGCTTCTGATCGAACTTCTTCGATCATGTCGAGCTCGTCCCTCAAAGCTTCGGAATTGGTGTCTTGGTCCATAGGGGATTCTGTGCGTTTGGATAGGACGTGCATTTCTATAGGGATCACCGCTTCGGTTCCATATTCTAATCGAAATGGGGATTCCCCGGTTGTGGAATGGGGCGTGGTCCTATATGCCCATAGTACGCTATGTAGCTCCTCGACCCAATGCTTCTTATGCTCGTCCAGTCTTCATTTCAAACCTCTTAGGACTACCCTATTCGCGAACTCTACTTGCCCGTTAGTTTGGGGATGCTCGACTGAAGCGAAATGTTGCTTCGTTCCTATTGATGCAACGAATTCTTTGAAGTGTTTATCTGTGAATTGAGTGCCGTTGTCGGTCACGATGGCGAGCGGTACCCCGAACCGGGCGAGGATGTTTCTCTTGAAGAAACGTAGTATGTTGAGCGCAGTGATTTTGGCCAAGGCCTCAGCTTCTATCCACTTGGTGAAATAGTCAACGCCTACAATTAAGTATTTATTCTGACCGGATCCGACGATGAATGGTCCTAAGATATCCATCCCCCACCATGCGAATGGCCAAGGTGATGATAATGATTTTAGCTCGGATGGGGGTGCTACATGTACGTCCCCATGTCGTTGGCATTTGTCGCACCTCTTCACGTGCTCATTTGCGTCGTGTTGGAGTGTGGGCCAATAGTATCCTGCCCGTAGAATTTTTCGAGCCAGCGACCGTCCGCCAGGATGTTGCGTATTGATTCCTTCATGGACTTCCCTTAGTACGTGCGGGATATTTTCTTTTTCTACGCATCTGAGGAGGGGTGTAGAGAATCCTCGACGATACATACGTCCACCTACTAGAGAATACGAGCATGCCCTTCGTCGTATAGTATTGGCCTCTTTTGGGTTGGCCGGTAATTCCCCCTTAGTTAGATAGTTAAATACTGGGGTCATCCAGCAGCTTGTGTCGCCCACGAGGTTAATGTCTATGTGGACCGATGATTGCCCGATGCTAGGTCGGGGAAGCGTTTTCTGTACGACGGATTTGTTGTTTCCTTTCCTTTTAGTGCTCGCCAATTTGGAAAGGATGTATGTGCGGGTGTTGTTCTCTCGTGGGATGTGTTTGACTTCCACACTTTTGAACCGTTTTAGTTCGCCTTTTACGAGGGCCAAATATTCGGCCATGTTATCGTTTTTAGCTTGAAAATCTCCTCGAACTTGGCTTGCGACCAACTGAGAATCCGTGCAGATTGTGATCTATTTTGCTTCCAAATCGGTCGCGAGCTGTATGCCCGCTAGAAACGCTTCGTACTCTGCCTGGTTGTTAGAAGTGGGGAAAGATAAGGTCAGGGACACTTCGATGACATTTCCCTCTTCGTTCTCCAAGATAATTCCGGCCCCGCTACCTGCTGGACCAGATGCTCCATCCACGAAAATAACCCACCTGGATGAGATTTTCGGCTCTTGCTCGGTGAAAGTAAGTTCAGCCACGAAGTCGGCCTGCGCTTGAGCTTTGAGAGCTTGTCTTCCCTCGAATTTGACGTCAAACTCGGATAGTTCCAATGACCATTTTAACATTCGTTCGGCCATGTCTGGTCGACCGAGCAATTGTCTTATGGGTTGATCGGTTCTTACGATGATGGTGTGAGACAGAAAGTAATGGCGTAGCCTTCTAGCTGCGAGAAGGAGGGCCAAAGCCACCTTTTCTATCTGGAGGTATCGAATTTCTGAGCCATGGAGTGCTTTACTTGTGAAATATACAGGCTTTTGCCCTTCGGGTAGGTCGCGCACGAGTGTCGCGCTTACTGCCTCGTTTGCAACTGCAAGGTAGAGATACAGTATCTCCCCTTCTTCGGGTCTGGATAAGACTGGGGGTTCACTTAGTGCCTTTTTTAGGTGGGACAACGCTAGCTCGCACTCCTCCGTCCACTCGAAAGTTGCCTCTTTGCGGAGGAGCTTGTAAAAAGGGAGAGCGTGTTGAGTGGATTTTGCTACGAATCAAGCGAGGGAGGTAAGGACCCCGTTAAGTGATTGTATGGATTTTTTAGAAGTAGGAGTTGGGAGCTCCGCGAATGCCCGACATTTGTCGGGGTTGGCCTCGATGCCTCGTTCAGTTAAGTAGAATCCGAGGAATTTCCCTGCTCGGACCCCGAACGTGCATTTCTCAGGATTGAAACGCATTTTGCACTTTCGTGCCTGCTCGAACACTTTTCGTAAGTGGGACGCGTGGTCCGTTTCTTGTTGAGATTTGACGATCATATCGTCCATGTATACTTCGATCATATCTCCGATTTCAGCTCGGAAAACCTTATTCATCATGCGCTGATATGTCGCGCCCGCGTTTTTCAGACCGAAGGGCATAACGTTGTAAAAGTAATTGCCCGATTCGGTCATGAAGGCCGTGTATTTTTTGTCAGACACGGCCATGGGTATCTGATTATATCCTGAATATGCGTCCAAGAAGGACAATAGCTTGAAGCCGGACGAATTTTCGACCAATTTATCGATGTTAGGTAAAGGGTATGCATCTTTCGGGCATGCCCGATTGAGATCGGTATAGTCAACGCACATTCTCCATTTTCCATTAGATTTTTTCACGAGTACAACATTCGAGAGTCAGGTCATGTACCTGGCCTCGGTTACAAATTTAGCCTCTAGGAGGTCTTTAACAGCAGATTCAGCTGCTTCAGTTTTCTCGGTCGACTGCTTCCTCCTGCGTTGAGCGACTGCCTTGTGTGTTGGGTCAATGGAGAGGTGGTGGCAGGCTGTCTCGGGGTCGAGCCCTGGCATTTCTGCGGCGCTCCAGGAAAATAGATCTGCGTTCCCTCTGAGGCAAGCTTCCAGTTGTCGCTTCACCAAGTCGGGCATATGTGCTCCGATTTTAACGCACCGAGCTGGGTCTTCTCCCAGAGGAATTAATTCGAACACTCCATCTGGTATTGGTCGGGATAGCGACTCTGTTGGCCTTTGGACGCCCTCGCTATTATCCGAGAACCTGCAGTCTAGGTCGATCGAGTCTACCTGAGGGAAAGCCCTGGGAATATCTGGTGAATTTTATGTTGGAGGACTCGGTTGGTATGATATTGAGCTGATACCTTTTGATGCTGCTTCGAAACACCTGCGAGCAGCGTCGACGTCTCCGTGTAATGTGGCGACCTTACCTGAAGTTGTGTAATACTTCATCTTCAGGTGGACGGTGGATGGCACGGCGATTAGCTCGGCTAAGGTTGGTCGTCCTAGGATGCATTGGTACAGCGATGGGCAGTCCACGACCAGGAACTAGACCCTGACCGTCCTGGCTGTCTCGCCTGCCCTGAAGGTGACAAATAGGTCGACATAACCCCATGGTCGGGAGACTGCTCCGTTGAAACCCTGCAGGTCTGATCCGACGTATGGAGTTAAGTGTGTTTCGTTTAGCTGGAATGTCGAAAAAAACCGGGAGTACATGCTGTCGCAGGAGCTGCCTTGGTATACCAGGATTCTCCTCACATCGAAATTTGCCATGCGTGCCCGGATGAGCAGAGGAATGCTGGCGTTGGGCGCCTGTCGCTCCCAGGATTTTCATCCTAGTACAAACGCGAAAGTGGCGCGGAAAAGGTAGAGTCGCCAGCCAGACATTTTTATCCCGAATGAATGGGAAAGGTAATGTTGCACAAACCTAAGGAAGAAGGAAAGGACAAGGCCTTGCGAACCAAAGATCTGAGTTCGGGAGTCGGTTACGAATTGAGAAGGTATTAGCACCCCAATCCGTCCGCCGTACCCGACGGGATCCACGCTTGCTTGTTTGTTTCAAAGGGTGAGAAAATAATATGCTGCTGAACAAATGAACCGCTAACTGGAAACTGGAATGAAATGAGAAAAGGAACTGAAATAAGAGAATGGAAAGAAAGGGGGAAATGTAGGAAAAATAAAGAATGTGCTCGAACGGGCCCTACCCCGCTGCCTACGTACCTCATCGGGATAATGAGGATCAGAGTCGACGTAGTTCGCCTAACCTAGGCGGGAACTATTTGTTTGTGTTTTTTTACAGCTGGAACTGCGTATGTCTATGCTCAGGTGTTGCAGGCTCGTCTGGTACGAGTGCGTTTACCGTCTTGCATGTGAGACAAGTCGCCGCGAGTTCGCGTTGTGAGTGAATGAGATGAGAAAAGAAGTTCCCGCAGGATAGTCGCTTATTGTTTGTTTTTGGCTTTTATGAGTTTTGTATGAATTTGGCACAAGGAAGTGAATTCAAACTCTTTTCCATGGAATGTAAACTTGCCACTACATTCCAAGATGGAATAATAGAACAAGCATACCCAGCAAGGAGAATTTATCCAAGACTGGCTTCCTAGGATTAGGGCTTAAATTCACTGGCTTGTTGAACTTTATTAAGTGTTTTTGTTGCTTTTGTGAAGAAGTATCTTTTAAGTTTTTATTTGTGAACAACTCCTTGATGAGACTTGTGCATCATGATAGACGAGCTTACACCACTCCAAGATGGAATGAATGCAAGTGCTTCATGGAATAAGGCTATACACAAGGAATCCTTTCATTTATTTGTTAAGTGTTTTTGGATTTTGGTTTGAAGATGAGAAGAGAATGACTCAAATTGCAAAAAGGGAAAAACTAGTGGGACTAAGACACAACCCTAATTTTATTTGTTTATTTACATGGGAGATCCTATGGTTAATGAGGTTTTCTAATCCTAATGAGAAAAGGAAAGAAGAAAAAGAGAACTTAGAAATCAACTTACTTCCTAAGGAAGGTAAGTTGTTTCTAAAGAAAGGGAACACCTATAAGCAAGCACCAAGTGCTAAGGAAAACACAACTATAATGCATAAAAGATAGGAATGAAGTGAGACTTACCTCAATCTTCCCCCCTACAAAACAAAAGTTAGCATGACAATGCATATTGAAAGTAAAATCAAAGCATGAAAGCGATTAAGTACCATAAACGTCCTAGAATGGAACTAGGGTTCAAAATAAGACCTAAGTCTAAAGGTGAAGGTACCTAAAGGTCACATGACTTATAAAGTCAGTATCTACATGCTATAGGTCCCTAAGTATATTAGGATACCTCACAAGGTCAAACTATGTCAAACTATGTACAAAAAATTCACCTAAGTTCACCTAAATGCAAGTTAAGACTCATGGATGAAGTATGAATGCATATGGCTTACAAACATGAATTAGTACATGAAATGAACATAAAAGTCAGTAGTGAATGCTTATGAATATGGATGAATGAATATACAATCATGGATGCAATGGATTAGGCATATGGAGCAATGAGAAGAAAGTATGAGAAAAAACGAACAAAATTCGCATAAGATCGCACATGATGCAAACTAAGGAAGAATGGCATGTGAATATGAATGAAATGATTATGGGTCAGTAGCATACAAGGTATGAGATGCAATTAGAATGCATGAATAGGCATTGATTATTTCCACATAATTCAAGTTAAACATGAGAAGAGATTAGCAACCCGTTTAAGTTAAACTAGCTCACATAAGTATGCACTTTGAAACACTAAAACAAACCAAATGAGTATGGTTCAAAAAGTGACCTATGACTGGTATTAAAGACAAACAAATGACCTATAATCAACTCCTAAAAGCTACCAAAAATCCCCTCAATAAAATGGCATGAATGCCTTCTTAAATCCTAGGATATGGAACAACTACACACATGAATCAACCTAGGATCTAGGTGACATGGAAAAATAGCAAAAAGCCTTTAAAAATTATGAAATTAAATACCTGGAATGATATAGTGATTATCTTACATGGTCCAAAAGGATTCTACAAAATTATGCACCAAAGTGCCAGAACAATTCCTTGATTAGCAAGGTAACAAAACATGATCACCAAAAAACAACTCCACAAAGTGGATCAAAAAGTGCACTAAAAATTATGAAAAAAATGCATAATGAGCATCAAAATGTCACAAATTACAGTGATTAATCACACACAAAAAATAGGTTTCACACCTATGGGGAAAAATTGTTTTTGGTCCCTTATGCCAAAACATTCCTTTTTGGGACAGCTTATGATCTAAAATCCAAATAAAATATTAAAACCACCCAAATCTGGAAACAAAAAATATGACAAATTAATTAAGAGGATTAGGATCACTCATGAATTTTTCCAGAATTTTATCTCACCTAAAACTATTTTTAATAATTGCGACGAAACGGGCAAAAAAGTGGATTTTAAGGGGAAGTGAAAGGAAGCGATCCTAATGGTTCTTAACCTAATCCCTAAGTTCCGAAATCGATACATATCATCAAAAATCACAAATATAACCAATGCCTCAGGTTGGAGGGCTCAATATGCACCTTAAGTTATATGGTCCTAAGCCGCATACGACTATAATGATGCTTAAAAATGGAGAATCGAGATTACTTACTTGGTCGAAGCGCCGATTCTTCACATAAAAGAAATCCAAAAAACTCCAAGCCAAGCCTTGTAATCTCCCATGAGCAAAATAAATGCTCATCTTCCATAATCACTTTTGTGATGCCTCACCATAATCGAAATCGATCCAAATCGGTCAAAAAGGCTCATGAACACTTTATTCCAAAATTAGTTCACAAATAAGTAGAATTAAACCACTCTCAATAGCAATAATGAACCAAGATTAACATCTAATCGGACAACTAATCAATATTAATATAAAATCTAATTGAGGACCACTCGAATTCTAACAAATAACCTAATGAATAATCAACATTCTAATATCTTTCGATTAACAAACTACCAAACCAATTAAAATCTAATCAAGGATTTAATTATAATTCTAATGAGAATCCTAACAAAAATTACTAAAACTGCATTAAACTATTTTAATGAAATTTCTAATTAACAAATAAAAAAAATCTATTTTACCAACTTGCAAAAATTAAACAAGAACACCAAACCAGGTGGTGTATTAATGATTCCCTGGTGCAAAACACAAGACAATGGCCCAAGGCCCAAACTCCAAATAACCATTGCAGGGGGTGTAACAAGTGAAACGGATGGCTCAGATAGTGAATTCTTGGGCGCAAACCCCCGAAGTCATAATTGTAGGGGGCGTGATAACGAAATGGAGGGTGCAGAACGGGATCCATGGATTCTTGAAGCCCAATCCCAATTTTCTAACCCTAACCTAAAATTGAAGCTTAGAAAACCAACGTTCTTCTTCTTCTTCATAAGACAAAACCCCTTCTTCTTCACAAATTCAGATTTCTTATCTCACCTTTATCAACAATTCCGTCGCCATCCTTTTCTTCGCTGTCACCTTCTTCTTCGTCCTGAGTTTGCCGCCGACCGAGGAAAGCGCATCACATCAAGGCTACCGCTCACCCATCTCCACCGATCGCACAATATAGCTTGCTCCGCATCAACATCTTCTTTACCTTCACAATGAAGACGGCTGTGACCACGTCCCACCGGCGATAGAGGCTTTACCCGACACATGACCTCCTCTGAGAGACACTTTACACCATGATCTTCGGTGAAAGGAACGATAACCTGGACGTAAGACCTGAAGCGTGCTTTTCGGAGCGGATTCAGTGCTCCTTCAGACCAGTGTCAACATGAAGATCAAAGGTAAAGTTGATTTGGACTCTCCTTCCTTCTTTTTGCGTGTATGTGATTCTCGATCTAAAGTATTGTGCTGATAATTGAAACTGATGGTTTATTCTTGATTGAATTGATGCAGGTGAATGTAACTTTGGCAGTAGAAGAACATGATGGTGATAATGGTGCGAAAATGATGAGAGATTGTTGATGATTTTGATCATTCTCGAATTTCTCTCATGCTCTTTGTGTGTATGAACTCTCAATGTGTTTCGCAACTTGCAGGGCTTCCGTTGAAGATGAAGATTTGAGACTAGTTACGGAAAAATCTCGCGGAAGAACTGAAAGCAAGGAGTTATCGAAGTTTTCTGAAGGATCTTGTTGGCGATTCTTACTGCGGTTATGAATTGAAGAGTTGGAGTAGTTCTGTGTTCATTTCTGGATTCAAGAGTTGCTCGCAGAAGCCTTTTTCCGGTAAGATTTCCGATGGTTTATTCATTTTTGATCCCCCTTGCGTCTCAATCATAACTATTATCATATCGTGTGTGCGACTTCTTATTCGAATCGACGCAAAGATGTTGTCACCGTTCTGAACCGTGTTGATGCGTATGACGTTCTTCTCCTTCCTCTTCAATTCTGTTTCTGCTTATGTTTATTGTTTTTGTGCTGAATTGCTGATTGCTCTGAAATTGAAATCTTGATGATTTTCGCCATTTGCAGGTATCAGTGGAATTCATTTTTGGTTGATGATTGATGTAGACGGAGAACCTAAAGATCATTGGTGATTATTCGGTGCTGAAAGTTGAAGATGGTTTTGGTGAGTCGATTGGTAGAAGAGAGTGATTGATTGAAACTGAGAGAGAAGGCTTGAAGATGATGAATGAGGTTGAAAGATTCTGCATATTGATTGGAAATTGATAAAGAGTGATGAGAGAGTTTTTGCAGAGTTGAAGCCAGATTAGTGAGAGAGTTTTTTCTTGGTGTAACTGTTATAACTGTTAACTGAATTCAGTTAACAAAAACTTTTTCTGTATTTCAGTTTTGTATTGATGTTATACTGAATTTTCGGAACTCACTTTGTAACTTTCTCTGCTATGTATTTTCCTGCTTCCTGTCAAAATTATGATATATTGAGACATTGAAATTAAATGGGGGATAACATTAAAATTATTAGAAATAGCTTGAAAATAATATTGGTTTAAATGATATGAGAGTTAAAATATCACTTTTAATTAAAAGAGACTAAACTCAAAGGAAATTTTGGCTTAATGGGCTTGAATGAGATATGGATAATGGCCTAGAATGAGATATGGATAATGGGCTAGAATACGAATTTATGCACAAAAAGGCGTTTAATTCGTGATTGAATGGGAAAAAATGGAAACAGATCCGGGAGGTCTAATATGGATTAAGAAAATAGTTATTGTGATTGGATATTCAAAATCAAGCAAAAATACTAAAAATGGATTTTTAGCAAAATATGGTTATGATTTGGTATTTTGTTGGTGAAATGGACCGAAAAGTGGATATGGATCGGATGAGAGTTTAGAAAATTGGACAATGAATAATTGGTTCAGATAAAAGAAATTCAAATATGGATAAGTGGATTTTCACAGTGGATGATAGAAATATGAATGAGATAAAAATGGGTAAACTGATTAGAAAAAAAAATGGTTTATGGGTAATGGGCTTGAAAATTGTCATGGACCTGGAATAGTTGAAACATGAATCATAAACAATGAACTAGCCCAATACTTTGAACAAAGACTCGTCATTTGAAACAAATCTTCACTTCAATTAATAACCAAATTAATCTGAATCACAACCAACAACCAACTGGGAGAGCGGTAGTGTCCTGATCACCATTCGTACCCAGAACTCGATCTATTGCACTAAGAATACCAATATGCCTTTTCCATGAAACCCTAAGTCATTCCATACGCGCAAGACTGAAACCCCGATCTTCTGAGGAATACTGAGAAATACACTTTGCTTCACGACCTCAATCACATAATTCACAATAAATAATACCCATATGTAAAATCCTTGAAGACCATTTAACCAGGGAAGCAAACCCTAATCGAGGAGCATAGGCACAGAAAATGGTGTTATTGATGGTCGTTTAATCAACCTTGGATTCCTTTGACAATTACATATAGGCTGTGTAACCCTAACTTCAGATGGCATTGATCACATGCCTTAGGAGCCAATGCAATGCATGAATATGCAGATGAATGCGAAGTGATAAGCCAGTTAGGGTAAAAAAAACGAGGGAAAATTTTGAGGTATTACAGCTGCCCCTATTCAATCAACTACAGACCTGAACGAATAATTGCAACGGCTTTTAGACGTTCAAGGTATGGAGTGATTGAATACTCTAATAAAACCTGAAAATTTGCACACTGAGGGTAATGGAAATGCCATCTGCCCATTTATTTATTTATATATTTTTTGGTTTTGACCTCTGAATAGGTAACGGAGATAGAACCGGGTGGAATAGAATCAATGCAATCACTGCGACTACTGAACGAATCAAAGCCACACCGAGGGTGCCTGTTATCGAAACAGGACTTAGCGCAACATCAACCGATTTGCGACTCAAATAAGATCAACCGATCTAACACGGAGATGGTATCAACCGATCCACCCCGGAAAGCGAGAATGTAATATCATCCGATTTACAACTCAAAGAGAAATGATATCAACCGATTCATAACTCAAATAAGATCAACCGATCTAAAATGGAGATGGTATCAACCGATCCATAACCAAGAAAACGAGAATGTAATATCATCCGATTTACAACTCGAAGAGAAATGATATCAACCGATTCATAACTCACATAAGATCAACCGATCTAACACGGAAATGGTATCAACCGATCCATTACCAAGAAACGCGAGAATGTAATATCATCCGATTTACAACTAGAAGAGAAATGATATCAACCGATTCATAACTCACATAAGATCAACCGATCTAACACGGAAATGGTATCAACCGATCCATTACCAAGAAACGCGAGAATGTAATATCATCCGATTTACAACTCGAAGAGAAATGATATCAACCGATTCATAACTCACATAAGATCAACCGATCTAACACGGAAATGGTATCAACCGATCCATTATCTTCGCACTGAGACAAGACCATTGTACTTAAATGGAGACTCGAAAGGAACGGGATCGTTGTACTTAAACGAGAGCCCAAGACGCGACCGTTGTACTGAAACGGAGACGCGAAAAAATGAGACTGTTGTACTGAAACAAGACTCAAAGACGAGACCATTGTACTTAAATGGAGACTCGAAAGGAGCGGGGTCGTTGTACTTAAACGAGAGCCCAAGACGCAACCATTGTACTGAAACGGAGACGCGAAGAAATGAGACTGTTGTACGGAAACAAGACTCAAAAACGAGACCATTGTACTTAAATGGAGACTCGAAAGGAACGGGATTGTTGTACTTAAACGAGAGCCCAAGACGCAACCGTTGTACTGAAACGGAGACGCGAAGAAATGAGACTGTTGTACGGAAACGAGACTCAAAGACGAGACCATTGTACTTAAATGGAGACTCGAAAGGAACGGGATCGTTGTACTTAAACGAGAGCCCAAGACGCAACCGTTGTACTGAAACGGAGACGCGAAAAAATGAGACTGTTGTACTGAAACGAGACTCAAAGACGAGACCATTGTACTTAAATGGAGACTCGAAAGGAACGGGATCGTTGTACTTAAACGAGAGCCCAAGACGCAACCGTTATACTGAAACGGAGACGCGAAAAAAAATGAGACTGTTGTACTAAAACAAGACTCAAAGACGAGACCATTGTACTTAAATGGAGACTCGAAAGGAACGAGATCATTGTACTTAAATGATAACCCGAGACTTGACCGTTGTACTGAAACGGAGACGCGAAAAAATGAGACTGTTGTACTGAAACAAGACTCAACCGGGGATAACAACAAGACGTGGTAGAAGCATCCACCCTGGGAAATGAAGTTGTATTCTGTGGGGAACACTTCAATATGATTGGAGATGTAACGGATCTTATGTAATACCTCAAAACTGGCCCATGCTGGTATGCATATGTTTGAATTTATGGCGTAATGCTCCATGACGATGGAAATGCTACGCTTTGGAGGATGCAAATGTAATGATGATAACACGAATGATAATGCAAAGGAGATCTCCTGATAAGGAGACTGCAGGTATCCCAGATAACTTGACTGGGGAGGAACTGATGATCACTGCATTGATCTGGTTCGTCCTGATGAGGAGGAAACAACTCTGCGGGTAAAGCTGTTAATGATATACCGGCTCTGAACTGCCGCCATTGCCAAAAATAAATTGGACTTTGAGATTGGAGTACCAAGACCCTGCTGGAGGTGGACCCTTCTTGAACTCTGATGGGGAAGTGAGGACTTCCTGGGAACCAAAGGCATGACACTGCTGAGGAAACACCTTGCTGGGGAGGCAAAACACTCCTTATACTGCTGAGAATTGCCCCTGTCTGAAGGGAAACTTCTGCTTGGGGAATGACACCCACTCTCTGCTACCTTGCTGGGTGAAATTTAAACTTCCACTGTACTGGGGATGGTGGAGGATGTCAATGATAAAGCTTCCTGCTGAAGATAAGAGTTTAAGTTGCCACTTGCTGGGGATAAGAGATAAATCCTCTCATGTTAGGAATGAGAGGTGATGATACCCTTCTGCTCAAGAAGTAACCTTCCATTTTCCGCACTACTGGAGAAGGGATTGTCTAATGAGACTTGCTAAGTAATTTTGATCAATGAAGCTTGCTGATGAAATAACTCTTGAAGTACTGTGCTGACAATGCCTTTTCTTCCAGCCTCTGGGTTGATAGATCGCCAACTAACCATGATTGAATAATGGTTCTCTGAAATTTTCAACTCGCCTCCGACTAAGGTCCATCGGAAGAAAATGTCTCAAGAGGATTTTACAGAAAACATGTCATACGAAATGCCTCAGTGTCTTCAAACTCTTGGAGAGATTCGTTGGATCTCGAAATAACTGCCCCAGACTGCATGGTCTGTGAAAGAAATTGTCTCGCAAGGATTCATGAAGAACTTCATATCACTGTGAGATATTCTTCCCCCGTATTTTGAACCTTGGATAGGTGCTTCTGACTTACCGTCTTCGGGAGAGAGTACTTCTCATGCTCTTGGGGTGGCCTGCCCCAGGACGAGCCTTGAAGTGATCACCTCTGACTGACCGTGCTTTGAAGAAAACACCCAGACCGACTGTTCTTTGAGAGATTGGATCTCGAAGTAATTGCCCCAGTTTGGCTAAAATTTGATTGCATGCATCAGACTCATGAGAGATTTGATCTCGAAGTGATTGCCCCAGTTTGGTTGAAATTTGAATAATGCCTCCGCCTGATGGCTCTTTGAGAGATTTGTATCTCGAAGTGATTGCCCCAGCTTGGCTGAACTTTGAAGAGATTGCTCGCCATGATTTCACCAGATTAGTTGGCTCTTACCACGACTGTTGGGAAAGTCCCTACTCGATGGAGTTTTCTTGAAAAGTACAGCTCGACAGATTGTCCTTCGGAAGTTTCAGACTTCTCAACTTGGCAAGATTAAGCTTCTGGACTGAGATTCCATATGTAAACTTTTATGATGCCAAACAAATGTATGTAAGCAGAAAATGTTTATTTTAAGAATGAAAATTCTAATGCAACACACATGTTAATCTTGAAGTTTTACTGTAAAAAGATGTCACAAACCTTTGTGAGCGAATCACTGGTTAAGATACGACATTAATTTTTGAATAATAGAAAGCATGCACATGCAACATCAACAAAGATCTTTCAACATCACTCATAGGAGTCAGGAACGCGGTCTCGTGGTAGTACGCTCTCAAAAATAACCTTGTTTCAGTTAGGACTTTTGAGGGTTGTATCGTGGCCTGGTTCACGGTTATAGAAACAAAAGATATAGGCTCGAAGTTTATTTGTGCCCACCCATCTTCGTGATGTTCTCCATTCCTATGTTCAGTTAGCTTTCACAAGCGCTCACTTCTCAAAAAGGGTCTTGTGATGGTTGAGGAACCAATTACACTAACGGTGTAAGCACCAAACAGGTTGTTGTTGGGAGTCAGTCACCCCTTAGTCTTTCGTGTATGTGCCACACGACTTTGTTCTTGTTTGAGGATCTTTCTTGTGTAATCCTTTTCGTTTTTCACTTTTGCATTCTTTTTCTTACCCCTAACTTTTGCCTGGACTAATTCTTGTGAATCTATGATTGTGAAGTCCAGCGGGATGCCCTAATTTTTGCCTAAGTCGCTTGTTTTCAAGTTTCGACTTAGCGGGCTTTCTCATTCATTTTTTTTTTCAATTCTTCTTTTTTTTTTAACAAATCGTGTGACACTGTTTGTCTTGATTGCTTTGAAAGGGTCGTGACTGTCCCACTTCTTGGTTGTTGAGGGATAACCATTGTGGTCTCCGGTCTTTGGACCTCTTGATTGGGATAACCATTGTGGTTCCTGGTCATTGGACCTCTTAATTTGGTACAACGAAAGGTAATGGATCCTCAGATTTGCACTCCTTTTGAAATTTGAACGCTCGGTCAAACTAACTGACGCCTACCCTGCCCCTGGGTTAAATGCAAGGGTTTTTTCATGCGAAAAGAAACTCCTACTTCAAGGCTCAAATGGGTTGGCGAGGGTCTATCTCCCTTATATCTCTGGTGTTTAGGATTTGAAACAATGCCTGTACATCGTCAACAAGGTCTTTCTCAAAAGCACACAGTTAGAGATTTTTGCGTTTTCATTTCGTCATCCTCCCTGATAGAGTTTAAGCACAACAGTTGGTATTGCAATGCATATACACAAAATCATGAGTGAATACGAATGGATTACTTCAAGAAAAACATGTGCATTTTATTATGGTTAACATTCAAAAACAAATAAGTTTCATGCATGCATACAAATGTTTAAACAAACAATATAAACTACAAATGAAAATGCAGTAAAGAAGCTGAACATTGCCATCATTGAGGAGACTTGACTCCGTCTGGACTTATTGCTTCTGAAGATGCCTTTGCAAATTGGGAGGTCCATTTGATGAGGAGACTTCAACATGTGAGCAGCCTTTCTAGCAAGATAACCTTTGAGTCGATCAAATTCGGGACCTCGTCTTCACTTTTGCCTCTGAAAGACTTGCAATCTTCAATTAAAAGGCCAGGTGCCCCAGAATGGTAATCATACTTGGCATTGAAACCCCAAAGGAAGCTTTGTCAGAGATGATCCTGATGCAACTAGCTCAACCATCTTGAATCTGAGCAAATGAGGAAACTTGTTGCGTGTACTACCTCAGAATATGATCAAACTCCTTTTCAATTTATCTTGGCCTATAACCTTATGCTCTGTCCCTAGGACACTCTTGGGAAGCTGAGGTTGGATGCTGACATACGACATTTGGAGGGAAGAGGTTGATAAAGTTAATAGATAAGGTTGCTCGGAAAGATCTCATATGATTTCCTGCCTACGTATCTCCATTGACCAATGGAGAATCAGAGCAGCGTAGTTCCCCTCAATAGGGATGAAAATAGCTTGGTTCAGAATTTCCATAACCAAGATAATCTGAGTCTTCATCTGGTTGACTTCCTGTTTCAGCAGTTTCTGGCTCTGAAATAAAGCTTATACCTCTGCCCTGAATAGCCTCAGCTGGGTATTTGTTTGGTTACCTTCGCCCGGAGTTATACCTTGATAGTTGTGATTCAAGTTGTCTATTCTGATGAGAAATCAAGTCAGGATAATAATCTGTCTCTGAACACCTGTCAAGAATGCAAGGATGTATGCAAATGCCATGTTCAGTTATTTCTGAGGAATCTATCTGCTTTGATTCAAGTTTTGACACAGAAAAATCCAGCAGCTTGATTCATATATGTGATCCTCGGAAATAACTGAACATGTGTGTAGAAATGCTATGATGTCATGTATGCAACAGGCATGCGATCAATAATCTGATGCTGGTGCCGGTGTTGAGCAATGAGTCAAGTGTCTGAATAGAACCATAATAGTAGCACCCTCTCTGTATAGAACCCCATAACTGAGAACCCAATAACTGTAGAACTGGATCACATAATTGAACAGTCACTGATGGTGTTGAAGTTGAACAACGAGCCAAGTGTCTGTATAGAACCACAATAGCAACACCATCTCTGTATAGAACCCCATAACTGAGAACCCAATAACTGTAGAACTGGATCACATAATTGAACAGTCACTGATGGTGTTGAAGCTGAACAATAAGCCAAGTGTCTGTGGAGAGTCATAATAATAGTCACAATATCAAGGTCGCAATGGTAATCACAGTAACAATTTCTCTGAATAGAAATCCCAGATCTCAGAATCAAAGAACCATAGAACACTGAACAATACTGGCAAAGTGGGTATGTTGAAGTTTAGGGTTCCTGCAAACCTGTAAACCCCTCCCAATCTCACGGGTATGCTACTCGGGTCAACATCACGGACTCTCAAAGCCGAATAGCAATAATACGTTCACCATTTCCGAGAAATGGCTCATGACCAAATCAGGGAATCGGTTTGGCATTATGTACTACTCAGGGAGGCCTCAGTTGAGTCTGGAAAGAACAAACATCCCTCACAAGTCTCCAGCTTCAAGCACTGAGTCGAGAAACAATAGTACATTTATCCCGAAGGGTACAATACTATCGTCATACGATCAGTTTTGCTTTAACTGAATTCCTATGAGAGAACCAAGCCATCCTATGCGAGTTCCCAGTGGGCCCTCGGATGCGAGTGGGTTTGCCAACAAATGTGGTCTGCCACTGTCATCACTGGAGAGGGATGTTTCCACAAAGGTTCTCAATGATCGGTCCCCTGACTGCACATAACTATCAAGGTAGCGCATCAACCCAGAAAGATTCCGGTTTCAATACATTCCCGAGAAGGTCGCAAGTCAAGGTGTAGAACTCACTACTACCAACATAGCAAGATGCCATGAAGCCAAAGTGGAACCACTCTAAGTCCTAGGGTGCACTCGAGCCCCGGTTACGAGCTCATCTCACAATAACCCCATCCCGCAGAAAAAATGAAAACCAGCACAGCCAGACAGTCCAGTATAATATGATGCATGGAAAATAAAATACTGAAAGCGATAAATAAATGCGATAAAGTAAAGCTGTAAAGTAAAAACTGTAAATAAAAACAGTAAAGCTAAACTAAATCACACAGCAACAAACAAATATACACCCAAAGAAACAAAACCAAACAGGCGCTAGGATTGACTCTACAAGGGAAACCGGAAGAATTAGGTTAATCCCCAGCAGAGTCGCCAGCTGTCGCTCCCAGGATTTTCATCCTAGTACAAACGCGAAAGTGGCGCGGAAAAGGTAGAGTCGCCAGCCAGACATTTTTATCCCGAATGAATGGGAAAGGTAATGTTGCACAAACCTAAGGAAGAAGGAAAGGACAAGGCCTTGCGAACCAAAGATCTGAGTTCGGGAGTAGGTTACGAATTGAGAAGGTATTAGCACCCCAATCCGTCCGCCGTACCCGACGGGATCCACGCTTGCTTGTTTGTTTCAAAGGGTGAGAAAATAATATGCTGCTGAACAAATGAACCGCTAACTGGAAACTGGAATGAAATGAGAAAAGGAACTGAAATAAGAGAATGGAAAGAAAGGGGGAAATGTAGGGAAAATAAAGAATGTGCTCGAACGGGCCCTACCCCGCTGCCTACGTACCTCATCGGGATAATGAGGATCAGAGTCAACGTAGTTCGCCTAACCTAGGCGGGAACTATCTGTTTGTGTTTTTTTACAGCTGGAACTGCGTATGTCTATGATCAGGTGTTGCAGGCTCGTCTGGTACGAGTGCGTTTACCGTCTTGCATGTGAGACAAGTCGCCGCGAGTTCGCGTTGTGAGTGAATGAGATGAGAAAAGAAGTTCCCGCAGGATAGTCGCTTATTGTTTGTTTTTGGCTTTTATGAGTTTTGTATGAATTTGGCACAAGGAAGTGAATTCAAACTCTTTTCCATGGAATGTACACTTGCCACTACATTCCAAGATGGAATAATAGAACAAGCATACCCAGCAAGGAGAATTTATCCAAGACTGGCTTCCTAGGATTAGGGCTTAAATTCACTGGCTTGTTGAACTTTATTAAGTGTTTTTGTTGCTTTTGTGAAGAAGTATCTTTTAAGTTTTTATTTGTGAACAACTCCTTGATGAGACTTGTGCATCATGATAGACGAGCTTACACCACTCCAAGATGGAATGAATGCAAGTGCTTCATGGAATAAGGCTATACACAAGGAATCCTTTCATTTATTTGTTAAGTGTTTTTGGATTTTGGTTTGAAGATGAGAAGAGAATGACTCAAATTGCAAAAAGGGAAAAACTAGTGGGACTAAGACACAACCCTAATTTTATTTGTTTATTTACATGGGAGATCCTATGGTTAATGAGGTTTTCTAATCCTAATGAGAAAAGGAAAGAAGAAAAAGAGAACTTAGAAATCAACTTACTTCCTAAGGAAGGTAAGTTGTTTCTAAAGAAAGGGAACACCTATAAGCAAGCACCAAGTGCTAAGGAAAACACAACTATAATGCATAAGAGATAGGAATGAAGTGAGACTTACCTCAATCTTCCCCCCTACAAAACAAAAGTTAGCATGACAATGCATATTGAAAGTAAAATCAAAGCATGAAAGCGATTAAGTACCATAAACGTCCTAGAATGGAACTAGGGTTCAAAATAAGACCTAAGTCTAAAGGTGAAGGTACCTAAAGGTCACATGACTTATAAAGTCAGTAGCTACATGCTATAGGTCCCTAAGTATATTAGGATACTGTCGCTCCCGGGATTTTCATCCTAGTACAAACGCGAAAGTGGCGCGGAAAGGTTAGAGTCGCCAGCCAGACATTTTTATCCCGAATGAATGGGAAAGGTAATGTTGCACAAACCTGAGGAAGAAGGAAAGGACAAGGCCTTGCGAACCAAAGATCTGGATACGGGAGTCGGTTACGAACTGGGAAGGTATTAGCACCCCAGATCGTCCGTCGTACCCGACGGGATCCACGCTTGCTTGTTTGTTTCAAAGGGTGAGAAATAAAGAATGCTGCTGAATAAAACTGCTACTGGAACTGGAATGAGAAATGAGAAAAGGACTGAAATAAGAAAATGGAAAGAAAGGGGGAAATGTAGGGAAAATAAAGAATGTGCTCGAACGGGCCCTACCCCGCTGCCTACGTACCTCATCGGGATAATGAGGATCAGAGTCGACGTAGTTCGCCTAACTAAGGCGGGAACTATCTGTTTGTGTTTTTTACAGCTGGAACTGCGTATGTCTATGCTCAGGTGTTGCAGGCTCGTCTGGTACGAGTGCGTTTACCGTCTTGCATGTGTGACAAGTCGTCGCGAGTTCGCGTTGTGAGTGAATGAGATGAGAAAGAGAAGTTCCCGCAGGATAGTCGCTTGTTGTGTGTTTTTGTCTTTTATGAGTTTTGTTTTGAATTTGGCACAAGGAAGTGAATTCAAACTCTTTTCCATGGAATGTACACTTGACTCTACATTCCAATATGGAATACTAGAACAAGCATACCCAGCAAGGAGAATTTATCCAAGACTGGTTTCCTAGGATTAGGGTTTAAGTTCACTGGCTTGTTGAACTTCATTAAGTGTTTTTGTTGCTTTTGTTTTTGAGATGAGAAAGAATGACTCAAGTTGAAAAAAGGAAAAATCTAAGGGACTAAGACTCAATCCTAATTTTGTTATGTATTTACAAAGTGGTCCTAATGGTTAGTGAGGTTTTCTATTCCTAATGGAAACTTAAAAACTACTAGAATTCAACTTACTTCTTAATGAAGTTAAGTTGATTCTAAGAACAAT
Source organism: Lathyrus aphaca (assembly GCA_963966055.1). Lineage (NCBI taxonomy): Eukaryota > Viridiplantae > Streptophyta > Magnoliopsida > Fabales > Fabaceae > Lathyrus > Lathyrus aphaca. The sequence continues at coordinate 403,631,396 of OZ014522.1, read as the reverse complement.
GGGGAACCCTATACAAGTTATAGAAATTAAAATAAGGCAAAGCAATGAAATTGAATTATAAGAAATAAAATTCTACAAATGCATTAGATGACATGAATTAAAAAAATAGTCTATTTATTTATTCTACTTCTAAGTGAAATAAAACTTCAAGCCTAAGTACTAAATCTAAATCAAACCTAATGCTCATCTAAAAAATGAATTTTAACTAGCCTAAGTCTAAATTATTCTATGACTAAATCTAACCTAGACTATTATTATTTTTTTTGCATTACTTCTAACTATGATTAAACTAATGGGATTTATGCATAACTAGGCCTAAAACTAATATTCTAAAAAAATATTAAAACCTCTAGAAAAATTATGACAATTAAACTATAGGGTCTTATCACCATCTAAAATATTATATTAAGAGGGATTCTAAAAAAACTTATTTTTTCTATGCCTAACAATTATTTAATTTCCGCTAAGATTAACCATTATTTCCTAAGGATTACATCCACTAAAACCTAAGATAAAAGGTCCTAAAAATTCCATAAAAAATATCCTAAGAACTATTATGAGTCCTCTAATTACAGAAAAAAGAATGGCTCAAAAAGGTTGCTGGAAGTTACTTAAATAAAATGAACAAAATCCAGCATAATTAAAAGAAATACAAATGAAGCTAATTAAAAGAATAATTCAGAATTAAATCAAAAATAACAAAAATTCAGAAAATAAAAGTATCACAAATTTCTAAAATGACTTATTAAGCTACTTAATTTTTTGGGGAATTTTCTAATGATTTTCATTATTTTTTATTGAATTATTTCTAAACTACAATTAAAACAAAATAAAAATCTAAAGAAATTATACAGGGGGTGGATTAGTATTTTTCTAAGTTATCTTGCTCTGCTGGGCCTAAAGAGGGAGTGTAAATAACAAAGGGAAGAGCCCATTTTCGTTAGAACCAGGGGGTGCGAAAAGAGAACCTTTTATGCTTGTTTTCTTAATGGGCTTATAAGTGAGGGTGTTAATAGCAACAGCTAGGCCCATATTCGCAGGAAATTGAGGGGGTGCAGATGGTAATATTCTCAACTTATTCTTTCTTTATGAGTCATTAAGGGTGGTGCAAGTATCACATGCTTTTTTTCCTAAAATCTTAATTTAAGAAAATGAATTAAACTAAACTTAAACTAATATTTTCTAAAAATCTTAATTTAAGAAAATATTAAACTAAACTTATGATAATATTTAATTTAATATTTTAACTTAAGAAAATGAACTAACTAATCTTAATATAATATTTTTTCTAAAATCTGAATTTTAGCTATGAGTTAAGCTAAACTTATTATAATATTTAATTTAAAATCTTAATTAAAAAAATGAATTAAGCTAAACTTATTATAATATTTTCTAATGACTTGAATTAAACTATAGTTTTTATTATAATATTTCTTTTAAAATCTGAATTAAACTATAGTCTAATCTTAATTACCTAATTTCTCTATAATCACAGATACTTAATTAATAAAGAGAGAGAAATTAAACACCAGAAACCCTAAATCCCTTTTCTTCTTCCTCACCCTAGCGCCGCAGCTTCCATAACCCTAGCCCCTCTTCTATGCGCCGCAAAACCTCTATCCTCCATCTTCTTCTTCTTCCAAACGAAGCCATCACCACCATCGTCTTCTCCTTCTTCTTTGCGCAATAACCCCTAACCCTGTCTCTCCTAAAAATCAAACGAAACTAAACCTAACCCCCCAATCCGAAACCAAATCGAGTGGAACCCTCATAATTTTCCTAATTCGAGTTCAAAACAACAGTAGAAACCTACCTATTTTTAGTGCAATTTCATAAACAAGATGAACAGAACAGTCGTACCTTAACTCGAATCTATCCGTGAGAGAAGACGTATCTGTGGTTTCGACGCCGCCGCAAAGCTTGCTCTGTTTTCTCTTGGTGAATGACGACGCGATGAAGAAGTCTATGTTGATGACGAGCTCCGTCACGGACTGAGAGTTGTTGCTGCGAAGCCGGCGAACCTAAAACGCCGCGACGATGTCAATGAGGTGTATACAGTTGTTGCCTCAAAAACCTCTGCTATTCAAAACCGTGTCCAGGTATACTTCAAAAACTCATTTCCTTCGATTAACTCTTATTCCACAATTTCGGAATCACCTTGTCGTTGAATCACAAACACTCTACAACTGCACTTTGTGATGCCTGATGTAGGTTCTTGTGGCAACCCGCGGATTTGGAGTTGAATCAATGCAATGTTGGCCGCGAGAGGGTGAGTTGCTGTGAGTTGTCGAATTCAAACCTGACGCATTCTCAATCTTGTGTCGATCCCCTTACTGGTTGTTCATGTTGAAGATGAAGTTAATACGATAGCCTGGAGATGCTGCTGATTCAGGGAGATTGATGAAACGGTTTCTGTGACGACCATGAATGCATATGGTTGCTACTCTTGCTCATTCTTCTTCACAGCTTCAATATGTTGCCATTATTCTACTATGCTTAATTGTTGTTGTGGTTCTTGGTTTTCTTGCAGGTTTTTTTCCTGAGGGATCATTCATGGTGAAACCAGGAGTTGTAAGATGTGGAGAGAGTTTCGGTTAAAGGAAAAGATGAGGAGAAAAGGCTGTGAGGGAAAAAAAGCTTGGAGAGATTCAATCAAAATTGGTTAGAATGGTGAAGGGTTGAAGTAGAAAAGGTTGGGAAGAAGAGAGATTTGGGAAGTTGTGGAAGAGATGGGCCAAAAAAGATTGAAGAAGAAAAGCTCTGACTTATAGCTGCTTGGTATGAAGCTTCTAGAAGGAAAATAATTCAGTTAAGTTTGTTACTTTCAATTAGCATTCTGTTAGATTTTGTTAGGATTTCATTTCTGTTATGAATTTTTCGGTTTTGATTAGTTAATTATGTTGGCTGAGCTGGAAATCAGTTGGTTAGGATGGTTACGAATTTGTGAAGTTCGATTAATCATAGATCTTTTCTAATCTTCCTCTGTTATGGTTTCTATCCTCTTTTTTTTTTGGTTGAAAGTTAGTTAGAGATTAACTGAATTTCTGTTGGGGTGTTGTTATGAGGTTTTGAAGTTAATCATGAAACTGATGAATTCTGTTATAACTACCATCATGATTCGTAACTGTTTTTTCTGGTTCTGAATTGATATGGATTGGTCACCCTGTTATAATCTTTCTATGTGTAATTGAACCCTTTTTGCCTTGTTAAATGGTATCCCTTCTGATGCAGGTTGCAGTATCAAACCGAATTGACGGTTTCACGCACTGAGGATTCCTTTGTTCTACAAAACGTGATTGACGACGATATGAAGAAACTGAAGCTAAAGTTGAGAAGCCTTTCCGCAAGACCCTTCTTCTTCTACGAAGATATCAAACAAACTGCATTTTCTTTCAATTTGTTTCTTATTTACGTTAAATATTCGACTTTCAAGAACTTGAGGCTAATATTTTTTGTAATTGAGCTTTCTTTAAATTAATTGTTGTTCTGTTGAAGGATCGATGTATCAGCTGATCATTACTTGAACCCGGTTTTCAACCCTTACCAAAAAAATGAGAAAAATCTCTTATAGACTTCACACAAGTTATTCTTTTATTTTTATTCTCCATGCTATCATCATTTTGTTTATGCTAACACAATGGTAATAGATTTTCCCTCTTTTACTTTTCCTGCGCGTGGCTTTGATGTTCTCCAAGTAAAAAATCAACTTTTCACATCTAACAATTCACTTAGAGGCCTAGGGCAAAATGGGTCTTAATTATAATGGACTTTATGAGATAGTTTGACATAGAATGGATGATATTCCTCTTGGGCTTAGATTGGATTGATGAAAAAAATGGACACAAACATGGAACTCAATGGCAATATTGATGATAAAAGAAAACTTGTCTTGACAATTATTGAACATGGGCTTAATTAGGACTACAAGAAAAATAAGTAATGGGCTTTCCATAAATGACTTAAATTGGAGAAAGAAAATGGTTGTTAGAAGTAATCACAAAAATGATTTGAAAATGGTAATAATGGATAAGAACGATGGTCAAATGAATATAATTTAGTAATATTGTCAAACAAATGGATTCGGGATCGAGAATGGATAAAAATGGTCAAATGGAAATAGAATTAGAAATGAATAATGGATTGATTTTAGAAAAGAAAATGGGCTCAATGTTGAAAAGAAATGGTTGGTATTTAGAGACAAATGACATGAAAAATGGAATGTTAGAAATATGCATATGGACACAAAAAGATAACTTTGGTTAGCAAAACGGGATAAGGTCATGGTGACTAAAAAAACAGTGAATTAGCTAGTTGACATGTAGAATGGAAATGGCTTGTATTTGAATGTCAAGAACTAGAATTTGAACGTCAACGATGTCTTCCAAGTAAGGTCAATAACTGTGCATTCTCTCTTGACCTAAATCAGGTCCTTCTACATAATCCACTCCTAGGAACTTTGAGGCCATACTAAACTTCGCACAACCTCGAATTATTATTCTGTGAACAAATGGATCTAAACCAATCTTTGATACAATGGACCTCCGTTGATCAAGTTCCCTTCAAATCAAAATCATGAACAAGGACTCCAAATTTTCCTTGAGATATTCAATGATGAAGAACACAACTTGAGACATCAAGAAGAGTCAATACTCTCACCCAAAGCCAATCTGACTGAACACCTCAATAATAAGTTAGATGCGCCAGTGAATATTCTCCATAAGTTCACACCATAATAGATACAGATAAGGCACGAAACCCTAATTTCCACGGGCCTTGATCACATGCCTTATGAATCCATGAAATGCATTATTATGATGTTAATGAATTGATGAGAAATGCCAATGAATGCAAAATGATGAGCCAATAGAGGGAATAAAGGAGGGCAAATTTTGAGGTATTACAGATACCTCACAAGGTCAAACTATGTACAAAAAATTCACCTAAGTTCACCTAAATGCAAGTTAAGACTCATGGATGAAGTATGAATGCATATGGCTTACAAACATGAATTAGTACATGAAATGAACATAAAAGTCAGTAGTGAATGCTTATGAAGATGGATGAATGAATATACAATCATGGATGCAATGGATTAGGCATATGGAGCAATGAGAAGAAAGTATGAGAAAAAACGAACAAAATTCGCATAAGATCGCACATGATGCAAACTAAGGAAGAATGGCATGTGAATATGAATGAAATGATTATGGGTCAGTAGCATACAAGGTATGAGATGCAATTAGAATGCATGAATAGGCATTGATGATTTCCACATAATTCAAGTTAAACATGAGAAGAGATTAGCAACCCGTTTAAGTTAAACTAGCTCACATAAGTATGCACTTTGAAACACTAAAACAAACCAAATACGTATGGTTCAAAAAGTGACCTATTACTGGAATTAAAGACAAAAAAATGACCTATAATCAACTCCTAAAAGCTACCAAAAATCCCCTCAAGAAAATGGCATGAATGCCTTCTTAAATCCTAGGATATGGAACAACTACACACATGAATCAACCTAGGATCTAGGTGACATGGAAAAATAGAAAAAAGCCTTTAAAAATTATGAAATTAAATACCTGCAATGATATAGTGATTATATTACATGGTCCAAAAGGATTCTACAAAATTATGCACCAAAGTGCCAGAACAATTCCTTGATTAGCAAGGTAACAAAACATGATCACCAAAAAACAACTCCACAAAGTGGATCAAAAAGTGCACTAAAAATTATGAAAAAAATGCATAATGAGCATAAAAATGTCACAAATTATAGTGATTAATCACACACAAAAAATAGGTTTCACACCTATGGGGAAAAATTGTTTTTGGTCCCTTATGCCAAAACATTCCTTTTTGGGACAGCTTATGATCTAAAATCCAAATAAAATATTAAAACCACCCAAATCTGGAAACAAAAAATATGACAAATTAATTAAGAGGATTAGGATCACTCATGAATTTTTCCAGAATTTTATCTCACCTAAAACTATTTTTAATAATTGCGACGAAACGGGCAAAAAAGTGGATTTTAAGGGGAAGTGAAAGGAAGCGATCCTAATGGTTCTTAACCTAATCCCTAAGTTCCGAAATCGATACATATCATCAAAAATCACAAATATAACCAATGCCTCAGGTGGGAGGGCTCAATATGCACCTTAAGTTATATGGTCCTAAGCCGCATACGACTATAATGATGCTTAAAAATGGAGAATCGAGATTACTTACTTGGTCGAAGCGCCGATTCTTCACATAAAAGAAATCCAAAAAACTCCAAGCCAAGCCTTGTAATCTCCCATGAGCAAAATAAATGCTCATCTTCCATAATCACTTTTGTGATGCCTCACCATAATCGAAATCGATCCAAATCGGTCAAGAAGGCTCATGAACACTTTATTCCAAAATTAGTTCACAAATAAGTAGAATTAAACCACTCTCAATAGCAATAATGAACCAAGATTAACATCTAATCGGACAACTAATCAATATTAATATAAAATCTAATTGAGGACCACTCGAATTCTAACAAATAACCTAATGAATAATCAACATTCTAATATCTTTCGATTAACAAACTACCAAAACAATTAAAATCTAATCAAGGATTTAATTATAATTCTAATGAGAATCCTAACAAAAATTACTAAAACTGCATTAAACTATTTTAATGAAATTTCTAATTAACAAATAAAAAAAATCTATTTTACCAACTTGCAAAAATTAAACAAGAACACCAAACCAGGTGGTGTATTAATGATTCCCTGGTGCAAAACACAAGACAATGGCCCAAGGCCCAAACTCCAAATAACCATTGCAGGGGGTGTAACAAGTGAAACGGATGGCTCAGATAGTGAATTCTTGGGCGCAAACCCCCGAAGTCATAATTGTAGGGGGCGTGATAACGAAATGGAGGGTGCAGAACGGGATCCATGGACTCTTGAAGCCCAATCCCAATTTTCTAACCCTAACCTAAAATTGAAGCTTAGAAAACCAACGTTCTTCTTCTTCTTCATAAGACAAAACCCCTTCTTCTTCACAAATTCAGATTTCTTATCTCACCTTTATCAACAATTCCGTCGCCATCCTTTTCTTCGCTGTCACCTTCTTCTTCGTCCTGAGTTTGCCGCCGACCGAGGAAAGCGCATCACATCAAGGCTACCGCTCACCCATCTCCACCGATCGCACAATATAGCTTGCTCCGCATCAACATCTTCTCTACCTTCACAATGAAGACGGCTGTGACCACGTCCCACCGGCGATAGAGGCTTTACCCGACACATGACCTCCTCTGAGAGACACTTTACACCATGATCTTCGGTGAAAGGAACGATAACCTGGACGTAAGACCTGAAGCGTGCTTTTCGGAGCGGATTCAGTGCTCCTTCAGACCAGTGTCAACATGAAGATCAAAGGTAAAGTTGATTTGGAATCTCCTTCCTTCTTTTTGCGTGTATGTGATTCTCGATCTAAAGTATTGTGCTGATAATTGAAACTGATGGTTTATTCTTGATTGAATTGATGCAGGTGAATGTAACTTTGGCAGTAGAAGAACATGATGGTGATAATGGTGCGAAAATGATGAGAGATTGTTGATGATTTTGATCATTCTCGAATTTCTCTCATGCTCTTTGTGTGTATGAACTCTCAATGTGTTTCGCAACTTGCAGGGCTTCCGTTGAAGATGAAGATTTGAGACTAGTTACGGAAAAATCTCGCGGAAGAACTGAAAGCAAGGAGTTATCGAAGTTTTCTGAAGGATCTTGTTGGCGATTCTTACTGCGGTTATGAATTGAAGAGTTGGAGTAGTTCTGTGTTCATTTCTGGATTCAAGAGTTGCTCGCAGAAGCCTTTTTCCGGTAAGATTTCCGATGGTTTATTCATTTTTGATCCCCCTTGCGTCTCAATCATAACTATTATCATATCGTGTGTGCGACTTCTTGTTCGAATCGACGCAAAGATGTTGTCACCGTTCTGAACCGTGTTGATGCGTATGACGTTCTTCTCCTTCCTCTTCAATTCTGTTTCTGCTTATGTTTATTGTTTTTGTGCTGAATTGCTGATTGCTCTGAAATTGAAATCTTGATGATTTTCGCCATTTGCAGGTATCAGTGGAATTCATTTTTGGTTGATGATTGATGTAGACGGAGAACCTAAAGATCATTGGTGATTATTCGGTGCTGAAAGTTGAAGATGGTTTTGGTGAGTCGATTGGTAGAAGAGAGTGATTGATTGAAACTGAGAGAGAAGGCTTGAAGATGATGAATGAGGTTGAAAGATTCTGCATATTGATTGGAAATTGATAAAGAGTGATGAGAGAGTTTTTGCAGAGTTGAAGCCAGATTAGTGAGAGAGTTTTTTCTTGGTGTAACTGTTATAACTGTTAACTGAATTCAGTTAACAAAAACTTTTTCTGTATTTCAGTTTTGTATTGATGTTATACTGAATTTTCGGAACTCACTTTGTAACTTTCTCTGTTATGTATTTTCCTGCTTCCTGTCAAAATTATGATATATTGAGACATTGAAATTAAATGGGGGATAACATTAAAATTATTAGAAATAGCTTGAAAATAATATTGGTTTAAATGATATGAGAGTTAAAATATCACTTTTAATTAAAAGAGACTAAACTCAAAGGAAATTTTGGCTTAATGGGCTTGAATGAGATATGGATAATGGCCTAGAATGAGATATGGATAATGGGCTAGAATACGATATGGATAATGGGCTAGAATACGAATTTATGCACAAAAAGGCGTTTAATTCATGATTGAATGGAAAAAAATGGAAACAGATCCGGGAGGTCTAATATGGATTAAGAAAATAGTTATTGTGATTGGATATTCAAAATCAAGCAAAAATACTAAAAATGGATTTTTAGCAAAATATGGTTATGATTTGGTATTTTGTTGGTGAAATGGACCGAAAAGTGGATATGGATCGGATGAGAGTTTAGAAAATTGGACAATGAATAATTGGTTCAGATAAAAGAAATTCAAATATGGATAAGTGGATTTTCACAGTGGATGATAGAAATATGAATGAGATAAAAATGGGTAAACTGATTAGAAAAAAAATGGTTTATGGGTAATGGGCTTGAAAATTGTCATGGACCTGGAATAGTTGAAACATGAATCATAAACAATGAACTAGCCCAATACTTTGAACAAAGACTCGTCATTTGAAACAAATCTTCACTTCAATTAATAACCAAATTAATCTGAATCACAACCAACAACCAACTGGGAGAGCGGTAGTGTCCTGATCACCATTCGTACCCAGAACTCGATCTATTGCACTAAGAATACCAATATGCCTTTTCCATGAAACCCTAAGTCATTCCATACGCGCAAGACTGAAACCCCGATCTTCTGAGGAATACTGAGAAATACACTTTGCTTCACGACCTCAATCACATAATTCACAATAAATAATACCCATATGTAAAATCCTTGAAGACCATTTAACCAGGGAAGCAAACCCTAATCGAGGAGCATAGGCACAGAAAATGGTGTTATTGATGGTCGTTTAATCAACCTTGGATTCCTTTGACAATTACATATAGGCTGTGTAACCCTAACTTCAGATGGCATTGATCACATGCCTTAGGAGCCAATGCAATGCATGAATATGCAGATGAATGCGAAGTGATAAGCCAGTTAGGGTAAAAAAAACGAGGGAAAATTTTGAGGTATTACAGCGCCCCTCCCAGGAGTTCTTCTCGGTAAAAGGCAAGGGGTACCGAGCCTTCTCTTGGTGGATCTAGGGTGGCGTTTTGCGCGGGCCCCTTTGCAATCAGCTGGTCGAATTTCCGTTTCACGGATCCGACCGTGATTTTATTGAATCCTCCTCCCGAGATGACCATTGCTGAAGGGAATGCTTCCCATGGGCTATGGGAGGAGAGGTACCTCGAATTTTTAGTGTGGTCCGGTAGGAAGAAATCTTCCGGGCGATGAATGCTTAGAGCGACTTACATGTTAGCATCTGCAGGGATGGGTATGGCTTCCTCGACTTTTTGGGTCTCCTGCGCTTCTTATCGAGGAGTGTCTCTGGATTTGGTGAACTGTTTTAGGTGCCCGTCCTTGATTAGGATTTCGATTGCGTCCTTGAGATGGATGCAATCTTCTGTGTTGTGGCCATGACTCTTCTGGAATCTGCAGTATTTCGTTTTATCTGTGTCGGGCTTGCTAGGTTGTTGCCTCGGAAAACGTACCCCTGCCTGTTTGAATTCCGAATTGGCACATTCAGACAAAATTTTCTCCCTGGAGGCCAGGAGGGGTGTGTACTCGTGGAACCGACCGATGGGTCCTCGGTGCTCCCGCGGTTCACGGGAGCGATCGTCCTTTCTTTTGTCTCTTCCTCGACGAGATGTTGAAGGTTCATCGACTCGGTGCGGCTTGACATCTTCACGGCGTCGAACGTCTCTTACCGAACTGGCCGCTTGTTTTTCCTCATACTGAATGTAGGCTTGGGCTTTCAGTAGGAATGCGTCAAGGGTGGCCGGGGTTTCGATGCCGACCGCCCGATGAAAATCAGTCGAGGGGCGTAATCCTCGTTCCAGCAAATATTTTTTCATGTCGTCGGTCGTGGATACTTGGACCGCTTCTTTATTGAACCTTTCGATGTAAGTTCATAAAGGTTCGTCCCTCCCCTGGATGATCGCTTCGATCGAAGCTTCTGTCTTCGGGTGTCGCCTTGATGCGGTGAAGTGCCTGGAGAACGTGCGTCCAAGTTGTTTCCAGGAGGTGATGGACTCAGCCTCGAGGCTTTTGTACCATGTCATTGCTCCTTTCCTCAGCGTTGTAGGAAAAAAGGCGACATTTGATTGCCCCCCGTACACCTCGATAGTCGAGCAGTGCATCGATATTCTCGATGTGCTCGTCCGGATCCGTGGTTCCGTCGTACGAGCCTAGCGGTAGGGGTTTCTCTAAGCCTCTTGGAAGCTTAGCTGCCATGATTTCAGACGAGAGGGGGCCCCGAGCGTCCTCGTCGTCGCTGGAGTTGAACGAAGGAGACCTGTGAGCATGTTTCTTCGTTCGTCGGGAAGAGGTAGATCTTGACCTGCTCCTTCTTGATTTTCTTGCCGGAGAGGATCGTGGGGAATATTGACGAAGTCGTTTGTCGCCCGTTGATTCGTCAGCGTGTCCTTTTCTCTTCTTCCTGGCGGGAGAAGGAGTATGCTTTCTTTGGGGTCTCGCGGGAGACGGTGGTTGGCGAGAATTATCTTCGAAACGGGTGATTTTCTCGCCATGGGCGAGGAGCAGCAAGTTTGTCTGATTCAGGATCTCGGCCAACGCGGCGAAATCTGATCCTGAAGGAGTCGATGGAAAAAGAGTTTCCGGACGACTTTCCAGAGGTTGGTCGTGATCGGGTGAAGGCAATGATGTCTTCCCGTCCGGGTGGTCTTGCACCGTTTCCTCATGCGGAGGAGGATGGATGTTGCTCTCACATTGTGTGAGAATCATGCCATCGTTTGATCAGTTTTCGTGGTTGTCCCGAGCAGCCATGGATCTTGTTAAAACTTTGGTTCTTTGAAGATTTTGAAAGAAGAACGGGGAAATCAGTTTCCCACAGACGGCGCCACCTGATCGTACCTGGAGATCAGGATCCGATGCGGCTGGCTTCGAGAGTTGATGAAAGGCGGTCGGTGAGGAGAAAAAGGGGGTGTACCTGCAAGGCACTCCGATGCTAAAGTAAGTAACCGAGCAAAGAGTGGGCAAGTACAAGAATAAAGGTCAGAGAGATTGAATACCTGACCCTCTCAAATGAGAGGGTTTATATAAGGGACTAAATGGAAGGTTATTGGTCCATATTGTGAGGCGCGGATCGAGGAACTCGTAAAAATAGGCAACGGTCAAGACTAGCCGTTAGGGAACTTCGTCGTGGTCGGTATGCTTGTGGTCGACAGGGACCACTATTCCCAATTGTGCTCGACGTCGAGCATGCCTATTGGATTGGTTTGCTTGGCCCAATTGTGGGGATTGGGCCGATCCGGAACAAAAACAAAATTGACAAAAAGTAAACAATTACCAGACTCATGGTTTCATAAGTGGCTATGATACCACTGAAGGGAAATTTGTGATAAAGTGCAGCGGAAAATGAAATTTCCCTTTAGTGATCATTACGAAAGGCCATGATCTATGATAAAATATTTACCTCTTGTGGCGCTTGAAACCTTTGGTTCCGATTTGATCACGAGGGTTGTACAACGAACAACGCCTCTACTCAATCCACACGAACAGCTTCCTTCAGTCAAAGTGCTAGCTGGTTACGATTGAATGTTTAGAGTGAAAGGAGAGGAAATAGAAAAGAATACGGCCAGGGTTTCAAAACAACAACTTATGAGCTTCTTCACAAGGGTTCTATTTATAGAACCACTTGTGTGGGCTTTAAGCTAAAAGCCCAACTCAATAATAATAATAATAATAATAATATATTATTATTATAATAACTATAATTTTATTATTATTATTATATTTTATAACTATTATAAAATTAATAATAACTATTATTATTATATCATATGGTACCTTACCATATTCCGTATTCCATTCTAGTGCACCATACCTTACGGTGTACCTTATTTATTCCACCTCTTCTCTAACTGTCATTATATGTGTGACCCTGTAGGATTTCGCGATGTTGGTAATTATATTAAATCATGTATTTAACATAATAAACAGTGAGCAGTATCTAGCAACACATCTCTGCTACCCAAGTCACAAAATTGTCATGTGATTTGACAAAACCTTTTGTGATAGTATTTGCGTGTACAATTACCTTTTTATCCTTATATATGTATTGAACACAAGGCATATACCATTTCATCCTTGTCCAGTTCAATATTGGGCCCTTAGACATGTATCCTGTTATACAGGATGAGCAAATTCCATCTAGGCTACTCATGTCCCTCAACATGCTTTGTGAAGTACTCATCAATTGTCTTTATGATCATCCAGTTATGGACAACGTTTGATCAGCAATAAAGTACTTGACTCTACATCTAGGGTCCATAGTAGTTTCAGGTCGAAGGGTGGTATACACCACTATCACCATGAGAGTAACTTATGACACTTTGCATAACAATCTATGTAGTACTCTCATAGTGGGTCAATCCAATATAAATATTACTCCTAATATTCATACCTATGTCAAGACTTGATAACTCCTTATCCATGATCCATGAAATGTGATCATCAATTTATCTTCATAATAGTCTTATTGCTTTAAGGCTATCCCATTTCACATTAAAGCTCGACTATGAATGCTTTAAGAATAATGTCCTTATGTCTAATGGAACCTCATGATTAAGTCACACTTAATATTTCATTAAGCGAACTAGCTATTCTAGGGGCTTCATCATTTTGGAAAAATAAACATAATAGAGAAATGTCTTTTATTATTAATAAATAATTCGATACAAGTACCAAAAGTATTGGCCTCTAGGGCTTACACCAACACCCCGACACCAAAAGGATGACAGGTAGACTGAAAAGTAAATAATCGCTATCACCAAAAGGATGATAAGGCGACCCCGACACCAAAAGGATAACGAGTGATTGAAAATTAAATAATCCCTATCACCAAACGGATGATAAGGCGACCCCAACACTAAAGGATGACGAGTGACTGGAAATTAAATAATCGATATCACCAAAAGGATGATAAGGCGACCCCGACACCAAAAGGATGACGAGTGACTGAAATTTAAATAATCGTTATCACCAAAAGGATGATAAGGCGACCCCAACACCAAAAGGATGACGAGTGACTAAAATTTAAATAATCGATATCACCAAAAGGATGATAAGGAGACCCCGACACCAAAAGGATGATGAGTGACTGAAAAGTAAATAATCGTTATCACCAAAAGGATGATATGGCGACCCCGACACCAAAAGGATGACTAGTGACTGAAAATTAAATAATCACTATCACCAAAAGGATGATAAGGCGACCCCGACACCAAAAGGATGACATGTAGACTGAAAGTAAATAAATCTTTACCACCAAAAGGATGATATGACGATCCCCGACACCAAAAGGATGACAGGTAGACTGAAAGTAAATAAATCGTTACCACAAAAAGGATGGTATGACGATCCCCGACACCAAAAGGATGACATGTAAACAATACTGAATAAAATTTTATCACCAAAAGGATGATAAACGAATTGGTTGAGGAATGTTGGTATAATGAGTAAAACTGCTTGGGGAGATCAATGAAAGTTTGAGGAAAATGATCCAATGGGGGACGCCCACTGAATTTGTTGAGAAGAAAAAATGATTAGAGCTTCATCAACAAAAGGTTGAAGAGAAAAGTTCCATGGGGAACACCCACTGAACTTCCTGAGGAGAGGCCTGGAATCTTCGATAGATCCTGGATCCTGACTTATGCTTTTGTTTTGAAATGGTATTCCATGATGATGGAAATACGATGCAAATGTTTATGCATTGAGCTGTAAGTTGAAATTTAAATGTCGGGGATATGAAAACTCTGATTTGCTTATAACTGAAAGTAAATGAGTATGAGATAAATGATGCATAATGATACACATGATATGTTGATGTAAATGATGTATAATGATGCATATGAGTGATTAGAATGATAAACGATGTAAGCATGATGGACTTTTGGTCTGGTAGTTGTCAATGATGATTGGACTTTGGGTGAGTGGAAGGGTTTGATTCCCTGACACTCGATCTTTGACAGTGTATGGTTAGAAGATGGATCTGGATGCTCCAAGTTTGGTCACTTGCTGATGAGCGGAGCGACTTGATTGACACATGAAGATTTATTTTACTTTGAATGGTTTCCAACGTATGACAAGATATGCTTGTTCAGTTGGGGAGTAGAGAGAGGAAGACTTGATCCTTGCTTGCTTGCCCCTGTCTGTAGGGTGTTTGAAAGAATTCTGATGGAGAAGCTTTGAGAATGACCATGACATGATCTGCCCCAGTATCTGAATTTGGTAGGCGTTTTCCCCTGATTAAGCTGTTTGAAGATGATTTGCCCCTGATTGGGTTGTTGAGGGTTTTGCATCTGATTGTATTGTTGAGTGAGGGTCCTGCCTCGGATTGAAAGGATTTTTTAGGTAGTCTTGATTCATGTTAGCACCTATGAAGTTCAAGTTCCTCTTTGATTGCCTCTTGTTGGAATTGCTTTGATGTCAAGCACTGGTTTATAATTAAATTGTTCATACACAAATGGTAGTGTTAATGCAACATTCATGCAAGTTTTGAAAAAGTAAATTATTTGAATGATAGTGATAGTGTGACAAATGAACCGTTAGTCCAAACGTAGTGCTGATTTAGCAAGTGTATAGAAGATACAACAAGAAGAATATGCTATCAAGATTGAATATTAGCAAATATATGGGAGTCAATTTATGCAACCTTGTTGGTAGCATGCTGATGGGGCGAAGACGCAATGTGTCTAGCGGTATCTGAACTGCAAGCGCACAGCCTATCGAAGTAATATAAAAGATTGTCGAACCCACAGGGACTTTGTAATCACTCTAGTGCTAGAAGGTCTGCTAGTTTAGCTAAGGCGGAAATTTGTAACGATTATGGTTTTAAGGATTAAAAACGGGAATTAAACTTAGTTTAAGGAATTAATGAGAAGGCGGTCGGTATGTAATTATATTAACTATGCGGGTCAATCTAACCTAAGCTTATAAAGATGGTTCACTTAAATTATTCTGTAGAGATTACCAGTTTAAAAACCCTTGACTCACACTCTCGTGGTCTTATCTCAGATCTTACTCCCAAAGCCCTATGCCTGCTCTCGCTAGCCTATAAGTGTTTAGAAAATAATTTTTGAAAACTTAATAAGTCTAATTCGTTTTAAAGCGCTCTCGTTGTATTTAAATCAAATGCCTAGCTTTATCCGGTTAAAATCTCACACTCTCGTGGTCTCGACCTAACCTATTTCACTTTTCTTACTCTCGTAACAAAAAGATTAATTTTAATTATAAAAAGCCACAACCAGAATATAAGTTCTTAATTATTTTTAGCTTAGATTCGATTTAACCATTTTGGTTTAGTTTATTACATACCGACTAATTAATTTAGCTACTCATTTTTATTATACCAACATACAGATGCAGAATAAAATAAACAAATATTAAAGCATACATTATATAATAATAATAGAAACTTAACATAAATAAATAAATAGATTCAATATAAATTGCAAAACAAAAACCTGGATAATTTAATTCTTAAACTCCTTCTTCTACAAGTTGGCAAGCTCGGAGTGTCGGAATCGGAATCGAAATTAAAATAACAAATTCTGAGGCTAAAAAGAAATTAATTGAAATAACAATTTCCTAATATTGGAAATTGTTATTGAATGGGTTGGAAATAAAAGAAGAAAAACAGCAAGAACAAAGCTGGAAAATAAATGGGTTCAAAGCAAAAATACGGCAGAGCTTCCGCGTAAAAATCAATAATAAACTCTCTCATTTTTCATTTGCATCTTTGGTATTTATAGCAGATGAATTTGGCAGTTGAATTGGTAGCAAGCGTGGGCTTCGCTCTGTTTGAGAAAATCCAGCAGAAAAGTAGCGTACTGGGTATTTCTTCAGTTGAGGAAAAATAGGAGTCTTCGAAGACTCGTTGCACGTCTTCATGAATATCTTCAAATAAATTAAATGAATTTTCCTTGTCACGTTCGTGACATGATGTAACGGTCATGTTTCTTCAAATAAGCGCGTCACGATCGTGATAGTGTTGTGACGATCGTGAGACCTCTAAATAGCGCGTCACGGTCGTGAGTCAGGTGTGACGACCGTGAGCGTAACAAAATATTCAGACTTAGCAGAATTGATCTCTTGATCTTCTTTTCATGCTAGATTTGGTTCATTTGATCTTTTTCTCATAATTTAGCTCTAGACATGTTATACCTGCAATGTGACATAAAAAACTCGAACAATCGGGAGTTAATAGGATCAATGTACGATAAAACGGACTAAAAACATAGTAATAATGTGATACGATTTCTCGTTATCAAACTCCCCCAAACTTAAATCTTTGCTTTTCCTCAAGCAAATAGTCAATTGAAAAATGATCGGACAATTTTCATCAGACGCATACACATAACATACCATACGAGAAGTCTTTTAGTTAGATAAACCGATACTAGAATAGAACACTAACGATACATTAATGACACAAGCAACAAGCTAAGTCGTCGACTTCCCATTAAACGAAACATTCGGTGATTGCGTTATGATTCTACCTAGAGTCCTTCGTTCTTATTTCACCCGGTTTCGTTCTAGCGCAATCACATTAAGCCCTTTGCCTTAACACGCACCTAGTGGAGTAGCCGGTTAGTGACTTTGATCCTTTATTAGCACGGGGTCTGGTACACGAATGTGGCAACCCTTTACATATTATCCGGATTGGAGGTTGTGGGGGATCGAGCCGTAGCACGCCCTACCAAGTTCAGAACCAGGTACCTCTGAACCAACCAACAATGGACTCCTTCTTATATTTCTCATCTCTTATATGCGACCGTGTACTTTGGTGCAATTTATTTTTTATGGCATCGAGATATGAAGGATTGTTTATAGATTAGGCATCAAACACTTATGTTCATCAGCTCCCCACGTGGTTTGTGTCCAGACGGTGCTGACTGCTAGTATAAACTACTAGAGGTTACTTTAGAACTAAGACTTAAGGTGTAGTCGTAACAATTATCGAAATGGAATGCTTAAGTAGGAAGTCTAAGGTGTCAAGACTGTATTGATCTTGTTGGATCTTTCTCAGCTTCCTAACTACAATTTCATAGGTAAGTCGAGTAATGCGAAGATAAAGCAAAAAAAAATTCGGTATGGCTAAATAAAGCGGGGAAGAGTTGAAACTTAAGAAATAACATAAATATTACTTTGTTTAATTGAAAATGCGGAAAGGGAAAATACAATGAAATGGAAAAACGGGAAACGGGAAAGGTACCTCTCCCACACTATATCAGACATTGTCCTCAATGTTGTGATATAATAGCGGGGAAATATATTACATAAACAGAATTGCAAAAACAAAAAGATAATCTAATGCTGCTGACGACCACGGCCTCGGCTTCTGGTGCGGGAGCGTCTGGTAGGAGTGGCTTCCTCATCAGAACCAGTGACGGTGAGTGCGGTGACGTTTATCCGCAAAGCTTCCAATTCGCTGAAGATCTCTCCAAGCTTCTCATCTGTTGCTCTCTGGTTACTGACAACAGTTGCAAGGAGTGCATCGTACTGCTCTTTCTGCCTACACTCAAAAGCGGCATTCATCTGATTCTGCTGATGAATGGCACAGAGGATTTCTTCAAGGGTGATGTCAGCTGAAGGTGGCCTCCTGGTGGAAGACTCGGGGATGTCCTGAACTGGCTCAGCAGCATCCATCACATCCTGCATCTTGTCCACAGGTGCATCAGGCTGCTCGTCAATAATCGGAACATGGCCTGCGGCATCCGGCAATCCAAATAGCCAATTGGCTTTGTTTGATGGATCAATGTGGTTCCTGCAAGGCAAAACGATATGATGATAGATGGTGCCTTGTATCACAAGGTTGAACCTTCCATCCTCACGCTACGAGATCATGTGAGCGGACTTGCAGTAGTTCAAGGTAAGAAGCTCCGATGCTCTATGAGTCAAATGAGATAGGTGGTCACCAAGCTCCAGCTGTATGGAAAGGGAAGTGACAATCCCGCCAATGTAGAAGGGAGTGGCGCCTCTATGCGCTACAGACTGAATGTGGGCCAGAAGGAACGGAGCGGCGTTGATGCGTTCTTCATTCAAGGCACAATGCAAGAATAAGAGCTCTTTGGAATTGAGCTTGTGGTTGCTCTCTCTTGCAAAGATTGTGTTGCATATGATAAGATGAAAATACCGTATTGCTGGATTATGGATATGAGTGGCATTGAGACTCTGGTAGGCGGAAGCACGGCTGTTTGTGATGTTGTGCCACAAAGTAAAAGCTGCTTCATTAAAGTTGTCGGGCACGCGAAGGTGAGCACCGTCGCCGTGACTGAAGCCTAACAGTTCAACGACTCTGGTTTGAGTGAGTTGGAACTCTCTTCCAAGCATTCGGAATTTTGCGATGCCGGTGAGTTGGTTTGTTGATCCTAAAGGTGTGACATATTGAAACGAACTTAGAAACTCCAAAGTGAGGTTTGCAAATGTCGGTTGCGGTTGACTGCATAAGTCCCACAAGCCAACTTGCTCAAGCAGTAGCTTCACTCCGTCGAACAATCCTAACTCCCTCAGGCAGTCGAGGTCGATGTACCGAGTAGGTTGGATGCCTCGGGTTTGAAACCTTTCAAACTTCTCTCTCTGTGCTTCTCCTTGTTCTCCATCTCTAAACTGAATATTTTCCAATGCATGCAAATGAGGTTTATGTGAGATAATTGTTTGAGGTTTGGTGATGAAAATGTGAAGAAATTGATTGGTTTATAATGGAATGAAGGGAATGTGTGGAGTTTAGGTTAAATGAGAAGGTTTAACGGAGTAATGGGATTGATTGGAGAATAATGGGTGGTTACGGGAGAAGAAAAGATAATGGGAGGTTAGAAGATTTTATGAAAATAGAAGTGGGGCTTGCGAAGAAGAACGACCTCTGTAACTCAGAGGTCGTGAATTAGAATTGTCACGGTCGTGAGGGGGGTGTTACGGTCGTGACGCGCTAAATAGCTCGTTACGATCGTGAGGGGATGGTGACGACCGTGATGTTCACAAAATATGGAATTTTCACAGAATGGTTACCTCAGTTTAATTCAATTGTAATTCTTATCACTTTCAATATTCAATTCCAACATAACATAAAACAATGGATCAATATATATATATATATATATATATATATATATATATATATATATATATATATATATATATATATATATATATATATATATATAAGCATTGGATTTCATCACACGAAAATTCACAAAATATCCAGCAATTAAAAGTATCAGTAAATAATGAAAAGCATGTAAATTGATTAAATTGGAAAATTGCATAAATGGAAGTACTTTGCTTTTGACATAACAGAAAGAAATTACAATGATAAAAATAAACTATGAAATGTTGCAAAATATCAAACTAACTAGAAACAAAAAGCAAAAAGTAAGATAAATCAAATTACTACAGCATTATCAAAGTTGCTTCTTCAAATCTTCAAGTGCGGAGTTTATATGATAAAATTGTTCACAAGTTATGTCGGTTAAGCCTATAATGTCCAATATCATGCTTTTAACTTCATCCTTAACAACATTAATGTCAGCTTGGTATACTTCAAGAGTGGTCAGAATTTTCTTTAAGCTGTCAGCATATCATACTTGATTGATTTCAGGGGTCTCAATAACTTCATCAGTGTGGTCGATGTCATGGTAACCATGAGGGGTCTCAGGGTCACTTTCTACATCAGTCATCATGTCATCCCTAATTTGGTAGGATTGTGGTGTTTCAGGTGTTGTTGGATAGTCAGGAGGGGTAAGCTCTTAAAGCCAATTATCTCTATTATGAACACCGACTTTAGCATGGTTCGGTAATGTGAACAGGGTTACGATTTCATTTCTAATTAGGTACTCGTATGGTGGTTGTCCTAAGTTTCTTATAATTTGGCGGTTAAAGCAGAAGTTCAGATTCATAGGGCGGATGGTACCTAAACGGTTGCACTTATGTAACTGGTATCTAAGTCCGAGGGCATCAGTAATCATGGTGACCAGGCCTCCTACCAATATCGGTAGATCAGGTTCCTCTTGGATGCGGGTAAAGGTTTGCATCATAAATGGTACAGCATTTACGGGTTTTCCATCGGTCAAACAGGACATTATGAATATCTCATCTTTAGATACTCCAGTGAGGTTCTCTTCCTTTCCAAAGAAGGTGTGGGCAAGGATTTTATGAAAATAGCGGATAGCTGGGTTGTGTATTTCATCATTGTTCATGTTATCCGGCTCAGGGTGGTAGTTTCCGGTTAAGGTTCCCCAAAAGAAATCTAGCTCAACATCCATTAATTCTACCTGGGTGGTAGTAAAGGCAAAAGGTCCGCTAGGGAATCCTAGTAGGTCAGCTAGTTCCTTATGGTTATAGTCATATTCGATACCGAATAGTCGAAAACTAATAAATCCTTTTCTTAATCCAAATCCGCGCTCGGGTAAGTAAACTAAGGAGCTTAAAAACTCAAGGGTGAGCTCGTGGTAAGTTACAAACTTCTGTTTTATGAGAGCGTTCTCCCATCCAAGTTGGTTAAACAGGTATAGGATGCTATCATTTATACCTAAAGTTTCCATAGTCTGTTCATCATAGTACAGAGTCAAATCCATTTGTCTCTGTGATAATTCCTCAAATTTCCTTCTTTGGTTTCTACCTCTAAATTTGGTTTCCATAAAGTTTCTTGGTTGGTTAGCCATAGTTAGTGTTAAAGTGGAGGAAACAAATCAGGGGAGAAAAGGAAGGTAGAAAAGACTTTAGAAAATCTGTAGCAAAGTAAATTTAAAAGTGATTTAGAAAATGAAAATTAAAAATAAAGAAAATAAGAAATAGAAAATAGATAAATAAAGTTAATCATAATAATAATGAAATAAAACAATAAAATGATAAAATGGGTTGCCTCCCACTAAGCGCTGTTTTTATCGTCATAAGCCTGACGTAGTGCTTAGGGGTAGATTAATCAGGGAAGTTAGTGGATAACTCTAAAAGTTTTAAAATATTCGTATAATCTTTATTTTCAATATTATGGTAATGTTTTAATCGTTGTCCGTTTACTGTGAACGGTTCACTATTCCTCCCCTTAATTTCTATTGCTCCGCTCGGGAACACTCTAGTAATTTCAAAGGGTCCTGACCATCTAGATTTTAGTTTTCCAGGAAAGAGCCTAAGTCTTGAATTGAAGAGGAGTACAACGTCTCCCACATTAAATTCTTTCCTAGATAGGCGCTTATCGTGCTATCGCTTGGTTCTTTCTTTATATATCTTAGCATTCTCATATGCGTCTAACCTTAATTCTTCTAATTCATTAATGTCGAGGATTCGCTTTTCTCCAGCGGCATTGTAGTTTATATTGAGTGTTTTAATCGCCCAATATGCTTTGTGTTCTAGTTCTACCGGGAGATGACAAGCCTTCCCATACACTAGTTTGAAGGGTGTAGTTCCTATGAGTGTCTTGTAGGTTGTCCTATAAGCCCATAAAGCTTCATTAAGTTTAGATGACCAATCTTTCCTAGATATGGCGACTGTCTTTTCTAGAATTTGTTTTATTTCTCTATTCGAGACTTCGACCTGTCCACTTGTTTGTGGATGATAAGGTTGCTACACGATGTTTGACTCCATACTTAGATAGTAATTTGTCAAATATTTTTGAAATGAAATGCGAGCCACCGTCACTAATGACAAGTCTAGGCACACCAAATCTTGGAAAGATTATATTCTTGAAAAGCTTAATTACTACTCGTGTGTCATTTGTAGGAGAAGCTATAGCCTCAATCCATTTAGAAACATAATCGACAGCTACGAGTATGTACTTATTACCGAAAGATGATGGGAATGGTCCCATGAAATCTATTCCACAGACGTTAAAGACTTCTACTTCTAATATTCCTCTTTGAGGCATTTTATCTCTTCTTGAAATATTACCGGTGCGTTGACACCGATCGCAATTTATAACAGCGATGTGGACATCTTTCCATAGATTAGGCCAAAATAAGCCGGCTTGTAAGATTTTTGCACAAGTCTTGGAAGTGCTTGCATGTCCGCCATAAGGAGATGAATGACAATGAGCAATGACATCTTCTATTTCTTCTTCGGGAATGCACCGACGAAAGATTCCGTCAGGTCCTCTTTTAAACAATAACGGTTCGTCCCAATAGTAATACTTGAGATTGTGGAAGAATTTCTTTTTCTGCTGATAGGTTAAGTCCGGTGGAAGTGCTCCTGCAGCTAAGTAGTTGACAATGTCAGTGTACCATGGCAGTCCTACGGTTGTTTGGATTGTTTCCACGACTTTTGGTTCATTTATGTCTAACTGAACTGGGTTGCTTCCTATTTGTGCTATCAGCTGTTCATACGGAAAATCGTCGTTAATTGGCACTTGTTCGGGTTTAATACCTTATATTCTAAATAAATGGTCCGCTACGACGTTTTCAGTACCTTTCTTATCTTTGATTTCGAGATCAAACTCTTGTAAGAGTAAGATCCATCTCAAGAGTCTTGGTTTAGCATCTTTCTTGGTTAATAGATATCTGATAGCAGCGTGGTCTGTGTAGATGATTATTTTTGCTCCCACTAGGTAGGAACGGAATTTATCAAGCGCAAAGACAACTGCTAACAATTCTTTTTCAGTAGTGACGTAGTTCATCTGAGCAAAATCTAAATTTCTACTGGTATAGTAAATTGCGTGAAGTTTCTTGTCCTTCCTTTGTCCTAGAACTGCGCCTACAGCATAGTCACTCGCATCGCACATGATTTCGAAAGGTAATCTCCAGTCAGGTGGTTGCATGATTGGTGCAGTGATGAGGGCTGTTTTTAGAGTTTCAAATGCTTTAAGACAATCTTTATTGAATATGAACTCAGCGTCTTTCATTAATAAACCGGTAAGAGGTTTAGTGATTTTCGAGAAATCTTTGATGAATCGTCGGTAGAAACCGGCGTGTCCTAAAAAGCTTCGTATTTCTCGAACGGTCTTAGGGGGTTGAAGATCTTTTATGACTTCTATCTTAGCTTTATCAACTTCAATTCCCTTATCAGATATAACGTGTCCTAGTACGATTCCTTCTCTGACCATAAAATGGAATTTCTCCTAGTTAAGCACGAGGTTTACTTTTACACATCTTTCTAACACCATTTCGAAATTTGATAGACATCCTTCAAAACTTTGCCCGCATACAGAGAAGTCGTCCATGAACACTTCCATGCTGTTATCTATGAAATCTGTGAAGATTGACATCATACATCTTTGAAAGGTTGCAGGAGCGTTACATAATCCAAAGGGCATTCTTCTATAAGCGAACGTTCCATAAGGGCATGTGAATGTAGTCTTCTCTTGATCATCTGGGTGGATAGGGATTTGGAAAAATCCAGAGTAACCATCAAGATAACAGAAGTACGAGTGTTTGGCTAATCGTTCTAACATTTGATCTATAAAAGGTAGTGGGAAATGATCTTTTCGAGTGGCTTTGTTTAGTTTTCTATAATCGATGCACGCTCTATGTCCGGTCACTACTCTTTGGGATATCGATTCGCCTTTAGCGTTTTTCACAACAGTGATACCTCCTTTCTTTGGTATTACATGTACTAGACTAACCCATTGACTATCAGAGATTGGATATATTATTCCGGCGTCTAGTAGTTTCTTAACTTCTTCTTTTACTACAGTGCTAAGGATTGGGTTAATTCTTCTTTGAGATTCTCTGGAGGTTTTGCAATCTTCTTCTAGCATAATACGATGCATACAGATTGAAGGACATATTCCTTTGAGATCAGATATGTTATATCCTAATGCAGTTGGGTATTTCTTTAAGACATCTAAAAGTTTCTTCGTTTCAATTGTTCCTAAACTGGAATTGATTATAACTGGTCGCGTACATTCAGTGTCTAGGAATTCGTATCTTAGGTTCTTAGGTAAGGTTTTTAACTCTAATGTAGGTTTCTTCTTACTTGGCATGGGATCCGGTGTAAGTGCTAAACTTTCGCTTAGACTATCATCCTGATACGGTTCACGCCAATTGTCATCTTCGAAAATCGGAGGGATTTGAATTTTCATAATTTCAGAATAAGTAGTTTCTTTCATTTCAATCTCTCTTACACATTCGTCAATGACATCCAATAAATAGCATGTGTCCTCTATAGCTGGTGATTGTAAGAATTGTGTTAAAATAAATTCAACTTTCTCTTCACCTACTTCAAAGGTTAGCTTTCCTTTCTTTACGTCTATAATAGCTCCGGCGGTAGCTAAGAATGGTCTTCCTAGTATGATAGGTGTAGTGGAGTCTTCAGAGATGTCCATGATTATAAAATCAGTAGGAATGTAGAATTGACCTATACATACTGGGACATTTTCTAGTATGCCTACAGGATATTTAATAGAGCGGTCGGCTAGTTGAACAGACGTTTTAGTTGGTCTTAAGTCTCCCATGTCTAGCCTTTTGCAAATTGTTAAGGGCATAACACTGATACTGGCTCCTAAATCGCATAGAGCTTTGTCAATGACGAATTTTCCAATTATTGCGCTACACTCAGCAGTAAGTATAACGGTTCCGTTATCCTCTATCTTCTTCTTATTGGATAAGATTTTCTTTAGGAATTTAGCATACGAGGGCATTTGAGTGATAGCTTCTGTAAACGAAATAGTAATATTCAGCTGTTTCAGAAGTTCAACAAACTTCTTAAACTGGCCCATCGTCTTGGAATTGGTTAATCTCTGAGGGTACGGAATTGGTGGTTTATAAGGTGGTGGACGCACATAAGGTTTTTCTTTCTCCACTGCCTCTTGATTATTATCTTCCTTTTCTTCTGGTTCATTCTCCTTTTCAGTCGGCTTATCTTGGTTTTGGTACATGGCTGGATTGTCAAGTCTTGGATCGGCAGGTCCGTCAAGTTCCTTGCCACTTCTTAGTATCACAACATTGGCCTGTCCTTTTGGATTAGGTTGGGGTTGTCCAGGAAATACTCCAGCTGGTGCAGCGGTAGGTGCTTGTTGTTGAGCTACTTGTGAAATCTGAGTTTCAAGCATTTTGTTATGTGTAGCTAACGCATCTACCTTGCTCACTAATTGCTTAATCTGCTCACTAGTGTGTATGTTTTGGTTTAATAATTCCTTGTTTGTTTGAGATTGGGTAGCTATGAAGTTCTCCATCATTAACTCAAGGTTTGATTTTATAGGAACATTAGGAGCAGTCTTTTGATATCCTGGTGGTGTAGCTGGTGCTTGACCTGATGCGTATAGAGCATTGTTGTTCTTATAAGAGAAGTTTGGATGATTCTTCCAACCTGGGTTGTATGTGTTCGAGTACGGGTTTCCTTGAGCATAATTCACTTGATCTGTGGGAATTCCTGCTAATAGTTGACAATCAGGGACAGCATGTCCTGGAACTCCACATAACTCACAGTTAGGTGTTACCGCAGCCACGATGGATGTTGGTGTTATGGCCAAGTTGTCGATCTTTTGGTTAAGTTGGTCAAACTTTGCATTGACTTGGTCCATACTACTCACTTCGTACATACCTCCTTTTGTTGTTTTCTCAGTTGCGACTCTCTCGCTTCCCCATTGGTAATGATTTTGAGCCATACTCTCGATAAGTGCTTAAGCATCATTATATTCTTTGTCCATTAGTGTGCCGCCTACGGCAACGTCAATCGCCATTCTTGTGTTGTACAAGAGTCCATTATAGAAAGTATGGATGACCATCCATTCTACTAATCCGTGATCTGGACAAAGTCTCAGCATATCTTTGTAGCGTTCCCAAGCTTCGAAAAGTGACTCGTTTTCCTTTTGCTTAAATCCGTTGATTTGACTCTTAGCATAGCTGTCTTACTAGGTGGGAAATATCTTGTCAAGAAGACTCTCTTTAGTTCCTCCCACGTAGTTACTGAATTCGAGGGTAGAGATTGAAGCCAGGCTCTCGCTCTGTCTCGAAGTGAGAAAGGAAAAAGGCGTAATCTAATTTCTTCTTGGGTAACTCCATTAGCTTTTACAGTATCTGCGTACTGCACAAATATCGAAAGATGAAGGTTCGGATCCTCGGTAGGATTTCCGGCGAATTGGTTTTGTTGCACGGCTGATATCGGCGAAGGTTTCAATTCGAAATCGTTTCGGTTGATAGCCGGGGCAGCAATACTGGAATGCGGCTTAGCTTGTGAAGGACTAGCGTAATACTTTAGTGGATGATTTGGTTCTTCAGCCATCTCTGCGTCCTTCGATGTTCCAACTGGTTTAGGTGGATCAACTTGAAGATCTGGAATGTTGTATTTTCGTTGGTATTCGAATATTCGTCTTCTTTAATGTAAGAAGCGTTCTAATTCTTGGACTGGAGGTTGCAAGTCTTCGCCTTGAGAGCGAGTACTTGGCATACACTCGGTAAATTAGATTAGGGAAAATAAGTTGTTACCTTAGTCTAGACAGTGCTACTCTAATAGTGCACTAGTGACTAAATCAAGGTCCCCGGCAATGGCGCCAAAAACTTGATGGGGCGAAGACGCAATGTGTCTAGCGGTATCTGAACTGCAAGCGCACAGCCTATCAAAGTAATATAAAAGATTGTCGAACCCACAGGGACTTTGTAATCACTCTAGTGCTAGAAGGTCTGCTAGTTTAGCTAAGGCGGAAATTTGTCACGATTATGGTTTTAAGGATTAAAAACGGGAATTAAACTTAGTTTAAGGAATTAATGAGAAGGCGGTCGGTATGTAATTATATTAACATATGCGGGTCAATCTAACCTAAGCTTATAAAAATGGTTCACTTAAATTATTCTGTAGAGATTACCAGTTTAAAAACCCTCGACTCACACTCTCGTGGTCTTATCTCAGATCTTACTCCTAAAGCCCTATGCCTGCTCTCGCTAGCCCATAAGTGTTTAGAAAATAATTTTTGAAAACTTAATAAGTCTAATTCGTTTTAAAGCGCTCTCACTGTATTTAAATCAAATGCCTAGCTTTAGCTATCCGGTTAAAATCTCACACTCTCGTGGTCTCGACCTAACCTATTTCACTTTTCTTACTCTCGTAACAAAAAGATTAATTTTAATTATAAAAAGCCACAGCCAGAATATAAGTTCTTAATTATTTTTAGCTTAGATTCGATTTAACCGTTTTGGTTTGGTTTATTACATACCGACTAATTAATTTAGCTACTCATTTTTATTATACCAACAGACAGATGCAGAATGAAATAAACAAATATTAAAGCATACATTATATAATAATAATAGAAACTTAACATAAATAAATAAATAAATAGATTCAATATAAATTGCAAAACAAAAACCTGGATAATTTAATTCTTAAACTCCTTCTTCCACAAGTTGGCAAGCTCGGAGTGTCGGAATCGAAATCGAAATTAAAATAACAAATTCTGAGGCTAAAAAGAAATTAATTGAAATAACAATTTCCTAATGTTGGAAATTGTTATTGAATGGGTTGGAAATAAAAGAAGAAAAACAGCAAGAACAAAGCTGGAAAATAAATGGGTTCAAAGCAAAAATACGGCAGAGCTTCCGCGTAAAAATCAATAATAAACTCTCTCGTTTTTCATTTGCATCTTTGGTATTTATAGCAGATGAATTTGGTAGTTGAATTGGTAGCAAGCGTGGGCTTCGCTCTGTTTGAGAAAATCCAGCAGAAAAGTAGCGTACTGGGTATTTCTTCAGTTGAGGAAAAATAGGAGTCTTCGAAGACTCGTTGCACGTCTTCATGAATATCTTCAAATAAATTAAATGAATTTTCCTTGTCACGTTCGTGACATGATGTAACGGTCATGTTTCTTCAAATAAGCGCGTCACGATTGTGATAGTGTTGTGACGATCGTGAGACCTCTAAATAGCGCGTCACGGTCGTGAGTCAGGTGTGACGACTGTGAGCGTAACAAAAAATGCAGACTTAGCAGAATTGATCTCTTGATCTTCTTTTCATGCTAGATTTGGTTCATTTGATCTTTTTCTCATAATTTAGCTCTAGACATGTTATACCTGCAATGTGACATAAAAAACTCGAACAATCGGGAGTTAATAGGAACAATGTACGATAAAACGGACTAAAAACATAGTAATAATGTGATACGATTTCTCGTTATCACATGCTTTCAGAATAAAATGTGCCTTAATTAGGTCTTTCGAGGGTTGTAACGTGGCCTGGTTCATGGTTATTGAAACAAAGGTATAAGGCTCAAAGTTTGATTTGTACCCACCCCTTCTTTGTGATATTCTCCAGTCCTACGTTCAGTTAACTCTACACATGCACTTGTCTTCCAAAAGGGATTTGATGTTGTAAGAGTGAAGATGAAGCTTTGAGGTTCGCTTGGAAATGGAAGCCATCTTATTTTGTTGGATGTTGAATGTATGTGACCCTTTGATTATTAATGTGGTGGTCACATGATATTTTTTTTGTTTTTGCTGAGGATTTGAGCTCCTCTTTTGATTGATTCTTTATTCTGGATTCGCCTGGACTGCTTTATGAAGCGCTTGGTCCACTGGGATTTGCTATGATTCTTCTTTTTTGTTGACTAAGTCTCTCTTTGGGTGCTCAACTTAGTGGTTTTATTTTTCTTTCTTTTTTTCTCACTTAAGTCTCCCATTGGGTGCTCGACTTAGCGGTTTTTTCTTTGATTTCTTATTTTTCTTTTTTGTTCTCGCTTAAGTTTCCCTTTGGGTGCTCGACTTATCGATTTTTTCTTTGTTTCCTTTTTTTGTATTTTGTTGAATGTTGTGACTTCCAAGTCATTCGTTGATGGTCCTCCGAAGGGATGTCTCATCTTGCGATTAGAAGGTGTAGTCAGGTCAACTGAACAACTACCCTGCCCCGGGTTAAGTGTAAGGGTTTGTATCTGAAAGAAACTCCTACTTCTAGGCTCAAAGTGGTTGACTTGGGATTAACTCCTTATCTCTCCAGTGTTTGGGGATTTGAAAAAATGTTTGTACATCATTGACGAGGTTTTATTCGAAAGCATACCATAACAGTTATGGGTATTTAGTCTTCATCATCCTCCCTCAAATCTTTGTTAAAATCAGCTTGATAAGAAAGTGAAGTGGAGAAATATTTTTGTGATTTTTGTGATAAATGAGAAACGATGGGCGAATGCAAATAGACTAATTCAAGGAATCAACCTGATGATTTTGTTGGAAGATGAAGTGAGTTTTAGGCTTTGGAATAAATGTAAGATGCATAGTTGATGCAAATGCAAAATGATATGCAATATCAGAATCTATGATCACAAGATCATGGTCTTGAGTTAATCCAGGATCTTTAATCACGTGAATTCATGAGTCCGAGGTAAGGATGAAGGATAAGGCTTGCTCTCCTCACAAGGATCTCACCAGGTTGAATATAGAGTTTTATGAACCCCAAAGTTGTCAATTCATATGGTTGTTCATCACACATGCCATAAGCATGACAGTTAATTGACTCCCCCATATGAATCTCGTTTAGGTGAGATTTTCGTATCGACAACCCACGAGAGAAAATTTCTCGGGAGCCCATACTACGCGACCATAGACACGAGGTTTAAACAAAGGCCTTGGAGTTATGGACTTTGCTCAACTATTTGATGCACATGTCAGCTTTTGACAGTCAATCAACTCCATTGAGAAAGTCTATTCTGAGTGAGATTTTCGTATCGACAACCCACAAGAGCAAATTTCTCGGGAGCCCATACTATGCGACCATCAAACTTTGTTTCGACCAAATGGTTCAAGGTTCTAAAGCTATGCTCCTTAGAGTAAATGACCCTAATGAAAACAACTGAGCACACACTTCAGAAGCTTGACGGTCGTCAATATTCTCATTAGAATCTACTTCAAGTGAGTTTACGTATCGACAACCCACGAGATAAAATTTCTAGGGAGCTCATACTACACAACCATAAGGGGAAAGGGAAGATATAGATAAAACTCGTCTAAAAGGAGGATGAAGACAAAGGTCGTCGCAACCATTGCCTGGGTTCGGAAGTCGGTTATGCAAGAGGGAGGTATTAGCACCCTTCACATCCATCGTACTCGATGGGAACCATCTAAGTTGTCACGCGTGAAAGTATGTCTATGCTTAATGAGTTACTTGCTAGAGGGAAATGAGTTTTGACAATAAGTTTTATTGATCCTTGGTGCTTGGCAAGGATTTAGATCCTTGTGCCTACATATTCTCTCGTGCAATGGGAAAGTCAGAGCCTCGTAGTTCGACCTACTACAGATGGTTGGTTATTTATTTATTACCTTTCTTTCATGAAAGGGTTTAGGAGTCGAATTGTACTAAAGACTATGGGTAGTTTATTCCTCCCAACAAGCCAATCGTCTTGCATCGAAATAATCAGAGCGAATAACAAGATGCTCATTACCCTCCTTTCCACCACTTAAGGCTCGTGGCGTACAATTATTCTCATATTATTAAAGTGTTTTATTACCTAATGATCGCTTGACGTTGGATCAAGGATTTGAATCTAAAATAATCGTGTATGTTTTTTATTGAGATTTGATGGCGATGCACGAAGCACTCGACTTATGGGTGATTGCAAATGGAGGTTTATTTGTTTGTTTATTAGCGAGGCAAAATGCGCTCGGCTTGCAAGGTTAGGTGGAAACGAATCCTATTCCCTAAGGGTTCTCCTAGAAAAACAAAACCATAATCAAAAAATAAAGTGCAAGTGTGTATGAGTGCAACCACTTGGCGTTGGACTAAGGGTTCGCGAACTAAAACGAGATCTAAACTAGTCCCTAAGGGTGCTCCTAGCGATCAAAACAATAAATGCGGAAAAAGTAAATTGCGTACATGAAATGGAAGAGGGGTACAAAGTAAATTACACGGGATTGCATGAAATAAAAGGTTTCATTGTATTGGCCCAAGAGTAAGCGCGTGTGAAGTGTCCTAAACTATTCGGAGGCGTTGGACCTTGAAATTCAATCGGAGGCGACGGAATGTAGCTCTTTAACTACCTTAGAACCGATTCAATGTTAGAATCATTCTATGAGGAGTCGAGCGTCAATTTATGTATTGAAATGTGAAAATAAAATAAACTAACCGATTAATGGTCTCGTCTTAACCAAGATTTGTGGTAATCTCGATTTTTAGACTTTCATCGACCAAATAAAATAAAATATACTATAAAATAAAATAAACTAAATTAAATTGTTTCCAAAATGAAAAATAAACCGAAATAAAACCATAAATAAATAACTAAACTAAATAGGTCTCATATTGATCGAAATTGACCGATTTAATCGGCCCGAAAAAAATAGAAAATCAAATCCAAATGGAATAAATAAAAAAGAAACTATAAAATTAAGTTAAAAAACAATAGAAAAGATATCCACTAAACAAAATAAAATAATTAAAGAAACAAGGGGTAGCCAGCTTTGAGTGTGCAGTGAGCAGAAAATCGTATGGGCTAGGCCCAACAAAATTCATAAAATAAAAATTAAAAAAAAACTGAGGGGGGTTTTAGCGGTTGTGGTGGATACTGTCGATAAGTGTGTGTGTGTGTTAGTAAAGATCATTGGGTCAAGCCTAACAATAATTGTTTTACAACTAGAACAAAAATCAAAGCTTAAAAAAAATACATAAACGTGAAAAATAAAAACAAAGATCCAACAATGAACACATATTCCTCTTTTCATTCTCAGAAATCGAAAAACGAACCCACCCATCTTCTGATTGTGATTTCGGCGGCGGTCTTACCCTCTCGCGTTGCTCAATGTCTCAATGCGTTCACTCCTCTCTCGTCAAAGGTTCGCGCGATCTCAACTTTCGATTTCAGTGTTTTGCTCTCTCTTTCTCTCTCCCACAAGTTGTTCGGTTCAAGAATCTCTCTCTCAAGTTTCAGATTGCTCTGTTTTTTGATGGAAAGTTATGATTTTGAAAGGTGATGGCTGAGATTTCTCGAAACACAGTTTCGATTTTTCATCTTTTTGCTTTTTCCGGATTTTTTTTTATGTTTGAGAGGTGGTGGAGTGATTTGGTTATGCGTTTTTTTTAACTTCTGTTTGATTTTGTGTTGGTTTCTGAGGGTGGTGAACGATTTTGTGACTATGTGCCTGAAGGTGATTAGTTTTGAAGGAGCTATGAAAGATTATTGAAGGTTCGTGGTTGTGTTAATCTGGTTCGAATGGAAAGTTAATGTGTGAATGATGGAGAGTGATTATGGAATTTACAGTTTCGTGAAGCTCTGTGTTGAGATATTTGTTGATGGTTTGTTGCAGGTGATTTTATTTGAAGAGGGTTCACGTTTGTTTTGATGAAGAAGGCGTGCGGAATTTTGATTTTTAATTGAAAGTTTTTTTTTTTAGGATTTGTTTATTTTGTGGTTGTTGAAGCTTGGTATTTGATAATATTTTAGCAGGGTCAGTAGAGACTTTCCAAGCTTAATTGTGAAGGAGAATAAAAGGTCTATTTATAGAAGAGGAATTATAGGAAACTTGGAGAAAAGGATTTGAAGGAATATTATTTGTGTATATGCTGTAATGGTAGTGGTGTGTGCTGAGTGGGAAGGATGCAAGATTTGTGTGGATTGTATGCGGTTGTACGTTTCAATTTGTTTTCTTTGTTTTGCTGATGAAAATGGAACTGTGTGAGAGATGAATTAGTAGAAGGATATTTTTATGTAAGGTGGGGCCAAGTGGAGACTGTAATTTGGTATAATTGTTTTCACGTGGGTTTGTTGAGGTGTTATTATACTGAAAATAAATTCTTTTTTTTTTTGTTTATTTTTGGTGTAATGTTTTCACGTATTGAACTTTAAAGTAAAAATTAAACACTTAAAGAAAATGTGGATTTTGGCTAAATAATAATAATAATAATAATAATAATAATAATAATAATAATAATAATATAAAAGTGATAATAAAAAATATAATAATAATAATAATATGAAAGTGATAACAATAAAAACTATAATAATAATAATATAATAATAATATTAATAATAATAAAAATGTGGATTATGGATATTGAAATGGAATTATGGAATATAGAAAATAAAATGTGTAAAAAGTGATTTAAAAATAAAAATGAAAATAAAGAGAAATAATAAATGATTTTTTTAGTGTAGAATTTTGATAATGATGAAAAAATAATGTAATTTTGGATAGAAATAAAAGGAAATAAAAGAGGAATTGTAAATGGTTTTTTTTGAAGAATTTTGTGATAAAGAATGATTAATGGAAAATGAACATAATAATTGGACACAAAACACCGAATCTAGTCATCACTGCACACACTTGACCTGTTGATCACAACTAAACTCTGATTTAAATTGCACAACCCCTTAACTCAGAAAAGAAATTACCTATGTTTATTTTTTGGTTTTTTTTCTGAAAAAAAGTTAAACGAAAAGAAAATGATATACAGGTAGGACAATTTTGGATATGACAAGTACCAAATCATTTTTACGCATGCGAAAATAAAATCATTTGGTTAAGGTTAACACAATATTTTTTAATTAATTATTCG
Source organism: Lathyrus aphaca (assembly GCA_963966055.1). Classification (NCBI taxonomy): domain Eukaryota; kingdom Viridiplantae; phylum Streptophyta; class Magnoliopsida; order Fabales; family Fabaceae; genus Lathyrus; species Lathyrus aphaca. The sequence goes on along the minus strand of OZ014522.1, from coordinate 403,597,258 downwards.
CAGATTTAGATCAAGAAACACATGATAGCATGAATCAAATTATGTCAAATATTGATGTAGAATGTCACTTTTCATTTGTTAAAATTTGAAATGTTAGAAGTGTAATTCAAATCATGAGAATGGTTTACTCGAATCAAATTAAATGTGAAGGAAAAAAATAAAAAATTTGATTCTACCCTCTTATTAAAATTTTGCATTAGTAAGTGATTGATTCACTCTAAAGCTCATAACCTTCAACCTAATATTTTTAAATCTATAACGAAAAGAACTTAATAAACATGTTAGTGCAAAACAAATCATAAATTTGAGCAGGATATTTCAAATGTATTTTTTATCTAATGTATAAAATATCAAAAATAATGTAAATGTTACTCTAGACATAGTATATAGATATTATAAGCACAGCAAAAAATTCATCCTATGGTAATGAAAATGTTGCTACTTCACCCATATGCAACCATTTGGTAGCCGACCACTTATCACCCTTGATCACAGGACATGAACCTGAAAATTATTACATACAGATACCTTTGTAAGTTTATCTTTAAATAAAAGTGCAAGCTCGTTGACACACAAATGATAGCTAGTAATAAAAGAGGAACTAACTAACCATGCATACTCGATGGATCTAAAGTTCCATCAGGCTTCATACCCCAGAAAAGTATAGCATCACCCATTTTTGGCTTAATTGAAAGTCCTTTTTTTCCACAGTCAGAAAGTTCATTCCACCAAGGAACTGAACTAAAATTTACATTTGCAGCTGGGAACACTGTCTCACCCCCTTCTTCAACATCTGAACTGTATCATCAGAATACAAAAAGTGCATACAGCATACCAACATGAGGCTCCTATGCAAGAAGAAAATTGAAGTAACAAATGAGTGAATGACAAAGTGGAACCACTTACAGGTACATCAGCATCGTTGCCATACGGTTACCACCATTCCCAAGATTATACTCATCTGTAAAGTAGTCATGATGAGGAACATACTCTTGTCCAACTTCATAATGGAGAACTTGAAGATCTTCACCGTGCTCTGCGTATTCAAAAACATTAGCAGAAGCATCAAACCTTAATATTATTATAAACAATGGAAAGAACAAAAGGATGAAAGAATGCACCTATAGGTATAAAAGTAAAATCAGCTATTCTTTTCTCAATATCCGTCACAATTTTATCTCGTCCTCTCCATAGAAAAGTTCCGGTGCTTGTCCGTACACTAAATGCAAAAGAAATATGTATACAAAAGGTTAACCATCAATGAATTTGCAGATTTATTATATTCAAATTCAACATTGAAGTCAAAGGACTAACCGGCTGAAGACATTATGTGTCGTTCCATTCTTATCGGATTCAATTACAAGTGACTTATGCATATCAGGCTTGGCTAGATTGATCAGATGTTCACATTCCTCAATCGTCTGCTCAATCAAATCATAAAGCCTTGTATTAGTACAATAAGAAAAAATACAGAGAAATGTCGCTGTCAGTGATCGAATACTGGATCAACAAATTACACTCATCTAGGTCGATGACACTTTTGTATAGCAAAATCTCGCTATTTAAATGAAAAACAGACCAGAAAATGATGATAGAAAAAGGCTCTAGGTTCCCACGATATGATTTCAACCCAACTCTTACTGTCATCATCTTCGCTTCTGCGTAGTATCAAAGAGAATGAGAGGTCATATAGATAAAAAAAAAAGACAGTAAAATGAGCTGTAGTAGTGGAATTGAAGAGAAACCTGAGAGAGTTACGAGAGATGGCGTTGAGGTGGTTGAATTTAGGGATACGGAGAGTTAAGAGAATGAGAATGACGATTGTGAAGATCACAAATAAGATGAAGATCAATATCTGTAAATTCGTTAGCGACGGTTTTTGAAGTCCCAAGCGAGAGTGTCTGAATTTCGCCATTAACAGTTTTTGAAAATGAAGGAATTGAAAGAGTTGAGTCAAGTAATGTATCTCAAATCTGAATTGAACTAGGGAGGTTTGGATTGTTAACAATGAATTCTTTTCTTTTTCCTTTTGTGAAAAAGGTCGCAAGTTTTTCTCTCTATGTAGCAAAAGGATACTGAAACTGTTTTTTATTTTGGCTAGTTTAGAAAAAGGAAGGATAATTCATATTTTAAAATCAATAATTTTTTTATAATCAAAAAAATCAAATTGATGTCATATTAATTATTAAATCAGGTCTGGTAACTGTGCGATGATATATAACGAATTCAACCAATAAGTTATTTGTCCAAAAAAAAAAAGTCAAATTCATATTGAATTTTAATTATTTAACTTCATTTTAACCATTATAAATATCATAAAGAGATTAATTGATATGTTTATCGGTAACAATATAATAGGATTAAATAGGGTTGTGGTCTCTATAAATATCTCAATTTTAATTTTTAGTTCTATATAAAAAATATTGAGTTTTAGTTGTTATAAAATTAATTTTACACGCAATTTTAGTCACTCTACAGAGATTAAATTTACATGCAAAAATAGTTTTATTGAACAAAAATTAAACGTTTTTTTATAAAAATTAAAAATCAAAATTAAAATATTTATAGGACTAAAAACATATTTAATCCTATAAAATAAATTACATGATGATTTATGTATTATAATCCTTCAATATTTTAGATGTCATTAAAATAAAAGTTAAATATTTATAAAAAAAATTAAGATTATGATATATCGATAATGTAAAATATATTAACATTTTTGATGTATATCAAATCAATTTAATGCATCAATATGGAAAAAAAATGAGGCAATTCAATTTTATTTTTAATTTCATATGGAAAAAAATGTATTATTTAAATTATAGTACTATTAAAATGGTATTTTTTTTTTCGTTTATTTCTTTTATAATGGTCTTTCATTCATTCACATTATTATATTATTAAAATAGGATTAATTGATATGCTCACTGTCAATTTATCACGATCACCTTTTGTTATACTTTATAAATTTTTCAAATAAAAGTCAAACTATTATAACATCTGACGACTATGATTCACTGTCAATGTAAAACTTCTTTATACTGTCAGTGCATATCAATTAAATCTTATTAAAGTTATTAAATCATTAAAATGGTATTAAACTCTTCAAATTACATATTGATATTTATTTTAAAATTATTCTTTTTTTTTTAAAAAAGATTTATGATCTTTTGACAAAAGTAGAAAAGCTTTATTATAAAGAAAAGTTTTATGAATAAATAATATTAATTTTAATATATCACACTATTATTTACAATAATCTTCTAATTAAGTATTAAAATATCCCATTTACAAAAATCATTATTTTCTCTTTTTTGTCGTAATTCACGATTCTTCAACTTTTTTTAAATAAAACAATAGATAGGGATAGTAGTTTTTTTTAAATCTAGTTATCTGATATTACGATTAATTAATTCAAGAGGATTAATATCACTGTCTATTAGCGGGGATCCCGTTTAAAACTAAAGTAATGCTTCGTCCCGTTTAAAACCAAAGTAACGCTTCGTATGAACTGGACCACACAAGAATTGATTGCACTCATGTGAATTCTAACCTAAGATCTTGAGAGGATATGGATAATAGTAGTTTTGGACTGGGCCTCCAAGACATAACTGAGGCGTAGGCCCAAAAACCCCTCAGGCCCAAGGTCCAGTCATGTCGGGCAGATGCACATAATAGTCGGGCCATCAGCATATCACGAGGAGGTCGGACACCCAGCTCGACCTGTCACCTAAGCGCCTAGGAGACCACGTCTTCCACTCGCGTGCTATGTCACTCAATTGTCCCCCTTTTCATCTCCTGAATGATAGGGGCAGTTGGACCAGGGTTAAGACCATGTGTTAGGTCTTACACGCTCCTACGCGTACCTTGGCAGTTCCTCCTTGGGCCTAGCTAATCCATCCCAAGGAGGGACATTGGCCCAGCGCTAGGGGCTCACTATAAATACCATTTTTCACTAAAGGGTCAGGTATTCCGATTCATTCTCTCTTTACCATTTTTCTGTACCCAATCTCACTTAAGCTTCGGAGTGTATTGCATGTACACCTCATTTCTTTCTCCCAGCTCACCTTGTTCGTGCTCGACCCCTGGAAGGCCTTTCTGATCAGGTAAGATCAGTGACGCCGTCTGTGGGAATCTAGATATCCCCTTCTTCCACAACGGAAGATCAAAGCTCCAATTCGTCTTCCATCCTTCCAGTATGGTCGGAGAACACGGTGACAACCACGACATTCTCCTCATCGATTACACGATGGAGGACAAACAAAACTACAACGAAACTGGTCCCAGGGACGGGAAACCCCTGATACCCCGTCGCCTGAACCCGAACATAATGGGGTCCCGTAACCTCAATCTCAAATCCAGCTAGTTGGCCCCTTTCAGCATATCCCAGTGTCCGTCGAAGGGGACGTCACTATGATAGCTATAGTGAACGCCCTCAACTAGACTAATCGCATGCTCTACCAGCAGCATGAGAGGATCATGGCTCTGGAAAACTGACCGATTGGTCGATCATCCCCGACAGGGACGTGGGGCGCTCCATGAGAGGCAATGTCCAGAAGCTGCGAAGAAACGGGGACGTTCTCCCCCTCTGCGAGGTCGGCGCTCCCCCGAACCAAAGAAGAATAAATCCAGGATACGCCATGAGACCGACCGATCAAGGTCTTCACCCCCGACGTGAGAAAAGTCCTGGAAACGACGCCTATTCTCCGTTGAGAAGTGACGACGAAGATCCACATTACCCGCTGTAACGCCCCGATTCGATAATTCCCATTTTTGTGGAGTCTTTTATTTTATTTGAATGATAATGTTTTATTTGTGAAATTATCATGATGATATGATATGTTGATGACTTAATGTGATATGTTGGTGTGATATGTGATTTTACCATTTTGTGAATTTTCGGGCAAAAATTGGATAAGAGGGTATTTTAGACTTTTCACAATTTTATTAAGATTAGAAATTAGGAGAATAGAATTTGTGAGAGAAATAATATTTGGTTGGAAAAAAATATAAAGAATAGAGTTAAGTGTAGAAATAGGAAGGAAAGAATAAGAATAGTTAGTAAGAATAGAAATAGAGAGAAAAGAATATAAGTTAGGAGAAAGAAAAAGAGAAGAAAGAAAGGAAGAGAAGAGAAAGAGGAAAAGAAGAGGAAAAAGTTTGGATTCTTCAAGATTGCTCCTAGGAATCGGAATAATCGGGTAAGGGTGATAAACATTGTTATCTTGATATTGTGTATGATTATGTATGTGTTTGGTTGCTTGGGTTTTGATTTTGATGAAGTTTAGAGAAGATGAATAGTTAGGGATTGCTCAGAAAGTTCCAAGGATTTTCTCGCTCAGCGAGCGAGAGGGCGCTCAGCGAGCCTGTAGGTTTTTGAGGAATTTGTGTTTTAATCCGTAGTTTTAGTTTCAGTTATCCGTTTTAGGCATTCCTTGTATCTATTCAAAGCTAGAGACGTGTAGAAAATAGTGGTGCTAAGAAATGTAATGATTAGCCGACTTTCACCCGACTTTTTCGATAAAACGTAAATAAGTCAATTATGGAAATGTGGGTTTGATGTGATGTTGTGGTCGTTTGGAAAATGAATACATTGCTTGAATTGAATGCAAATGTATGTTAATTGAATGAGTTGAGTGCATAATTATGTTGTGAATAATGTATGCATTTTCAAGAATGGTTTGTGTCATTTTGCATGTAAAGCATAATGTATGCATTCTTGTGTTGTGGGATTCTTTGTGAATCCCTTGTAGCATCGTGTGCTCATGTGGAGTGTGAGCGATGACTACAACACGATCGTGTGCCCATGTGGGATGTGAGCGATCGGATTGTGTGCTCGTGTGGGGTGTGAGCAATCCAGAAACATCGTGTGCCCGTGTGGGGTGTGAGCGATGGGTGATTTATTCACATTGACCGTGTGCCCATATGGGGTGTGAGTGATCGGGTTGTGTGCCCGTGTGGGGTGTGAGCAATCCAGAAACATCATGTGCCCATGTGGGGTGTGAGCGATGGGTGATTTATTCACATTGATCGTGTGCCCATGTGAGGTGTGAGCGATCGGGTTGTGTGCCCGTGTGGGGTGTGAGCAATCCATAAACATTATGTGTCCATGTGGGGTGTGAGCAATGGGGAACATCGTGTGCCCGACGGGGAGTTACTTTAGGTAACAAGCGATGATTCCATTTGGTTCCTGAGTGAACTTGCTGAAATGTTGAGTCGGTACCGCATTGCATCTGCATAGAGTCGTGTGTCGGTCTCTATGAGTTGCATTTTATCATTTTAATTATGATATGCAGAAATAAACATGAATGTGCATATGTTTATTTGGAGTATTATGGAGATGATAGTATGTGTGATGAAACATACTTGTTTGTATATATATACATGTTTGATGTATGTATATGTATATGATTTATACATTTGTAATATATATGTGTGATTAAACATAGCTAGACATATGTTTATGCGGAATGAATAGAATTGAGGAATAACCATAAATAATATAAGATTATGTGAATTAGTGAATTTGTGCATGATGAATATGCTTGAATTGTGTATGTACACGTTGCGATGTGTATAGGTGATGAGGGATGATTTGTGGTGAGAATATGTTTTATATGCAATGTTATTATGATAATGTTTCTCACCCTTCTGCTGTTTTATGATGCTCTACGAGGCATTGCAGACTAGGATGCTGGAGATCCTTTTGTGAAGCGAGTCTTCATTTGTTTTGGTCGGTCGGCTCTGATATGTAGCACCGGGTAGTTAGGTTGGCTTAGTGCCATTTTTGTGAATGCATTTGTATGTGTATTTTGATGATAAGTGTTTTATGTAAGCATGGCATTATTTTGGTGATTCAAACTTGTGGATATATTTATGATAAGTATATAAGTTTGAAATTGTTATGAGGTTTCCGCTGTTATTTGAATTAAATGAATATGGGTGTAAGGATGAAATCCTTTGTGTTTGCAAGTTACCCCGTTTGTTGCATATCTTAATGAGCAGGTGTTGTATGTTTTAAATTTTCAAGTATAATGTGGCATTGCTCCTTTTATACCATGTTTCAAATATTACTCTGATGGAATTTTTAATATGTGCCTAAATGATTTAATAACCTAATTGGGGTATAAAAAGGGGGTGTTACATTAAGTGGTATCAGAGCCAATGTTTGAGTCAGTTGTGTCTGTCTTGTTGTTGTTATGATTGAACTTTTGTTTAATCTTGTTGTTTTCTTTGGGAATGATCATAATATGGCTGGTATAAATGACAATGCGGTGGTTGCTGCTTTGGAAGCAATGGCTAGGGCGGTGAAGGGAGCGCCGAATGTGAGTGTGAATGATGAGTTTAGGAAGAATCAACCGCCGGTCTTCAAAGGAAGATTTGATCCTGATGGTGCTCAGAATTGGTTGAAGGAAATTGAAAGAATATTCAGAGTCATGGACTGTGCTGAAGAGAATAAGGTGAGGCTTGGTTCTCACATGCTGAAGGAAGAAGCCGATGATTGGTGGGTCGGTAGAAGTCAAGCTCTTGAGGAGGAGGATGAAGAGATAACTTGGGAAGTTTTTCGTGCTGGGTTCTTAGGGAAGTACTACCCTAAGAGTGTGAAGGGAAAGAAAGAGATGAAATTCCTTGAGCTGAAGCAAGGTAGTATGTCAGTGGTTGACTATACTGTTAAGTTTGTGGAATTGGTTCAGTTTCATCCTCATTATGTTGTTGCTACTGTTGAGTTTTCTAAGTGCATTAAGTATGAGAATGGTTTGCGTCCTGAGATTAAGAAAGTTGTGGGATATCAGAGGATTAGAAGGTTTTCAGATTTGACAGAATGTTGTAGAATTTTTTAAGAGGATAGCAAAGCTCGTTCTACACATTACAAGAGTGTGAATGAGAGGAAGGGGAAACAACAAGATAGAAGTGGACCTTATGTGACACCCGCTGATAAGGGAAATCATAGGGGAAACTTTGACAGGAGATCTGGTGGAGGGAGTTCTGGTCCCGTTAAGTGTTACAAGTGTGGAAATTTGGGCTATAAGTCTTTTGAATGTGGGAAGAATATTGTGAAATGTTCAAACTGTGGAGGTCTTGGACATGCTACTACCGAGTGTAGGAGGAATTTTACGAAGTGCTTCAATTAGGGAGAAGTGGGTTACATTAGTACTAAGTGTACTAAGCCAAAGCAAGCTCGGGTGGGCGGAAAGGTGTTTGCATTAGTAGGGAAGGATACTACTAGTGCAGACCGTTTGATTAAAGGTACATGCTTTATTAATAGTACGCATTTAGTTACTATTATTGATACGGGGGCGACTCATTCGTTCATTTATCTTGAGTGTGTTAAGCGTTTGAATTTGTTTATGTCTTCTTGGGGTGGTGAGATGGTTATTGAGACTCCTGCTTCAGGGTCGGTAACTACTTCTTTGGTGTGTGTAAGTTGTTCTTTGCCATGTATGGTAAAGATTTTGTTATGGATTTAGTTTGTTCGTCGTTGGAGGGTTTGGACGTGATCTTGGGTATGAACTGGTTGCAATTTAATTGAGTTCATATAGATTGTTATCATAAGTTAGTAAGGTTTCCTTCTTTGGATGATGATGAAGAAAAGAGTTTCCTATCCACGAAAGAGTTGAAGAAACTTTTAGTGGACGAAGCTCAGTTGTTTGGTTTGTTTGCATCGTTGTCAGTGGAGAGCAAAGTGGAGATAAGTAGGTTTCCAGTGGTGTGTGATTTTCCAGAAGTGTTTCCGAACGATATTAAGGATGTACCGCCGAAAAGAAAAGTTGAGTTTTCTATTGATCTAGTTTCGGGTACTAGACCGATTTTGATGGCACCATATCGTATGTCAGCTTCAGAATTAGTAGAATTGAAGAAGCAGTTGAATGACTTGTTGGATAAGAGGTTTGTTAGGCTAAGTGTTTTTCCTTGGGGTGCACCGATATTGTTGGTAAAGAAGAAGGATGGGAGTATGTGGTTATGTATTGATTATCGACAGTTGAACAAGGTGACGATTAAGAACAAGTATCCGCTTCCGATGATTGATTATTTGATGGACCAATTGGTTGGTGCGCGTGTTTTTAGTAAGATTGATTTGAGATCAGGATATCACCATATTCGTGTGAAAGAAGAGGATATTCAAAAGACGGCTTTTAGGACACGGTATGGTCATTACGAGTATTCCGTGATGCCATTCGGAGTTTCTAATGCGTCGGGATTGTTTATGGAATACATGAATATTATTTTTCATGAACAGTTGGATCGATTTGTGGTTGTGTTCATCGACGACATTTTGATTTACTCTAAGTCTCAAGAGGAGCATGAAGAGCATTTAAAGATTGTGTTACAGATTTTGAAAGAGAAGCAAATGTATGCTAAGTTGTCAAAGAGCGAGTTTTGGTTGTCAAAGGTAAGTTTTCTTGGGCATGTTATTTTTGATGGTGGTATTAGCGTGGATCCATCCAAGATTGATGTGGTAATGCAATGGGAAGTTCCTAGATCGGTTACGGAGATTCGAATATTTTTAGGCTTGGCGGGTTATTATCGGAGGTTTATCAAAGGATTTTCAAAGTTGGCACTTCCGTTAACGCATTTGACTTGTAAGGGAAAGGCTTTTATTTGGGATATTCATTGTGAAAAGAGTTTTATGGAACTTAAGAGAAGGTTAACAACGGCTCTGATCTTGATTTTGCCGAATCCGACAGAACCATTTGTGGTATTTTGTGATGCTTCATTGTTTGGGTTAGGTGGTGTTTTGATGCAAGGTGGAAAAGTTGTAGCTTATGCTTCAAGACAATTGAGGGTGCGTGAAAAGAATTATCCTACGCATGATTTAGAATTAGCGGCCGTGGTTTTTTCTCTAAAAATTTGGAGGCATTATCTTTATGGTGCGAGATTTGAAGTTTTAGTGATCACAAGAGTTTGAAGTATTTATTCGATCAAAAGGAATTGAACATGAGGCAAAGGAGATGGTTAGAACTTTTGAAGGATTATGATTTTGGTTTGAATTACCATCCGGGTAAGGCAAATGTGGTGGCTGATGCTTTAAGTCGTAAGATGTTACATATGTCTGCATTGATGATAAGAGAATGGGAACTTTTGGAGAATTTTAGAGACTTGAGTTTGGTTTGCGAGATGACGCCAAGAAGTGTGAGGCTTGGTGTGATACATGTTACGAATGATTTTCTTGCAACCGTTTGTGAAAGGCAAAAGTTGGATTTGAAATTGGTCGATTTAATGATGAATGAGAATGAGTATTTCAAGGTTGACAGTTTTGGAGTTTTGAGATTTCGTAGACGTATTTGTATTCCCGATGATGAGGAGTTGAAAAAGATGATATTGGAAGAGGGACGCCTGAGTAATTTAAGTATTCATCTGGGAGCGATTAAGATGTATCAAGATTTGAAGAAGATCTTTTGGTGGTCCGGATTGAAGAGAGATGCAGCTCATTTTTTTTATGCGTGTTTGACTTGTCAGAAGTCTAAAGTGGAACATCAGAAGCCTAGTGGTTTGATGCAACCGTTGGATATTCCGGAATGGAAATGGGATAGTATATCGATGGATTTTGTTAGAGGTTTTCCGAATACGCAAAGAGGTCATAATGTTATTTGGGTATTGTGGATAGGCTTACTAAATCTGCTCACTTTATTCCGATTGATATTAGTTATTCTTTGGAGAAGCTAGCCGAGATTTATGTTTCTGTGATTGTGAAGTTACATGGAGTTCCTAAGAGTATTGTATCGGATAGAGATCCTAGATTTACATCGAAGTTTTGGGAGAGTTTGCAAAAGGCTTTGGGTTCCAAGCTAAGATTGAGTTCGGCTTACCATCCACAAACGGACGGTCAAACCGAGAGGACAATTCAATCATTGGAGGATTTGTTGCGTGCTTGTGTGCTAGAGCAAGGTGGTGTTTGGGATAGTTATTTAGCATTGATTGAGTTCACCTATAATAACAATTTTCATTCAGTATTGGTATGGCACCATTTGAGGATTTGTATGGTCGGAGATGTCGAACACCTTTGTGTTGGCATGAAACCGGAGAGAGAACGGTAGTTGGACCGGAGATGGTACAACAAACGACGGAAAAGGTGAAATTTATTCGGGAGAAGATGAGAGTTTCTCAAAGTAGGCAAAAGATTTATCATGACAAGAGAGGAAAGGACCTTGAGTTTCAGGAAGGTGACCATGTGTTTTTGAGAGTTACACCGGTTACGGGTGTGGGTCGTGCTTTGAAGTCAAAGAAGTTGACTTCTCGTTTTATTGGGCCGTATCAGATTATTGTACGAGTTGATGTTGTGGCTTACCGTGTGGCGTTGCCTCCGAATCTTTCGAATTTGCATGATGTGTTCCATGTTTCGCAACTTCAGAAGTATGTTCCGGATCCGTCACATGTTATTCCTATGGACGAGGTTGAAGTAAGAGATAACCTTACGGTGGAAGCTTTGCCGGTTAGGATTTTGGATCGGGAAATCAAGAAGCTAAGAGGCAAGGATATTGCGCTTGTGAAAATGGCGTGGGGAGGCGCTGCGGAAGGCAATATGAATTGGGAATTGGAGAGTAGGATGCGCGAGTCGTATCCGGAGTTGTTTGAATCAGGTAATATTTTTGAGGACGGAAATTTCTAAAAGTTTGGGAGAGTTGTAATGCCCCGATTCGATAATTCCCATTTTTGTGGAGTCTTTTGTTTTATTTGAATGATAATTGTTTTATTTGTGAAATTATCATGATGATATGATATGTTGATGAATTAATGTGATATGTTGGTGTGATATGTGATTTTACCATTTTGTGAATTTTCGGGCAAAAATTGGATAAGAGGGTATTTTAGACTTTTCACAATTTTTATTAAGATTAGAAATTAGGAGAATAGAATTTGTGAGAGAAATAATATTTGGTTGGAAAGAAATAGAAAGAATAGAGTTAAGTGTAGAAATAGGAAGGAAGGAATAAGAATAGTTAGTAAGAATAGAAATAGAGAGAAAAGAATATAAGTTAGGAGAAAGAAAAAGAAAAAGAAAATAGAAAGAAAAAGAGAAGAAAGAAAGAAAGGAAGAGAAGAGAAAGAGGAAAAGAAGAGGAAAACGTTTGGATTCTTCAAGATTTCTCCTAGGAATCGGAATAATTGGGTAAGGGTGATAAACATTATTTGAATGTGTCATAGGAAAAAGTAATGTAGGCACTGGATTGCGAGTCAGAAATATGTTGATGGCGTGTACGTCTATGAACTGGTCTGGATTAGGGAATAACACTAAGCCATAAATTAATAGGGCTAGGATCTCCTCAGAAGCATCATAACTCATAGCCTTAAAGAACACTTGAGATTTCTCCATCAATACCTTAGCAAGAATACCCTTAACCTCGCTTCTCGTTTCTAGGACAATGTCTGATTTCTTCAGATGTAGGGCTGCAGCAATGACTTCAGGTTTAGGCTCCTTCTCTAAGCCTGTAAAGGGTCTCTGATCAAGGATAGGTATACCCAGTAGTTTGGAGAACTCCTCCATTGTAGAAACCAGTTGATAGTCGGGGAATGTGAAACAATGATATTTAGGATCAAAGAACTGGAATATGACACTCATCATGTCTTCATTAAACCCTGAAGTGACTAGATCCAGTAGGTGACCATGCCTCTTGATGAATTGGGAGCTTTCAGAAACTTGAGAGACCAATTCCTTAAGCTTAAGATGTATCCCTACAAAGTTGATCCGGATAGTATTCCTACGAGCAGAAGCCATGACCTACAATAAAGAACAAAGATAAATCCTTTGGTCCTTGAAATGGTTAGTGAAAATGCTATGCTTATGATGTCATGATGTCATGATGTTATGATCAATCACAAATATGTGGCACACACAAACAAGTCACACAATAGCCCTAGGTTTGAAGTCTTGCATGAGGTTTAAAGGTAAGTACCCTCCCCTGAAGTTTAGATGGTTCATCCTGTCCTACAAAAGTAACTGGATTCTAAGGGATCTCAAAATCACTGATCCTTCCCAAGGGTGGTTGTTCAGTAGGCAACTTACTTGCCAACCAAAACCCTCCAAGTTTAGGATCTCAATGAGCGTAGCATCGAGTATCAACCAACTTCAGCCTTCACTGAAGCCGACTATCTCACTACTTTCTAAAGGCCAAGATGGGATAACTAGGGTTCTAAAGGCCAGTTAGTGTATTGACAACATATGGAAGCCCCATATTATCCTTAACTTACTTAAGGAACATAAGCACCAACCAAGAAGTCACACTAACTATGGCCACCAGATCAACCATATCGGTATACGTCGTACAGTTTCCTTGGTCTATTGTCATTTACCTAGGGTACACTAGATCCGGGTTAGGACCTTTCACACAAAAGCCCAACAGATAATATAAAGCAAACAAAACAAACAATTTTAAGTGATCTAATTCCTAAGGGTACCCCTCTTTTACTTAGTACATCCCCGGCAGAGTCGCCAGTTCTGTAACATGGTGGGAGAACTGACTTTCTATAAATGTTGCGGATAGCAAGAGTCGCCACCGACTTTTATTTTATCCATAAGGAAGGGACATAAAAGAACAGGAAAGACCGTTTTGAAAAGACTTGGGTTCGGGGGGTAGGTTATATAAAGGGAAGGTGTTAGCACCCTTTATATCCATGGTTATCCATGGGCTCTTAGTTACTTAGCTCACTTAAATTGTTTTTGAAAAGTGTAGTGTGTGATTAGAAATTTTTCTAAGTACTTTGTAATGATCCTCGTATGGATGTATACAAAACCTTGTTTGAAAATATTGTGAGGTGTGAAAAGTATTTTTTAAAGGTGTGAGCAAGTAACTATGAGGTACCTACCCTAAACTGGTCTTTAATGTTCTTTTATATTCTTTCAAGGGTAAGATTGTCCCTATTATTAAGGAATAGGTAGTCATTACCTTGGATTTGTTTAAGGGACAAGCGTAGGGTCATCATATGTTCAATTAAGGCAACTTAAGGGGTGTCTTTAGCAATTCGTAGGGACTATCATCATTTATTCGAATGGACAAGATCATTATTCTGTAGGCAACCTCGTAGGGACTTGATCTTTTAAGTTTATAGGGACTTGATGATTTATTTTGTAGGGACATTTGCTTAAGACATCCCCACGTTTGAGGGACTTGACCATATTACAGGCAACCAAGAGGGGTGATCCTAGGAAGTGCAGATGGCGATCAAAGATTGACTTACGTGTGTGAGTGTTATTTTTCAAATATTTATCTTTTTTAATTAATTATCTAAGTTTATTTAATCACAATTAGTTATGCATTCCCTATTTACTAACCAAGCAATTAAATAAAATAAATAAAATACAGAAATATAAAATCTACGCTATTACATGACTTATGGGCAGTTACAAAATAATCGAGCGAGAAAAATAAATTACAATATAATAACCTATACATTTTTCTAATAAAATAAAGAAATAATATAATAAAGAGCAAATAATAATAAGATTAAATAAAGGAAACAAAACAAATTAAAGAAAATTAAGGTTTAGAATTAAAAGTTAGATTTAAAGTTTTAAAAAATAAGTTTAGATTAAATGAATTAGTGAAAAACCTAAAAAATCTGTTCATAATAATGAAATTTTTATTAGAAAAAGGAATAATTTATTGAAAATATTATAAATTAATTTATTTACAAGAAACTAATATTATTATTATTATTTTTTTAGGAAAATATTTAAGGAATTATGTTAATAGTTAATTATTAGTTAATTGGTTAATTAATTATAATATAATAATTATATAATAATTAAAACAAGAAACAGAAAAATAAACAGAAAAATAAACATTTAAAAATAAATGGGGGAGGCCTGGTTTTGAACCCAGGACCTCCCCATTACTAGGGATAGGCATAACCAATTGTGTTGCGTGCGTGTCGCTCCCGGGATTTTCATCCTAGTACAAACGCGAAAATGGCGCGGAAAAGTTAGAGTCGCCAGCCAGACATTTTTATCCCGAAGGAATGGGAAAGGTAATGTTGCACAAACCTAAGGAAGAAGGAAAAAGGATGAGGCCTTGCGAACCAAAGATTTGGGTCCGGAAGTCGGTTACGAATTGAGATGGTATTAGCACCCCCAATCCGTCTGCCGTACCCGACGGGATCCACGCTTATAAGTATGTTTTCAAAGGGTGAGAAATAATATGATGTTTGAATGAAAGAACGACTATCTGAAATGGAATGGAAATGAGAAAAGAAATGGAATTGACAAATGGAAAGAAAGGGAAAAATGTAGGGAAAATAAGGATTGTGCTCGAATGGGCCCTACCCCACTGCCTACACACCTCATCGGGATAAATGAGGATCAGAGACGCCGTAGTTCGTCTAACTAAGGCTGAAACTTGTTTGTGTTTTTTAAGATGACGTTGCCATAGCTCTAGCTCAGGTGTTACCGGCTTTGACTCGAGGGTGTTTACCGTGTCGCTGTTTGAACTGTCGAGACAAGTCACATTCGTCCACAAGGAGTATGAGATGAGAAAATAAGACGTGATGTCTTGGTTTGTTGTCTTTTAGAAGAAGTGTTTTGAGTTTGTGTTTATTGTATGTACAACACTAAAGACTATGACACAGGAGCAAATACTTTCCAAGATCGCCCCCAATGGAACGTTTGTAAAGCATCCTAGAAGAGTGGAGGAGACCTCCCCTAACCATTTCCCGTATAGCTTAAGGCTCGTGGCGCATTGTACACATTTTCCTTTATTAAGTGTTTTTGATTTTCTTTTAAAGATGAGAAGTGAGACTCAAGTTGAGAAAGGAAAACTTCTAAGGGAAACTAGACTTACCCTAAGTTAGTTGTGTTTGAAGATAACCTATGGTTAGTGAGGTTTGAAAGATTAAATCTACCTAAAGATATTAGACTAGAAATGCAAGTATAAAAGGCAATAGTGAACAATATGGTCCTCCTAAGTCATGGTGGGTAAAAACGTGAATGAAACATAAATGGGATGAAACGATGGATCGGGTGGGACGATTGCGTGGTGCTGAGACGCACGACTTATTGTGTCGCAACATACAAGGCTTGCTTTTGGTGTAATGGAATGGAACGATGGTAATCGAGGAATCCTAAAGTCGCATGAAACTTTATTTATTTATTTGAAAATTTACTCGACGTTGGATCGAGTATCTTATTTTGCTTTTTTTGAGATTTTGGTTTTCTATCGATTCGTTTTATCTTTTCTATCCTAATTATAGAAACTATACAAGCATACAAGTTCTAAGATATTACATCACAAAGTACACAAAGTATAATCGAGGCATAACAAAACACAATCCAAGTCCATAAGCGAATCCTCGGAAAATACCTTGCACAAAAAGGAAATGTTAGTAAATGAAATGAACATGAACATGCATAATATGATGGAAATGAATTAAAATGAAAAAAATATCAAAAGTCATGGAAAAAATGTGAAATTAAATCCCTAGGGTCTCTAATATGACTATAACATTGTGTTAAAAATATCTTAAAAATTCAAAGTCTAACTATGTCAAATGGTCACCTAAATCTACCTAAGGTTCAATCATAATTTTGCACAAATCACACTACCAAAACAGTGGATAAAATGGCCTAAAAAATATACCAAAATTATTCTAGATTCTATTATTTGTTCATTAATCATAGAAAAAAGAATGGATCAAAAATGTTACAGGAAGTGGTAGAAATAAAATGTACAAATTTATGTGTTCATGTGGAAATTCAATACAAAATCAATTAAATGAAAAATCGAAATTAAATTGAAAAATGATTAAATTCAGGAAGTAAAAATTGGGAAAGGTTCTAAATTGAATTAAGATTCTATCATAATTTTTGGGGAATTTTATTTTATGTTTTAGTATTTTTTATAGACTTAATTTGAAATGGTATTAAAACAAAAATTGAAAATGAGAGAAATGGAGGAGAGGGTAAAAATAGAAATATTTTAATAGTTAAAATGAAATGGGCTGTATATGGGGGGTGCTGGTAGGAATTCGCAGGTCCATTAGTATAGGCCTCTTGATGGTGCATCCTATAGAGCTTCGGTCAATCCTTTGACCTCATCTGGACCGATAGATATTGTTGACTTTTATAGTAATCTAATCAAGTGATCCTAAGGCATATGCACATGGTATTTATTGGGGGGTGACAGGCGTGTGATTAATATCTAGAGAAATCCAGTGGTCCTACCGGATGGTGACAAGTGTCATCGCCGGAGTGGACCACCCACCAAAAACTTATCATCAAAGGATTAGGCGGTGGAGAGATTAATTGATTTTTTATCAGCATTAAAGAATCTAATTGATGCACTTAATGAGTTTCTAACTCCAATTTCATAAATTTAAACCAATAACCTAAAATCAAATAATATCAACTCAGACTCTCAAAACCCTCTTCCTCACGCCTCTTCTCTTCTTCACCATGCTTACCTTCTCCAACAAAAAAACCTAACCCTAAATTCCAAACTTCTTTCCCCGCGGCGCCTTCACCCATTAAACCCTAGCTCATCTTAATCCTCCTGCGACGCATCTCTCTTCTCTCTCTTAGCCACACCATCTTCATCTTCCCAAATGCCTCCTCTCAAATCACCCTATCTCGCCTCCGGAATAAGCCGCGCCACCGGGAGACACTCACAGTCTTCGTCGTCTACACCACCTATGACAACATAACCTCACGCGGTACCCAGCCCCCAACCTAAATCCAAATCGTGAAACCCTAACAAACGGACCTCCCATATCCAGCTCTCAAACTCACAAATTATCGTTCAAAATCAAAGGGTTTTCGTTCCTCTAATCACAACCTATATCATAGTAGCCAATATTTGCAAGTTTCAAGTCTAGTCGGCGTACCTGTGGAACAAAGGCGGTCCTGACGAGTATGGATCTACGTTATTGTTTTGCGTTTCTTCGTGGATTCTTCGTCATCGTCGATAACTCATTTTGCTTGTAGGTTGATGCTGATGAAGCTGAGAGAGATCGATGAAGACGAGGGATTGGAGATTGATGCGTTCTTGGTCGATATTGATTGAAGATTGAAGATGAAAAATGGTTATGAATTGTAGAAGATTGATGAAGCTGTGTTGGTGAACATGTTCGATGCTCTGGAAATTGAAGGAGAGTGTTGGGTATTGGTTCAGGAGAATTTGTTAGAGGGTGAAGGAGAGGGTTGAAGATCCATTAGATTCTTTGTGCATAAAAGGATTCAAGAATGGTGATGGATGTCGAGATGGTGGTTCGGTTGGCAGGTATGGTTCTTAATCTTCTCCCTTTCGATTCTTCAAGATGTTGTTGTTGATAGTTCCGAAATTAAAACCTTGAGGCGTTTTGCGATTTGCAGGTATCCACGGAGTTCGGTCTTGGTTGATGATTGATGAAGATGGAAGTTGTTGCAGAAGTGTTGATGATGGTGCTTGAAGCGGTGATTGCAGCGGTAAGAAGGTTGCTGGACTGTATGAAGATTGGTGATGGTGAGGCGTTCTTGATACTCTTCTGCTTCTTTTTGAAACTTTCGAATCTTTCTTCTTTGCCGTAACTCTGAGCTTGTTTAGTTGAATGTATTGTAGGTTTTGCAGGGCTGCCATAAAGATGAGGATTGAAGGTTTTTCATTGAAGATCTTGGATGCAGAATGGGGAAGTTATTAAGAAGTGAAGATGATGATGAAGAATGGTGAAGGAAAAGTCAGAAGAATGGTGAAGATTGGTGATGATTGGAGAAGAAGATTCAGGAGATAAAGATTGTGGATTGGATTAAAGAGAGGTTTTTGGAGAGATTGTGGAGATGGTGATGATGATTTCAGCCCCCTTTTCCACTTCTGTTATTCTGTTTTTATATCAATTAGCCCTTTTTAATTGTTTTCAGTTTTTTCAGTTTTATCAATTCATAACTGATTTTTTTTGTTGTATTTCTGTTGAGTTTGTAACCGAATCCGATTGGAGCTGTAATGGATTTTTCTGTTAAGGATTTTCTGTAATATAATTTTGTTATCAATATTAATTTTCCTGTTATCAATGCCTATTATGAAATGGTAGTAACTAGTGAATCTTCTAAATTTGGAGGTATACAAGTCAAAGTCTTATGGTATAATTAATTTTGACTACAAAGCCTAGCCACCTTGAAAGCATGTGGTCCATAATACCTTTGTCGTGTGCTCGTCAAACAATCCAGACGCAGAATCAAATAGTTCTCTAACAAAACCATCTGGCTTTTCCTTCTTTACTATAAAGCTAACCGCTGCTACAAGATGAAAAACTAAAAGAACACAAAAACTACACTTAATAACAACCATATACCTCTGAATTCCCATTCCAAGTGCTTGGTATTTTTCTCATTTCATCAAAGAACTATATCTAAGATGTGACTTGAAATTAGATAGGAACTGATTGAACTCAGGTAACTCTTTTGTAAAGGAATCAATAAACCCTGCCAATCTTCAAAAACTCAAATGTAATCGTCCTCAAATAAACCTTAATTCCCCTCTTCCATAAATAACTTGTATTGTAAATGGTAATTACTTGAGCGATTGAGGAGACAACCGTGTATTGACCATGATACAAATTCACGCTATAAAGGCCCACCATTTCACCATAAAAGGTTAGTGCCCAGAGAAACCCTTGAAGATGGAATACTTGGAAAAATCACGGCAATCACGGGCCATAGACACATAAACCTTTTATCCAATGATCCTTAGATAGTGTATACCAAAAAAAAGTTTCATTGAGAATAATAAGATCCTGATCCCATGTCTTGAAGAAACCAATAAAGTGCATGACACAAAGTTATAACCTAATGGAGAAAGCATAGGAATGATAACCATGAACCAGTTAGAGGTAATAAATATTAGGGCAAATTTTGGGGTGTTACAGCTGCCCCTATTCAATCATTGTAGACCTGAATGGATGATAGCAGTTGCTTTCAGACATTTGAGGTATGCAGGGATTGAATACCAGAAACAACCAGAAAATTTGCACTCTGTGGCAGAAGAACAGGGAAATAAACTCAACCGAATGAACTCTGCTTGGATATAATTATGATGGGAAGAATAGAACGGGGGATGCCTTTTGGGTGATGTCAGACGGCTACTGACTTGCCATGCTACGGGTGGACTTTGATAGGCTGTAACAATGTCTTAATGGTGTATTATCGGATGGAGTTAGGAGAATAACGACTTGCCACACTGCGGGTGGACTTTCACCAGCTTGCGATAGAAATTTAAAATACTTTGCCACACTGCGGGTAGTCTTTTTCCAATCTGCGGTTGGACTTCACGATATGATTTTCCACCCTGAGGATGGACTTTCGCCAATCTGCGGTTGGACTTCAAGATATTTTGCCACACTGCGGGTGGACTTTGGATACTTTGCCACACTGCGGGTGGACTTCTGCTCACTGTGGGAGACTTTAGAGATTTACCACACTGCAGGTGGACTTCTGCTCACTGCGGGAGACTTTCAGAAAATTTGCCACACTACGGGGGCACATTGCTCAGCTACGGGAGACTTCTGTAAATTCGCCACACTACGGGGGCACATTGCTCAGCTATGGGAGACTTTGGCTCACTACAGGAGACTTTTGCTCGCTACGGGAGACTTTTGCCGCACTACGGGGGACTTCAATTTCTTTCCACGCTACGGGGGCTGCTGCTCGCTACGGGAGACTTTGGCTCACTACAGGAGACTTTTGCTCACTACGGGAGACTTCTTCTCACTACGGGAGACTTCGATTTCTTGCCACACTACGGGGGCTGCTGCTCACTACGGGAGACTTCTGCTCACTACGGGAGACTTTTGCTCACTACGGGAGACTTCAATTTCTTGCCACACTATGGGGGCTTTGGTAATTCGCCACACTACGGGGGCTGCTGCTCGCTACGGGAGACTTTGAGAATTCGCCACCCGGAGGATGGACTTTGGCCAGTCTGCGGCTGGACTTTAAGAATTTGCCATCCAGAGGATGGACTTTGGCCAATCTGCGGTTGGACTTTTTCTCACTGTGGGAGACTTTTGAAACTTGCCACCCGAAGATGGACTTTGGCCAGTCTGTGGCTGGACTTTTGCTCACTGTGGGAGACTTTTGAAACTTGCCACCCGAAGATGGACTTTGTCCAGTCTGTGGCTGGACTTTTGCTCGCTGTGGGAGACTTTTGCCCACTGTGGGGGACTTTTGAAACTTGTCACCCGGAGATGGACTTTGGCCAGTCTGTGGCTGGACTTTTGCTCACTGTGGGAGACTTTTGAAACTTGCCACCCGAAGATGGACTTTGGCCAGTCTGTGGTTGGACTTTTGCTCGCTGTGGGAGACTTTTGCCCACTGTGGGGGACTTTTGAAACTTTCCACCCGAAGATGGACTTTGGCCAGTCTGTGGCTGGACTTTTGCTCACTGTGGGAGACTTTTGCCCACTATGGGGGACTTTTGAAACTTGCCACCCGAAGATGGACTTAGGCCAGTCTGTGGCTGGACTTTGAAATTTGTTGAGTTGCATGGCATGTTGTCCCATGACACTAGGGATGTTATGTCTTGAGTATTGTTAATGAACTGGTGTGAGTGTAAAAGGAGTTCCTGACGCGGAAATAACAAGTTCTTGTTGACTCTGTGGGGAAACACAATGATCGCGGATTCGATCCCAAGAAGCCCTGTGGGGATTACATCTCTGTTGGGGAAGAGCGTGAATAATTCATTTGTCCCGAATTACCACCTTTGCCAAAAATAAATTGGACTTTAGACTTGAGGACCGTACCAGGGGATACCTCGACTATTGGGGATTATCCACTTTTATGGATCTGCTGGGGAAGAGAGTGATTTATCTGAAATCTGCAAGGGGAATAGGAGTTACCTTAGATCTGTTGAGGAACCGAGATCAAGGAAATCAACTGAAGGAAAAACTTGTGACTTTACTGGGGATAACTTCTATTCTTCTGTTGGGGATAACCAAAACCGAGACACGTCCTGCTGAGGAGGAAAGATTTCAAGTTGTCTCGTGCTGGGGATCAGTTGCTTCTGTATGGATTTTACCTCAAGAGGATTTTACAAAAGACTTGGTGTCTTTAAACTCTTAGGTATTGTAACGATTGCATGAATCAGCATAACAACCTTGCTGGGGAGGTAACCATTGCCAATGCAGATGAGTCTGGAACTGTCAAAAGTACTGAACGAGATAATTGGCTTAACGAGTGAACACGGTATTCTGAACTCCGGGTAAACGCTTCCGATCGTCTGTCTTTGGGAAATAATGAATTCTCGTACTATTGGGGTGGCCTGCCCTAGTATAAGTATTTGAATAGTTTTTCACTTGACTGACTAATCTTCGCTCTTGGAGAGATTTGAATCTCGAGGTGATTGCCCCAGTTTGGCTGGCTCTTGAGATTATTCGACGTAACTTCCCCAGATTGGCTAGCTCTTACCGTGACTAGTTAGGAAAGTCCTTACTCAATGGAGATTTTCTCGGAAAAGTGAACCTCGACCTGACTGTCTTTCAGAAGTTTTAGACTCCTCAACTTGGCAAGCTTGAGCTTCTGGATTGAATTTCCGCATGTGAGCCATTTATGATGCCAAACAAATGTATGCAAGCAAAAAATGTTTATTCTTAGAATGAAAATTCTAATGCAACACACATGTTAATCTTGAAGTTTTGAAAAGGGATCGTAAACCTTCGTGAGCGAATCACTGGTTAAGATACGACATTATTTTGAATGAAAGTATATACATGCAATACCAACAAATGTCTTTTAGCATTACTCATAGGAGTCAGGAACGCGGCCTCGTAGTAGTACGCTCTCAAATTAACCCTGTTTCAGTTAGGACTTTTGAGGGTTGTATCGTGACCTGGTTCACGGTTACAGAAACAAAGGATATAGGCCCGAAGTTTATTTGTGCCCACCCACTCTTCGTGATGTTCTCCATTCCTATGTTCAGCTAGTTTTCACAAGCACCCTCCTTTCGTAAGGGTTTCGTGTTGATTGAGGAACCAATGCTGCTATCGGTTCAAGCACCAATCAGGTTATTGTTGAGAGTCAGTCACTCCTCTATCTTTCGTGTTTGTGCTACACAATTTTGTTCTCATTTGAGGATCTTTCTTGTGCAATCCTTTCCATCTTTCGCTTTTGCGTTATTTTGCTTTATCCCTAACTTTTGCCTGGACTAATTCTTGTGAATCTTTGATTGTGAAGTCCAGCGGGATGCCCTAACTTTTGCCTAAGTCGCTTGTTTTCAAGTTTCGACTTAGCGGGCTCTTTTCACCTTTTTTTTTAATAAGTCGTGTGACAATGTTTTTCTTGATTGCTTTGCGAGGGTTATGACTGCCTCATTCTTTGGTCTACGAAGGATAACCATTGTGGTTTTCAATCTTTGGACCTCTTGATTCGGATAACCAATGTGGTTTCGGGTCTTTGGACCTCTTGATTAGCATAGTAGAATGCAATGGATCTTCAAATACACTCCTTTATGAAAGCCTGAACATTTGGTCCAACTAGCCGACATCTACCCTGCCCCTGGGTTACATGTGAGGGTTTTTTCATTTGAAAAGAAACTCCTACTTCAAGGCTCAAAGGGGTTAGCATGGGTCTATCTTCCTTATATCTCCAGTGTTTAGGATTTGAAATAAAGCCTGTACATCGTCAATAGGGCCTTACTCGAGAGCACACAATTAGAGATTTTACGTTTTTGTTTCGTCATTCTCCATCATAGAGTTTAAGCACGACAATTGGCATTTGCGATGTACACATGCAAAATTATAAGTGAATGCGAATGAATTACTTCAAGAAAAACATGTGAGTTTTATTATTGCTAACATTCAAAAGCAAACAAATTTCATACGTGTAGACAAATGTTTAGCATATAAAAGAAACTACAAATGGAAATGCAGTAAAGAAACTGAATATTGCCGTAGTTGAGGAGGCTTGGCTCCGTCTGGACCTGTCAGTCTTGGATACTTTTAGTGATCAATAGCTCTTTTACAGACTTATAACTTTCTAGTTGCAACCTTATACCCAACCATGGTAATCATACCTCTTCTTCTAGTTATTCTGACTCTGACACGAGACATCTGAAGGAAAAAGTGAAGTTGGGGAGTAAAGTTGCCCCATAAGGTTGCTCGGAAAGACCTGACGATCTTCTGCCTACGTATCTGCATTGACTGATGACCAATGAAGAATCAGAGCGACGTAGTTCCCCTCAATAGGGATGAAAATGAACAATGAAGAAAGGCAAACACATAAATGCCATCGCTGAGAGTATTTAAATACTGTTGGCTTTATTTGCTTCATAAATACCCTGGCGTCCTGGGCGATTAACTTGAAGACTTCAACTTAACATGGACCATCTGGTAGAACAACCGTGACACCGGTTCTGTCGTGATTAGGCATCGGATTCTGGAGTACCTTTGGATGAGGAGAAAAATTGATTGCCTTGGACTCAAATAGGTCTTGTACCTTGTTCTGAAAAGCCCAACATTTCTCAATATTGTGCCCCTGGGCACCTGAATGGAATTCGCACTTGGAGTTTGAATCAAAATTTGGTGGTAGATTATCAGCAGAAGGAGACCTCATGGTATGGAACTCAACAAGGTTCAACTTCAGAAGTTCTGGAAGCAATACAACATATGGACATGGGATAGGATCAAGTATGCGGTTCTTCACTCTTGTTCTTTCGTGAAATGGTTTCTGTGCCTGTTGTTGATGACCCTGAGATTGTGATCGAGCATTTCGTTGTTGACATTGCGTCAAGCGCCTGACATGTCCCTATACTCTCTTACTCATACTCGGCCGAGGAGCGAATGAAGGTTGTTGATGTAGCCCCTTTGAAGACTTGGCCTGAGCAATGATTCTAGAAGAATGAAAATTGACCACCTCTTTTGTATTCCTGCATGCTTTTATCTTGCGGTACTTCCGGCCCGGTCAGTCCAAAAGTGATTACGCCTTCATCAATTAAATCTTGCACTTGATGTCTAAATGCCTTGCATTCATTAACATCATGTCCGGGAGCTCCAGAATGAAAAACACAGTAGGCGTGGGGATTCCAACTTTGGTGAAGTTTACCGGAGGGAGGAGTTAGCTCGTTGTAACACCCCAAAATTTGCCCTCCTATTTATCACCAGTAATTGGATTTATGCTTCACACTCATCTACACTTACCAAGGATTTAGTCGGGTATTGCATCCAAGATAAAGTGAGAGATGACTCAGGGCCTTGTTTTCTACGCTTATTTTACTGATAAAGGTGGTGGTTAGGACTTTCATGACAAGGACATATTGATATTCATGATATAAGGAACTCGATACTTCTTAATGGTTTTGAGATTGAAGTTAAGGATTCATTAAGAGTGGAGGCTTAATTCGGATATGAAGGTCGATGTGAATTAGGCATGTTAAGATTTGGCAGATGTGATTTATCGAAATTCAAACTATACCCCGTACACTTCTTCTAACTCCACATTGGGTTTTTTCTTTTCTTTTTTCCCTTTTGTGTCATGAATAATTTTTCTTGATCAAGTTATCAAAATCTACTCCTTCATTTCTACCAATTCAAAGGTCCACCCGTACCATGTTCATTTCAAAAGTCCAATAAATCAAGATTATGTTCCTAGGCCCAAATTCAGTTCTAGCCCAATTACCATAACTTTGTTTATCCACATAAAACTATTTTAATATCCATTTTTTCTAAACCATTTTTGTCCAATTACCCATTAAACTAATTCTTTCTAAACCATATCCCTCTTCATTTTTAACTATAAATCAATATCCATGTTTTCATCTAACCTCATTTTTATCCATTTTTTTTAAAGCCATTTTCTTATGGCACATTAAGCCCATGTCTTTTTTTTTTTACCAATAAATTGAAAAAAAGAAAATAGAAATCATAAAAGCTTCCAAATTTAATTTTTATCAACAGATTTCAAATTCGGAGATGGTATAAAAATATGTAATACTTTCTTCATAAAAAAAAACTCAATAAAATTGAACATAATTTCGAGGAGATTGATACAATCCAGTTTCAAGTATTTGGTTTAGATAATTCATCAAAAAAAAAAGCAATTAAAAGAGAAAAAATCAGTTACAAAAATCTTAACAGAACTTTAACTACTCTAACAGAATTTCTAACTGCATTTCCTTCACAAAAAATCTTATAAATCAAAAGTTGATCTTCTTATTGGGGGGCTGGAAAAAATTTCGGGGGATCATTCTTTCTTCTTCATTCTTCTTCTTTCCCTCTTCTTGCATGATCCTTTTCATTCTCCTTCATGAAACCTTCATCCTCTTCTTCCTCCTCCATTCATCAATCCCAACCTGAATCCCCTCACTGCATCATCATCTTCACCACTGAGTTTCAATTTCATCCTTGATCATATTCTTCAGCCCCTAATTCATCACACCAACCCCGCTACGCAACCTTCATCATCAATCCTCAATATCTATCAACCTGCAACAAAAAAGAAAGCAACAGTCCAAAGCCACAGGAATTAATCGCAGAAGAAATGCGTAAAAAAGTAGAAGAGAGGATATCAAGGATATATTCGCATCATGGCAGCTTCATCAACCTCTTCGCAGATTCAACTGCAGTCATATCATAAAGTCGGCACAACTCAATTCTTGCGAACATTGTAGCCGGCATAACCATCCTCCTTCAGATCTTCTTCGAGTTTCGAGTAAACCTGCAATACATTTGGCACAAAAAATGATAAGCTCAGGGTTTCCACAAAGAAGAAAGCTTCGAAAGTTTTCGAAAAGAGGCAGGATCCACCACCTCCAAACTTCACTTTGGGTCTGAGTTTTCTGAACTTCATCTTCATCATCTTCAACCCTGAATCAACATCAGTCGTTCCTAATCTCCATCAACCACCTCTCTCACTCCTTTAGTTTTCAGAATCCTGGACACATTCATATCAGTTCTCAATCACCAACCTTCTTCATCTTTTCCAATTCGCGAGCAAGAACACGGAAACTCCGCAACCTCTTCAAACTTCTTCCTTCACCCTCATTCTCCAAGCTTCATCCTCTTCTTCAACCATCTTCAAGAACCTGCAAGTTCAAGATTGCATACCACATAAAACCGTCAATAACAGAACAATTCGCGAATTCAAAATCAAACAAAGAACAAGTGCGGAAGGAGAAGAAGCAGAAGCAAGGTGAGTTGGAACCATACCTAATCCATTCTGATACATTCAACGGTGATCAATCTTCAATCAAAATCATCACCTTTGCTCTCCAATCTTCTTCATCAATCGGCCTCAACATCTTCAAATCGAAGAAGCTCTTCATCAATCGCTTACAATCTTCATCAATACATCGATATCAACAGTCTTCATCTTCGGCAAAATTGCAAGAACCTGCAAAATCAATCAACAACGAGTATCAACAAAAACCGCGGCAGAAACGTCATCAACTACAAGGACTCGCGCGAACAACAACTATCGACAAGAGCAAGCTTTCCTTGTTACCTTCAACGTCATTGTCCTCCTCGCGGCGTCGACGGTAACCTGCAGGTTTCAAGAATGCATCAACGATAACAACAAGTCAGGATCCAATCACACGAAAAAAAAACTCAAGGAATATAAGGAAATCGCACAGGAAAATAGAAAAGGGGAAAGAGGAGCTACGAATCGGAATCGCTCACTTGGAGCTCACATCGCCGCAGTCGCCTTCACGTTAGAGGAGCTGAGTTCGAATCGGAGTTTAGGGGTGGAGAGAGGTTTCGGTTAGTAACGTAGGTTGATTTTGGCGTCGTTCATTGAGGGAGATATTGGGATTTGAGCGAGTTCGAGGACCGGCGGTGGTAGTGGCGGCGATGGGGTTTGGTAGCGAGGTGAGGAAGACGAAGGTGACGGGATGAAAGTGATGGTGAAGTGCATAAGATGAAGGTGACGGAGGAAGGATATTAATGATTGACGACGTCTCTGCTTCACGGCCGTTTTCGCCGGTCAGATTAGGGTTTGTGGAAGGCATCTGTTGGAGAAGAAGGTGAGAGAAAGGGGAAGAGGGGAAGAACTAGGTTTCATTACTGGTTAGTTCATTTGTTCTTTTTCTTTTTTGTATTATAATTTCTGAATTTTATTAGGAGGTTAGTGAAAAGATTATATAAATTAATAGGATTAATGAAGAATATAAGGTAATTAAGATTTTATCTTAGGAAATTAAGAATAATAAAGTCAGTTAATGTGGATTAATAGTGCTGTTATATTTCCATAAAGATAGGTTAGAGGATAAGGATGGGTCTGATTGGACCATTTTGAGGAAAGATCTTTTGGTTGCTTCCCGCACCCCCAAATCCTGTTCTTAAGCTAAAAAATTTGCATACAGTACCCCACCTCCAGGCACCTGCGCGTTTGGGCCTGGGATATGCGCTATCCCCACCCCCGTTTTCAGCCCATATGTCTTTGTAACTCAAAAACATTGCTTCTTCAACCCCCTTTCTATTCTTTTCTTTTAAATTTCTATATTTTATACTATTTCAATTAAATTCTAGAAAAAATAGTAAAATGTATAATAAAAATCCACAAAAATCATATTATAATATTAAGCCAATTTAGAACTTCTCCCAATTTTTATTTTCTGATTTTAACCATTTTTCGATTTAATTTCGATTTTTCCATTTAATTGACTTATATTGAATTTTCAATTGGACACATGAATTTGTACAATTTATTTCTACCACTTCCCATAATATTTTTTGCCCATTCTTTTTTCTATGATTAAAGGACAAACGGAAGTACCTAGAATATTTTTTGTGTATTTTATAGGACATTTTTTCTACTATTTTGGTAGTGCGATTCATACAAAATTGTGATTAAACCTTAGTTAGATTTAGAGGACCATTTACCATAGTTAGGATTAGAATTTTTTAGAGATTTTTTAACATAGTGTTATAATCAGGTTAGAGACCTTAGGAATTTAATTTCACATTTTTTCCATGACTTTTAATATTTTTTGTCATTTTAATTCATTTCCATCACATTATGCATATTCATGATTCATGTCATTCACTAACTATTTGTTTTTGTGCAAGGTATGTGTTCAAGGATTGGCTTATGGACTTGGATATTTTTGTGCTTCAATTATACTTTGTGTACTTTGTGATGTAATAGCGTAATGCTTGTATGCTTGTATAATTTTTTATAACTAGGTTAGAAAAGATAAAATGAATCGTTAGAAAACGAAATCTCAAAAAAAAAAATGAAACAAATAAAAGACTCGATCCAACGTCGAGTAAATTTTCATATAAATAAATAAAGTTGTATATGACTTTAGGGTTCCTCGATTACCATCGTTCCATTCCATTCAACCAAATTCAAGCCTTGTATGTTTCACACCATAAGTCGTGCGTCTCAGCACCACGCAATCGACCCACCCGATCCATCGTTTCATCCCATTTACATTTCATATACGTTTTTTACCACCATGACTTAGGAGGACCATATTGTTCATTATTGCCTTTTATGTTATCATTTGTAGTCCAATATCTCATAGGTAGATTTAATTTCAAACCTCACTAACCATAGGTTATCCATGAATTCAACTAACTTAGGGTAAGTCTAGTTTCCCTTAGAAGTTTTCCTTTTATAACTTGAGTCTCTCTTCTCATCTTAAAATAAAATCAAAAACACTTAATAAAGGAAGGGTGTACAATGCGCCACGGGCCTTAAGCTATACGGGAAATGACTAGTGGAGGTCTCCTTCACTCTTCTAGGATGCTTTACAAACGTTCCATTGGGGGCGACCTTGGAAAGTATTCGCTCCTGTGTCATAGTCTTTAGTGTTGTACATACAATAAACACAAATTCAAAACATTTCTTATAAAAAACAACAAACCAAGAAGTCACGTCTTCTCATTTCATCTCATACTCTTTGCGGACGAACATGACTTGTCTCGACAGTTCAAACAGCGATACGGTAAACACCCTCGAGTCAGAGCCGGTAACACCTGAGCTAGAGCTATGGCAACGTCATCTTAAAAACCACAAACGAGTGTAAGTCTTAGTTAGACGAACTACGGCGTCTCTGATCCTCATTTATCCCGATGAGGTACGTAGGCAGTGGGGTAGGGCCCATTCGAGCACAATCTTTATTTTTCCTACATTTTTCCCTTTTATTTCCATTTCTCAATTCCATTTCTTTTCTCAATTCTATTCCATTCCGGATAGCTATTCTTTCAGTTAAACAACATATTATTTCTCACCCTTTGAAAACATACTTATAAGCGTGGATCCCGTCGGGTACGACGGATGGATTGGGGTGCTAATACCTTCTCAATTCGTAACCGACTCCCGGACCCAGATCTTTGGTTCGCAAGGCCTCGTCCTTTTTCCTTCTTCCTCGGGTTTGTGAAACATTACCTTTCCCATTCCTCTGGGATAAAAATGTCTGGCTAGCGACTCTACCTTTCCCGCGCCACTTTCGCGTTTGTACTAGGATGAAAATCTCGGGAGCGACAGCTGGCGACTCTGCTGGGGACTTTTAGAAATTCTAATTTCCCCTTTGAGAGTCAATCCTAGCGCTTGTCTGTTTCTGTTTTCTTTGGGTGCTTTTTCATTCGCTGTTATGCTTTAGTTTAGCTTTACTGTTTTATTTGCAGTTTATCGCTTTCCTTTACAGCTTTATTTACAGCTTTCTGCACTTTACTTTATTGTCGCATATACTGGCATATACTGTACTGGCTGTTCTGGTTTTCCTTGGCGGGATGGGATTATTGTGAGATAAGCCAAATACCCGGCTTGAGTATACACATAGGATTTAGAGTGGGCAGTCGTGTGGCTTGCGTGGTCTTGAGCACGTGTAGTTTTCACGAGTCCCACACCCAGATCAGACTCTCTTGGGATATGTTCTATACTGCCTAGGCAGACCATAGAATGTTCCCACCTAAGCTGCTAACACTGGGAACCGATCATCGAGGACCTTAGTGGAAACAACCCTCTCCAGTGGTGACAGTGGCAGACCACATTTCGTGGCAAACCCATTTGCACCCGAGGGCCCACTAGGAAATCGCATAGGATGACCTTGTTCTCTCATAGGAACCTGGTTAAAGCAACTGGTCGTATGACGGTAGTATTGTACCCTTCGGGATGAATGTACTATTGTTTCTCGACTTCAGTGCTTGAAGCCGGGAACTTATGAGGGATGCTTGTTTTTCCGGAATTCAGCTGAGGCCTCCCTGAGTAGTACATAATGCCAAACCGATTCCCTGATTTGGTCATGAGCCATTTCTCGGAAATGGTGAATGTATTATTGCTATTCGTCTTTGAGAGTCCGTGATGTTGACCCGTAGTAGCACACCCGTGAGATTGGGAGGGGTTTACAGGTTTGCAGGAACCCTAAAAACTTCCAACATACCTGCTTTTGCCAGTGTTACTCCATGATATGGTTCGGTCCTATGTGATACTTGGTTGAGAATTCTGTAACTTCTGCACAGAGATCCTGATATCATGATCTTCACCAACATTTGGTTATCTGATCCACACCAGCGTCGGACCGCTGACCGCATGCCAGTTGCATACATGACATCATGGCATTTTAGCATACATGTTTAGTTACTTCTAAGAATCCCATGTCTGAATTATGTCGAATTTTTTCTCTGCATTAAAACTTGGATCAAAACAGATGGATTCCTTGGAAATAACCAAACATGGCATTTGCATACATCCTTGCATTTTTTACAGGTGTTCAGAGACAAATTCTTATCCTGACCTGGTTTCTCTCCAGAATGGTCAATTTGAATCACGACTGTCAAGGTTTAGACATGGAACAACTCCGAGCGGAGGTGACTGAGATGAAGGCCCAACTGGGGCATGTTGTAGTGGACATTCGAGCGTTGTCCCAGGATCAGAAATTGCTGAGAGAAGAATTCAACTTGATGAAGACTCAGATAAAGCTGCTTACAGGAATCCTGAATGCTATGTCGAAAAAGGAAAATATCTGTGTGTCTACTTTTCAAACAGAAGGTCATGTTTCTCCCATCTCTTTGGGATGTCCAATAAATCAGGGTTCTTTAGACGGATTTCCTCTATAGTTCGAATCTTTTCACCAGCAATCGTCACTCGTCAGTCAGGAAGAGCATCAGATAGGAACCAACTCCACATGTGAACTGAATGATCCTACACCAATCGTTACCAAAGAAGTGAGCACTTTCGTTCCTTGTCAAAGATCCACCTCAGCTGCTACGCTTTGGTTTCCAGGAGAAATACTCCAACAGGTTTCGTCTATAGCTTCTCCATGGGTAGCAACCCGTCATCAACAGGTTCAAGAAAGGGTTATTGATCCGATACCCATGTCTTATGCTGAATTATGTCCACAACTGATCAAAATAGGATTGATTGAGAGTCACGAGCTAACTCCTCCTTCAGCATGCATGAATACAAAAGAAGTGGTCAACTTTCCTTCTTCTAGAATCATTGCTTAGGCCAAGTCTTCAAAGGGACTGCATCAACAATCCTCATTCGCTCATCCACCAAGTATGAGTAAGAGAGTACAGAGACATGTCAGGCGTCCAACGCAATGTCAACAGCGAAGTTTTCAATCATGACCACAGGGTCAGCAACAACAGGTACAGAGACTGTTTCAGGAAAGAACAAGAGCGAGGAACCACAGACTTGATCCTATCCCATGTCCATATGCTGTATTGCTTCCAGAACTTCTGAAGTTGAACTTGGTCGAGCTCCATACCATGAGAGCGCCTTCTGCTGATAATCTACCACCAAATTTCGATCCTAATTCCAGGTGTGAATTCCATTCAGGTGCCCAGGGGCACAGTATTGAGAAATGTTGGGCTTTTCAGAACAAGGTACAAGACCTAATTGAGTCCAAGACAATCATTTTTTCTCCTCATCCAAAGGTACTCCAGAATTTGATGCCAAATCACGACGGAACCAGTGTCACGGTTATTCTACCAGATGGTCCATGTTAAGCTGAAGTCTTCAAGTTAAACATCCAGGACACCAGGGTATTCATGTAGCAAATAGAGCCAGCAGTATTCAAATACTCCCAGTGATGGCATTTATGTGTTTGCCTTTATTCATTGTTCATTTTCATCCCTATTGAGGGGAACTACATCGCTCTGATTCTTCATTGGTCATCAGTCAATGGAGATACGTAGGAAGAAGATCGTCAGGTCTTTCCGAGCAACGTTATGGGGCAACTTTACTCCCCAGCTTCACTTTTTCCTTCAGACGTCTTGTGTCAGAGTCAGAATAGCTAGAAGAAGAAGTATGACTGCCATGGTTAGGTATACAACTACGAATTGAAGATTACAAGTCCGTGAAAGAGCTATTGATCACTGAAAGTATCCAAGACTGACAGGTCCAGGCGGAGCCAAGCCTCCTCAACTACGGCAATATTCAGTTTCTTTACTGCATTTCCATTTGTAGTTTCTTTTATATGCTAAACATTTGTCTACATGTATGAAATTTGTTTGCTTTTGAATGTTAGCAATAATAAAACTCACATGTTTTTCTTGAAGTATTTCATTTGCATTCCCTTATAATTTTGCATATGTACATCGCAATACCAATTGTCATGCTTAAATTCTATGAGGGAGAATGACGAAACAAAAACGCAAAATCTCTAATTGTGTGCTCTCGAGTAAGGCCCTGTTGACGATGTACAGGCTTTGTTTCAAATCCTTAAACACTGGAGATATAAGGAAGATAGACCCTTGCTAACCCCTTCGAGCCTTGAAGTAGGAGTTTCTTTTCACATAAAAAAAACCCTCACATGTAACCCAGGGGCAGGGTAGACGTCAGCTAGTCAGACCAAGCGTTCAGACTTTCATAAAGGAGTGTATTTGAAGATCCATTGCATTCTACTATGCTAATCAAGAGGTCCAAAGACCCGAAACCATAATGGTTACCCAAGTCAAAAGGTCCAAAGATGGAAAACCACAATGGTTATTCTTCGTCGACCAAAGAATGAGGCAGTCACAACCTTCGCGAAGCAATCAAGACTAACAGTGTCACACGGATCGTTCAAAAAGAAAAAGTAAAGAAAAAGCCCGCTAAGTCGAAACTTGAAAACAAGCGACTTAGGCAAAAGTTAGGGCATCCCGCTGGACTCCACAATCAAAGATTCACAAGAATCAGTCCAGGAAAAAGTTAGGGATAAGCAAAATAACGCAAAAGCGAAAGACAGAAAGGATTACATAAGAAAGATCCTCAAATAAGAACAAAGTCGTGTGACACAGACACGAAAGATAGAGGAGTGACTGACTCTCAACAATAACCCGATTGGTGCTTGAACTAATAGCAGCAATGGTTCTTCAATCAACACGAAACCCTTATGAAAGGTGAATGCTTGTGAAAACTAGCTGAACATAGGAATGGAGAACATCACGAAGAGTGGGTGGGCCCAAATAAACTTCGAGCCTATATCCTTTGTTTCTATAACCGTGAACCAGGCCACGATACAACCCTTGAAAGTCCTAACTGAAACAGGGTTAATTTGAGAGCGTACTACCACGAGACCGCGTTCCTGACTCCTATGAGTTGTGCTAAAAGACATTTGTTGGTATTGCATGTACATACTCTCATTCAAAATAAGGTCGTATCTTAACCAGTGATTCTCTCACGAAGGTTAAACGATCCATTTTCAAAACTTCAAGTTTAACTTGTGTGTTGCATTAGAATTTTCATTCTAAGAATAAACATTTTTTGCTTGCATACATTTGTTTAGCATCATAAATGGTTCGCATACGGAAATTCAATCCAGAAGCTTAAGCTTGCCAAGTTGAGAAGTTTAAAACTTCTGAAAGACTGTCACGTCGAGGTGTACTTTTCCGAAAAGGCTTCATTGAGCAGGGACTTTCCCAATTAGTCACAGTAAGAGCTAGCCAATCCGGGGCAGTTAAGTCGAGCAATCTTTTCAAACTTCAGTAAAACTGGGGCAATCACCTCGATATTCAAATCTCTCCAAGAGCGAAAATTAGTCAGTCAAGTGCAAAACTATTCAAATACTCGTCCTGGGGCAGACCACCCTAATAGTACGAGAGTTCATCCTTTCTCAAAGACAGACGATCGAAAGCATTTACCCGGAGTTTAGAAAACCGTGGTCACTTGTCAAGCCAACTATCTCGTTCAACACTTCTGACAGATACAAACTCGTCCGCATTGGCAATGGTTACCTCCCCAGCAAGGTTGTTACGCCAGTTCATGCAGTCGTTATGATACCTAAGAGTTTAAAGACGCCAAGTCTTTTATAAAATCCTCTTGAGGTAAAATCCATACAGAAGCAACTAATCCCCAACACGAGACAACTTGAAATCTTTCCTCCTCAGCAGGACGTGTCTCGGTGTTGTCATCACCAACAGACAAATAAAAGCTATCCTCACTAAAGTCAGAAGTTTTTTCCTTCAGATGGTTTCCTTGATCTCGTTTCCTCAACAGATCTAAGGCAATTCCTACTCCCCTAGAAGATTTCGGATAAATCATTCTCCTCCCCAGCAGGTCCATAAGAGTGGATATTCCTCAATAATCAAGGTATCCTCGGGCACGACCCTCAAATCTAAAAGTCCAATTTATTTTTGGCAAAGGTGGTAATTCGGGACAAATGAATTATTCACGCTCTTTTCCAACAGAGATGTTATCCTTACAAGACTTCTTGGGATCAAATACGCGATCATTGCGTTTTCCCACAGAGTTAGCAGAGTCTTATTACTTCCGCGTCAGGAATTTCTTTTACATTCACACCAGTTCATTAACAATACTCAAGACATAATATCCCCAGTGTCATGGGGCAACATACCATGCAATTCAACATATGCAAAGTCCAGCCGCAGACTGGCCAAAGTCCATCTTCGGGTGGCAATTTTCAAAAGTCCACCCGCAGTGTGGCAAATCTTTAAAGTCCCCCGCAGTGGGCAAAAGCCTCCCGTAGTGAGCAAAAGTCTCCCGTAGTGAGCAAAAGTCCAGCCGCAGACTGGCCAAAGTCCATCTTCGGGTGGCAATTTTCAAAAGTCCACCCGCAGTGTGGCAAATCTTTAAAGTCCCCCGCAGTGGGCAAAAGCCTCCCGTAGTGAGCAAAAGTCTCCCGTAGTGAGCAAAAGTCCAGCCGCAGACTGGCCAAAGTCCATCTCCGGGTGGCAATTTTCAAAAGTCCACCCGCAGTGTGGCAAGTTTCCAAAGTCCAGCCGCAGACTGGCCAAAGTCCATCTTCGGGTGGCAGATTTCAAAAGTCCACCCGCAGTGTGGCAAATCTATAAAGTCCCCCGCAGTGGGCAAAAGCCTCCCGTAGTGAGCAAAAGTCTCCCGTAGTGAGCAAAAGTCCAGCCGCAGACTGGCCAAAGTCCATCTTCGGGTGGCAAGTTTCAAAAGCCTCCTGTAGTGAGCAAAAGCCTCCCGTAGTGAGCAAAAGCCTCCCGTAGTGAGCAAAAGTCTCCCGTAGTGAGCAAAAGTCTCCCGTAGTGAGCAAAAGTCTCCCGTAGTGAGCAAAAGTCTCCCGTAGTGAGCAAAAGTCCAGCCACAGACTGGCCAAAGTCCATCTTCGGGTGGCAAGTTTCAAAAGCCTCCCGTAGTGAGCAAAAGTCTCCCGTAGTGAGCAAAAGCCTCCCGTAGTGAGCAAAAGTCTCCCGTAGTGAGCAAAAGTCCACCCGCAGTGTGGCAAATCTCTAAAGTCTCCCGTAGTGAGCAAAAGCCTCCCGTAGTGAGCAAAAGTCTCCCGTAGTGAGCAAAAGTCCACCCGCAGTGTGGCAAATCTCTAAAGTCCCCCGCAGTGGGAAAAAGCCTCCCGTAGTGAGCAAAAGTCTCCCGTAGTGAGCCTAAGTCCACCCGCAGTGTGGCAAAGTATTTTGAAGTCCAACCGCATATTGGCGAAAGTCCATCCACAGGGTGGCATCATATCACAAGTCCACCCACAACGTGGCAATTTCCAAAGTCCACCGCAGTGTGGCAAAGTATTTTGAAGTCCAACCGCAGATTGGCGAAAGTCCATCCACAGGGTGGCATCATATCACAAGTCCACCCGCAGCGTGGCAGTTCATTCAAATTCCAGCCGCAGACTGGCCAAAGTCCATCTTCGGGTGGCAAAGTTTCAAAAATCTCCCACAGTGAGCAGGAGTCCACCCGCAGTGTGGCAAACCCTTAAAAATCCACCCGCAGTGTGGTAATGCATCTGAAGCCCAACCGCAGATTGGCAAAAGTCCATCCTCAGGGTGGCAAAGTATCTTGGAATTTTACCACAAGTTGATCAAAGTCCACCCACAGCGTGGCAAGTCGTTACTCGTCTAACTTCATCCAACGATACTTCACTAAGGCATTGTTGCAGCCTATCAAAGTCCACCCACAGCGTGGCAATTTCCAAAGTCCACCCGCAGTGTGGCAATGTATTTTGAAGTCCAACCGCAGATTGGCGAAAGTCCATCCTCAGGGTGGCATCATTTCCAAAATCCACCCGCAGTGTGGCAATGTATTTTGAAGTCCAACCGCAGATTGGTGAAAGTCCATCCTCAGGGTGGCATCATATCACAAGTCCATCCACAGTGTGGCAGGCCAGTAGCCTTCTGGCATCACTCAAAAGGCATCCCCCGTTTATGACCTTACCATCATAATTATATCCAGGCAGAGGACATTCGGTTGAGTTTATTTCCCTGATTCTCCGCCACAGAGTGCAAATTTTCTGGTTGTTTCTGGTATTCAATCCCTGCATACTTCAAACGTCTGAAAGCAGCTGCTATCATCCATTCAAGTCTACAGTGATTGAATAGGGGCAGCTGTAACACCCCAAAATTTTCCCTCCTATTTATCACCAGTAATTGGATTTATGCTTCACACTCATCTACACTTACCAAGGATTTAGTCGGGTATTGCATCCAAGATAAAGTGAGAGATGACCCAGGGCCTTGTTTTCTACGCTTATTTTACTGATAAAGGTGGTGGTTAGGGCTTTCATGACAAGGACATATTGATATTCATGATATAAGGAACTCGATACTTCTTAATGGTTTTGAGATTGAAGTTAAGGATTCATTAAGAGTGGAGGCTTAATTCGGATATGAAGGTCGATGTGAATTAGGCATGTTAAGATTTGGTCAGATGTGATTTATCGGAATTCAAACTATACCTCGTACACTTCTTCTAACTCCACATTGGATTTTTTCTTTTCTTTTTTCCCTTTTGTGTCATGAATAATTTTTTTTGATCAAGTTATCAAAATCTACTCCTTCATTTCTACCAATTCAAAGGTCCACCCGTACCATGTTCATTTCAAAAGTCCAATAAATCAAGATTATGTTCCTAGGCCCAAATTCAGTTCTAGCCCAATTACCATAACTTTGTTTATCCACATAAAACTATTTTAATATCCATTTTTCTAAACCATTTTTGTCCAATTACCCATTAAACTAATTCTTTCTAAACCATATCCCTCTTCATTTTTAACTATAAATCAATATCCATGTTTTCATCTAACCTCATTTTTATCCATTTTTTTAAAGCCATTTCCTTATGGCACATTAAGCCCATGTCTTTTTTTTTTACCAATAAATTGAAAAAAAGAAAATAGAAATCATAAATGCTTCCAAATTTAATTTTTATCAGCAGATTTCAAATTCGGAAATGGTATAAAAATATGTAATACTTTCTTCATAAAAAAAAAACTCAATAAAATTGAACATAATTTCGAGGAGATTGATACAATCCAGTTTCAAGTATTTGGTTTAGATAATTCATCAAAAAAAAAAAGCAATTAAAAGAGAAAAAATCAGTTACAAAAATCTTAATAGAACTTTAACTACTCTAACAGAATTTCTAACTGCATTTCCTTCACAAAAAAAAGCTTATAAATCAAAAGTTGATCTTCTTATTGGGGGGCTGGAAAAAATTTCGGGGGATCATTCTTTCTTCTTCATTCTTCTTGTTTCCCTCTTCTTGCATGATCCTTTTCATTCTCCTTCATGAAACCTTCATCCTCTTCTTCCTCCTCCATTCATCAATCCCAACCTGAATCCCCTCACTGCATCATCATCTTCACCACTGAGTTTCAATTTCATCCTTGATCATATTCTTCAGCCCCTAATTCATCACACCAACCCCGCTACGCAACCTTCATCATCAATCCTCAATATCTATCAACCTGCAACAAAAAAGAAAGCAACAGTCCAAAGCCACAGGAATTAATCGCAGAAGAAATGCGCAAAAAGTAGAAGAGAGGATATCAAGGATATATTCGCATCATGGCAGCTTCATCAACCTCTTTGCAAATTCAACTGCAGTCATATCATAAAGTCGGCACAACTCAATTCTTGCGAACATTGTAGCCGGCATAACCATCCTCCTTCAGATCTTCTTCGAGTTTCGAGTAAACCTGCAATACATTTGGCACAAAAAATGATAAGCTCAGGGTTGCCACAAAGAAGAAAGCTTCGAAAGTTTTCGAAAAGAGGCAGGATCCACCACCTCCAAACTTCACTTTGGGTCTGAGTTTTCTGAACTTCGTCTTCATCATCTTCAACCCTGAATCAACATCAGTCGTTCCTAATCTCCATCAACCACCTCTCTCACTCCTTCAGTTTTCAGAATCCTGGACACATTCATATCAGTTCTCAATCACCAACCTTCTTCATCTTTTCCAATTCGCGAGCAAGAACACGGAAACTCCGCAACCTCTTCAAACTTCTTCCTTCACCCTCATTCTCCAAGCTTCATCCTCTTCTTCAACCATCTTCAAGAACCTGCAAGTTCAAGAGTGCATACCACATAAAACCGTCAATAGCAGAACAATTCGCGAATTCAAAATCAAACAAAGAACATGTGCGGAAGGAGAAGAAGCAGAAGCAAGGTGAGTTGGAACCATACCTAATCCATTCTGATACATTCAACGGTGATCAATCTTCAATCAAAATCATCACCTTTGCTCTCCAATCTTCTTCATCAATCGGCCTCAACATCTTCAAATCGAAGAAGCTCTTCATCAATCGTTTACAATCTTCATCAATACATCGATATCAACAGTCTTCATCTTCGGCAAAATTGCAAGAACCTGCAAAATCAATCAACAACGAGTATCCACAAAAACCGCGGCAGAAACGTCATCAACTATAAGGACTCGCGCGAACAACAACTATCGAAAAGAGCAAGCTTTCCTTGTTACCTTCAACGTCATTGTCCTCCTCGCGGCGTCGACGGTAACCTGCAGGTTTCAAGAATGCATCAACGATAACAACAAGTCAGGATCCAATCACGCGAAAAAAATCTCAAGGAATATAACGAAATCGCACAGGAAAATAGAAAAGGGGAAAGAGGAGCTACGAATCGGAATCGCTCACTTGGAGCTCACATCGCCGCAGTCGCCTTCACGTTAGAGGAGCTGAGTTCGAATCGGAGTTTAGGGGTGGAGAGAGGTTTCGGTTAGTAACGTAGGTTGATTTTGGCGTCGTTCATTGAGGGAGATATTGGGATTTGAGCGAGTTCGAGGACCGGCGGTGGTAGTGGCGGCGATGGGGTTTGGTAGCGAGGTGAGGAAGACGAAGGTGACGGGATGAAGGTGATGGTGAAGTGCATAAGATGAAGGTGACGGAGGAAGGATATTAATGATTGACGGCGTCTCTGCTTCACGGCCGTTTTCGCCGGTCAGATTAGGGTTTGTGGAAGGCATCTGTTGGAGAAGAAGGTGAGAGAAAGGGGAAGAGGGGAAGAACTAGGTTTCATTACTGGTTAGTTCATTTGTTCTTTTTCTTTTTTGTATTATAATTTCTGAATTTTATTAGGAGGTTAGTGAAAAGATTATATAAATTAATAGGATTAATGAAGAATATAAGGTAATTAAGATTTTATCTTAGGAAATTAAGAATAATAAAGTCAGTTAATGTGGATTAATAGTGCTGTTATATTTCCATAAAGATAGGTTAGAGGATAAGGATGGGTCTGATTGGACCATTTTGAGGAAAGATCTTTTGGTTGCTTCCCGCACCCCCAAATCCTGTTCTTAAGCTAAAAAATTTGCATACAGTACCCCACCTCCAGGCACCTGCGCGTTTGGGCCTGGGATATGCGCTATCCCCACCCCCGTTTTCAGCCCATATGTCTTTGTAACTCAAAAACATTGCTTCTTCAACCCCCTTTCTATTCTTTTCTTTTAAATTTCTATATTTTATACTATTTCAATTAAATTCTAGAAAAAATAGTAAAATGTATAATAAAAATCCACAAAAATCATATTATAATATTAAGCCAATTTAGAACTTCTCCCAATTTTTATTTTCTGATTTTAACCATTTTTCGATTTAATTTCGATTTTTCCATTTAATTGACTTATATTGAATTTTCAATTGGACACATGAATTTGTACAATTTATTTCTACCACTTCCCATAATATTTTTTGCCCATTCTTTTTGCTATGATTAAAGGACAAACGGAAGTACCTAGAATATTTTTTGTGTATTTTTTAGGACATTTTTTCTACTATTTTGGTAGTGCGATTCATACAAAATTGTGATTAAACCTTAGTTAGATTTAGAGGACCATTTACCATAGTTAGGATTAGAATTTTTTAGAGATTTTTTAACATAGTGTTATAATCAGGTTAGAGACCTTAGGAATTTAATTTCACATTTTTTCCA
The DNA here is from genome assembly GCA_963966055.1 of Lathyrus aphaca. Classification (NCBI taxonomy): domain Eukaryota; kingdom Viridiplantae; phylum Streptophyta; class Magnoliopsida; order Fabales; family Fabaceae; genus Lathyrus; species Lathyrus aphaca. The sequence continues at coordinate 403,555,773 of OZ014522.1, read as the reverse complement.
TGACTTTTAATATTTTTTGTCATTTTAATTCATTTCCATCACATTATGCATATTCATGATTCATGTCATTCACTAACTATTTGTTTTTGTGCAAGGTATGTGTTCAAGGATTGGCTTATGGACTTGGATATTTTTGTGCTTCAATTATACTTTGTGTACTTTGTGATGTAATAGCGTAATGCTTGTATGCTTGTATAATTTTTTATAACTAGGTTAGAAAAGATAAAATGAATCGTTAGAAAACGAAATCTCAAAAAAAAAATGAAACAAATAAAAGACTCGATCCAACGTCGAGTAAATTTTCAAATAAATAAATAAAGTTGTATATGACTTTAGGGTTCCTCGATTACCATCGTTCCATTCCATTCAACCAAAAGCAAGCCTTGTATGTTTCACACCATAAGTCGTGCGTCTCAGCACCACGCAATCGACCCACCCGATCCATCGTTTCATCCCATTTACATTTCATATACGTTTTTTCCCACCATGACTTAGGAGGACCATATTGTTCATTATTGCCTTTTATGTTATCATTTGTAGTCCAATATCTCATAGGTAGATTTAATTTCAAACCTCACTAACCATAGGTTATCCATGAATTCAACTAACTTAGGGTAAGTCTAGTTTCCCTTAGAAGTTTTCCTTTTATAAATTGAGTCTCTCTTCTCATCTTAAAATAAAATCAAAAACACTTAATAAAGGAAGGGTGTACAATGCGCCACGGGCCTTAAGCTATACGGGAAATGACTAGTGGAGGTCTCCTTCACTCTTCTAGGATGCTTTACAAACGTTCCATTGGGGGCGACCTTGGAAAGTATTCGCTCCTGTGTCATAGTCTTTAGTGTTGTACATACAATAAACACAAATTCAAAACATTTCTTATAAAAAACAACAAACCAAGAAGTCACGTCTTCTCATTTCATCTCATACTCTTTGCGGACGAACATGACTTGTCTCGACAGTTCAAACAGCGATACGGTAAACACCCTCGAGTCAGAGCCGGTAACACCTGAGCTAGAGCTATGGCAACGTCATCTTAAAAACCACAAACGAGTGTAAGCCTTAGTTAGACGAACTACGGCGTCTCTGATCCTCATTTATCCCGATGAGGTACGTAGGCAGTGGGGTAGGGCCCATTCGAGCACAATCTTTATTTTCCCTACATTTTTCCCTTTTATTTCCATTTCTCAATTCCATTTCTTTTCTCAATTCTATTCCATTCCGGATAGCTATTCTTTCAGTTAAACAGCATATTATTTCTCACCCTTTGAAAACAGACTTATAAGCATGGATCCCGTCGGGTACGACGGACGGATTGGGGTGCTAATACCTTCTCAATTCGTAACTGACTCCCAGACCCAGATCTTTGGTTCGCAAGGCCTCGTCCTTTTTCCTTCTTCCTCAGGTTTGTGCAAAATTACCTTTCCCATTCCTCTGGGATAAAAATGTCTGGCTGGCGACTCTACCTTTCCCGCGCCACTTTCGCGTTTGTACTAGGATGAAAATCCCGGGAGCGACACTCGTGACACTCAATCAACCCCTTTTTGAGCAGTTGTGGGCATAATTCAGCATAAGACATGGGTATCGGATCAATAACCCTTTCTTGATCCTATTGATGATGGGTTGCTAGCAATGGAGGAGCTATAGACGAAACCTGTTAAAGTATTTCTCTTGGAAACCAAGGCGTAGCAGCTGAGGAGGATCCCTGATAAGGAAAGAAAGTGCTCACTTCTTTGGTAATGATTGGTGTAGGATCATTTAGTTCACATGTGGAGTTGGTTCCTATCTGATGCTCTTCCTGACTGCCAAGTGGCGATTGTTGGTGAAGAGATTCAAACTGTAGAGGAAATCCACCTAACAAACCTTGATTTAGTGGACATCCCAAAGAGATGGGAGAAACATGACCTTCTGTTTGAAAAGCAGACACACGGCTATTTTCCTTTTTTGACATAGCATTCATGATTTCTGTAAGCAGCTTTATCTGAGTCTTCATCAAGTTGAATTCTTCGCTCAGCAATTTCTGATCCTGGGACAACGCTCGAATGTCCACTATAAAATGCCCCAGTTGGGCCTTCATCTCAATCACCTCCGCTCGGAGTTGTTCCATGCCTATACCTTGACAAACATGATTCAAATTGGCCATTCTGGAGAGAAACCAAGTCAGGATAAGAAGTTGACCCTGAATACCCGTCAAAAATGCAAGGATGTATGCAAATGTCATCTTCGGTTATTTCCAAGGAATCTATCTGTTTTCATCCAAGTTTTAATGCAGAAAAATCCGACGATTTAATTCAGATATGCGAACTTGGAAGTAACTGAACATGTATGCTAAGATGCCATGATGTCATGTATGCAACTAGCATGTGGTCAGCGGTCTGACGCTAGTGTGGATCAGATTATCAAGTGTTGGTGAAGATCATAATGTCATTATCTCTGTGCAGAAGTTCCAGAATTCTCAACCAAGTACCATATAGGACCGGATCATAACACGAAGTAATACTAGCAAAAGCAGGTATGTTGGAAGCTTAGGGTTCCTGCAAACCTGTAAACCCCTCCCAATCTCACGGGTATGCTACTACGGGTCAACATCACGGACTCTCAAATCCGAATAGCAATAATACGTTCACCATTTCCGAGAAATGGCTCATGACCAAATCAGGGAATCGGTTTGGCATTATGTACTACCTAGGGAGGCCTCAGCTGAATTCCGGAAAAAAAAAAGCATCCCTCATAAGTTCCCGGCTTCAAGCACTGAAGTCGAGAAACAATAGTACATTCATCCCGAAGGGTACAATACTACCATCATACGACCAGTTAATTTAACTAGGTTCCTATGAGAGAACAAGGTCATCCTATGCGATTTCCTAGTGGGCCCTCGGGTGCGAATGGGTTTTCCACGAAATGTGGTCTGCCATTGTCACCACTTGAGAGGGTTGTTTCCACTAAGGTCCTCGATGATCGGTTCCCAGTGTTAGCATCTCAGGTGGGAACATTCTATGGTCTGGTAGTATAGAACATATCCCAAGAGAGCCTGATCTGGGTGTGGGACTCGTGAAAACTACACGTGCTCAAAACCACGCAAGCCACACAACTCCCCACTCTAAATCCTATGTGTATACTCAAGCCGGGTATTTGGCTTATCTCACAATAATCCAATCCCGCCAAGGAAAACCAGAACAGCCAGTACAGTACATGCCAGTATATGCAACAGTAAAGTAAAGTGCAGAAAGCGGTAAATAAAGTAGTGAAGTAAAGCGATAAACTGTAACCAAAACAGTAAAGCTAAACTAAAGCATAACAGCGAATGAATAAACACCCAACGAAAACAGAAACATACAAGCGTTAGGATTGACTCTCAAAGGGGAAATCAGAATTTCTAAAAGTCCCCAGCATAGTCGCCAGCTGTCGCTCCTGGGATTTTCATCCTAGTACAAACGCGAAATTGGTGCGGAAAAGGTAGAGTCGCCAGCCAGACATTTTTATCCCGAAGGAATGGGAAAGGTAATGTTGCACAAACCTAAGGAAGAAGGAAGAAGGACGAGGCCTTGTGTAAACACCCCAAATTTGCCCTCACCCATTCACACCATGGCTTGTGATCATTTCATATGCGTAAATCCAATCATAGCATCTCATATCACATTCTTGATCCACTGCATTGTTTCAAAGTCATCTGCATCTAGGGTTTGTGATCTGAGCAATTCAAGAGCTTCTTGAGCCACTCCAAAGGTCATCAATCACCTCAAAGGGGTCCATGTGTATTCAAGCATCATATCATATCCCCTCAAAGTCAAGAATGTCAAAAGAGTCACAAGAACTGAGAATGGCATGGAAGCAGAGCCAGGTTTGACTGCACAGATGACCTAGAATTAGGGTTTTGGTTTCAGAGGCCATAACTCCAAATTTTTTGGTCATTCATGTTTCTATTAGTCTCTATATGGTATAGGGATCATGCATATCAATTTTCATGAAGAAATTCCATGGGGAAGTCATCTGATCAAGAGTTGACTTTTTGAGCAAGTCAGTGCAAAATCAGGGTATCTGAGGCCCACAATGACCCAACCAAAGGGTGTTCTTCATCATTTTGATTGTGTGTGATCTTTATTTGATCATAGAAGATGTTAGAAGTTCACAAAATTGTAGAATTTCAAGTCATTTGCAAAGTTGACTTTTTGGGAAAGTTGACTTATAATGAAAATTGTCATTTTGGGAAACTTTTTCAACCCTTGCTTTTTGATTCAAAAATGCTTCAAATGGAAAAACTTTGGTCATGAAAGTTGTAGAATGGATCATTCCCTTTTCAAAAAGTACAAGAACTTATTCTAATTCATTTTGGATCAAAAGTTATGGCTTGTCAAAGTTGGGAAAAATCACATAATTTCAAGTTTTCCACCAAAGAGGCAAATTTGCAAAATCACTTGCCAAGGCAAATTGTGCTATCAAATGGACCTCTTATCTTCATACAAACATGAACCATGACCTAAAAGTCAGATTGCATCAAAGGATCACTCATTTTCATGACTTGAGGAACAAGAAATTTCAAAGGGGCCAAGGATGAAACAAGTTGCAAAAGCTCACTCAAACCCTAGTCCACTTGCTTGGTGACTTCACAAATGATCCTAAGGCTCTCCACACTTCTTGCTGCGCAGGACACCCCATTTGTCCTTGGCTAGCTATGAGCCCATACCTCTCTTACACAAAGTTTGACATTTTGGCCAAAGACCCATACCAATCACCATAGGCCACCAACAACTTTCTGACCTATCACCTTTTGATACATGGACCAAAGCCAGCATAACACACCACACACCACACACTTCAAGCTGAAACACACTCCAAGCCATAGTTATCAAAATCTCTCCAACTTGCATTTTCATTCGAAACACTCAGCACAACCTTCAAACACAAAAACAAACTTCACCATTGATCTTAAGAGGTTCCACTGATCACAAACCACCCATCACCATAGCCTGAAACTCACTGAAACCAAAATACGATTTCTGCCCCTCCTTGAGCAGAACCTCAGCAATCTTTCAAACCAACCATTATAAACTTCAAACAAGCATTGAAAGCTTCTCAGGAGGTCCATTGGAGTGGATTGGAAGCAAGAAACTGGCCAGAAAGTCCCTGATTTGAAAGCTTCGATTCAGGTAGCCATGGAAATTCATTTTTCCAGAACTCTTTTCTCTTGTTTCTAAGTTGATCTACATGCTTCCCTGAGTTCACTGAACATTTTATTTTTGAAAATGATTAAGATTTGAGGTTGTATGCTTGATCTGAAAGTTTTCCCGTAAACTTGATTTCTGTTTGTTCTTCAGGATTCACGAAAAAGAAATGAATTTTGTTGCTGGATTGTTGTTTAGGGTGTTTAGTTGAGTTGATCTGGAGAGTTTGGCATGATTTAGTGAAGATTTGAGAGAGTTTGGTTGAAGGTCTCGCCGGAGAAGACGACCGGAAGTCTTCTCCGGCCACCTGAAACTCATTAGGGTTAATCTGTGTAATTATGAGAGTTTGAATTATGGCCCTTGGATGCGTTGACCCGCGCGCGTTTGGATGCTCAGGATTTCACCATTTTGCCCTAATCCTCATTTGACTTTTTTTAAATCAGTTTAATTAATTTTAATTGGAAATTAACTCAGTTTGAATCCTAGCCGCAGGATCTGGCGCGCAGTCTTTCCCTCCTTCCTGAGTTTAAATGCTGACCTCTGGATGTGCATACTTTCATTTTAATCCAATTTTATTTTCATTTGTTTTCTACAATTTATTAAAAATAGTAAAACATCTTTAAAAATTCTGAAATTTTTTGTCAAAGGTTCAATTAATTTTCAGAAACCAAAAACATTTTTATTTTTATTTTTTGCATTAAAAAATATTTTTAAATCATTTAAAAGTTTATTTTTAATTAATTAATGAGAATTAATTAATTAAAAATACTTTTAAGTATTTAAAAATCACAAAAAAAATCATGAAACATTTAAAATCATTTAGGAACATTGTCCAACTCTCAAACCAAATTTCTTTTTCGATCTTGATGTCTTTTGACAATTTTCCATGGAATTAATTTCATTTCAAGGCATTATTTTGATCCAATCTTCAAAAATTCATTTCTGTCTAGCCTTTAAGAGTTGGACCTTGATTCTTCTTGCATTGCATCTTATATAGCATGTAGTTTAGAGGATTAAATTGGCATGAATTGATCTTGCATTTCTTATTTGTTTGACATTTGACTTGACAAGGTACCTTAAAACCCTAGCAACCTTAGGAAATTCATAACTTACACTAGGTTAAGAATTGGGTCCTCTCCTTTGGGCAGTGAGTTTGTATAGGTTTAGGGTTCCTTTGAATGCATTTTCAAATTTTTACCTTGATGTTTGCTTCTGGTTTTGATTTTTGTTTTGTGTATTGATCATAAACCCTAATTTGGGCTTTCATTTGCATCCATCTTCCATTTGCTTGCATACCATGGCTTGCCATGACATTTTGTGCATCCATTTGATTCATAATACATCTTAGGACATATTAGAATCATGTTTGATCATTGCATATTTCATTTTCCATGTTGTATGTCATTTGCATTCCATAACTTTTCATGTATGTTCATGGTTCTAAGCATGTTTCTCTTGCATCCATATGTTTGAATGATCATTCCCATGCCTTGCCTCATATGTGCATCATCTCTTAGAATCATTAGCATCATATTCATGCTTCTGGTTTTGGTTTGCATCATCCCATTTCATCTCATTTTGCATTGTATCCCTTTCACTAACTTTTCAGGTGGTAAGTTACTTTGAGAAGTGAATTTGCCTTCACTTCTCACAATCTCTTTTCATTCCTCTTATGCATCATTGCTGCATTTTGTCTTGTGTTTGAGATTGAGCTTGCTCTTTCTTCTTCATCTTACTTTCTTTCTTCAAGTGACTTGTCTTCTTAAATGAAGCAAGTTACTTTGCTTCTCTTTGCTCCTTTCATCTGCTTCCTGGTGGTTTCTCTGAAGATCTTTCTTGTAAACCTCAAAAACCCTAGGAACAACCAAGCATGACAATAATTAGGGTTTGATTAGTCCCCCCATTAGTTTTACCTTTGTGTCATCATTGAGTCTTCTTCTCTCACCTCATAATCAGGGACTAAACCATAGAGGTTTTAAGGCTTTGTGATTAAGCTTATGCCTGCATCCTTCTATTAGGATGGAGTGTATAACTTTAATCCTAAGTGTTAAACCCTTAATGTGTTTAAATCCTTTAATCAACTCACTTAATAATCATCAAGACATCAAGCTTGTAACTTGGGCCTTGCATTAGGGTTCTAATTCTTCCTTAATTGGTTAAGAAGGACTAACCCTAGTGTTAATGGACAAGTCCTCCTCAAGTTGTCTTACAAACCCTAAAAATCACTTCATCATCTCACCATTGAATAAAATCCACTTAATCAAAGGCTTGTTTTGTCATGAGTTTAATCCCTAATCATGGATTAAGTTGAGGAGCTTTCCTCAGCTTAAACTTTCTCATCTATTATCCTTCTATTAGGATGGTGTAATGAGTCTGTTTAATCCTTGATTATGGCTTAACCTCATTACTTAACACTAAACAAAAACACCAAAAACATCTAAATAATCACAAGTAGGTTAATGATCTTAATCCTACACCATGGTGATTAAGTGTGAGAAGCTGACTTCACACTTAAGGTATTCTCATTACCCCTAATCAGAGGGAAGATGTGATGAGTTTACTAAATCCATTGGTTTAGGCTTAAGCTCATTATCTTATGACAAACTTCAAAAAGCAATAAAAGACTGAAAACTCAAAAAACAAACAATAATCGTCTCCTCCGGGATTCTTTTCTCATCTCATTCAATCCCAAGCGAGAACTTGCTTCTTCCGTCTAATGCAAGACAGTTTGCACCTGAGCCAGACAGGTCATACACTTGAGCATAGACAAGCAAGCAGTTCATCAGTCAATTTATCTTTCAGTCTCTTTGGGTCGAACTACGGTGTTCTGACTTCCTCATTGCACGAGAGGATACGTAGGCATAACTTAACAGTTATCGAACAAAATTCTCTGTATATTCCCCCTCTTTCTAGCCTTATTCTTTTAGCCTCATTATCATGATCATTTCATTCTGTCCTTACACTGACACTGTACATACTACACTTCACACTTCTTTTACACAGACACCTGTACATCCCATTCCAGCTCTTTTATACACAAATTGCACTGACACTACCCCTTTAAAACACAAATCTTTTAAGCGTGGATCCCGTCGAGTACGGCGGACAATCTGGGTGCTAATACCTTCCCAGGTTGTAACCAACCCCCTTTCTCAGTCTCTCTGGTTCGCAACCGTCTTATCCATATCTTTCTAGGTTTATGCAGCATTACCTTTCCTTCGGGATAAAAATGCCTAGCTGGCGACTCTTTTCCTTCTCTTGAGTTCACTCCTGTGTGTTCTCATTCCCTCTTTCGCCGACCGTTCGCGTTTGTACCCCTTATGGCCAGGTTGTCATTTTGGTGGGAGCGACAGCTTGGCGACTCTGCTGGGGACCCTTATACTGTAACCAGGGCTTCTGGTTCTTTTTGTGGGTTCCTCCTAGCGCTTGTTTGATTTGTGTTTACTGGGGTGTTATGTGCTAATTGTGTTTATATAGTTGCTTTTATTTATTGCTTTATGTACAGTTATTTATTGCTTTCTTTACAGCTTTACATACATCATATTGTCATACTGTTATCTGGCTGGATCTGTTTTCTGTTTGGTAGGTGGGGTTCTATTGAGAGTTTAAGGTCCTATACCTGGGACCTGAGTGACACCTAGGCTAGAGTGGTTCATGTTCTTTCCCATTCCATTTCGGTCTGGTGCGAGAATATGAAACACGGTTCAGATATGGGTTTCTTCTTGAGAACTCTGTGCTACAGATTTCCTGTAGTGCTAGGGCTATCTGGGAAGCCTGCTAAGTCTGGATGACCTTTATTATGACCTTCAGAAACTGAGGTGAATTAGAGGAGGAATTGTTATGGTTATTGTAAACACTGTACCTCCGGGTTAAAAGTGTTTACACTTCTCATAACTGATCCAAGTCTGAGGATCCTTGTTTTAGAACACCACTTGTGAGGGGGGTTGGGCTGTTTACAGGTTTGCAGGAACCATTGGCCACATCATACCCTAATACTTATTGTGTTTAAGAATGCTTCACTTTGGACAGTTCTTGTGATTTAACCCTGGACATGTGACTCTTTATTTGAGTCCCCCACCTTGGTTACTAGACTTTTGAACCTCCATCTGGACTTCTTAGACATACATGGACCCTTATATCAAGGCAGTAATCAGATCCAGCTTGATCACAAACCCTTGCATATCATTTGCATACATCATCATTGCATCATTTAACATTTGCTTATTTGTTTTTCAGGGTATCCATATTACTTTTGGCTTGGTTTTGACCCCTTTATCTGATTAGACCCCTGTTCATCAGCTATCTGCTTCAGCCATCTTCATCAGTTGCCTGCTTCAGCAACTATTATCACCAGTCTCAGCTTATCAGTATCAGTCTTCACCATCAATATCTATTTTCAGCTCTTCATCAGCAGACATGGCCCCCAAAAAGAGCAACATTTCATATCACTTCTTTGAGCCTGTGCTGGCTGGCATCAGGCAGGTCCAGGAACTTATCACTCCAGACCATATCCCACTATTCAGAGAACATTATGGGAGCATCCTTGATATGGTTATGGACTTGGACCCTTCTCAGAGGAGTTTGATTCACACTTGCCTACAGTTCTATGATCCTCCTTTGAGATGTTTCACCTTCCAGAATTTTTAGTTGGGACCCCTGTTAGAGGAATATTCATCACTGATTGGAGTGCCTGTCAGGGGTGGTATCCCCTTCAACCCAGAGATACCTTCTCCCAGCAATGAAGAGGTGGAAAAGGCACTATGTCTGGAACCTATTCTTATTGAGCAGAACATGACTACAAAAGCTGGAATTCCTGGTCTGCACTTGGATTTCTTGACTTCTCAGGCCATCCTGAAGGCCTCCTTGGGAGAATGGAAGGCAGTTTGTGCATTGTAAGCCCTCAGTATATATGGGGTTATACTTTTTGCAGATGAGCCCAAGTTTATCAGCAAGAATGCTATTCATCTCTTCCTTTTGAGGAACCCAGTACCCACCTTGCTGGGAGATTTCTACTATTCTGTTCACCAAAGGAATGAGAAGCAGAGAGGGAGATTGGTGAGATGTTGTGCTCCTCTATTTCATACCTGGCTGCTTAAGCACCTACCCAAGACTGATGCTTTCTTGAACCCTCACCAACAAAAGAATTGGGCTAGAAGACTCACTGCTTTGACTTCAGATGACATCAGGTGGTGCACCCAGAGCACCAAAGGCGGGGACATAATTACTAGCTGTGGGCAGTTCCCCAATGTACCTCTGATAGGAGTGAAGGGTTGCATCAACTACAACCCTTTGCTATTCAAAAGACAGTTGGGCTATGCTTTGGTTCACCCTCCTAAAGTGCAAGACTTGGCTGAAACCCTTTACTGTGAGATAAAGCCTAATCTAGCTGTTGTCAGACAAGCATCCTGGGCTTGGGACAACATCCAGACCAAAGGGATGGCCATTCTTGGGAAATGCAACAATGTGGCTTCAGCACAGTATTATGAGTGGTCTCATGCTAGGGCTCAGATTTCTGGGATGCCTTTTACCATTGAGGATGCACCTGGACCATCTACAGTACCCCCTCCAGCTACTGTCAGCCTAGAGGAATTTGAGAAATTGAAAGAAAGGAATGAGAATCTGACTCAAGCTCTGCAGAAGACCCTCTGGGAGAGGAGTGATGGTCGTCTAGACATTGAAAGGTTAGAAAAGCTAAAGGTGGAGCATCTAGCTAGGATTGAGAAATCAGAGGACTACATCAAGAAATCAAGAGCAGGAGAGCGGATTTTGAAGAATGCCTGTAAAGAGGCCCAATTTCAGAAGGCTAGGACTGATCTCTATCTGAAAGAAAGTCAAGCTAGGTGGGTCAGGATCACTGAAGCTCGCACTCAGGAAGATAAGAGAACTCAGGACAAGATTGAGCAGTTAGAGGCTAATGAAAAGAAGCAACAGGAGGCTCTGCTAGCAGCCCAGAGGGAAATCTCAGAGTTGAAGCTTAGGGCTGGTGTAAAGAGGTCAAAGGACCAGGACAAGCACAAGAAGCTGACTGCTGCTATTGCCACCAGGAATCTTCTTATCAGGAACCTCACAGAGCATCCAGCTGACCCTGTAACTGAAGCACTTCTGAAGGAAGTTAGGGAGGATGAGTTTGGTCTTGGTGTCTGACTTTGGCTTGTTGCTGCTTTCATTTCATGTACTTTTCTTTCTTATGTTGTATTTTTGACACCTCAGGGGCGTGTATTGTAAAAAACAAACTATGTATGATTCACCATTTGTAATATATTCATTAGTTTGTTTTATTTGAGTTTCTTTCTCCCAAGCAACATCAAAGCCTCTTCCTCAGGGGTCTGGAAAGGTCAAAACCAAATGCCAAGCCGGATACCTTGAAAACAAATAAGCATACTGCATTGCATACTAACTTTTGTCTTGTTTTGTAGGTTTTTGTTTTATTTGTTACTAACTCTGTTGTGATTCAGGAACTATTGCTCGCCGTCGGGTGTTCCCACTCAACCGTCCGCACAGATATCCCACTCGCAACAACCTTCCGGGTATACAAATGGACCAAGTACAGCAGGACCTTACAGAGGTCAGGACTCAAATGGCCAATGAGAGGTTAGAAATAAGAAACCAGATGACCCAGTTCATGGAGGTGATGAATGGCTTGGCTCAGAGCCAAGAAAGATTAAGGGCATTGGTAGAGAGGCAGACCCAGGAAGAACCCCATCTAGGGACTGGAGGGACAAGCAACAATGAGAGGGTTCAGCCTCATGTTAATCCACCAGTGTATGGGCCCCATCTTCATCCAGAGATCAACATCCCTGCTAATGTGCAAGGGAATGCTACTGCAGGCAGAGTATTACAAGAAGACCCCCAAGAGGATCAATTCACTGTAATGGGAGCTGGGGATGAAGCCTATGACAGAAGGCTAGATGAAATTGCTGAGAAATTAAGATCTCTGGAATCTCAAAATTCCCTGGGCTTTGATGTCATGGATATGGGATTAGTGGACGGGGTAAGGATTCCCCACAAGTTTAAACCCCCGTGCTTCGAGAAGTACAACGGAACTTCCTGTCCACGAACCCACTTGCAATCCTTTCTGGGGAGACTGAAGGCATACACCATGGATGAAAAACTGTGGATGTTTTATTTCGAAGATAGTTTAACTGGAGCCTCAAGGGAATGGTACTCTCACTTGACCAGAGCAACCATCAGATGCTGGAAGGACCTAGCTGAGGCCTTCATCAGACAGTACCAGTACAACTTGGATATGGCCCCTAACAGGACCCTCCTGATGGGAATGTCTCAATCATCCAGAGAAAGCTTCAGGGAATACGCCCAGAGGTGGAGACAGCTTGCTGCTGCTGTCCAGCCACCCATGTCGGAAAGAGAAATGGCCGACATGTTTATGAATACCCTTCAAGGGACATATATTGACAGGCTAGCTGCCTTTTCTTCCACCAGCTTCGCTGACGTAGTCATAGCTGGAGAAAGGATTGAAAGCCTATTAAAGATGGGAAAAATTTCTGACAATGGTGCGAGCTCGTCCAGCAACCCCAGAAAACCTTTTGTAGGTCCGAGAAGAACCGGTGAGACTAATGTTATTCAGGCCAACAGGGGCAGACCACAGTATGTTCATAGGTCAGTGGCAGCTATCACTATTCCCGCTCCAATTCCTCAGCAACCATCATATCAACCACAGCAACAACCCCACTACCAGCAACAAGTTCAATATCCGCCTCAGAGAAACTACAACAACAACAATCAACAAAGACCTTTTCAGCAGATACCATCTCAGGCCAATAGGGTGATTGATCCAATCCCTATGCCTTATGCCGCTTTATTGCCACAGCTCCTGAAGCTCAACTTGGTTGAGTTAAGGACGTTGGCACCACCAGATCCTTCCATTCTACCAAGAAATTATGACGCCAATGCCAGATGTGCTTTCCATTCCAATGCACCTGGCCACAGTACAGAGAAATGCAGGGCTTTACAGATGAAGGTACAAGACTTGGTAGATTCTAAAGCTCTAAACTTTGCACCCCCGCCAAATGTTAACAAGAATCCCATGCCCAACCACGGAGGACCAAGAATTAATGCTATTGAGGAAGATAAGACGTCTTTCTTAATAACCAGTGTGGGGCAGATTCGGACACCTCTGGTAGAAATTAAAGCTCAGCTCTTAGAATGCCAGATGTTCCCCGGGTGTGAGCTCGGTTGTGGTTATTGCAACATTTCGGTAAACGGGTGTGATAACTTGAGAAGCGGCATAGATGGTCTTATCCAGAGCGGCCTACTTCAAATCACAACATCAACACCTTCAAATCCAGCAATCTCCTTAACAACAATTCCTGAGTCTCCTACAACTGCAACAACAATTATTCCAAACAATTCTTCAATCTCATCAAAAAATGCTTCATCTATCACTTCAACAAACCAAATATCAACAACCATCTCTTCTACAACATCAGCACCCCTTTATTCAGAATCTTCTACAACGCCAACAGACATCTCAGCAGTCACCATTTATTATGATCCATCATATGTTCCTCCTAACAACAATTTTCAACAACAAACAGTGGCATCTCCTGCCAGGTCACCAATTACCATCTACTACGATCCGCGCACTATTTTAACATCCTCCTCTGCTGCAGTCAGTCCAGTTACCATCACGACACCTGGGCCAGTTCCATATGAAAGCAGTAATGCCATCCCTTGGCATTATGGCTCTGACCTTTACTGCAATGGGGAGAAAATCACTCTTGACTCTTCAACTTCCTCTCCACAGATTGATAATGTCGGGGGAGGCGGAGGCTTCACCAAAAGCGGACGCCTTTTTGCCTCGCAATCACAAAGACCTAATGCCGAAGCAGAAGCTGCTGCCAAAGCAAAGGGAAAGAGTGTAATATCTGAAGAACCCATTCTCAAGGAAACACAGAAGACATCTTTTGAACAAGATGTAGACGAGTTTATGAGAATTATCAAGAGGAGTGATTACAAAGTGGTGGATCAGCTTCACCAAACTCCCTCAAAAATCTCCATATTATCCCTGCTGATGTGTTCCGAAGCTCACCGGAATGCGTTACTAAAAGTCTTGCACGCAGCATATGTGCCAGAGGAGATCACCGTTAATCAGCTGGAAACCGTGGTAGCAAATGTCAATACCAGCCATGGACTGGGTTTTACCAATGCTGATCTAACAACTGAGGGATGCAACCACAACAAGGCTTTACACATCACCCTAGAATGCAAGGATGCTGTTCTATCACATGTACTGGTAGACACTAGGTCTTCACTCAATGTTTTACCAAAGAAAGCCTTGGTGAAGCTGGAGTATGATGGCTTGGCATTGCGTCCAAGTAATTTGGTGGTGAGAACGTTTGATGGCTCTAAGAGATCAGTGCTAGGTGAGATTGATCTGCCTGTGATGATTGGCCCGCAAACTTTTAAAATTACCTTCTACGTGATGGACATTCAGCCGGCCTACAGCTGTTTGTTGGGTAGACCTTGGATCCATGCCGCTGGCGCAGTTACGTCTACCCATCACCAGAAGCTGAAATTCGAGTGGGAGGGCCAGAATATCACCATCTGTGGTGAAGAGGATATTTTTGTTAGCCATTTGGCTACGTACAAATGTATTAAGATGGATGGAGAGATCCATGAAACCATGAGCCAGGGATTTGAAGCCCTGAACATTAATGAAGCATCTGCTGTACTTGGAACTTCCATGACATCTTATCAGCAAGCCAGGAAGGTTGTTGAGGAGGGGACTGCCCAAGGCTGGGGCAAGTTGCTGTCCGTGGAGAAGAAAGAGGACAGATTTGGGTTGGGTTACAAACCAACTCAACAGGATCGATCAGAGGCTGCTAAGAAGCCCAGTTTTATCAGTGGGGGTATGCTCACCCCTGATGCAGTGAACAACTTGGAAGATGAGTCGGAAGATGAGCGCAACCTGGAGAGCTGGATACGTCCAAGGATCCCGGGGAGCCGTATCTCAAACTGGTCTTCCCAGGAAATTATAAGGGTTACTCCTGCAGAGTAATTATTATTTCCTGTATTTTTAAAGCATGCATCAAGTCTTGCATCTTGCCCAAGATGACAAGACTCATTTTGTAATCGGGCCATCTTGTAATTTTGTGCAAACGGATCAATCAATGAATGTCGGACATCTTTTGCAAATGAGACTTTTTCTTTTATGCTCACTGTTTTTCGTTTTTCTTTTTGTACAAAAATAAAATGGCAATGTTTTCCAAAATGATAAACTTCATTTCACTTTTTTCTAAACAAAGATTAAAATCAATCACTAAAATGAACAATCTAAACCCTTGCAGAGAGTGCCTCTCAGACTGCACCGACAACAACACAGCTATGGCTTCGTATGACTTTGACAATCCAATCAATCAAGCTGATGAAGGGGTTGAAGAAGATTATGAGCTTCCTGAAGAGCTAGCCAGGTTGTTAAGGCAAGAGGAGAAGGTTATCACTCCTCATCAGGAGGAGATTGAAACGGTTAATCTTGGTACGGAAGAAGATGTGAAAGAAGTTAAAATCGGGGCCTGCCTACAAGACTCAGTGAAAGAACAATTGATTGATATGCTTCGAGAGTATGTGGATGTGTTTTCTTGGTCTTACTAGGATATGCCAGGGTTGGACACCGATATTGTCATGCACAAGCTACCTTTAAAAGAAGACTGCCCGCCAGTAAAACAGAAGTTGCGCCGTACTCGCCCAGATATGGCAATGAAGATAAAGGAAGAGGTACAAAAGCAGTGGGACGCCGGGTTCCTTGCTGTAACTAGCTATCCACCGTGGGTTGCTAATATAGTACCTGTGCCTAAGAAAGACGGCAAAGTGAGGATGTGTGTTGACTACCGGGATCTGAACAGATCCAGCCCGAAAGATGATTTCCCATTACCTCACATTGATGTATTGGTGGATAATACGGCTCAGTTCTCGGTATTCTCCTTCATGGACGGATTTTCAGGATACAATCAGATCAAGATGTCACCTGAAGACATGGAGAAGACAACTTTCATCACACCCTGGGGCACGTTCTGTTACAAGGTGATGTCGTTCGGACTGAAGAATGCTAGTGCAACCTATCAACGGGCTATGGTAACATTATTCCACGATATGATCCATAAAGAAATCGAATGTTATGTGGATGACATGATTGCCAAGTCCCTCACAGAGGAAGACCACCTGGTAAATCTGTTGAAGTTATTCAAGCGTCTGAGGAAGTACCAACTGAAGTTGAACCCCAACAAGTGCACATTCGGGGTGCGATCTGGTAAGCTGCTGGGCTTTATTGTAAGCGAGAAAGGGATTGAAGTTGACCCTGATAAAGTCAAAACCATTCAAGAAATTCCTGCACCGAAGTCAGAAAAAGAAGTTCGGGGGTTTTTAGGTAGATTGAACTACATCTCAAGGTTCATATCTCACCTTACTGCAACCTGTGAACCCTTGTTCAAGCTGTTAAGAAAAGAACAGACGGTCAGGTGGAACGAAGACTGCCAGAGGGCTTTTGACAAGATTAAGGAATACTTACAGGAGCCTCCAATCCTTATGCCTCCAGTTGAAGGAAGACCTCTGATAATGTACCTAACAGTATTAGAAGAGTCAATGGGGTGTGTGCTGGGCCAGCATGACGAGTCTGGTCGAAAAGAGTATGCAATTTACTACCTAAGCAAAAAGTTTACCGACTGTGAATAGCGTTATTCACTGCTCGAGAAAACTTGATGTGCTTTAGCTTGGGCTGCTCGCCGACTAAGACAGTATATGTTGACCCACACTACTTTATTGATCTCCAAGATGGACCCAGTTAAGTACATTTTTGAGAAGCCAGCACTTACCGGACGGGTTGCAAGATGGCAAATGATCCTCACAGAATATGACATCCAGTACACATCTCAGAAAGCCATCAAAGGCAGTGTATTGTCTGATTATCTTGCTGAGCAACCTATTGATGATTACCAGCCTATGAGATTTGACTTCCCTGATGAAGACATCATGTTCATAAAAGCAAAAGATCACGAAGAGCCTATTCACACTGAAGGGCCTAACCCGGAAGAAGAATGGACTATGATGTTTGACGGGGCTGTTAATATGAACGTCCGTGGTGTTGGTGCAGTACTCATTACACCTAAGGGACTTCACATGCCTTTCTCGGCAAAGCTCACCTTTAACTGCACTAACAACGAAGCTGAATACGAAGCTTGTATTATGGGTCTTGAGGAAGCCATTGACCTCAGGATCAAGACATTGACTGTATTCGGAGATTCAGCTCTGGTAGTTAATCAAACCAACGGCAAATGGTACACACACCAGGATCATCTGATACCTTACAGGGATTATACGAGAAGGTTATTGACTTTCTTCACAACAGTCAAGCTTGAGTACATTCCCCGGGACGAGAATCAGTTCGCAGATGCTCTGGCTACCATTTCATCCATGATCAAAGTTCAAGCTGCCAACTTTGTACCTCGAATTTCAGTGTCCAGACTTGACAGACCAGCATATGTATTTGCAGCAGATGTTGCCAAAGATGATAAGCCTTGGTTCCATGACATTAAGTGCTTCTTGGAGGATCAAACATACCCACCTGGGGCATCTTCCAATGATAAGAAGACTTTAAGAAGGCTCGCTGGTAGTTTCTTTCTAAACACTGACGGTTCCCTGTACAAGAGAAACTTTGATATGGTACTCCTCAGATGCGTTGATAGAACGGAAGCAGACTTGTTGATGCACGAGGTGCACGAAGGATCCTTTGGTACCCATGCAGGAGGGCATGCTATAGCTAAAAAGTTGCTAAGATCAGGCTATTACTGGATCACAATGGACGCCGACTGTTGTGCCTACGCCAGAAAATGCCATAAATGCCAGATCTATGCGGATAAAGTGCATGTGCCTCCCAATCCTTTGAATGTGATGTCTTCACCCTGGCCCTTCGCCATGTGGGGCATTGATATGATTGGCAAGATTGAGCCAACTGCTTCAAACGGCCACAGATTCATCCTGGTTGCCATTGACTATTTCACCAAGTGGGTCGAAGCAGCTTCATATGCAAACGTTACAAGGCAAGTGGTAGCCAGATTTCTGAAGAGAGATATCATCTGTCGATACGGAGTTCCCGAGCGAATCATTACTGATAATGGTTCCAATTTAAACAACAAAATGATGGCAGAGCTATGCCGGGACTTCAAGATCCAACACCACAATTCTTCTCCTTACAGACCAAAGATGAATGGCGCTGTTGAGGCGGCTAACAAGAATATCAAGAAGATTGTGCAGAAGATGGTAGTCACCTACAAAGACTGGCATGAGATGCTACCGTTTGCCTTGCATGGGTACCGTACGTCAATCAGAACATCCACTGGGGCAACACCGTATCAACTTGTGTATGGTATGGAGGCAGTCCTACCAGTTGAAGTTGAATTACCCTCCCTACGGGTACTGATGGATGTTGAGCTAAACGAAGCAGAATGGGTCTGATCCCGATACGAGCAACTGAGTCTGATTGAAGAGAAAAGATTGGCTGCAATCTGTCATGGGCAGTTGTATCAAAAAAGAATGAAGAAAGCCTTCGATCAAAAAGTCAGGCACCGAGAGTACCAAGTAGGGGATCTTGTGCTAAAGAGAATCCTCCCTCCTCATACAGACTACAGGGGCAAGTGGACTCCAAACTATGAAGGACCATTCGTAGTAAAGAAAGTTTTCTCTGGTGGAGCACTGATGCTCAGCACCATGGATGGTGAAGACTTCCCGTCCCCTGTGAATTCAGATGCAGTTAAAAAATACTTCGCATAGAAAAATGACCCGCTGGACCTAAAAACAGAATGTAAGTCCAGGCAAAAATAGGGCATCCCGGCGAGTCAAAAACAGAATAAAAGACTCGGGCAAAAATAAGGGAAAATAAACAAAAAGATGTACACCCGCTGAGTTGAAAAGCCGCATTGGACAACTCAGGCAAAAATGGGTATCCCGATGGATTGAAAACCCGAAAGGGCGATCCATGCAAAATAAGGGAATAAGCGAACAACTGCATTCTGAATTCATCTGTATCACTCACAACTTGGTAAGCTTCGAAAGGATCAAGCTTCTTTCAGAATCGGCCTTCTTCAGAAAGCAAGATGAGAAGAACGTCAAATATCATACGAGTCATAGCAAAGGGGAAGCTCCTTAAAGCGTCGTCAACATTGCCAACATCTGGTTTCTCAATTTGTAACAATCTCCTCATTTTAGGGGATATGTTTCTTTGACTGTACCTTGCCAATTCAGGGCACACGAATCAATAAAATCAGATTTTCAGTCATGATTTGTCTCGTATATTTTATTTTTATTTGCAAAATGTCCGATGTCCTTAAGATACTGATTGCATAAATACAGATGCTCCTCTTAAAACACGTGCTTGCAGGAAATATACTTACTCCCGGGGGTGTCTAAACTCCTATGATGGAATCCGGTAAAGGATACCTCGGGATTGCTTGTGCATTTCTCTGTCTTTTTAGGATTGCAGGTATTCAAAGCACAGCATGGGGCATGAAAGCTTCATCCTAGTGAGCTGACAAATCATTATCCACTCAGTCTTAACTCCGGAGGTACTTTCTCCCCAGCTGAGTTGCCATTTATTGTTTCTCCCCAGCCGAGTTGCCTTGTGCTTCCTCCTCAGCCAAGTGCAAAAGCCAGGGAACCATCTCCCCACAGAGCTCTAGCCTCTATCCAGAAGAGCAACGTCTGAAGATCTCACAACAGAGTGAAGCAAGCTTCTACAAACCCCAGTTGGGTCCCTCATTATTGAGATAGGTCTATCAGTGACCTATATCCCCAAGCAGAGTCCCATATGCCAAGGATCTCATCCCCAGCTGGGATGTTCACTTCAAGCAGATCAGTCGGAGATCTTTCGCAGCAGCGGGATCCGAATCCCGGATCGGTACCTTTGCATAATCATAGCATTCGCATCATATTCACCCCACAAAGCGTAGCATTCCGTCTAATACGGAGCATTACGGAAAAAATCAAACATATTGCATAATCATAAGCCATGTTCTGAATAATGACAATCCATCAACAATATACAGAATGCTCCCCAGATTCCCCGGCAGAGAGCCCAAACTTTTCTCTCACAAAACAAATATATATCCCTCCTGACACCCGTCCGTGTCATATCCCCAGTAGAAAGCCAAAGCGTCCCCTTTGCACTCGCAGATACATATATATATATATATATATATATATATATATATATATATATATATATATATATATATATATATATAACTTTCTTGACATCCGTCCGTGTCACTTTCCCCAGCATAATTACCTAAACACTTTGTAAAGCATACTTGTTTATACTATGTTTTTCTCCTTTTGACACTCGTCCGTGTCACTCTCCCCAGCAGGTTAAGTACCCGTCTATACACCACTCATACTTATTACTCTTATTTCACTTATACAGATACTCGTCCGTATCTTGTATACACCACTTATACCCTCTCAGATTCGACACTAGTCCGTGTTCTTTGTTAACCAGTTGGTACTCGTTCGTACCATCATCTCAGAACATGCGTCAAGCGTTTGTTTCTACCTGATACTCATAGTCTTAGGGATGCTCGTCCGCATCTTTAAATCCATACACTATGTCAAACACTCTTGTCTTCTTGAATTTAGACACTTGTCTGTGTCTACTATTCTCCGGAAGAGTCCCTCAGAATCAACACTCGTTCGTGTTCTTTGTTAACCAGTTGATACTCGTCTGTATCATCATCTCTGAACATGTGTCAATATTTGTTTCTACCCGATACTCGTCCGTATCGTAGTCTTAGGGATGCTCGTCCGCATCTTTAATCTATACACAACGCCAAAACACTTATACCTTTCTTGAATGTAGACACTCGTCCGTGTTTACTATTCCCCAGTAAGCCGCCAGCAAAGCAAAATTCCTTTTCTATCTGACATTTGTCCTATGTCATGATAAACCCTGAGAGCAGCCGTACCCTGCTAGGTGATCGTCCTTCACCTCTTGATGATCGTCCTTCATCATGCTCATCCGATGGCCGTCCCCATCGTTGACATTTTATCCGACATTCATCCTATGTCGTGATATTTAGCAGTCGTCCCCTGCTAGGTGATCGTCCTTCACCTTTTGATGATCGTCCTTCATCATTTTATCTGATGGCCGTCCCCATCGTTGATCTTGTTATCTGACATTCGTCCTATGTCATGATAAACCTTGAGAGCAGTCGTCCCCTGCTAGGTGATTGTCCTTCACCTCTTGATGATCGTCCTTCATCATGCTCATCCGATGGCCGTCCCCATCGTCGACCCTTTTATCCGGCATTCGTCCTATGTCGCGATATTTTCGGCAGCCGTACCCTGCCAGGTGATCGTCCTTCACCTTAGATGGCCATCCCTCATCTTATCCCCATCAGAGCAGCCGTCCCCTGCTAGGTGATCGTCCTTCACCTTTGATGACCGTCCCTCATCATTACTTCATTTATTCTTTAACCCGATGGCCGTCCCCGTCGTGGTCCCTTTTCCTTTTCCTGATGATCGTCCTCCATCAGTTTAGCCCGATGGCCGTCCCCCATCGTTGTTTGCAGTACCTTGTGAACCTGGTGACCGTACCTCATCATTTATGTTTACCTTTAATCCCCAGAGAATCTTATAGCTTTATTTTGATGGCCGTCCCCATCATAATCTTTTATATCCCCAGCATGTCGGCCGTCCCCGTCATTGCCCTTTCCCCAGCAGTCGTCCTCTGCTCGACGGTCGTCCCCCGTCGCTCGCACTTTTTATTAATCCTTATTTTCTTTTACAAATCTATATCCCTTTTCTTCTTCATTCTGTGAGTGCAAATTTTGGACTGTCTTTGGTATTCAACCACAAGTTATCTTGTTTGCCTGTTAAGCCGTCGCTTACATCCTACACAGCTAAGTCATGTTTGAATAGGGGCAGCTGTAAACACCCCAAATTTGCCCTCACCCATTCACACCATGGCTTGTGATCATTTCATATGCGTAAATCCAATCATAGCATCTCATATCACATTCTTGATCCACTGAATTGTTTCAAAGTCATCTGCATCTAGGGTTTGTGATCTAAGCAATTCAAGAGCTTCTTGAGCCACTCCAAAGGTCATCAATCACCTCAAAGGGGTCCATGTGTGTTCAAGCATCATATCATATCCCCTCAAAGTCAATAATGTCAAAAGAGTCACAAGAACTGAGAATGGCATGGAAGCAGAGCCAGGTTTGACTGCACAGATGACCTAGAATTAGGGTTTTGGTTTCAGAGGCCATAACTCCAAATTTTTTGGTCATTCTTGTTTCTATTAGTATCTATATGGTATAGGGATCATGCATATCAATTTTCATGAAGAAATTCCATGGGGAAGTCATCTGATCAAGAGTTGACTTTTTGAGCAAGTCAGTGCAAAATCAGGGTATCTGAGACCCACAATGACCCAACCAAAGGGTGTTCTTCATCATTTTGATTGTGTGTGATCTTTATTTGATCATAGAAGATGTTAGAAGTTCACAAAATTGGAGAATTTCAAGTCATTTGCAAAGTTGACTTTTTGGGAAAGTTGACTTATAATGAAAATTGCCATTTTGGGAAACTTTTTCAACCCTTGCTTTTTGATTCAAAAATGCTTCAAATGGAAAAACTTTGGTCATGAAAGTTGTAGAATGGATCATTCCCTTTTCAAAAAGTACAAGAACTCATTCTAATTCATTTTGGATCAAAAGTTATGGCTTGTCAAAGTTGGGAAAAATCACATAATTTCAAGTTTTCCACCAAAGAGGCAAATTTGCAAAATCACTTGCCAAGGCAAATTGTGCTATCAAATGGACTTCTAATCTTCATACAAACATGAACCATAACCTAAAAGTCAGATTGCATCAAAGGATCACTCATTTTCATGACTTTAGGAACAAGAAATTTCAAAGGGGCCAAGGATGAAACAAGTTGCAAAAGCTCACTCAAACCCTAGTCCACTTGCTTGCTGACTTCACAAATGATCCTAAGGCTCTCCACACTTCTTGCTGCGCAGGACACCCCATTTGTCCTTGGCTAGCTATGAGCCCATACCTCTCTTACACAAAGTTTGACATTTTGGCCAAAGACCCATACCAATCACCATAGGCCACCAACAACTCTCTGACCTATCACCTTTTGATACATGAACCAAAGCCAGCATAACACACCACACACTTCAAGCTGAAACACACTCCAAGCCATAGTTATCAAAATCTCTCCAACTTGCATTTTCATTCGAAACACTCAGCACAACCTTCAAACACAAAAACAAACTTCACCATTGATCTTAAGAGGTTCCACTGATCACAAACCACCCATCACCATAGCCTGAAACTCACTGAAACCAAAATACGATTTCTGCCCCTCCTTGAGCAGAACCTCAGCAATCTTTCAAACCAACCATTATAAACTTCAAACAAGCATTGAAAGCTTCTCAGGAGGTCCATTGGAGTGGATTGGAAGCAAGAAACTGGCCAGAAAGTCCCTGATTTGAAAGCTTCGATTCAGGTAGCCATGGAAATTCATTTTTCCAGAACTCTTTTCTCTTGTTTCTAAGTTGATCTACATGCTTCCCTGAGTTCACTGAACATTTTATTTTTGAAAATGATTAAGATTTGAGGTTGTATGCTTGATCTGAAAGTTTGCCCGTAAACTTGATTTCTGTTTGTTCTTCATGATTCACGAAAAAGAAATGAATTTTGTTGCTGGATTGTTGTTTAGGGTGTTTAGTTGAGTTGATCTGGAGAGTTTGGCATGATTTAGTGAAGATTTGAGAGAGTTTGGTTGAAGGTCTCGCCGGAGAAGACGACCGGAAGTCTTCTCCGGCCACCTGAAACTCATTAGGGTTAATCTGTGTAATTATGAGAGTTTGAATTATGGCCCTTGGATGCGTTGACCCGCGCGCGTTTGGATGCTCAGGATTTCACCATTTTGCCCTAATCCTCATTTGACTTTTTTTAAATCAGTTTAATTAATTTTAATTGGAAATTAACTCAGTTTGAATCCTAGCCGCAGGATCTGGCGCGCAATCTCTCCCTCCTTCCTGAGTTTAAATGCTGACCTCTGGATGTGCATACTTTCATTTTAATCCAATTTTATTTTCATTTGTTTTCTACAATTTATTAAAAATAGTAAAACATCTTTAAAAATTCTGAAATTTTTTGTCAAAGGTTCAATTAATTTTCAGAAACCAAAAACATTTTTATTTTTATTTTTTGCATTAAAAAATATTTTTAAATCATTTAAAAGTTTATTTTTAATTAATTAATGAGAATTAATTAATTAAAAATACTTTTAAGTATTTAAAAATCACAAAAAAAATCATGAAACATTTAAAATCATTTAGGAACATTGTCCAACTCTCAAACCAAATTTCTTTTTCGATCTTGATGTCTTTTGACAATTTTCCATGGAATTAATTTCATTTCAAGGCATTATTTTGATCCAATCTTCAAAAATTCATTTCTGTCTAGCCTTTAAGAGTTGGACCTTGATTCTTCTTGCATTGCATCTTGTATAGCATTTAGTTTAGAGGATTAAATTGGCATGAATTGATCTTGCATTTCTTATTTGTTTGACATTTTTCTTGACAAGGTACCTTAAAACCCTAGCAACCTTAGGAAATTCATAACTTACACTAGGTTAAGAATTGGGTCCTCTCCTTTGGGCAGTGAGTTTGTATAGGTTTAGGGTTCCTTTGAATGCATTTTCAAATTTTTACCTTGATGTTTGCTTCTGGTTTTGATTTTTGTTTTGTGTATTGATCATAAACCCTAATTTGGGCTTTCATTTGCATCCATCTTCCATTTGCTTGCATACCATGGCTTGCCATGACATTTTGTGCATCCATTTGATTCATAATACATCTTAGGACATATTAGAATCATGTTTGATCATTGCATCTTTCATTTGCCATGTTGTATGTCATTTGCATTCCATAACTTTTCATGTATGTTCATGGTTCTAAGCATGTTTCTCTTGCATCCATATGTTTGAATGATCATTCCCATGCCTTGCCTCATATGTGCATCATCTCTTAGCATCATTAGCATCATATTCATGCTTCTGGTTTTGGTTTGCATCATCCCATTTCATCTCATTTTGCATTGTATCCCTTTCACTAACTTTTCAGGTGGTAAGTTACTTTGAGAAGTGAATTTGCCTTCACTTCTCACAATCTCTTTTCATTCCTCTTATGCATCATTGCTGCATTTTGTCTTGTGTTTGAGATTGAGCTTGCTCTTTCTTCTTCATCTTACTTTATTTCTTCAAGTGACTTGTCTTCTTAAATGAAGCAAGTTACTTTGCTTCTCTTTGCTCCTTTCATCTGCTTTCTGGTGGTTTCTCTGAAGATCTTTCTTGTAAACCTCAAAAACCCTAGGAACAACCAAGCATGACAATAATTAGGGTTTGATTAGTCCCCCCATTAGTTTTACCTTTGTGTCATCATTGAGTCTTCTCCTCTCACCTCATAATCAGGGACTAAACCATAAAGGTTTTAAGGCTTTGTGATTAAGCTTATGCCTGCATCCTTCTATTAGGATGGAGTGTATAACTTTAATCCTAAGTGTTAAACCCTTAATGTGTTTAAATCCTTTAATCAACTCACTTAATAATCATCAAGACATCAAGCTTGTAACTTGGGCCTTGCATTAGGGTTCTAATTCTTCCTTAATTGGTTAAGAAGGACTAACCCTAGTGTTAATGGACAAGTCCCCCTCAAGTTGTCTTACAAACCCTAAAAATCACTTCATCATCTTATCATTAACTAAAATCCACTTAATAAAGGCTTTGTTTTGTCATGGGTTTAATCCCTAATCATGGATTAAGTTGAGGAGTTTTCCTCAGCTTAAACATTCTCATCTATTATCCTTCTATTAGGATGGTGTAATGAGTCTGTTTAATCCCGGATTATGGCTTAATCTTATTACTTAACACTAAACAAAAAACACTAAAAACATCTAAATAATCACAAGTAGGTTAATGATCTTAATCCTATATCATGGTGATTAAGTGTGAGAAGCTGACTTCACACTTAAGGTACTCTCATTACCCCTAATCAGAGGGAAGATGTGATGAGTATACTAAATTCATTGGTTTAGGCTTAAGCTCATTAACTTATGACAAACTTTCAAAAGCAATAAAAGACTGAAAATACAAAAACCAACAATAATCGTCTCCTTCGGGATTCTTTTCTCATCACACTCACTCATAAACGAGAACTCGCTTCTTCCGTCTAATGCAAGACAGTTTGCACCTGAGCCAGACAGGTCATACACTTGAGCATAGACAAGCAACCAGTTCATCAGTCAATTTATCTTTCAGTCTCTTTGGGTCGAACTACGGTGTTCTGACTTCCTCATTGCACGAGAGGATACGTAGGCATAACTTAACAGTTATCGAACAAAAGTCTCTGTATATTCCCCCTCTTTCTAGCCTTATTCTTTTAGCCTCATTATCATGAGCATTTCATTCTGTCCTTACACTGACACTGTACATACTACACTTCACACTTCTTTTACACAGACACCTATACATCCCATTCCAGCTCTTTTATACACAAATTGCACTGACACTACCCCTTTAAAACACAAATCTTTTAAGCGTGGATCCCGTCGAGTACGGCGAACAATCTGGGTGCTAATACCTTCCCAGGTTGTAACCAACCCCCTTTCTCAGTCTCTCTGGTTCGCAACCGTCTTATCCATATCTTTCTAGGTTTATGCAGCATTACCTTTCCTTCGGGATAAAAATGCCTAGCTGGCGACTCTTTTCCTTCTCTTGAGTTCACTCCTGTGTGTTCTCATTCCCTCTTTCGCCGACCGTTCGCGTCTGTACCCCTTATGGCCAGGTTGTCATTTTGGTGGGAGCGACAGCTTGGCGACTCTGCTGGGGACCCTTATACTGTAACCAGGGCTTCTGGTTCTTTTTGTGGGTTCCTCCTAGCGCTTGTTTGATTTGTGTTTACTGGGGTGTTATGTGCTAATTGTGTTTATATAGTTGCTTTTATTTATTGCTTTATGTACAGTTATTTATTGCTTTCTTTACAGCTTTACATACATCATACTGTCATACTGTTATCTGGCTGGATCTGTTTTCTGTTTGGTAGGTGGGGTTCTATTGAGAGTTTAAGGTCCTATACCTGGGACCTGAGTGACACCTAGGCTAGAGTGGTTCATGTTCTTTCCCATTCCATTTCGGTCTGGTGCGGGAATATGAAACACGGTTCAGATATGGGTTTCTTCTTGAGAACTCTGTGCTACAGATTTCCTGTAGTGCTAGGGCTATCTGGGAAGCCTGCTAAGTCTGGATGACCTTTATTATGACCTTCAGAAACTGAGGTGAATTAGAGGAGGAATTGTTATGGTTATTGTAAACACTGTACCTCCGGGTTAGAAGTGTTTACACTTCTCATAACTGATCCAAGTCTGAGGATCCTTGTTTTAGAACACCACTTGTGAGGGGGGTTGGGCTGTTTACAGGTTTGCAGGAACCATTGGCCACATCATACCCTAATACTTATTGTGTTTAAGAATTCTTCACTTTGAACAGTTCTTGTGATTTAACCCTGGACATGTGACTCTTTATTTGAGTCCCCCACCTTGGTTACTGGACTTTTGAACCTCCATCTAGACTTCTTAGACATACATGGACCCTTATATCAAGGCAGTAATCAGATCCAGCTTGATCACAAACCCTTGCATATCATTTGCATACATCATCATTGCATCATTTAACATTTGCTTATTTGTTTTTCAGGGTATCCATATTACTTTTGGCTTGGTTTTGACCCCTTTATCTGATTAGACCCCTGTTCATCAGCTATCTGCTTCAGCCATCTTCATCAGTTGCCTGCTTCAGCAACTATTATCACCAGTCTCAGCTTATCAGTATCAGTCTTCACCATTAATATCTATTTTCAGCTCTTCATCAGCAGACATGGCCCCCAAAAAGAGCAACATTTCATATCACTTCTTTGAGCCTGTGCTGGCTGGCATCAGGCAGGTCCAGGCACTTATCACTCCAGACCATATCCCACTATTCAGAGAACATTATGGGAGCATCCTTGATATGGTTATGGACTTGGACCCTTCTCAGAGGAGTTTGATTCACACTTGCCTACAGTTCTATGATCCTCCTTTGAGATGTTTCACCTTCCAGAATTTTCAGTTGGGACCCCTGTTGGAGGAATATTCATCACTGATTGGAGTGCCTGTCAGGGGTGGTATCCCCTTCAACCCAGAGATACCTTCTCCCAGCAATGAAGAGGTGGCAAAGGCACTATGTCTGGAACCTATTCTGATTGAGCAGAACATGACTACAAAAGCTGGAATTCCTGGTCTGCACTTGGATTTCTTGACTTCTCAAGCCATCCTGAAGGCCTCCTTGGGAGAATGGAAGGCAGTTTGTGCATTGTAAGCCCTCAGTATATATGGGGTTATACTTTTTGCAGATGAGCCCAAGTTTATCAGCAAGAATGCTATTCATCTCTTCCTTTTGAGGAACCCAGTACCCACCTTGCTGGGAGATTTCTACTATTCTGTTCACCAAAGGAATGAGAAGCAGAGAGGGAGATTGGTGAGATGTTGTGCTCCTCTATTTCATACCTGGCTGCTTAAGCACCTACCCAAGACTGATGCTTTCTTGAACCCTCACCAACAAAAGAATTGGGCTAGAAGACTCACTGCTTTGACTTCAGATGACATCAGGTGGTGCACCCAGAGCACCAAAGGCAGGGACATAATTACTAGCTGTGGGCAGTTCCCCAATGTACCTCTGATAGGAGTGAAGGGTTGCATCAACTACAACCCTTTGCTATTCAAAAGACAGTTGGGCTATGCTTTGGTTCACCCTCCTAAAGTGCAAGACTTGGCTGAAACCCTTTACTGTGAGATAAAGCCTAATCTAGTTGTTGTCAGACAAGCATCCTGGGCTTGGGACAACATCCAGACCAAAGGGATGGCCATTCTTGGGAAATGCAACAATGTGGCTTCAGCACAATATTATGAGTGGTCTCATGCTAGGGCTTAGATTTCTGGGATGCCTTTTACCATTGAGGATGTACCTGGACCATCTACAGCACCCCCTCCAGCTACTGTCAGCCTAGAGGAATTTGAGAAATTGAAAGAAAGGAATGAGAATCTGACTCAAGCTCTGCAGAAGACCCTCTGGGAGAGGAGTGATGGTCGTCTAGACATTGAAAGGTTAGAAAAGCTAAAGGTGGAGCATCTAGCCAGGATTGAGAAATCAGAGGACTACATCAAGAAATCAAGAGCAGGAGAGCAGATTTTGAAGAATGCCTGTAAAGAGGCCCAATTTCAGAAGGCTAGGACTGATCTCTATCTGAAAGAAAGTCAAGCTAGGTGGGTCAGGATCACTGAAGCTCGCACTCAGGAAGATAAGAGAACTCAGGACAAGATTGAGCAGTTAGAGGCTAATGAAAAGAAGCAACAGGAGGCTCTGGTAGCAGCCCAGAGGGAAATCTCAGAGTTGAAGCTTAGGGCTGGTGTAAAGAGGTCAAAGGACCAGAACAAGCACAAGAAGCTGACTGCTGCTATTGCCACCAGGAATCTTCTTAT
This sequence comes from Lathyrus aphaca, assembly GCA_963966055.1. Classification (NCBI taxonomy): domain Eukaryota; kingdom Viridiplantae; phylum Streptophyta; class Magnoliopsida; order Fabales; family Fabaceae; genus Lathyrus; species Lathyrus aphaca. Next base: position 403,526,018 of record OZ014522.1, on the reverse strand, counting down.
CAGGAACCTCACAGAGCATCCAGCTGACCCTGTAACTGAAACACTTCTGAAGGAAGTTAGGGAGGATGAGTTTGGTCTTGGTGTCTGACTTTGGCTTGTTGCTGCTTTCATTTCATGTACTTTTCTTTCTTATGTTGTATTTTTGACCCCTCAGGGGCGTGTATTGTAAAAAACAAACTATGTATGATTCACCATTTGTAATATATTCATTAGTTTGTTTTATTTGAGTTTCTTTCTCCCAAGCAACATCAAAGCCTCTTCCTCAGGGGTCTGGAAAGGTCAAAACCAAATGCCAAGCTGGATACCTTGAAAACAAATAAGCATACTGCATTGCATACTAACTTTTGTCTTGTTTTGTAGGTTTTTGTTTTGTTTGTTACTAACTCTGTTGTGATTCAGGAACTATTGCTCGCCGTCGGGTGTTCCCACTCAACCGTCCGCACAGATATCCCACTCGCAACAACCTTCCGGGTATACAAATGGACCAAGTACAGCAGGACCTTACAGAGGTCAGGACTCAAATGGCCAATGAGAGGTTAGAAATAAGAAACCAGATGACCCAGTTCATGGAGGTGATGAATGGCTTGGCTCAGAGCCAAGAAAGATTAAGGGCATTGGTAGAGAGGCAGACCCAGGAAGAACCCCATCTAGGGACTGGAGGGACAAGCAACAATGAGAGGGTTCAGCCTCATGTTAATCCACCAGTGTATGGGCCCCATCTTCATCCAGAGATCAACATCCCTGCTAATGTGCAAGGGAATGCTACTGCAGGCAGAGTATTACAAGAAGACCCCCAAGAGGATCAATTCACTGTAATGGGAGCTGGGGATGAAGCCTATGACAGAAGGCTAGATGAAATTGCTGAGAAATTAAGATCTCTGGAATCTCAAAATTCCCTGGGCTTTGATGTCATGGATATGGGATTAGTGGACGGGGTAAGGATTCCCCACAAGTTTAAACCCCCGTGCTTCGAGAAGTACAACGGAACTTCCTGTCCACGAACCCACTTGCAATCCTTTCTGGGGAGACTGAAGGCATACACCATGGATGAAAAACTGTGGATGTTTTATTTCGAAGATAGTTTAACTGGAGCCTCAAGGGAATGGTACTCTCACTTGACCAGAGCAACCATCAGATGCTGGAAGGACCTAGCTGAGGCCTTCATCAGACAGTACCAGTACAACTTGGATATGGCCCCTAACAGGACCCTCCTGATGGGAATGTCTCAATCATCCAGAGAAAGCTTCAGGGAATACGCCCAGAGGTGGAGACAGCTTGCTGCTGCTGTCCAGCCACCCATGTCGGAAAGAGAAATGGCCGACATGTTTATGAATACCCTTCAAGGGACATATATTGACAGGCTAGCTGCCTTTTCTTCCACCAGCTTCGCTGACGTAGTCATAGCTGGAGAAAGGATTGAAAGCCTATTAAAGATGGGCAAAATTTCTGACAATGGTGCGAGCTCGTCCAGCAACCCCAGAAAACCTTTTGTAGGTCCGAGAAGAACCGGTGAGACTAATGCTATTCAGGCCAACAGGGGAAGACCACAGTATGTTCATAGGTCAGTGGCAGCTATCACTATTCCCGCTCCAATTCCTCAGCAACCATCATATCAACCACAGAAACAACCCCACTACCAGCAACAAGTTCAATATCCGCCTCAGAGAAACTACAACAACAACAACAACAACAATCAACAAAGACCTTTTCAGCAGAGACCATCTCAGGCCAATAGGGTGATTGATCCAATCCCTATGCCTTATGCCGCTTTATTGCCACAGCTCCTGAAGCACAACTTGGTTGAGTTAAGGACGTTGGCACCACCAGATCCTTCCATTCTACCAAGAAATTATGACGCCAATGCCAGATGTGCTTTCCATTCCAATGCACCTGGCCACAGTACAGAGAAATGCAGGGCTTTACAGATGAAGGTACAAGACTTGGTAGATTCTAAAGCTCTAAACTTTGCACCCCCGCCAAATGTTAACAAGAATCCCATGCCCAACCACGGAGGACCAAGAATTAATGCTATTGAGGAAGATAAGACGTCTTTCTTAATAACCAGTGTGGGGCAGATTCGGACACCTCTGGTAGAAATTAAAGCTCAGCTCTTAGAATGCCAGATGTTCCCCGGGTGTGAGCTCGGTTGTGGTTATTGCAACATTTCGGTAAACGGGTGTGATAACTTGAGAAGCGGCATAGATGGTCTTATCCAGAGCGGCCTACTTCAAATCACAACATCAACACCTTCAAATCCAGCAATCTCCTTAACAACAATTCCTGAGTCTCCTACAACTGCAACAACAATTATTCCAAACAATTCTTCAATCTCATCAACAAATGCTTCATCTATCACTTCAACAAACCAAATATCAACAACCATCTCTTCTACAACATCAGCACCCCTTTATTCAGAATCTTCTACAACGCCAACAGACATCTCAGCAGTCACCATTTATTATGATCCGTCATATGTTCCTCCTAACAACAATTTTCAACAACAAACAGTGGCATCTCCTGCCAGGTCACCAATTACCATCTACTACGATCCGCGCACTATTTTAACATCCTCCTCTGCTACAGTCAGTCCAGTTACCATCACGACACCTGGGCCAGTTCCATATGAAAGCAGTAATGCCATCCCTTGGCATTATGGCTCTGACCTTTACTGCAATGGGGAGAAAATCACTCTTGACTCTTCAACTTCCTCTCCACAGATTGATAATGTCGGGGGAGGCGGAGGCTTCACCAAAAGCGGACGCCTTTTTGCCTCGCAATCACAAAGACCTAATGCCGAAGCAGAAGCTGCTGCCAAAGCAAAGGGAAAGAGTGTAATATCTGAAGAACCCATTCTCAAGGAAACACAGAAGACATCTTTTGAACAAGATGTAGACGAGTTTATGAGAATTATCAAGAGGAGTGATTACAAAGTGGTGGATCAGCTTCACCAAACTCCCTCAAAAATCTCCATATTATCCCTGCTGATGTGTTCCGAAGCTCACCGGAATGCGTTACTAAAAGTCTTGCACGCAGCATATGTGCCAGAGGAGATCACCGTTAATCAGCTGGAAACCGTGGTAGCAAATGTCAATACCAGCCATGGACTGGGTTTTACCAATGCTGATCTAACAACTGAGGGATGCAACCACAACAAGGCTTTACACATCACCCTAGAATGCAAGGATGCTGTTCTATCACATGTACTGGTAGACACTAGGTCTTCACTCAATGTTTTACCAAAGAAAGCCTTGGTGAAGCTGGAGTATGATGGCTTGGCATTGCGTCCAAGTAATTTGGTGGTGAGAACGTTTGATGGCTCTAAGAGATCAGTGCTAGGTGAGATTGATCTGCCTGTGATGATTGGCCCCCAAACTTTTAAAATTACCTTCTACGTGATGGACATTCAGCCGGCCTACAGCTGTTTGTTGGGTAGACCTTGGATCCATGCCGCTGGCGCAGTTACGTCTACCCATCACCAGAAGCTGAAATTCGAGTGGGAGGGCCAGAAAATCACCATCTGTGGTGAAGAGGATATTTTTGTTAGCCATTTGGCTATGTACAAATATATTGAGATGGATGGAGAGATCCATGAAACCATGAGCCAGGGATTTGAAGCCCTGAACATTAATGAAGCATCTGCTGTACTTGGAACTTCCATGACATCTTATCAGCAAGCCAGGAAGGTTGTTGAGGAGGGGACTGCCCAAGGCTGGGGCAAGTTGCTGTCCGTGGAGAAGAAAGAGGACAGATTTGGGTTGGGTTACAAACCAACTCAACAGGATCGATTAGAGGCTGCTAAGAAGCCCAGTTTTATCAGTGGGGGTATGCTCACCCCTGATGCAGTGAACAACTTGGAAGATGAGTCGGAAGATGAGCGCAACCTGGAGAGCTGGATACGTCCAAGGATCCCGGGGAGCCGTATCTCAAACTGGTCTTCCCAGGAAATTATAAGGGTTACTCCTGCAGAGTAATTATTATTTCCTGTATTTTTAAAGCATGCATCAAGTCTTGCATCTTGCCCAAGATGACAAGACTCATTTTGTAATCGGGCCATCTTGTAATTTTGTGCAAACGGATCAATCAATGAATGTCGGACATCTTTTGCAAATGAGACTTTTTCTTTTATGCTCACTGTTTTTCGTTTTTCTTTTTGTACAAAAATAAAATGGCAATGTTTTCCAAAATGATAAACTTCATTTCACTTTTTTCTAAACAAAGATTAAAATCAATCACTAAAATGAACAATCTAAACCCTTGCAGAGAGTGCCTCTCAGACTGCACCGACAACAACACAGCTATGGCTTCGTATGACTTTGACAATCCAATCAATCAAGCTGATGAAGGGGTTGAAGAAGATTATGAGCTTCCTGAAGAGCTAGCCAGGTTGTTAAGGCAAGAGGAGAAGGTTATCACTCCTCATCAGGAGGAGATTGAAACGGTTAATCTTGGTACGGAAGAAGATGTGAAAGAAGTTAAAATCGGGGCCTGCCTACAAGACTCAGTGAAAGAACAATTGATTGATATGCTTCGAGAGTATGTGGATGTGTTTTCTTGGTCTTACCAGGATATGCCAGGGTTGGACACCGATATTGTCATGCACAAGCTACCTTTAAAAGAAAACTGCCCGCCAGTAAAACAGAAGTTGCGCCGTACTCGCCCAGATATGGCAATGAAGATAAAGGAAGAGGTACAAAAGCAGTGGGACTCCGGGTTCCTTGCTGTAACTAGCTATCCACCGTGGGTTGCTAATATAGTACTTGTGCCTAAGAAAGACGGCAAAGTGAGGATGTGTGTTGACTACCGGGATCTGAACAGAGCCAGCCCGAAAGATGATTTCCCATTACCTCACATTGATGTATTGGTGGATAATACGACTCAGTTCTCGGTATTCTCCTTCATGGACGGATTTTCAGGATACAATCAGATCAAGATGTCACCTGAAGACATGGAGAAGACAACTTTCATCACACCCTGGGGCACGTTCTGTTACAAGGTGATGTCGTTCGGACTGAAGAATGCTGGTGCAACCTATCAACGGGCTATGGTAACATTATTCCACGATATGATCCATAAAGAAATCGAATGTTATGTGGATGACATGATTGCCAAGTCCCTCACAGAGGAAGACCACCTGGTAAATCTGTTGAAGTTATTCAAGCGTCTGAGGAAGTACCAACTGAATTTGAACCCCAACAAGTGCACATTCGGGGTGCGATCTGGTAAGCTGCTGGGCTTTATTGTAAGCGAGAAAGGGATTGAAGTTGACCCTGATAAAGTCAAAACCATTCAAGAAATGCCTGCACCGAAGTCAGAAAAAGAAGTTCGGGGGTTTTTAGGTAGATTGAACTACATCTCAAGGTTCATATCTCACCTTACTGCAACCTGTGAACCCTTGTTCAAGCTGTTAAGAAAAGAACAGACGGTCAGGTGGAACGAAGACTGCCAGAGGGCTTTTGACAAGATTAAGGAATACTTACAGGAGCCTCCAATCCTTATGCCTCCAGTTGAAGGAAGACCTCTGATAATGTACCTAACAGTATTAGAAGAGTCAATGGGGTGTGTGTTGGGCCAGCATGACGAGTCTGGTCGAAAAGAGTATGCAATTTACTACCTAAGCAAAAAGTTTACCGACTGTGAACAGCGTTATTCACTGCTCGAGAAAACTTGCTGTGCTTTAGCGTGGGCTACTCACCGACTAAGACAGTATATGTTGACCCACACTACTTTATTGATCTCCAAGATGGACCCAGTTAAGTACATTTTTGAGAAGCCAGCACCTACCGGACGGGTTGCAAGATGGCAAATGATCCTCACAGAATATGACATCCAGTACACATCTCAGAAAGCCATCAAAGGCAGTGTATTGTCTGATTATCTTGCTGAGCAACCTATTGATGATTACCAGCCTATGAGATTTGACTTCCCTGATGAAGACATCATGTTCATAAAAGCAAAAGATCACGAAGAGCCTATTCACACTGAAGGGCCTAACCCGGAAGAAGAATGGACTATGATGTTTGACAGGGCTGTTAATATGAACGGCCGTGGTGTTGGTGCAGTACTCATTACACCTAAGGGAGTTCACATGCCTTTCTCGGCAAAGCTCACCTTTAACTGCACTAACAACGAAGCTGAATACGAAGCTTGTATTATGGGTCTTGAGGAAGCCATTGACCTCAGGATCAAGACATTGACTGTATTCGGAGATTCAGCTCTGGTAGTTAATCAAACCAACGGCAAATGGTACACACACCAGGATCATCTGATACCTTACAGGGATTATACGAGAAGGTTATTGACTTTCTTCACAACAGTCAAGCTTGAGTACATTCCCCGGGACGAGAATCAGTTCGCAGATGCTCTGGCTACCATTTCATCCATGATCAAAGTTCAAGCTGCCAACTTTGTACCTCGGATTTCAGTGTCCAGACTTGACAGACCGGCATATGTATTTGCAGCAGATGTTGCCAAAGATGATAAGCCTTGGTTCCATGACATTAAGTGCTTCTTGGAGGATCAAACATACCCACCTGGGGCATCTTCCAATGATAATAAGACTTTAAGAAGGCTCGCTGGTAGTTTCTTTCTGAACACTGACGGTTCCCTGTACAAGAGAAACTTTGATATGGTACTCCTCAGATGCGTTGATAGAACGAAAGCAGACTTATTGATGCACGAGGTGCACGAAGGATCCTTTGGTACCCATGCAGGAGGGCATGCTATGGCTAAAAAGTTGCTAAGATCAGGCTATTACTGGATCACAATGGACGCCGACTGTTGTGCCTACGCCAGAAAATGCCATAAATGCCAGATCTATGCGGATAAAGTGCATGTGCCTCCCAATCCTTTGAATGTGATGTCTTCACCCTGGCCCTTCGCCATGTGGGGCATTGATATGATTGGCAAGATTGAGCCAACTGCTTCAAACGGCCACAGATTCATCCTGGTTGCCATTGACTATTTCACCAAGTGGGTCGAAACAGCTTCATATGCAAACGTTACAAGGCAAGTGGTAGCCAGATTTCTGAAGAGAGATATCATCTGTCGATACGGAGTTCCCGAGCGAATCATTACTGATAATGGTTCCAATTTAAACAACAAAATGATGGCAGAGCTATGCCGGGACTTCAAGATCCAACACCACAATTCTTCTCCTTACAGGCCAAAGATGAATGGCGCTGTTGAGGCGGCTAACAAGAATATCAAGAAGATTGTGCAGAAGATGGTAGTCACCTACAAAGACTGGCATGAGATGCTACCGTTTGCCTTGCATGGGTACCGTACGTCAATCAGAACATCCACTGGGGCAACACCGTATCAACTTGTGTATGGTATGGAGGCAGTCCTACCAGTTGAAGTTGAATTACCCTCCCTACGGGTACTGATGGATGTTGAGCTAAACGAAGCAGAATGGGTCCGATCCCGATACGAGCAACTGAGTCTGATTGAAGAGAAAAGATTGGCTGCAATCTGTCATGGGCAGTTGTATCAGAAAAGAATGAAGAAAGCCTTCGATCAGAAAGTCAGGCACCGAGAGTACCAAGTAGGGGATCTTGTGCTAAAGAGAATCCTCCCTCCTCATACAGACTACAGGGGCAAGTGGACTCCAAACTATGAAGGACCATTCGTAGTAAAGAAAGTTTTCTCTGGTGGAGCACTGATGCTCAGCACCATGGATGGTGAAGACTTCCCGTCCCCTGTGAATTCAGATGCAGTTAAAAAATACTTCGCATAGAAAAATGACCCGCTGGACATAAAAACAGAATGTAAGTCCAGGCAAAAATAGGGCATCCCGGCGAGTCAAAAACAGAATAAAAGACTCGGGCAAAAATAAGGGAAAATAAACAAAAAGATGTACACCCGCTGAGTTGAAAAGCCGCATTGGACAACTCAGGCAAAAATGGGTATCCCGATGGATTGAAAACCCGAAAGGGCGATCCATGCAAAATAAGGGAATAAGCGAACAACTGCATTCTGAATTCATTTGTATCACTCACAACTTGGTAAGCTTCGAAAGGATCAAGCTTCTTTCAGAATCGGCCTTCTTCAGAAAGCAAGATGAGAAGAACGTCAAATGTCATACGAGTCATAGCAAAGGGGAAGCTCCTTAAAGCGTCGTCAACATTGCCAACATCTGGTTTCTCAATTTGTAACAATCTCTTCATTTTAGGGGATATGTTTCTTTGACTGTACCTTGCCAATTCAGGGCACACGAATCAATAAAATCAAATTTTCAGTCATGATTTGTCTCGTATATTTTATTTTTATTTGCAAAATGTCCGATGTCCTTAAGATACTGATTGCATAAATACAGATGCTTCTCTTAAAACACGTGCTTGCAGGAAATATACTTACTCCTGGGGGTGTCTAAACTCCTATGATGGAATCCGGTAAAGGATACCTCGGGATTGCTTGTGCATTTCTCTGTCTTTTTAGGATTGCAGGTATTCAAAGCACAGTATGGGGCATGAAAGCTTCATCCTAGTGAGCTGACAAATCATTATCCACTCAGTCTTAACTCCGGAGGTGCTTTCTCCCCAGCTGAGTTGCCATTTATTGTTTCTCCCCAGCCGAGTTGCCTTGTGCTTCCTCCTCAGCCAAGTGCAAAAGCCAGGGAACCATCTCCCCACAGAGCTCTAGCCTCTATCCAGAAGAGCAACGTCTGAAGATCTCACAACAGAGTGAAGCAAGCTTCTACAAACCCCAGTTGGGTCCCTCATTACTGAGATAGGTCTATCAGTGACCTATATCCCCAAGCAGAGTCCCATATGCCAAGGATCTCATCCCCAGCTGGGATGTTCACTTCAAGCAGATCAGCCGGAGATCTTTCGCAGCAGCGGGATCCGAATCCCGGATCGGTACCTTTGCATAATCATAGCATTCGCATCATATTCACCCCACAAAGCGTAGCATTCCGTCTAATACGGAGCATTACGGCAAAAATCAAACATATTGCATAATCATAAGCCATGTTCTGAATAATGACAATCCATCAACAATATACAGAATGCTCCCCAGATTCCCCGGCAGAGAGCCCAAACTTTTCTCTCACAAAACAAATATATATCCCTCCTGACACCCGTCCGTGTCATATCCCCAGTAGAAAGCCAAAGCGTCCCCTTTGCACTCGCAGATACATATATATATATATATATATATATATATATATATATATATATATATATATATATATATATATATATATATATATATATATAACTTTCTTGACATCCGTCCGTGTCACTTTCCCCAGCATAATTACCTAAACACTTTGTAAAGCATACTTGTTTATACTATGTTTTTCTCCTTTTAACACTCGTCCGTGTCACTCTCCCCAGCAGGTTAAGTACCCGTCTATACACCACTCATACTTATTACTCTTATTTCACTTATACAGATACTCGTCCGTATCTTGTATACACCACTTATACCCTCTCAGATTCGACACTAGTCCGTGTTCTTTGTTAACCAGTTGGTACTCGTTCGTACCATCATCTCAGAACATGCGTCAAGCGTTTGTTTCTACCTGATACTCATAGTCTTAGGGATGCTCGTCCGCATCTTTAAATCCATACACTGTGTCAAACACTCTTGTCTTCTTGAATTTAGACACTTGTCTGTGTCTACTATTCTCCGGAAGAGTCCCTCAGAATCAACACTCGTTCGTGTTCTTTGTTAACCAGTTGATACTCGTCCGTATCATCATCTCTGAACATGTGTCAGTATTTGTTTCTACCCGATACTCGTCCGTATCGTAGTCTTAGGGATGCTCGTCCGCATCTTTAATCTATACACAACGCCAAAACACTTATACCTTTCTTGAATGTAGACACTCGTCCGTGTTTACTATTCCCCAGTAAGCCGCCAGCAAAGCAAAACTCCTTTTCTATCTGACATTTGTCCTATGTCATGATAAACCCTGAGAGCAGCCGTACCCTGCTAGGTGATCGTCCTTCACCTCTTGATGATCGTCCTTCATCATGCTCATCCGATGGTCGTCCCCATCGTTGACCTTTTATCCGACATTCGTCCTATGTCGTGATATTTAGCAGCCGTCCCCTGCTAGGTGATCGTCCTTCACCTTTTGATGATCGTCCTTCATCATTTTATCTGATGGCCGTCCCCATTGTTGATCTTGTTATCTGACATTCGTCCTATATCATGATAAACCTTGAGAGCAGCCGTCCCCTGCTAGGTGATCGTCCTTCACCTCTTGATGATCGTCCTTCATCATGCTCATCCGATGGTCGTCCCCATCGTCGACCCTTTTATCCGGCATTCGTCCTATGTCGCGATATTTTCGGCAGCCGTACCCTGCCAGGTGATCGTCCTTCACCTTAGATGACCATCCCTCATCTTATCCCCATCAGAGCAGTCGTCCCCTGCTAGGTGATCGTCCTTCACCTTTGATGACCGTCCCTCATCATTACTTCATTTATTCTTTAACCCGATGGCCGTCCCCGTCGTGGTCCCTTTTCCTTTTCCTGATGATCGTCCTCCATCAGTTTAGCCCGATGGTCGTCCCCCATCGTTGTTTGCAGTACCTTGTGAACCTGGTGACCGTACCTCATCATTTATGTTTACCTTTAATCCCCAGAGAATCTTATAGCTTTATTTTGATGGCCGTCCCCATCATAATCTTTTATATCCCCAGCATGTCGGCCGTCCCCGTCATTGCCCTTTCCCCAGCAGTCGTCCTCTGCTCGACGGTCGTCCCCCGTCGCTCGCACTTTTTATTAATACTTATTTTCTTTTACAAATCTATATCCCTTTTCTTCTTCATTCTGTGAGTGCAAATTTTGGACTGTCTTTGGTATTCAACCACAAGTTATCTTGTTTGCCTGTTAAGCCGTCGCTTACATCCTGCACAGCTAACTCATGTTTGAATAGGGGCAGCTGTAAACACCCCAAATTTGCCCTCACCCATTCACACCATGGCTTGTGATCATTTCATATGCGTAAATCCAATCATAGCATCTCATATCACATTCTTGATCCACTGCATTGTTTCAAAGTCATCTGCATCTAGGGTTTGTGATCTGAGCAATTCAAGAGCTTCTTGAGCCACTCCAAAGGTCATCAATCACCTCAAAGGGGTCCATGTGTGTTCAAGCATCATATCATATCCCCTCAAAGTCAAGAATGTCAAAAGAGTCACAAGAACTGAGAATGGCATGGAAGCAGAGCCAGGTTTGACTGCACAGATGACCTAGAATTAGGGTTTTGGTTTCAGAGGCCATAACTCCAAATTTTTTGGTCATTCTTGTTTCTATTAGTCTCTATATGGTATAGGGATCATGCATATCAATTTTCATGAAGAAATTTCATGGGGAAGTCATCTGATCAAGAGTTGACTTTTTGAGCAAGTCAGTGCAAAATCAGGGTATCTGAGGCCCACAATGACCCAACCAAAGGGTGTTCTTCATCATTTTGATTGAGTGTGATCTTTATTTGATCATAGAAGATGTTAGAAGTTCACAAAATTGGAGAATTTCAAGTCATTTGCAAAGTTGACTTTTTGGGAAAGTTGACTTATAATGAAAATTGCCATTTTGGGAAACTTTTTCAACCCTTGCTTTTTGATTCAAAAATGCTTCAAATGGAAAAACTTTGGTCATGAAAGTTGTAGAATGGATCATTCCCTTTTCAAAAAGTACAAGAACTCATTCTAATTCATTTTGGATCAAAAGTTATGGCTTGTCAAAGTTGGGAAAAATCACATAATTTCAAGTTTTCCACCAAAGAGGCAAATTTGCAAAATCACTTGCCAAGGCAAATTGTGCTATCAAATGGACTTCTAATCTTCATACAAACATGAACCATGACCTAAAAGTCAGATTGCATCAAAGGATCACTCATTTTCATGACTTGAGGAACAAGAAATTTCAAAGGGGCCAAGGATGAAACAAGTTGCAAAAGCTCACTCAAACCCTAGTCCACTTGCTTGCTGACTTCACAAATGATCCTAAGGCTCTCCACACTTCTTGCTGCGCAGGACACCCCATTTGTCCTTGGCTAGCTATGAGCTCATACCTCTCTTACACAAAGTTTGACATTTTGGCCAAAGACCCATACCAATCACCATAGGCCACCAACAACTCTCTGACCTATCACCTTTTGATACATGGACCAAAGCCAGCATAACACACCACACACTTCAAGCTGAAACACACTCCAAGCCATAGTTATCAAAATCTCTCCAACTTGCATTTTCATTCGAAACACTCAGCACAGCCTTCAAACAAAAAAACAAACTTCACCATTGATCTTAAGAGGTTCCACTGATCACAAACCACCCATCACCATAGCCTGAAACTCACTGAAACCAAAATACGATTTATGCCCCTCCTTGAGCAGAACCTCAGCAATCTTTCAAACCAACCATTATAAACTTCAAACAAGCATTGAAAGCTTCTCAGGAGGTCCATTGGAGTGGATTGGAAGCAAGAAACTGGCCAGAAAGTCCCTGATTTGAAAGCTTCGATTCAGGTAGCCATGGAAATTCATTTTTCCATAACTCTTTTCTCTTGTTTCTAAGTTGATCTACATGCTTCCCTGAGTTCACTGAACATTTTATTTTTGAAAATGATTAAGATTTGAGGTTGTATGCTTGATCTGAAAGTTTGCCCGTAAACTTGATTTCTGTTTGTTCTTCATGATTCACGAAAAAGAAATGAATTTTGTTGCTGGATTGTTGTTTAGGGTGTTTAGTTGAGTTGATCTGGAGAGTTTGGCATGATTTAGTGAAGATTTGAAAGAGTTTGGTTGAAGGTCTCGCCGGAGAAGTAGACCGGAAGTCTTCTCCGGCCACCTGAAACTCATTAGGGTTAATCTGTGTAATTATGAGAGTTTGAATTATGGCCCTTGGATGCGTTGACCCGCGCGCGTTTGGATGCTCAGGATTTCACCATTTTGCCCTAATCCTCATTTGACTTTTTTTAAATCAGTTTAATTAATTTTAATTGGAAATTAACTCAGTTTGAATCCTAGCCGCAGGATCTGGCGCGCAGTCTTTCCCTCCTTCCTGAGTTTAAATGCTGACCTCTGGATGTGCATACTTTCATTTTAATCCAATTTTATTTTCATTTGTTTTCTACAATTTATTAAAAATAGTAAAACATCTTTAAAAATTCTGAAATTTTTTGTCAAAGGTTCAATTAATTTTCAGAAACCAAAAACATTTTTATTTTTATTTTTTGCATTAAAAATATTTTTAAATCATTTAAAAGTTTATTTTTAATTAATTAATGAGAATTAATTAATTAAAAATACTTTTAAGTATTTAAAAATCACAAAAAAAATCATGAAACATTTAAAATCATTTAGGAACATTGTCCAACTCTCAAACCAAATTTCTTTTTCGATCTTGATGTCTTTTGACAATTTTCCATGGAATTAATTTCATTTCAAGGCATTATTTTGATCCAATCTTCAAAAATTCATTTCTGTCTAGCCTTTAAGAGTTGGACCTTGATTCTTCTTGCATTGCATCTTGTATAGCATGTAGTTTAGAGGATTAAATTGGCATGAATTGATCTTGCATTTCTTATTTGTTTGACATTTTTCTTGACAAGGTACCTTAAAACCCTAGCAACCTTAGGAAATTCATAACTTACACTAGGTTAAGAATTGGGTCCTCTCCTTTGGGCAGTGAGTTTGTATAGGTTTAGGGTTCCTTTGAATGCATTTTCAAATTTTTACCTTGATGTTTGCTTCTGGTTTTGATTTTTGTTTTGTGTATTGATCATAAACCCTAATTTGGGCTTTCATTTGCATCCATCTTCCATTTGCTTGCATACCATGGCTTGCCATGACATTTTGTGCATCCATTTGATTCATAATACATCTTAGGACATATTAGAATCATGTTTGATCATTGCATCTTTCATTTGCCATGTTGTATGTCATTTGCATTCCATAACTTTTCATGTATGTTCATGGTTCTAAGCATGTTTCTCTTGCATCCATATGTTTGAATGATCATTCCCATGCCTTGCCTCATATGTGCATCATCTCTTAGAATCATTAGCATCATATTCATGCTTCTGGTTTTGGTTTGCATCATCCCATTTCATCTCATTTTGCATTGTATCCCTTTCACTAACTTTTCAGGTGGTAAGTTACTTTGAGAAGTGAATTTGCCTTCACTTCTCACAATCTCTTTTCATTCCTCTTATGCATCATTGCTGCATTTTGTCTTGTGTTTGAGATTGAGCTTGCTCTTTCTTCTTCATCTTACTTTCTTTCTTCAAGTGACTTGTCTTCTTAAATGAAGCAAGTTACTTTGCTTCTCTTTGCTCCTTTCATCTGCTTCCTGGTGGTTTCTCTGAAGATCTTTCTTGTAAACCTCACAAACCCTAGGAACAACCAAGCATGACAATAATTAGGGTTTGATTAGTCCCCCCCATTAGTTTTACCTTTGTGTCATCATTGAGTCTTCTCCTCTCACCTCATAATCAGGGACTAAACCATAAAGGTTTTAAGGCTTTGTGATTAAGCTTATGCCTGCATCCTTCTATTAGGATGGAGTGTATAACTTTAATCCTAAGTGTTAAACCCTTAATGTGTTTAAATCCTTTAATCAACTCACTTAATAATCATCAAGACATCAAGCTTGTAACTTGGGCCTTGCATTAGGGTTCTAATTCTTCCTTAATTGGTTAAGAAGGACTAACCCTAGTGTTAATGGACAAGTCCCCCTCAAGTTGTCTTACAAACCCTAAAAATCACTTCATCATCTTATCATTAACTAAAATCCACTTAATAAAGGCTTTGTTTTGTCATGGGTTTAATCCCTAATCATGGATTAAGTTGAGGAGTTTTCCTCAGCTTAAACATTCTCATCTATTATCCTTCTATTAGGATGGTGTAATGAGTCTGTTTAATCCCGGATTATGGCTTAATCTCATTACTTAACACTAAACAAAAAACACTAAAAACATCTAAATAATCACAAGTAGGTTAATGATCTTAATCATATATCATGGTGATTAAGTGTGAGAAGCTGACTTCACACTTAAGGTACTCTCATTACCCCTAATCAGAGGGAAGATGTGATGAGTATACTAAATTCATTGGTTTAGGCTTAAGCTCATTAACTTATGACAAACTTTCAAAAGCAATAAAAGACTGAAAATACAAAAACCAACAATAATCGTCTCCTTCGGGATTCTTTTCTCATCACACTCACTCATAAACGAGAACTCGCTTCTTCCGTCTAATGCAAGACAGTTTGCACCTGAGCCAGACAGGTCATACACTTGAGCATAGACAAGCAAGCAGTTCATCAGTCAATTTATCTTTCAGTCTCTTTGGGTCGAACTATGGTGTTCTGACTTCCTCATTGCACGAGAGGATACGTAGGCATAACTTAACAGTTATCGAACAAAAGTCTCTGTATATTCCCCCTCTTTCTAGCCTTATTCTTTTAGCCTCATTATCATGAGCATTTCATTATGTCCTTACACCGACACTGTACATACTACACTTCACACTTCTTTTACACAGACACCTGTACATCCCATTCCAGCTCTTTTATACACAAATTGCACTGACACTACCCCTTTAAAACACAAATCTTTTAAGCGTAGATCCCGTCGAGTACGGCGGACAATCTGGGTGCTAATACCTTCCCAGGTTGTAACCAACCCCCTTTCTCAGTCTCTCTGGTTCGCAACTGTCTTATCCATATCTTTCTAGGTTTATGTAGCATTACCTTTCCTTCGGGATAAAAATGCCTAGCTGGCGACTCTTTTCCTTCTCTTGAGTTCACTCCTGTGTGTTCTCATTCCCTCTTTCGCCGACCGTTCGCGTCTGTACCCCTTATGGCCAGGTTGTCATTTTGGTGGGAGCGACACCTTGCAAACCAAAGATCTGGGTCCGGAAGTCGGTTACGAATTGAGAAGGTATTAGCACCCCAATTCGTCCGCCGTACCCGACGGGATCCACGCTTATAAGTCTGTTTTCAAAGGGTGAGAAATAATATGATGTTTGAATGAAAGAATGATTATCTGAAATGGAATGGAAATGAGAAAATAAATGGAATTGACAAATGGAAAGAAAGGGAAAAATGTAGGGAAAATAAGGATTGTGCTCGAATGGGCCCTACCCTACTGCCTACGTACCTCATCGGGATAAATGAGGATCAGAGACGCCGTAGTTCGTCTAACTAAGATTGAAACTTGTTTGTGTTTTTTAAGATGACGTTGCCATAGCTCTAGCCCAGGTGTTACCGGCTCTGACTCGAGGGTGTTTACCGTGTCGCTGTTTGCACTGTCGAGACAAGTCACATTCGTCCGCAAGGAGTATAAGATGAGAAAAGAAGACGTGATATCTTGGTTTGTTGTCTTTTAGAAGAAGTGTTTTGAGTTTGTGTTTATTGTATGTACAACACTAAAGACTATGACACAGGAGTGAATACTTTCCAAGATCGCCCCCAATGGAACATTTGTAAAGCATCCTAGAAGAGTGGAGGAGACCTCCCCTAACCATTTCCCGTATAGCTTAAGTCTCGTGGCACATTGTACACATTTTCCTTTATTAAGTGTTTTTGATTTTCTTTTAAAGATGAGAAGTGAGACTCAAGTTGAGAAAGGAAAACTTCTAAGGGAAACTAGACTTACCCTAAGTTAGTTGTGTTTGAAGATAACCTATGGTTAGTGAGGTTTGAAAGATTAAATCTACCTAAAGATATTAGACTAGAAATGCAAGTATAAAAGGCAATAGTGAACAATATGGTCCTGTTGCACCCCAAAATTTGCCCTCACAAAACAAGACTTTGTGTGCTAAGAGATTCACAAGGTTCACAAGATTCACAAGACCTCTCATGAAGTTCACAAGGTTCACAAGACATCTTATGAGGTTCACAAGACATCTTATGAGGTTCACAAGACATCTTATGAGGTTCACAAGGTTCACAATTAGTCAGAAGATTTGACAATTCCCTCAGACAATGCATCCTCCTAAGTAGTGCATCCAAAACTAGGGTTTTGACTTTAATCAGGCTAAATGGACTTCCAAGACTTCAATTGAGCTTCATAACATCTTATATGTGTTTAAGAATCCCCATGACAAGTTTCAAGACTTTTCCCAAAGGTTTGCTCAGTCAGATGATCAGATAAGTCAAAATCAGTCAAAGCAGTTAAAAAGTCAAACTGAGGTCAACTGTGGTCAAACAAAAGTCAAACTTCATGATTTTTTGCCAACATCAAGTATATGAAGTAAAATTCATCATTTTATCAAGGGTTGATCATGACTCATCAAGGAGATTTCAGATCATCAAGAATCAGGAGTTTCTAAATTAGGGTTTCCTCAGGAAAAGTCAACTGAACTTTGACCAGCCATAACTTTCACATGCTTCATCAAATATTTCCCATCCAAAGCTCATTTTTAATGAAATTGAATTCTCTACAACTTTGTGTCTCACAAGCCAAGCCCAAAAATGCTTCATTTGGAAGGTATGAGCTAAAACATTATAGGTCCTTTTGAAAGTCAATAAAAAGTCAACAACTTCAAAAGGGCATAACTTGAGAATAGTAAAAGATATGGACATGAAACCAATGGGGTTAGTTAGAGGACTATTTAAGCTTTCCAAAATGTCCAAGAACACCCTCATATCATTAAAATTGAAGGATTTGTGCCCTTGCAAAGTTGGGAAATTTTTGGGTGGTTTATGAAGAAAATAGGGTCTTAAAACCATAATTCTTCAAATGGGCTGAACTTTTTGTGACCCAAGGTGTTCCATGACATCATGCACGAAATTTATTTAATATTTTCATAATTTTATTTTATTTATTATGATTTTTTATATTAAAAATCATTTTAAATTCAAATAAAATATAAAATATGAAGATTTAAAATATATTTTGATTTTAGAAAGTCATAAACATGAATTGGATTAGATTGATATGCAATTTATGGTGAAAAAGTCCAAACAACCATTCAATTTTTTGACCTAGTTTCATCCAACTATAAGTATACAAACCACACAAATGCATAGGACACGAAATTGCTGCCTCAAGAGTAAGTTTCCACTTTCAAAAATTCACCAAAAACTTCAATTCGGATTCTTCATTACCAAGCCTTTCAAGGTATTTTAAGGACACTACAAGCTTCATTAAGCTTCCCTGAATCAAAACCACCTATTACATGCCTTTGAATCATGCCATATCGCACAACCCGAATACATTTTCTCTTATTATTTTTGATTTTCGATTCCACACTTTTATGCATCCTCAATTAATTCTAATGATTGTTTTTTGTTTGTAATGACCTAAGCAAGCTTTCTGGATAATTGGATTGAAGAATAATGACATGAATCGTACATAGCCATTGTTAGGGTTTCGGCCAAGCTTTAGAGTTTCTTGATTCATCAAAGATAAATGAATTCTGGAAACGTGGTTGTGTTGTGTGAACCTTGAGGATCATGATTCACTGATTAATTTTGAAAAATTGTACTGTTTTGTTGATGTTCCAATTTCGTAGGTTTTCTGTATTATGAAATTTGCAGGAAAGTTCGTGGGTAAATTCGCAAGAAATCTCGCAGGAAATATGAAGAAGATGAAGGCCTTTGGCGCGCTGGCTGGAATTCAAATATTGTCTTAATATTTTATTGTATTGTTGTTGGTTTATTTCACAGAAGCATGCTTGGCCCAGTGGTGATGGATGCGCGTATATTGGTTCATGGCTTGGGTTCGATCCTGGAGGGCAGCATTCTTTTTGCTTCATTTTCTCATTTATTCACAGGACTTAATATATTATTGTTTGTAATGGTTATATAAACAGGTGCGCCCTTCTGGCTGGATGGTTGGAGTGTGTGTTTGTTTGGTTGAGGGTCCTGGGTTCGAATCCCCCCAGGCCCTTTTTGTGTTATTTTTTGTTTTGTTGTAATTTTTACAGGATGTGAAACAAAAGCATGTGGACGTCAGTCTCTATCACTAGTGCACGCTGGCCTGGATGGTTTTGTGACTTGCATATGAGGTAGGGGACCTGGGTTCAAATCCCAGGTCCTTTCTTTTTGAGCAATTTTCCATATTTTCTTATTTTTATTTCATTATACTATTTCTATTTTATTTAAAATTGATTAATATAAATTATAAAAACATATTTTCTAATACTATTAAAATATTTTTGTATATGTATTCCTAAAATTTTTTTTATTTTATTTCATGATGTATATATAATTTGTAAATAAATTGATTAATTTTGTAAATTAATAAGTAAAACCCTAATATTTTCATAAACCCTAATTTAATATGATTAACCCTAATAATATATTTTTTCTAAAAACCCTAATTATTTTATATAAATGTTAATTATGTTTCTTTATTTTTATTATTTGTTTATATTATCATTATTCATAGTTTTATATAAATCATGTAAATAATTTTAGGTAATGTTTAAACCAATTAAAAACTCCTAATTTAATCTTATAAATATAATTTACTTTTATAATATGTTTATTTAATTACAATTAACCGTTATTTTTATAACATGTACATAATTAAATCTTTATAATAATTAGTATATAATATGAATTGTTTATTTTTCTTCTTAAAATCTTAAAAAATAATCATTTATTAAAAATTGAACTATTGATTTATTATTCATTATTATGCTAATTTCTTTATTTTTATTCTTATTTATTTTATTACTAACCCCATTTATTTATATATTATATGGTTTTTTATTATTATTATTGTTACTAACCTAATTATTTATTATTATTTATTTGCTTATTTTAATTATTATTATAATGTAATTGTATCCCATATGTAATAGTTGTAGTAATTTTTATTATTTATTTTTAAATGCTATGGTTAGTAAAATAGGGAGTGAAAGATATGTTTGTATTTAAAAATTGAAATTAGATCATTTAATCTTAAAGATAAATATTTAAATTGGTACACTCACACACGTAAGTCGATCTTGGATCGCCATCTCACTTCTTAAGGGTTACCTCTCAAGTTGCCTAAACAAAAGGTCAAGTAGGGTGTATAAAGCAAAGTCCCTCATCTTATATCATCTAGTCCCTTAAACAGATAAAAAGATCAAGTCCCTTCGAATGTTGCCTTCGTAATGATCTTGTCCCTTTCGAATAAAGATGATAAGTCCCTTCGAATTGCTTATACACCTCACAGTTGCCTAAATAACAGATGTCCCTTCACTTGTCCCTCACATCCAAGGTAATGACTACCTGTTCCTTAATAATAGGGATAGTCTTACCATTTAAAGGATTTAAGAACAGAAAAGACTTAACTTAGGGTAGGTTCCTCTTATGTACTTGCTCACTTTTCAAAAACATTTCAAACACTTCACATTTTGTTCAAACAAATTTTCAAAACGAAGGCTTTATATATATCCGTACATGGATCATTATAAAGTACTTAAGAAAATTTCTATTCACACACTTCACATTTCAAAAACAGTTTAAAGTGAGCTAAGTAACTAAGAGCCCATGGATAACCATGGATGTAAAGGGTGCTAACACCTTCCCTTTACATAACCTACCCCCCGAACCCAAAAATCTTTTAAAAGGTCTTTCCTGTTCTTTTATGCCTTTCCTTTGGATAAAATAAAAGTCGGTGGCGACTCTTGCTATCCGCAACATAACTAAAGTCAGTTTTCCCACCGTGTTACAGAACTGGCGACTCTGCTGGGGATTTAATAAAAGAGGGGTACCCTTAGGAATTAGATCACTTTAAAATTGTTTGCCTTGTTTGCTTTATACTTATCTTGTTGGGTGCTCTTATGTGTGAAAGATCCTAACCCGGATCTAGTGTACCTTAGGTAAATGGCAATAGACCAAGGAAACTGTACGGCGTATACCGATATGGTTGATCTGGTGGCCATAGTTAGTGTGACTTCTTGGTTGGTGCTTATGTTCCTTAAGTCAAGTTGAGGATAATATGAGGTTGCCATATGTTGTCAATGCACTAACTAACTTTTAGAACCCTAGTCATCCCATCTTGGCCTTTAGAAAAGTAGTGAGGTAACCGGCTTTGGTGAAGACTGAAGTTGGTTGATACTCGATACTACGCTCATTGAGATTCTAAACTTGGAGGGTTTTGGTTGGCAAGTAAGTTGCCTACTGAACAACCACCCTTGTGAAGGATCAATGATATTGAGATCCCTTAGAACCTGGTTACTTTATAGGACAGGATGAACCATCTAAACTTCAGGGGAGGGTACTTGCCTTTGAACCTCATGCAAGCCTTTAAACCTAGGGCTATTGTGTGACTTGTTTGTGTGTGCCACATGTTTGTGATTGAGCATAACATCATAGCATCATCATGCATCATAAGCATATCATTTTCACTAACCATTTCAAGGACCAAAGGATTTATCTTTGTTCTTTGTTGCAGGTCATGGCTTCTGCTCGTAGAAACACTATCAGGATCAACTTTGTAGGCATACCTCCTAAGCTTAAGGAGTTGGTTTCTCAAGTGTCTGAAAACTCCCAGTTCATCAAGAGACATGGTCACCTATTGGATCTAATCACCTCAGGGTTCATTGAAGACATGATGAGTGTCCTGTTTCAGTTCTTTGATCCTAAGCACCATTGCTTCACATTCCCCGACTACCAGCTGGTTCCTACCATGGAGGAATTCTCCAAACTTCTGGGTATACCTGTACTTGATCAGAAACCATTCACAGGCTTGGAAAAAGAGCCTAAACCTGAGGTTATTGCTGCAGCTCTACATCTGAAGAAGTCTGACATTGTTCTAGAAACGAGAAGCGGAGTTAAGGGTATTCTTGCTAAGGTGTTGATAGAGAAAGCTCAAGTGTTCTTAAAGGCTATGAGCTATGATGCTTTTGAGGAGATATTAGCCTTGCTGATTTATGGCTTAGTATTATTCCCTAATCCTGATCAGTTCATAGACGCTCATGCCATCAATATATTTCTGAGTCACAATCCAGTGCCTACATTACTTGGAGACATCATGCATTCTCTTCATACTCGTACTACAAAGGCACGAGGAACTCTGATGTGCTGCATACCTTTGCTATCTAGGTGGTTTATTTCTCACCTTCCTCGCTCAGTGATGAAGAATGAGCAAGGGTTCAGGTGGTCCAAAAGGATCATGTCACTTTCCCATTCAGATATCCATTGGTGCTCCAGATCTATGGAGAATGTCACTATCATTGACCGTTGTGGGGAGTTTCCTAATGTTCCACTTCTAGGCATAAGAGGAGGCATTACTTACAACCCTTCTTTAGCTTTACGACAGTTTGGTTACGCTCTGAGTGATGGTCCTCATGACATATTGATTCAGGGTATTGTGTTTGACTACGACAACGATTTGCAAGGTTACCGTCAAAGGTTCATATGAGCATGGGGAAAAGTGAACAAGGTTGACAGCAAGACTCTGGAGCCCAAGTACACTATTCCTATGGAAGCTTACCTCAGATGGGTGCGATCTCGTGCTCAGACTCTTATGATGCCATATCCTGCCGTCCTGCCAGTTACTATGGAGCCTGTTGCTGAAGGGGATACTTCTTATACCATCCTTCACCCAGACATGCCCACTAACATGGAAGACTTACAGAGATCTTGGATTCAGTTGAAGGAGCAAAGGGATACTTTCGAGGCTCATTACAAAGCAAGCCAAGAAAGAATCCTGGAACTAACAAAGCAACTTCACGAGGAGCAGAATCTCAAATCATACCTCAACACAAAGAGGAAACGTCCATGGGAGACTTAAAACCCCATCTTTTGTATTTATTTCATTTCATTTTTATTGTAAGCCCAATGGGCAAACAAATTTATTACTAATAAAATTTTACTTTCTTGGTTGTTTAAGCAAATTTAAATCCTGCGGTCCTTGAAAACATTGCATGTGCATTTACATACCATGTCATTGCATCACAGGTTTCTTATGCGCATGTTTCTTATCTTCTCGCTGTTTATTTCAGCAATGGCTCTTGAACAAACAGTCAAAGATCTTCAGGCACAAAATGCACAGTTCCAAGAGCTGATCCTGAACTTGTCCAAGGGGAAAGATGAATTGAAGACACTACTGGCCAAGAAGACTAAGAAGACTAGAAGGTCAGGAGGCCTCATCAACATGGGAAGAAGGTTCAGAGGTCCTGTCAAGACCAAGGAACAGGTTGAAGATTATGAGTATGAGGAGTCTGAGAAAGAGGGAGGCAGTCTCCATAATACAATGGGGGGTTCTGATTCTGAAGCTAACTACTATCATGAGCCTAATGAGGATAAGTTCAAGATGCTGGTGGATAGAATGGATGCTATGGAATTGCAAAAGTCTTCTGGGCTGGATTTTGAAGACCTGAGTTTGATATCTGGGGTGGTTATACCCATTGGTTTCAAGGTTCCTACTTTCGTAGTTTATGATGGTGTCTCTTGTCCCAAGCTGCATCTGAGGTCTTATGTCCGGAGAATCCAACCCAATACTGCTGATAAGAAGTTGTGGATCCATTTCTTCCAAGAGAGCTTATCTGGAGCTCAATTGGAATGGTACTATCAGTTGGAGAGTGTCAATATCCGTGATTGGAATGATCTTGCTGAAGCCTTCTATAAGCAATATCAATACAATGCTGATCTAGCCCCTACTCGCATGTGTAACACGGTGGGAGAACTGACTTTAGTTAAATGTTGTGGATAGCAAGAGTCGCCACCGACTTTTATTTTATCCAAAAGGAAAGGGCATAAAAGAACAGGAAATACCTTAAAAGATTTTTGGGTTCGGGGGGTAGGTTATGTAAAGGGAAGGTGTTAGCACCCTTTACATCCATGGTTATCCATGGGCTCTTAGTTACTTAGCTCACTTTAAAATGTTTTGGGAAGTGTAGTGTGTGATTAAAAAATTTCTTAAGTACTTTATAATGATCCATGTACGGATATATATAAAGACTTTGTTTTGAAAATTTGTTTGAAAATGTAAAGTGTTTTGAAATTTTTTGGAAAGTGAGCAAGTACATAAGAGGAACCTACCCTAAGTTAAGTCTTTTCTGTTCTTAAATATCCTTTAAATGGTAAAACTGTCCCTATTATTAAGGAATAGGTAGTCATTACCTTAGATGTATGGGACAAGTAAAGGGACATCTGTTTATGTAGGCAACTGTGGGGTGTATAAGCAATTTTGGAGGGACTATCATCTTTATTCGAAAGGGACAAGATCATTACGAAGGCAACATTCGAAAGGGACTTGATCTTTTATCTGTTAAGGGACTAGATGACTTTATTTTGAGGGACTTTTGCTTTATACACCCTACTTGACCTTTTGATTAGGCAACAATGAGAGGTATCCCTAAGGAAGTGAGATGGCGATCAAAGATCGACTTACGTGTGTGAGTGTACAATTTTAATATTTATCTTTAAATTTAAATGATCTAAATTAATTTTAAATTACAAGTATATTTAGACTCCCTATTTACTAACCATAGCATAAAATATAAATAATAAACATTATAATTAAATATTACACCAAGGAGCAATTACATAATAATGATAAAAGCAATTTAAATAAATAAGCAAAATAAATAAGTAATTATAATTTGGTTAGTGAAAATAATAATAATGACAATTTAAAGATAAATGGGGTTAGTAATAAACAAATAAGAAAATATAATAGATAATATAAACAAAAATATTAAAAGATCAAATTTTATATAAGCAATTATTTAAGATTAATAAGAAAATATGGACAATTATATTAATTATAAAGTTTTAAGTTATTTGTAAATTATATATAAAAAAATAAGTTAATGATAAACATATTATAGAAATAAAATATAAATACAAAATTAATTTAGCAATTTTTAACTATTTCTAAACATATATTAACAATCATTTAAATGCAAAAATTAAAAATATAAACAATTTATGTCATATTTACATATTATAAAAATAGGATTAATTATGATTATATTTACAAAGTTTAATTATATTAAATAAAATATATACATGATTAAATAAAAATGTGATCATACAATTATATTTACAAATTTAAAGATTATAATAAAATTATATTTTTAATAGTAGTAAATTATGGTTTGATTTAAAAAAAAATATTAAGATTTATTTACTAATTAAAATATAATTAGGGTTTTAGAAAAATATTTTTGATTTTATGAAATTAGGGTTAATATATTATTTAATCTAAATACAACTAATTTATTTATACAAATCAAATAACATTAATAATAATAAAATAGTTTGAATAATAAAGTTTTAATTTTTGAAAATACAAATTTAGAATTTATACAAGAAATAACATACATTTTATTATGTTTTTTTTTAACATTTCATAATTTATTAAATCAATTAAATAAACAAGAATGAGAATTAATTAAAACAAGAAGAAATAGGGATCAAAAAACTTACCTGGGCTGGGAATTGAACCCAACCCCTTTTGCTTCCAGGAACTCTAAGCCAGCAACATCCGCCACTAGGCCAGCACGCGCAGGTGACCAAGGGAGAGGTAACATTGGTTTTGTTATTGACTCTTGAAAATCAAAGAAAAAGAAAGAAAAACAAAAGGCCTGGGGGGATCGAACCCAGGACCTTCAAGCATCACACAAACACCTTAACCATTCCAGCTGGGAGAGCGCACCTGTCCATAATCTCACCACAATTCATAATATAATAAACTTGCTAATTGAGTGAAAAAAACAAGAAAAAGATGGTTTGGTCCAGGAATCGAACCCAGACCCTTCAGCAATACACGCGCATACACAACCAACTGAGTCAGCCAACATTTGTGAAATAATATCAAAACAAAACAAACAAATATTATATTCAATTTTTAAAATATGAAATTCGCGCGCAGGGTTCTTCTTCTTCCTCATATTTCCTGCGAAAACACCTACGAATACACCTGCAAATTTTCCTATGAATTCTCACTTTCAAGAACCTGCGAAAATTGTATCTCTCACAATGTGTAAAATTTCATCAAATTAAACATACAAACATGATCCTTGCAGTGAATACAGTCCAGCCATGGTTTTAGTAGTCATTTATATTAGGTATTTCATGAACCCCTAATTTGAAAGCTCTAACCCTAGCCATGGCAATTTTCGATTCAAGCCATGAAACTTTGAGTTAAATGTCCAGAAACATTCCTTGTATCATAACAAACACAAAACAACAGTCAAATATGATTAATCATGAGTAAATTTGTAAAATCGAAAAATTGTTAAATGAGCATGAACATGGATTCGGTTTGCATGAATGAGGATGTTTCAGATGTTGTTTATGATCCAAATACGTTCAATGAACATCATAGAACATGTTGCAATGCTCAAAATTCATTGAAACTCCCTCTACCTTGAAATCCGAATGTGAATTTTTGATGAATTTTGTGAAGTTTGAAACTGGTTTTGGAGGCTGTCAATTCGTGTGCGTTTGATTGCTAAATGTTCTATATATATGGGTGAACGAATTAGGTCAAAAACATTGCTCAAGACTTTGGATTTTTTGGTAGTTTGAGATTGAAAAAGATTGGCTTTTAAAATTTGAATATTCTTGATATGAACTTGCTATTTTAAGATAATCTTCATAACTCTTGTATCAATTAGATCCAAATAAACTTTATGACATTCTAGAAGACAAATCATTTTAAATCTTCACCATTTTATATTTTATTTGAATTTAAAATGATTTTTAATTTAAAAAATCATAATAAATAAAAATAAAATAATTTCGTGCATGATGTCATGGAACCAATTGGGTCACAAAAAGGTCAGCCCACTTAGCAAAATTTGGTTTTAAACCTCCATTTGCTTCATAAACTTCCCTAAAATTTCCCAACTTTGCAAGGGCACACATCCTTCAATTTTAATGCTATGAGGGTGTTCTTGGACATTTTGGAAAGCTTGAAGAGTCCTCTAACCAACCCCACTGGTTTAATGTTCATATCATTTACCATTCTCAAGTTATGCCCTTTTGAAGTTGTTGACTTTTTGTTGACTTTTAAAAGGACCTATAATGTCTTAGCTCATACCTTCCAAATGAAGCATTTTTGGGCTTGGCTTGTGAGACACAAAGTTGTAGAGAATTCAATTTCCTTCAAAATGAGCTTTGGATGGAGACTTGGTGATGAAGCATGTGAAAGTTATGGCTGGTCAAAGTTCAGTTGACTTTTACTGAGGAAACCCTAATTTAGAAACTCCTGATTCTTGATGATCTGAAATCTCCTTGATGAATCATGATCAACCCTTGATCAAATGATTAATTTTACTTCATATACTTGATGTTGGCAAAAAATCATGAAGTTTGACTTTGGTTTGACCACAGTTGACCTCAGTTTGACGTTTTAACTACTTTGACTGATTTTGACTTATCTGATCATCTGATTGAGCAAACTTTTGAGAAAAGTCTTGAAACTTGTCATGGGGGTTCTTACACACATATAAGATGTTATGAAGCTCACTTGAAGTCTTGTAAGTCCATTTAGCCTGATTAAAGTCAAAACCCTAGTTTTGGATGCACTGCTTAGGAGGTGCATTGTCTGAGGGAATTGTCAAATCTTCTGACTATTTGTGAACTTTGTGAACCATCATAAGATGTCTTGTGAACCTTGTGAACCTCATGGAAGGTCTTGTATGTATTGTGAATCTTGTGAACCTTGTGAACCTCATAAAGTGTCTTGTAGACTTCATGAACTTCATGAAAAGGTCTTGTAAGTATTGTGAATCTTGTGAACCTTGTGAACCTCATAAAGTGTCTTGTAGACTTCATGAACTTCATGAAAGGTATTGTGAACCTTGTGAACCTTCTTAGCACACAAAGTCTTGTATTGTGAGGGCAAATTTTGGGGTGCAACAGCTGCCCCTGTTCAATTTTCTGAAACCTGAGGGGTTAGATTGGTATATTTGCCAGTCGTGACCTGGAAGGTTGAAGGGGATTGAACACAAAAGCCCAAAAATTTGCACTCACCAGTGCATAGAGTGATACAGATGATTAGTTGAATATGCTTGAATGGGCTTAAAGATGCCACTTGGAGAAAAATTCTTCAGGTACATTTCTTGGAGGATAAAGCAGTCCAAAATATGAAGGTATAATGATAGCTTTCAGGAAGATAAACAACGTCCCGAGGTAATGATATGTTTTCAGAAAAATAAGCAGTCCTGAGGTAATAATATGCTTTCAGGAGGATAAAGCAGTCCTGAGGTAATAATATGCTTTCAGGAAGATAACAACGTCCTGAGGTAATAATATGCTTTCAGGAGGATAAAGCAGTCCTGAGGTAATAATATGCTTTCAGGAAGATAACAACGTCCTGAGGGAATGATATGCTTTCAGAAAGATAAACAACGTTCTGAGGTAATAATATGCTTTCAGGTGGATAACAACGTCCTGAGGAAGTGGTAACCTTTGGGAAGATAACTACGGCCCAAGGTAATAATATGCTTTCAGGAGTATAAACAACATCCTGAGGAAGTGATGATAGCTTTCAGGAAGATAAACAATGTCCCGAGGAGATAGTATGCTTTCAGGAGGATAAACAACGTCCTGAGGTATAAGAAGCTTTCAGGAGGATAAACAACGTCCTGAGGTAAGGGTGATAGCTTTTAGGAAGATAAACAACGTCCCGAGGAGATAATATGCTTTCAGGAGGATAAACAACGTCCTGAGGTATAAGAAGCTTTCAGGAGGATAAACAACGTCCTGAGGGAATGATATGCTTTCAGGAGGATAAACAACGTCCTGAGGAAATGATAACTTTTGGGAGGATAAACAACGGCCCAATAGTCACAAGTTGTTGATGAAATCTGTCTGCTGGAGAATTAACCTGAAAACAAGGTAGCATTCTGTATGGTAATATTAGTTTATGTATGATGTATGCAGGTATAATATGATGCACTTAAGTAATGTATTATGTATTTATGTATATGTATGTTATGATGTAAATGATGTATGTATGATATGATGCTGTCTGAAGCGTCTGGATATCTTCGTATAACAACTGCTGGCCAGGGAAAATAAATCCAGATTCGTTGCTGAAGAATATGAGGAATTCGTTCCCGTCTTGTTTGATAATATATTATACATAACCTCCCGTCTGTTGGGGATAGCAAGGTATACATAACCTTCCGTCTGCTGGGGATAGCAAGGTATACATAACCTTCCGTCTGCTGGGAATAGCAAGGTATACATAACCTCCCGTCTTTGTTTGATAGTAGGGTATACATAATCTCCCGTCTGTTGGGGATAGCAAGGTATACATAACCTCCCGTCTTCGTTCGTCGTACTCTTATTGGAAAGTAAATTCCCGAATATCCGTATGAGGATAAAAGAGATGGATATAAATTCCAGGGGAGATGTGACTTTATGAAGATGGATTTTCCCTACTGGGGATTTGTAACTGTCTTGTAGAGATGAACCAGCGAAGCTTTATTGAAATCCTTCCCTCGTTCGTCCTTAGTAAATACTATTACTGCATTTTCATGCATTTCTGGTAAACATCAATCATATTAAGCATACATGCATTTCTGGTAAACATCAATCATATTCAAAAGCATACATACATTCAAACACAACCAATGGACGTTTCGCTTATGTAAATAGGGTAAAAGTAAATCTGGATTCAAAAATGGAATTTTATTTATATCAAAAAGTGACCCATACATAGGTAAGTTTGTACAAGGAGACAGAAATCCTAGTAAGAGGAATTTGTCGTAAAAAAATTTACAAAACAAAGAAAATCAGCTATGTGGGAAATAATCCTATTGAGTTTCAATTCTACTATTGCCATTATCTTCAAGTATCTCATCTTCTGCTGTTGAGACGGAAACGATTGGATTGAGCTTTATCTGTTCAAACTTGAGTAAGTAATACAACTGGTTGCAGTTTCATGGGTGATCCAAACGAGACATAGTCATACGCTTTAATCCCTAACTTTTGCCTGGATTGCCCTTTCAGGTTTTCAATCCACCGGGATACCCTTTTTTGCCCAAGCCGCCTTTTCAGGTTTTTGACTTGCCGGGTGTACATTTTTTATATATATCCCTAATTTTTGCCCAAACCCTTTTGGTTTGCCGGGATGCCCTTATTTTTGCCTAGGCCTGTCGACCTAGCGGGTCTCTTTTTATGCGTAGTATTTTTTAACTATGTCTGCGTTTACAGGCTGTGGGAAGTCTTCACCATCCATAGTAGTAAGTATCATGGCACCTCCTGAGAAAACTGTTTTGACTACAAATGGTCCTTCATATGTAGGAATCCACTTGCCCCTGGGATCACCCTGTGGTAATATGATACGCTTGATTACCAAGTCACCAGCCTGATATACCTTTGGCTTAACCTTCTTGTTAAAAGCTTTGATCATTCGTTTCTGGTACATCTGGCCATGACAAACTTCTGCTAACCTCTTCTCATCAATCAAATTTATCTGGTCAAGTCGAGTCTGGATCCACTCATCTTCATCCAAGCCTGCATCCTTCATAATTCTTAAGGAGGGAACCTGAACTTCAACGGGCAGAACTGCTTCCATACCATAGACTAAGGAGAATGGGGTTGCCCCTGTTGAAGTACGTATTGTAGTACGATAACCATGAAGAGCAAATGGTAACATCTCATGCCAATCCTTGTAAGTAACAGTCATCTTCTGTACAATCTTCTTAATGTTCTTATTAGCAGCTTCAACTGCCCCATTCATCTTTGGACGATACGGAGAAGAGTTGTGATGCTTAATCTTGAACTGCGTGCAGAGATCAGTAATCATAGTGTTGTTCAGATTAGAGCCATTGTCAGTAATAATCCTTTCAGGGATGCCATACCTACATATAAGATTATTCTTAATGAATCGAGCCACAACATTCTTGGTAACAAATGCAAATGAAGCTGCCTCCACCCACTTCGTGAAGTAATCAATAGCCACCAGGATGAAACAATGTCCATTAGAAGCAGTAGGCTTGATCTCACCAATCATATCAATGCCCCACATGGCAAAAGGCCAAGGAGCAGTCAGCACATTCAATGGTGATGGAGGTATATGTACTTTATCAGCATAAATTTGACACTTGTGACAAGTTCTGGAATGTTGGTAGCAATCAGCTTCCATGGTAGACCAATAGTAAACTGCTCTCAATATCTTCTTTGCCATGGTATGTCCACTAGAATGAGTGCCAAAGATCCCATCATGCATGTCTTCCATAATCTCAGTTGCTTCCTTCTTGTCCACACAACGAAGCATAGTTGAATCATGATTGCGCTTGTACAAAATCCCATTACTCAAAAAGAACTTAGCAGAAAACCTTCTCAGAAATTTCCTATCTTTGACAGATGCCCCTTCAGGGAACTCCTGAGCTTCAAGATATCTTTTTACTTCATAGAACCAAGGCTTCTCCTCTGCCCCTTCTGTGTCAATCTCATTGTAGTATGCAGGCTTCTCAAATCTATCAATAGTAATCTTGGGAGCTTCATCATCCCAGCTGATCTCAAACATGGATGCCATGGTGGCTAATGCATCTGCCAACTGATTCTCTCTCCGGGGAATATGTCCAAAGGTAATCTCTTTGAAATGTGGGATCAGAGACAACACATGCTCTCTGTAAGGAATGAGATTATCATGCTTGGTATCCCAATCTCCTTTAATCTGACTTACTACCAGGGCTGAATCTCCATACACATCCAGGAACTGAATCTTCATATCAATAGCAGCTTTAATACCCAGGATACATGCCTCATACTCAGCCATGTTATTGGTACAATAGAAACACAATCTTGCAGTTGTAAACACCCCAAATTTGCCCTCACCCATTCACACCATGGCTTGTGATCATTTCATATGCAAAAACTCAATCATAGCATCTCACATCACATTTTTGATTCACTGCATTGGTTCTAAGTCATCTGCATCTAGGGTTTGTGATCTGAGCAATCCAAGAGCTTCTTGAGCCACTCCAAAGGCCATCAATCACTTCAAAGGGGTCCATGTATGTTCTAATATCATATTATATCCTCTCAAAGTCAAGAATGCCAAAAAAATCACAAGAACTGGGATTTGTATGGAAGCAGAGCCAGGCTTGACTGCACAGATGACCTAGAATTAGGGTTTTGGTTTCAGAGGCCATAACTCCAAATTTTTTGGTCATTCTTGTTTCTATTGGTCTCTATATGGTATAGGGAGTATGCATATCAATTTTCATGAAGAAATTCCATGGGGAGGTCATTTGATCAAGGGTTGACTTCCTGAACAAGTCAGTGCAAAATCAGGGCATCTGAGGCCCCCAATGACCCAACCAAAGGGCATTCTTCATCATTTTGAGTGTATATGATCTTTATTTGATCATAGAAGAAGTTTGAAGTTCACAAAATTGGAGAATTTGAAGTTTTTGCAAAGTTGACTTTTTGGACAAGTTTGACTTTTAATGAAAATGTCATTTTATGCAACTTTTTCAACCCTTACTTTTTGATTCAAGAAAGCTTCAAATGGAAAAACTTTGGTCATGAAAGTTGTAGAATGGATCTTTCCCTTTTCGAAAAGTACAAGAACATGACCTAATTCATTTTGGATCAAAAGTTATGGCTCACCAAAGTTGGCAAAAATCACTAAATTTCAAGTTATGCACCAAATGGAAAACTTGCATTTTCTCATGCCAAGCATTCTATTGACCTCAAATGACTTCTAAACTTCATCACAAACATCACACAAGTCCTAAAAATCAGAATGGGCCAAGGGATCACATGATTTATGGCATATGGAGCAAGTTTCTTTCATGAAAACCAAAATCAAGCCAAGTTGCAAAAACTCATGATAGCATTCCATCCACTTGCTAGCTACTTTGCTGATCAACCCTAGCCTTTTCCCTCACCATGCTGCGCAGCACACCTCCCTTGTACTTGGCTAGAACATGACCCATGCTTCTCTTACACAAAAGTTGACAATTTGCAAAAGTAACCATACCTATCAAAAAAGGACATGTCACATCTTCTGACCAATGAGCATTGTTTATACAAATCAATTGCAAGCCAAACCACACAATACACAAGCCTGAAACCAGCCATAGCACCACATTCACATTTTCACTCCATTGAGCAAAAGCTTTCGAAACTCAGCATACAAGCCACAAACTCATAAACAAACTTCATAAACCTTCTCAACACCTCTCCCTGATCACAAAGCACCCTTCAAAGCAACCTGAAACCCAAAGAATCACAAACACGATTCTCACCTGAGCTTGAACAGAACTGCTTCAAACTTCCAAACCAGCCATCACAAACTCTTTCTAAGCATCAAGAGTTCATCAGGGGCCTAAGAGGAGTGGATTGCACAAAGAGAAGGGGTCAGAAAGTGGCAAACTGAAAAGCTTCGAACTCAGGTAGCTTCATGAACATTTTTTCCAGAAATGATTTTTAAAGTTCCTAAGTTGTTCTTCATGATTCACTGATCACTCTGATGTTGTTGGTTTTGAAAATGGTGAAGAGATGAGAGTTTAATCTTGTTCTGAAACTTTTTGCCCTAAAACTATTTTGATTCGATTCTCTCTGTTTAGGAATGATAAATGTTGTTTGAATGGGGGTTTTGATTCGTGATTGAGTGGGGAAGAGTTCTGGGCAATTAGATTTCGTTTTAGATGCGTTTAGAGAGAGTTTGAAGTTTTGGTTGATCGGAGAAGACGACCGGAACAGTGTTCCGGTCGCCTGAAAGTCATTAGGGCACGAATTAGGGCTTAATCAGTGTAATTAGTGAGTTTGAATTCCAGCCGTTGGATATGGCGCCAGGTCAATTCGCGCGCGTGTACATTTGAATCTGGTCCTTTAGATTGGCATACTTTTCCTTTTTCAGCTTTAATTCATTTTTATTTTTCATATTATTTCATTTAATTTCTCCATTTATTTTAAAATAGTAAAACTTATTCAAAAATTCTGAAATTTTTTATGCACACTTTTATTTAATTTCAGAAACCAAAAATATTTTTATTTTTATTTTTGCATTCAAAAAATATTTTTAAATATTTAAAAGTTTATTTTTAATTAATTAATGAGAATTAATTAATTAAAAATACTTTTAGGTATTTAAAAATCACAAAAAAATTCATGATACATTTAAAAACATTTAGAAACATTGTCCAACCCTCAAACCAAATTTCTTTTTTGATCTTGATGCATTTTGAGAATTTTTCATGGAATTAAAGTCATTTTAATGCATTATTTTGATCCAAACTTCCAAAAATCATTTCTGCCTAACCCTTGAGAGTTGGACCTTGATTCTTTTTGCATTGCATTGTGTTTAGCATGTAGTTTGTGAGATAAAATGGGCATGATTTGATCTTTCATTTTCCATTTGTTTGACATTTTTCTTGTTAAGGAACCCTAAAACCCTAGAAAACTTAGGAAAATCATAACTTGAATTAGGTTAAGAGTTGGAACTTCTCCTTTGGGTAGTGAGTTAGTATAGGATTAGGGATCCTTTGAAAGCATTTTCAATTTTTTTTATCTTGATGTTTGCTTCTGATTTTGGTTTTTGTTTGATGCTTTGGTCATAAACCCTAATTTGGGCTTCCATATGCATCCATCTTACATTTGCTTGCATAACATGACTTACCATGACATTTTGTGCATCCATTTGATTCATTTGACATCTTAAGACATATTGAAAGCATGTTTGATCATTGCATCTTGCATTTACCATATTGTATGCCATTTGCATTTCATAACTTTTCATGGATGTTCATGTGTCTTAACTTGCTTCATTTGCATCCATAAGTTTGTATGATCACCCCCATGTTTTGTTTCATGTTTGCATCATCCCATAGCATCATTATCATCATGTATATGCTTCTGGTTTTGGTTTGTATCATGCCATTTCATTTCATTTTGCATTGCATTGCATTCCTTTCACTAACTTTTCAGGTGGTAAGTAACTTTGAGAAGTGAATTTGCCTTCACTTCTCACAATTTCCTTTCATCTCTCTTATGCATCATTGCTGCATTTTGTCTTGTGTTTGAGATTGAGCTTGCTCTTTCTTCTTCATCTTACTTTCTTTCTTCAAGTGACTTGTCTTCTTAAGTGAATCAAGTTACTTTGCTTCTCTTTGTTCCTTTCATCTGTTTCCTGGTGGTTCCTTTGAAGATTTCTTTCTTAAACCTCACAAACCTTAGGAACAAACAAGCATGACAATGATTAGGGTTTTGATTAGTCCCCCATTTAGATTTTACCTTTGTGTCTCATTGAGTCTTCTCTTCTCATCTCATAATCAGGGACTAAACCCTAAAGGTTTTAAGGCTTTGTGATTAAGCTTATGCCTGCATCCTTCTATTAGGATGGAGTGTATAACTTTAATCCTAAGTGTTAAACCCTTAATGTGTTTAAATCTCTTAATCAATTCACTTAATAATCATCAAGACATCACACTTGTAACTTGGGCCTTGCATTAGGGTTCTAATTCTTCCTTAATTGGTTAAGAAGGACTAACCCTAGTGTTAATGGACAAGTCCTCCTCAAGTTGTCTTACAAACCCTAAAAATCACTTCATCATCTCACCATTGAATAAAATCCACTTAATCAAAGGCTTGTTTTGTCATGAGTTTAATCCCTAATCATGGATTAAGTTGAGGAGCTTTCCTCAGCTTAAACTTTCTCATCTATTATCCTTCTATTAGGATGGTGTAATGAGTCTGTTTAATCCTTGATTATGGCTTAACCTCATTACTTAACACTAAACAAAAACACCAAAAACATCTAAATAATCACAAGTAGGTTAATGATCTTAATCCTACACCATGGTGATTAAGTGTGAGAAGCTGACTTCACACTTAAGGTATTCTCATTACCCCTAATCAGAGGGAAGATGTGATGAGTTTACTAAATCCATTGGTTTAGGCTTAAGCTCATTATCTTATGACAAACTTCAAAAAGCAATAAAAGACTGAAAACTCAAAAAACAAACAATAATCGTCTCCTCCGGGATTCTTTTCTCATCTCATTCAATCCCAAGCGAGAACTTGCTTCTTCCGTCTAATGCAAGACAGTTTGCACCTGAGCCAGACAGGTCATACACTTGAGCATAGACAAGCAAGCAGTTCATCAGTCAATTCATCTTTCAGTCTCTTTGGGTCGAACTACGGTGTTCTGACTTCCTCATTGCACGAGAGGATACGTAGGCATAACTTAACAGTTATCGAACAAAAGTCTCTGTATATTCCCCCTCTTGCAGCCTCATTCTTTAAGCCTCATTATCACGAGCATTTCACCTCTTTCTCTTTTACACTGACACTTCTTTATACACCTCACATTTCTTTTACACTGACACCTGTACATCCTTTTCCAGCTATGAAACACAAAATGCACTGACACTACCCCTTTAAAACACAAATCTTTTGAGCGTGGATCCCGTCGAGTACGACGGACAATCTGGGTGCTAATACCTTCCCAGGTTGTAACCAACCCCCTTTCTCAGTCTCTCTGGTTCGCAACCGTCTTATCCATCTTTTTCTAGGTCTATGCAGCATTGCCTTTCCTCCAGGATAAAAATGCCTAGCTGGCGACTCTTTCATTCCCAGTGAGTTCACTGTTGTGTGTTCTCACATCCTCCTTTCGCCAACAGTTCGCGTCTGTACCTTTATCTGGGCCATTCCCATTTATCGGGAGCGACAGCTTGGCGACTCTGCTGGGGACCCTTATATTGTAACCAGGGCTTCTGGTTCTTTTTGTGGGTTCCTCCTAGCGCTTGATTGATTTGTGTTTACTGAGGTGTTATGTGTTATTTGTGCTTGTTTTGTATTTATTTTTGCTTTATGTACAGTTTGTTTACTGCTTTCTTTATAGCTTTACATATATCATACTGTCATACTGTGCTGGCTGGATCTGTTTTGTTGTTTTGGTGGGTGGGTGTTCTATTGAGAGTTGAGATCCTATACCTGGGACCTGAGTGACACCTAGGCTAGAGTGGTTCATATTCTTTCCCATTCCATTTCGGTCTGGTGCGGGAATATGAAACACGGTTCAGATATGGGTTTCTTCTTGAGAACTCTGTGCTGCAGATTTCCTGTAGTACTAGGGCTATCTGGGAAGCCTGCTAAGTCTGGATGACCTTTAGTATTGACCTTCAGAAACTGAGGTGAATTAGAGGAGGATCTTTTATGGTTATTGTAAACACTGTACCTCCGGGTTAGAAGTGTTTACACTTCTCATAACTGATCCAAGTCTGAGGATCCTTGTTTTAGAGCATCACCTGTGAGGGGGTTAGGCTGTTTACAGGTTTGCAGGTACCCTTGACCTCAGATTACCCTGTTACTTTGATTTGATTAAGAATACTCCATCTTGGAACAGTTCTTGTGATTTTTTAACCCTGGACATGTGACTCTTTATTTGAGTCCCCCACCTTGGTTACCGGACTTATGAACCTCCATCTGGATTTCTTGAACATACATGGACTTATATCAGAGCACTTGACCAGATCCAGCTCAGTCACAAACCTTTGCATATCATTTGCATACATCCTCATTGCATCATTTTAACATGTGTTTATTTGTTTTTCAGGGTATCCATCCTATCATCTTGGCTTGGTTTTGACCCCTTCTTCAGCTTAGACCCATTTTCATCAGTGCTTACTTCAGCTATCAGCTACCTACTTCAGTCACCTGCATCACCAGTCTCAGCCTGTCAGTGGCCCCTTTTCAGTATTATTCTCAGCATCTGTCTCAGCTCTTCTTCAACAACATGGCACCTAAGAAGAGCAACATCTCCTATCATTTCTTTGAGCCTGAGTTGGCCAGCATCAGGAAGATTCAGACCCTGATTACTCCAGACCATATACCACTTTTCAGAGAACATTATGGAGGAATCCTTGATGTGGTTATGGATTTGGACCCTTCACAGAGGAGCTTGATTCATACTTGCCTGCAGTTCTATGATCCCCCTCTGAGGTGCTTCACCTTTCAGAATTTTCAGTTGGGACCCTTGTTGGAAGAATATTCATCACTGATTGGTGTACCTATCAGGGGTGGAGTCCCCTTCAACCCTGAGATGACTTTCCCTAGTAATGAGGAGATAGCAAAAGCATTATATCTGGAACCAGTTCTGATTGGGCAGAATTTGACAGCTAAAGCTGGAGTCTCTGGTTTTCATCTGGATTTCTTGACTTCTCAGGCTATTCTGAAGGCCTCCCTGGGGGAGTGGAAGGCAGTCTGTGCTCTGTTGGCCCTTAGCATATATGGGGTCATACTTTTTGCAGATGAGCCTAGGTTTGTTAGCAAGAATGCAATCCATCTTTTCATCCTGAGAAACCCAGTACCCACCTTACTGGGAGATCTTTACTACTCTGTTCATCAAAGGAATGAAAAGCAAAGGGGAAGATTAGTGAGGTGCTGTGCTCCTTTGTTCCATACTTGGCTGCTCAAACATTTGCCAAGGACTGATGCATTCTTGAACCCTCACCAGCAGAAGAACTGGGCTAGGAGGCTTGTTGCTCTAACCTCAGATGATATCAGGTGGTGCACTCAGAGCACCAAGGGCAGAGACATCATTACAAGTTGTGGGAAATTTCCCAATGTACCTTTGATAGGAGTGAAGGGTTGCATCAACTACAACCCTCTGTTATTTAAAAGACAACTGGGCTATGCATTAGTCCATCCTCCTAGGGCACAGGATCTGACTGAGACTCTTTATTGTGAAATCAAGCCTAATCTGGCTATTGTCAGGCAAGCATCCTGGGCTTGGGACAATGTGCAGACTAAGGGGGTAACCATCCTTGGGAGATGCAATAATGTGGCCTCAGCTCAGTACTATGAGTGGTCTCATGCCAGGGCTCAAATTACTGGAATGCCCTTCACTATTGAAGATATGCCTGGACCTTCCACAACACCACCTCCAGCAACTGTCAGCTTAGAAGAGTTTGAGAAATTGAAAGAGAGAAATGAGAAGCTGACTCAAGCTCTACAGAAGACCCTCTGGGAGAGGAGTGATGGTAGGTTGGATATTGAGAGGTTAGAAAAGATGAAGGTGGAGCATTTGGCTAGAATTGAGAAGTCAGAGGATTACATTAAGAAGTCTAGGGCTGGAGAACAGATCTTGAAGAATGCCTGCAAGGAAGCTCAGTTCCAGAAGCCCAGGACTGATTTGTATCTGAAGGAGAGTCAGGCTAGGTGGGTCAGGATCACCGAAGCCCGTACTCAGGAGGATGGAAGGACTCAGGATAAGATTGAGCAGCTGGAAGCTAGTGCAAAAGAGCAACAGGAAGCTCTGGCAGCAGCCTAGAGAGAGATCTCAGAGTTGAAGATTAGAGCTGGTGTGAAGAGGTCAAAGGACCAGAGTCGACACAAGAAGCTAACTGCAACTGTTACTACCAGGAATCTTCTCATCAGGAATCTTACAGAGCGTCCAGCTGATCCTGTGACTGAAGCACTTCTCAAGGAAGTTCAGGAGGATGAGTTTGGTCTTGGTGTTTGACTTTTGCTTGTTGTTGCTTTCATTTTATGTACTCTTCTTTATGTTGTATTTTTTACCCCTCAGAGGGCATGTATTGTAAAAAGCAAACTATGTATCATTTACTTTTTGTAATATATATGTGTTGGTTTGTCTTTTATCTGAGTTTCTTCCAAGCAACATCAGCATCTTCTCAGGGGTCTGGAAAGGTCAAAACCAAGTGCCAAGCCGGATACCTTGGAAACAAATAAGCACACTGCATTGCATACTAACCTTTTGTTTTGTTTTGTAGGTTTTTGTTTTATTGTTACTAACTCTGTTGTGACTTCAGGAACTATTGCTCGACGTCGAGGGTTTCCACTCAACCGTCCACACAGATATCCCACCCGCAACAATCTTCCGGGCATACAGATGGACCAGGTACAGCAGGACCTTACAGAGGTCAGGACTCAAATGGCCAACGAGAGGCTAGAAATGAGGAATCAGATGACACAATTTATGGAGGTGATGAATAATATGGCTCAAAGCCAAGAGAGGTTAAGAGCACTGGTAGAGGGGAGGAATCAGGAAGACCCTCATCCAGGGACTGCTGGGACAAGAAACAATGAGAGAGTCCAGCCTCATGTTAATCCCCCAGTCTTTGGACCCCACCTGCACCCAGAGGTCAACATCCCTGCTAATGTGCAAGGGACTGCCACAGCAGGTAGAGTACTACAAGAAGACCCCCAGGAAGATCAGTTCACAGTGATGGGAGCTGGGGAGGAAGCCTATGACAGAAGGCTAGATGAGATTGCTGAGAAACTAAGGTCCCTAGAGTCCCAGAATTCTTTAGGCTTTGATGTTATGGACATGGGCTTAGTGGACGGGGTCAGGATTCCCCACAAATTTAAACCACCATGCTTTGAGAAGTATAACGGGACTTCCTGTCCCCGGACCCATTTACAGTCTTTTCTGGGGAGGCTGAAGGCATATACCATGGACGAAAAGCTATGGATGTTTTATTTTGAAGATAGCTTAACAGGAGCTTCGAGGGAATGGTACTCTCATCTGACCAGAGCAACCATTAGATGCTGGAAGGACCTGGCAGAGGCCTTTATCAGACAGTATCAGTACAACTTGGATATGGCTCCCAATAGGACCCTCCTAATGGGAATGTCACAATCATCCAGGGAAAGCTTCCAGGAGTACGCTCAAAGGTGGAGACAGCTTGTTGCCGCTGTCCAGCCACCCATGTCAGAGAGGGAGATGGCTGATATGTTTATGAACACCCTCCAAGGAACATACATTGACAGGCTGGCTGCCTTTTCTTCCACTAGCTTTGCTGATGTAGTCATAGCCGGGGAGAGAATTGAGAGCCTGTTAAAAATGGGTAAGATTTCTGACAACGGTGCTAGCTCGTCCAGCAACCCAAGAAAGCCTTTTGTGGGCCCAAGAAGAACTGGTGAGACCAATGCAATCCACACCAGCAGGGGCAGACCCCAATATGTTCATAGGTCTGTGGCAGCAGTCACCATTCCCGCTCCAATTCATCCTCAACCAGCTTATCAACCTCAGCAACAGAATTACCAGCAACAAACTCAGTATCCTCCTCAGAGAAATTATAACAACAGCAACACCAACAACAACAATCAGCAAAGACCATTTCAACAGAGACCCTCTCAGGCCAATAGGGTGATCGATCTGATTCCTATGCCCTATGCCACATTACTGCCACAACTCCTGAAACTCAACCTGGTTGAGCTAAGGACATTGGCACCTCCAAATCCTGCCAGTCTACCCAGAAATTATGACGCCAGCGCCAGATGTGCTTTTCACTCAAATGCACCTGGCCACAGTACAGAGAAGTGCAGAGCTTTGCACATGAAAGTACAAGACTTGGTAGATTCCAAAGCTCTGAACTTTGCACCACCACCAAATGTTAACAAGAACCCTATGCCACATCATGGTGGTCCCAGAATCAATGCTATTGAAGAAGACAAGCCGTCTTACTTGATAACCAGTGTGGGTCAGATTCGGACACCCTTGGTGGAGATTAAAGCTCAACTCCTTGAATGTCAAATGTTCCCGGGATGTGAGCTAGGGTGTGCTTATTGCAACATTTCAGTGAATGGCTGTGATAACTTGAGGGATGGCATAGATGGTCTCATCCAGAGTGGCCTGCTTCAAATCACAACATCAGTGCCTACCAACCCAGCAATCTCCTTAACAACAGCTCCAGAACCTCCTACAACTGCAACAACCATTGTTCCAAACAACTTTTCAGTTTCATCAACAAATGCTTCATCTGTTACTTCAACGGACCAAATATCAGCAAATATCCCTTCTACAACTTCAGCACCCCTTCATTCAGAGTCTCCTACAACAACAACACCCATCCTTCCAACAATGTCTCCTACAACATCAGCAACAAACAATGCAAGTGTCTCAACAGTTACAATTTATTATGATCCTGCAAATGACTCCGCCTACAACTCACAAAATGCCACTCCTACCAGAGCACCAGTCACAATATACTATGATCCACAGACTATCTTGGTTCCTTCTGCAGCTGCCATCAGTCCAGTCACTGTCACAGTGCCTGGGCCAGTACCTTATGAAAGCAGTAATGCCATCCCTTGGCATTACGGCTCTGATCTTTACTGCGAAGGACAGAAAATCACTTTTGAATCATCAACTTCTTCACCACAAATAGACAATGTGGGTGGAGGCGGAGGCTTCACTCGAAGCGGACGTCTCTTTGCCCCGCAAATTCAAAGGCCCACTGCCGAAGCAGAAGCTGCTGCCAAGGCAAAAGGGAAGAGCACGGTGCAAGAAGAGCAAATTGTTAAAGAAGCTTTGAGAACACCTTTCGATCAAGAAGTTGATGAATTCATGAGAATCATCAAGAAAAGTGATTACAAAATAGTGGACCAGCTTCACCAGACGCCTTCCAAGATCTCTATTCTATCATTGCTTATGTGCTCCGAGGCTCATCGGAACGCACTACTAAAAGTCTTGCACGCAGCTTATGTGCCAGAAGAGATCACCGTCAATCAGTTGGAAGTTGTGGTTGGAAATGTTAATGCTAGTAATGGACTAGGATTTACCAACTCTGATTTGACTACGGAAGGCCGCAATCATAACAAGGCTTTGCACATTACCATGGAATGTAAGGGTGCCGTTCTTTCACATGTACTGGTAGACACGGGGTCATCCCTCAATGTCTTGCCTAAAAAAGCCCTTGTGAAGCTGGAATATGAAGGATTGGCATTACGTCCCAGTAACTTGGTAGTGAGAGCCTTTGACGGCTCTAAGAGATCAGTTCTGGGAGAAATTGAATTGCCTGTAACTATTGGCCCACAAACTTTCAAAACGACCTTCTACGTGATGGATATTCAGCCTGCCTACAGCTGTTTGTTGGGTAGACCATGGATTCATGCCGCTGGCGCAGTTACGTCTACCCTTCACCAGAAGTTAAAATTCGAGTGGGAGGGCCAAGTCGTTACTATTTGTGGAGAGGAGGATATTTTTGTTAGCCATCTGGCTACCTACAAATATATTGAGATGGATGGGGAGATCCACGAGACGATGAGTCAAGGGTTTGAGGCCTTGAATATTAATGAAACCTCTGTTGTACTTGGGACTTCCATGACATCCTACCAACAGGCCCGGAAGGTGGTGGAAGAAGGAAACGCTCAAGGCTGGGGCAAACTGTTGCCTGTGGAGAAGAAAGAAGATAGATTTGGGTTGGGTTACAAACCAACTCAAGAAGATCAAGCAGAGGCTGCTAGGAAGCCCAACTTTGTTAGTGGGGGGATGCTCACCCCCGATGTTGTCAACAACTTGGAAGATGAGTCGGAAGATGAACGCAACCTGGAAAGTTGGATTCGTCCAAAGATCCCGGGGAGCAGTATCTCAAACTGGTCTTCCCAGGAAATTATAAGAGTTACTCCTGCAGAGTAATTATTATTTCCTGTATATTTTAAGCATGCATCAAGTCTTGCATCTTGCCCAAGATGACAAGACTCATTTTGTAATCGGGCCATCTGTAATTTTTGTGCAACAAGATTAATCAATGAAATATCAGACATCTTTTGCAAACAAGTCTTTTTCTTTTCCGCTCACTGTTTTTCCATTTTTCTTTTTGTACAAAAAAATAAATGGCAATGTTTTCAAAATGACAACTTTTATTTCACTTTTCTAAACAAGATTAAAATCAATCACTAAAATGAAC
Source organism: Lathyrus aphaca (assembly GCA_963966055.1). Taxonomy (NCBI): domain Eukaryota; kingdom Viridiplantae; phylum Streptophyta; class Magnoliopsida; order Fabales; family Fabaceae; genus Lathyrus; species Lathyrus aphaca. The sequence continues at coordinate 403,482,476 of OZ014522.1, read as the reverse complement.
AAACTGAACCCTTGCAGAGAGTGCCTTCCAGACCGCACCGACAACAGCACGGCTATGACTTCGTATGACTTTGACAATCCAATCAATCAAGCTGATGAAGGGGTTGAAGAAGAATACGAGCTTCCTGAAGAGCTAGCCAGGTTGTTGAGACAAGAAGAAAAGGTTATCACTCCTCATCAGGAGGAGGTAGAAACGATCAATCTTGGTACAGATGAAGATGTGAAAGAAGTTAAAATCGGGGCCTGCTTACAAGACTCAGTGAAGAAACAACTGATTGACCTGCTTCAAGAATATGTGGATGTGTTTGCTTGGTCTTATCAAGATATGCCAGGGTTGGATACCGATATTGTTATGCACAAGCTGCCTTTAAGAGAAGATTGCCCACCGGTTAAACAGAAATTGCGCCGTACTCGCCCAGACATGGCAATGAAGATCAAAGAAGAGGTACAAAAGCAGTGGGACGCCGGGTTCCTTGCTGTAACTAGATATCCACCGTGGGTTGCTAATATAGTACCTGTGCCTAAGAAAGACGGCAAAGTAAGGATGTGTGTTGACTACCGGGACCTGAACAGAGCCAGTCCGAAAGATGATTTTCCACTACCTCACATTGATGTATTGGTTGATAATACGGCTCAGTTCTCGGTATTCTCCTTCATGGACGGATTTTCAGGATACAACCAGATCAAGATGTCACCTGAAGACATGGAGAAGACAACTTTCATCACACCCTGGGGCACGTTCTGTTACAAGGTGATGCCATTTGGACTGAAGAATGCTGGTGCAACCTATCAACGGGCTATGGTGACATTATTCCACGATATGATCCATAAAGAAATCGAATGTTATGTGGATGACATGATTGCCAAGTCCCTCACTGAAGAAGACCACCTGGTAAATCTGCTGAAACTATTCAAGCGTCTGAGGAAGTACCAACTGAAGCTGAACCCCAACAAGTGCACATTCGGGGTGCGATCTGGTAAGCTGTTGGGATTTATTGTAAGCGAGAAAGGGATTGAAGTTGACCCTGATAAAGTCAAAGCTATTCAAGAAATGCCTGCGCCGAAGACAGAAAAGGAGGTTCGAGGGTTCTTAGGTAGATTGAACTACATTTCAAGGTTCATATCTCACCTTACGGCGACCTGTGAACCCTTGTTCAAGCTGCTAAGAAAAGAACAGACGGTCAGGTGGAATGAAGATTGCCAGAGGGCTTTTGATAAGATCAAAGAATACCTACAAGAACCTTCAATCCTTATGCCTCCAGTAGAAGGAAGACCTCTGATAATGTACTTGACAGTATTAGAAGAGTCAATGGGGTGTGTGTTGGGCCAGCATGACGAGTCTGGTCGAAAAGAGTATGCAATATACTACCTGAGCAAAAAGTTTACCGACTGTGAACAACGTTATTCACTGCTCGAGAAAACTTGTTGTGCTTTAGCGTGGGCTGCTCGCCGACTGAGACAGTATATGTTGACTCACACTACCTTATTGATCTCGAAGATGGACCCAGTTAAGTACATTTTCGAGAAGCCAGCTCTTACCGGACGGGTTGCAAGATGGCAAATGATTCTCACGGAATATGACATTCAGTACACATCTCAGAAAGCCATCAAGGGCAGTGTATTATCTGAATATCTTGCTGAGCAACCTATTGATGACTACCAGCCCATGAGATTTGACTTCCCTGATGAAGACATCATGTTCATAAAAGCGAAAGATCATGAAGAGCCTGTTCACACTGAAGGGCCTGACCCAGAAGAAGAATGGACTATGATGTTTGATGGGGCTATTAATATGAATGGTCGTGGTGTTGGTGCAGTACTCATTACACCCGAGGGAGTTCACATGCCTTTCTCGGCAAAACTCACCTTCAACTGCACTAACAACGAAGCTGAATACGAAGCTTGCATTATGGGACTTGAGGAAGCCATCGACCTCAGGATCAAGACATTGACTGTATTCGGAGATTCAGCTCTGGTAGTTAATCAAACCAACGGCAAATGGTACACCCACCAGGATCATCTGATACCTTACAGGGATTATACAAGGAGGTTATTGACCTTCTTCACAACAGTCAAGCTTGAGTATATCCCTCGGGACGAGAATCAGTTTGCAGATGCTCTGGCTACCATTTCGTCAATGATCAAAGTTCAAGTTGCCAACTTTGTACCGCAGATTTCAATGTCCAGACTCGACAGACCAGCATATGTGTTCGCAGCCGATGTTGTCAAAGATGATAAGCCTTGGTTCCATGACATTAAGTGCTTCTTGGAGGATCAAACATACCCATCGATTGGCATCTTCCAATGATAAGAAGACTGTGAGAAGGCTTGCTGGTAGTTTCTTTCTAAACACTGATGGCTCCCTATACAAGAGAAACTTTGATATGGTACTCCTCAGATGCGTTGATAGAACAGAAGCAGACTTGTTGATGCATGAGGTGCATGAAGGATCCTTTGGTACTCATGCTGGAGGGCATGCCATGGCTAAGAAATTGCTAAGATCAGGTTATTACTGGATCACAATGGATGCTGACTGCTGTGCCTATGCCAGAAAATGCCATAAATGCCAGATCTATGCAGACAAGGTGCATGTGCCTCCCAATCCTCTGAATATAATGTCTTCACCATGGCCCTTCGCTATGTGGGGCATTGATATGATTGGCAAGATCGAGCCGACTGCTTCGAATGGCCACAGATTCATCCTGGTCGCCATTGACTATTTCACCAAGTGGGTTGAAGCAGCCTCATATGCAAATGTTACAAGGCAAGTGGTAGCCAGATTTCTGAAGAGAGATATCATCTGTCGATACGGAATTCCCGAGCGAATCATTACTGATAATGGTTCCAACCTGAACAACAAAATGATGGCAGAGCTATGCCGGGACTTCAAGATCCAACACCACAATTCTTCTCCTTACAGGCCAAAGATGAATGGCGCTGTCGAGGCAGCTAATAAGAATATCAAGAAGATTGTGCAGAAGATGGTAGTTACGTACAAAGACTGGCATGAGATGCTACCATTTGCCTTGCATGGGTACCGCACGTCAATCAGAACATCCACTGGGGCAACACCGTATCAGCTTGTGTATGGTATGGAGGCAGTCCTACCTGTTGAAGTTGAATTACCCTCTCTACGGGTATTGATGGATGTTAAGCTGAACGAAGCAGAATGGGTCCGGTCCCGATACGAGCAACTGAGTCTGATTGAAGAGAAAAGGTTGGCTGCAATCTGTCATGGGCAATTATATCAAAAAAGAATGAAGAGAGCTTTCGATCAGAAAGTCAGGCACCGAGAGTATCAAGTAGGAGATCTTGTACTGAAAAGAATCCTCCCTCCTCATACAGACCACAGGGGCAAATGGACCCCAAACTACGAAGGACCATTTGTAGTAAAGAAAGTTTTCTCTGGTGGAGCACTGATGCTCAGCACCATGGATGGTGAAGACTTCCCGTCCCCTGTGAATTCAGATGCAGTTAAAAAATACTTCGCATAAAAATGACCCGCTGGACATAAAATAGAATGTAAGTCCAGGCAAAAATAGGGCATCCCGGCGAGTCAAAAACAGAATAAAAGACTCGGGCAAAAATAAGGGAAAATAAACAAAAAATGTACACCCGCTGAGTTGAAAAGCCGCATTGGACAACTCAGGCAAAAGTGGGTATCCTGATGGATTGAAAACCTGAAAGGGCGATCCATGCAAAATAAGGGAATAAGCGAACAACTGCATTCTGAATTCGTCTGTATCACCTGCAACTTGGTAAACTTGGAAAGGATCAAGCTTCTGTCAGAATCAGCCTTCTTCAGAAAGCAAGACGAGAAGAACGTCAAAAGTCATACGAGTCATAGCAAAAGAGGAAGCTCCCTGAAGCGTCGTCAACATTGCCAGCATTTTGTTTCTCAATTTGTAACAATCTCCTCATTTCAGGAGATATGTTTCTTTGACTGTATCTCGCCAATTCAGGGCATATGAATTAATAGAAACAGATTTTTCAGTCACACAATGTCTCATATATTTTTATTTGCAAAAATGTCTGATATCTTAAAGGAAACTGATTGCATGAATACAGATGTTTATCTTTAAAAAACAAAGGAAATAAAACACGTGCTTACAGGGAATATACTTACTCTCAGAGGTGTCTCACTCCTATGACGGAACCCCGTAAGGGATACCTCGGGATTACTTGTACGTTTCTCTGTCTTTGCAGGGTTGCAGGTATTGAAAAGCGCAGCATGGGGCATAAAAGCTTCATCCCAGCAAGCTGGCAAGCCAACACTCACTCAGTCTTAGCACCCAAGTGCTTACTCCCCAACTGAACTGCCACTTGTTACTTCCCCAGCCGAGTGCAAAAGCCAGGGAATCATCTCCCCACAGAGCCTCAGCCTTTATCCAGAAGAGCAGCGCACGAAAGAATCACAATAGAGTGGTGAAAGCTTCTACAAACCCCAGCTGGGTCCCTCATTTACAAGAATAAGTCTATCAATGACCCATTTCCCCCAAGCGGAATCATTTCATAAGATCTACCAATGATCTTATCCCCAGCTGGGATGTCTATTTCAACTGATCGACCAGAGATCCTCACAGCATTGGGATCCGAATCCCGGATCGATATCTTTTGCATAATCATAGCATTCGCATCATATTCACCCAAACAAAGTGTAGCATTCCGTCTTAATACGGAGCATTACGGCAAAAATCAAACATATAGCATAATCATAAGTCATGGTCTGAATCAAACACTTGTGAATATTGTCAACCCATCAACAATATACAGAATACCCCCCAGATTCCCCAGCAAAAGCAGTTGCCTCACACTCACAAACACTTGTATATTACAGATACTTCTTGGCACCCGTCCGTGTCATATCCCCAGCAGAAAGCCAAAGACATCCTCTTTGCACTCACATATACTTATATATATACATTTCCTTGACATCCGTCCATGTCATTTTCCCAGCACAGTAACATAAACACTTGGTATATCAGATATTTGTTTATACTATACTCTTCTCCTTTTGGCACTCGTCCGTGTCACTCTCCCCAGCAAGTTAAACACTCATCTATACATCACTCATACTTACTACTCATGTTACTTATACAGATACTCGTCCGTATCTTGTATACACCATTTACATCCCCGCAGATTCGACACTCGTCCGTGTTCTTTGTTAACCAGTTGGTGCTCGTCCATACCATCATCTCAGAACATGCGTCAAGCGTTTGTTTCTACATGATACTCGTCTGTATCATAATCTTAAGGAAGCTCGTCCGCATCTTTAATCCATACACTGTGTCTTCTTGAATATAGATACTCGTCTGTGTCTACTATTCCCCAGAAGAGTTCTTTCAGATTCAGCACTCGTCCGTGTTCCTTGTTAACCAGTTGATACTCGTCCGTATCATCATCTCGGAACACGTGTCAGTTTTTGTTTCTACCCGATACTCGTCCGTATCATAGTCTTGAGGATGCTCGTCCGCATCTTTGATCTATACACATCTAAACACTTATACCTTTTATTTCTTGGATTGTAAACACTCGTCCGTGTTTACTATTCCCCAGTAAAACAATTTTCTTTTTATCTGACATTCGTCCTATGTCATGATAAACCTTGAGAGCAGCCGTACCCTGCTAGGTGGTCGTCCTCCACCTCTTGATGGTCGTCCTCCATCATGCTCATCCGATGGCCGTCCCCATCGTTGACTTTCTCTATCCGACATTCGTCCTATGTCGTGATATTTTAGCAGCCGTCCCCTGCTAGGTGGTCGTCCTCCACCTCTTGATGATCGTCCTTCATCACTTTATCCAATGGCCGTCCCCATTGTTGATTTTGGTTATCTGACGTTCGTCCTACGTCATGATAAACCTTGAGAGCAGCCGTCCCCTGCTAGGTGGTCGTCCTCCACCTCTTGATGGTCGTCCTCCATCATGCTCATCCGATGGCCGTCCCCATCGTTGACCCTTTATCCGGTATTCGTCCTATGTCGCGATATTTTCGGCAGCCGTACCCTGCCTGGTGGTCGTCCTCCACCTTAGATGATCGTCCCTCATCTTAACCCCAACAGAGCAGCCGTCCCCTGCTAGGTGATCGTCCTTCACCTTTGATGACCGTACCTCATCATCTGTTTATTTCATTTATTCTTTAACCCGATGGCCGTCCCCGTCGTGGTCCCTTTTCTTTTTAGCCCGATGACCGTCCCCATCGTTGGTTACTTTGCTTTATGAACTTGATGGCCGTCCCCATCATGTTTCATTAATCCCCAGAGAATCTTATAGCTTTACTTGATGGCCATCCCCATCATAATACCGTTTATCCCCAGCATGTCGGCCGTCCCCGTCATTGCTTTATTTCCCGCACTTTTCCCAGCATGTCGGTCGTCCCCGTCATTGCTCTTTACCCAGCAGTCGTCCTCTGCTCGACGGTCATCCTCCATCGCCTACACTTTACAATATACTTTATTTTCTTTTACAATCTATATCCCTTTTCTTCTTCATTCTGTGAGTGCAAATTTTGGACTGTCTTTGGTATTCAACATCAAGTTATCTTGTTTGTCTGTTAAGCCGTTGCTTACATCCTGCACAGCTAACTCATGTTTGAATAGGGGCAGTTGTAAACACCCCAAATTTGCCCTCACCCATTCACACCATGGCTTGTGATCATTTCATATGCATAAACTCAATCATAGCATCTCACATCACATTTTTGATTCACTGCATTGGTTCAAAGTCATCTGCATCTAGGGTTTGTGATCTGAGCAATCCAAGAGCTTCTTGAGCCACTCCAAAGGCCATCAATCACTTCAAAGGGGTCCATGTATGTTCTAATATCATATTATATCCTCTCAAAGTCAAGAATGCCAAAAAAATCACAAGAACTGGGATTTGTATGGAAGCAGAGCCAGGCTTGACTGCACAGATGACCTAGAATTAGGGTTTTGGTTTCAGAGGCCATAACTCCAAAATTTTTGGTCATTCTTGTTTCTATTGGTCTCTATATGGTATAGGGAGTATGCATATCAATTTTCATGAATAAATTCCATGGGGAAGTCATCTGATCAAGGGTTGACTTTTTGAACAAGTCAGTGTAAAATCAGGGCATCTGAGGCCCCCAATGACCCAACCAAAGGGCATTCTTCATCATTTTGAGTGTATATGATCTTTATTTGATCATAGAAGAAGTTTGAAGTTCACAAAATTGGAGAATTTGAAGTTTTTGCAAAGTTGACTTTTTGGACAAGTTTGACTTTTAATGAAAATGTCATTTTATGCAACTTTTTCAACCCTTACTTTTTGATTCAAGAAAGCTTCAAATGGAAAAACTTTGGTCATGAAAGTTGTAGAATGGATCTTTCCCTTTTTGAAAAGTACAAGAACATGACCTAATTCATTTTGGATCAAAAGTTATGGCTCACCAAAGTTGGCAAAAATCACAAAATTTCAAGTTATGCACCAAATGGAAAACTTGCATCTTCTCATGCCAAGCATTCTATTGACCTCAAATGACTTCTAAACTTCATCACAAACATCACACAAGTCCTAAAAATCAGAATGGGCCAAGGGATCACATGATTTATGGCCTATGGAGCAAGTTTCTTTCATGAAAACCAAAAGCAAGCCAAGTTGCAAAAACTCATGATAGCATTCCATCCACTTGCTAGCTACTTTGCTGATCAACCCTAGCCTTTTCCCTCACCATGTTGCGCAGCACACCTCCCTTGTACTTGGCTAGAACATGACCCATGCTTCTCTTACACAAAAGTTGACAATTTGCAAAAGTAACCATACCTATCAAAAAAGGACATGTCACATCTTCTGACCAATGAGCATTGTTTATACAAATCAATTGCAAGCCAAACCACACAATACACAAGCCTGAAACCAGCCATAGCACCACATTCACATTTTCACTCCATTGAGCAAAAGCTTTCGAAACTCAGCATACAAGCCACAAACTCATAAACAAACTTCATAAACCTTCTCAACACCTCTCCCTGATCACAAAGCACCCTTCAAAGCAACCTGAAACCCAAAGAATCACAAACACGATTCTCACATGAGCTTGAACAGAACTGCTTCAAACTTCCAAACCAGCCATCACAAACTCTTTCTAAGCATCAAGAGTTCATCAGGGGCCTAAGAGGAGTGGATTGCACAAAGAGAAGGGGTCTGAAAGTGGCAAACTGAAAAGCTTCGAACTCAGGTAGCTTCATGAACATTTTTTCCAGAAATGATTTTTAAAGTTCCTAAGTTGTTCTTCATGATTCACTGATCACTCTGATGTTGTTGGTTTTGAAAATGGTGAAGAGATGAGAGTTTAATCTTGTTCTGAAACTTTTTGCCCTAAAACTATTTTGATTCGATTCTCTCTGTTTAGGAATGATAAATGTTGTTTGAATGGGGGTTTTGATTCGTGATTGAGTGGGGAAGAGTTCTGGGCAATTAGATTTCGTTTTAGATGCGTTTAGAGAGAGTTTGAAGTTTTGGTTGATCGGAGAAGACGACCGGAACAGTGTTCCGGTCGCCTGAAAGTCATTAGGGCACGAATTAGGGCTTAATCTGTGTAATTAGTGAGTTTGAATTCCAGCCGTTGGATATGGCGCCAGGTCAATTCGCGCGCGTGTACATTTGAATCTGGTCCTTTAGATTGGCATACTTTTCCTTTTTCAACTTTAATTCATTTTTATTTTTCATATTATTTCATTTAATTTCTCCATTTATTTTAAAATAGTAAAACTTATTCAAAAATTCTGAAATTTTTTATGCACACTTTTATTTAATTTCAGAAACCAAAAATATTTTTATATTTTATTTTTGCATTCAAAAAATATTTTTAAATATTTAAAAGTTTATTTTTAATTAATTAATGAGAATTAATTAATTAAAAATACTTTTAGGTATTTAAAAATCACAAAAAAATTCATGATACATTTAAAAACATTTAGAAACATTGTCCAACCCTCAAACCAAATTTCTTTTTTGATCTTGATGCATTTTGAGAATTTTTCATGGAATTAAAGTCATTTTAATGCATTATTTTGATCCAAACTTCCAAAAATCATTTCTGCCTAACCCTTGAGAGTTGGACCTTGATTCTTTTTGCATTGCATTGTGTTTAGCATGTAGTTTGTGAGATAAAATGGGCATGATTTGATCTTTCATTTTCCATTTGTTTGACATTTTTCTTGTTAAGGAACCCTAAAACCCTAGAAAACTTAGGAAAATCATAACTTGAATTAGGTTAAGAGTTGGAACTTCTCCTTTGGGCAGTGAGTTAGTATAGGATTAGGGATCCTTTGAATGCATTTTCAATTTTTTTTATCTTGACGTTTGCTTCTGATTTTGGTTTTTGTTTGATGCTTTGGTCATAAACCCTAATTTGGGCTTCCATATGCATCCATCTTACATTTGCTTGCATAACATGACTTACCATGACATTTTGTGCATCCATTTGATTCATTTGACATCTTAAGACATATTGAAAGCATGTTTGATCATTGCATCTTGCATTTACCATATTGTATGCCATTTGCATTTCATAACTTTTCATGTATGTTCATGTGTCTTAACTTGCTTCATTTGCATCCATAAGTTTGTATGATCACCCCCATGTTTTGTTTCATGTTTGCATCATCCCATAGCATCATTATCATCATGTATATGCTTCTGGTTTTGGTTTGTATCATGCCATTTCATTTCATTTTGCATTGCATTGCATTCCTTTCACTAACTTTTCAGGAGGTAAGTAACTTTGAGAAGTGAATTTGCCTTCACTTCTCACAATTTCCTTTCATCTCTCTTATGCATCATTGCTGCATTTTGTCTTGTGTTTGAGATTGAGCTTGCTCTTTCTTCTTCATCTTACTTTCTTTCTTCAAGTGACTTGTCTTCTTAAGTGAAGCAAGTTACTTTACTTCTCTTTGTTCCTTTCATCTGTTTCCTGGTGGTTCCTTTGAAGATTTCTTTCTTAAACCTCACAAACCTTAGGAACAACCAAGCATGACAATGATTAGGGTTTTGATTAGTCCCCCATTTAGATTTTACCTTTGTGTCTCATTGAGTCTTCTCTTCTCATCTCATAATCAGGGACTAAACCCTAAAGGTTTTAAGGCTTTGTGATTAAGCTTATGCCTGCATCCTTCTATTAGGATGGAGTGTATAACTTTAATCCTAAGTGTTAAACCCTTAATGTGTTTAAATCTCTTAATCAAATTCACTTAATAATCATCAAGACATCACACTTGTAACTTGGGCCTTACATTAGGGTTCTAATTCTTCGTTAATTGGTTAAGAAGGACTAACCCTAGTGTTAATGGACAAGTCCTCCTCAAGTTGTCTTACAAACCCTAAAAATCACTTCATCATCTCACCATTGAATAAAATCCACTTAATCAAAGGCTTGTTTTGTCATGAGTTTAATCCCTAATCATGGATTAAGTTGAGGAGCTTTCCTCAGCTTAAACTTTCTCATCTATTATCCTTCTATTAGGATGGTGTAATGAGTCTGTTGAATCCTTGATTATGGCTTAACCTCATTACTTAACACTAAACAAAAACACCAAAAACATCTAAATAATCACAAGTAGGTTAATGATCTTAATCCTACACCATGGTGATTAAGTGTGAGAAGCTGACTTCACACTTAAGGTATTCTCATTACCCCTAATCAGAGGGAAGATGTGATGAGTTTACTAAATCCATTGGTTTAGGCTTAAGCTCATTATCTTATGACAAACTTCAAAAAGCAATAAAAGACTGAAAACTCAAAAAACAAACAATAATCGTCTCCTCCGGGATTCTTTTCTCATCTCATTCAATCCCAAGCGAGAACTTGCTTCTTCCGTCTAATGCAAGACAGTTTGCACCTGAGCCAGACAGGTCATACACTTGAGCATAGACAAGCAAGCAGTTCATCAGTCAATTCATCTTTCAGTCTCTTTGGGTCGAACTACGGTGTTCTGACTTCCTCATTGCACGAGAGGATACGTAGGCATAACTTAACAGTTATCGAACAAAAGTCTTTGTATATTCCCCCTCTTTCAGCCTCATTCTTTAAGCCTCATTATCACGAGCATTTCACCTCTTTCTCTTTTACACTGACACTTCTTTATACACCTCACATTTCTTTTACACTGACACCTGTACATCCTTTTCCAGCTATGAAACACAAAATGCACTGACACTACCCCTTTAAAACACAAATCTTTTGAGCGTGGATCCCGTCGAGTACGACGGACAATCTGGGTGCTAATACCTTCCCAGGTTGTAACCAACCCCCTTTCTCAGTCTCTCTGGTTCGCAACCGTCTTATCCATCTTTTTCTAGGTCTATGCAGCATTGCCTTTCCTCCGGGATAAAAATGCCTAGCTGGCGACTCTTTCATTCCCAGTGAGTTCACTGCTGTGTGTTCTCACATCCTCCTTTCGCCGACAGTTTGCGTCTGTACCTTTATCTGGGCCATTCCCATTTATCGGGAGCGACAGCAGTAATCGGGGTATGACAACCTTCAGGGGAACTAATCACAACATCAACACCATTACCAAGTGCATTAGAGGCACCATCAAAAACCATAGTCCATCGGGATCCTTGTTCAGGTCCGTCATATTGTCCAGATTCTTTGGTAATAATCATAATGTCTTCGTCAGGGAACTCAAAACTCATTGATTGATAATCATCCACTGCTTGATGAGCCAAATGATCAGCCACAATACTTCCTTTAATAGCCTTCTGAGTAGTATACTGTATATCATATTCTGTCAAGATCATTTGCCATCTTGCAATTCTTCCAGAGAGAGCAGGTTTCTCAAATATATACTTGATTGGATCCATCTTTGAGATCAACAAGGTAGTATGGGTCAACATATATTGTCTTAGTCGGCGAGCAGCCCATGCCAAAGCGCAGCAAGTTTTCTCGAGCAGTGAGTATCTTGTTTCACAGTCGGTAAACTTTTTGCTAAGGTAGTATATTGCCTGCTCTTTTCTACCAGACTCGTCATGTTGCCCCAACACACACCCCATTGAGTTGTCTAACACTGTTAAGTACATAATCAAGGGTCTTCCATCAACTGGTGGCATCAAAATTGGTGGTTCCAGCAGATATCTCTTGATTTCATCAAAGGCAGTCTGGCATTCATCATTCCATTCCATCACCTGGTCTTTCTTCAGCAACTTAAAGATTGGCTCACAGATGGCAGTTAATTGGGAAATAAATCTTGCAATGTAATTCAATCGTCCCAAGAAACCTCTAACCTCCTTCTCAGTACGGGGAGCTGGCATCTCTCGTATAGCTTTCACTTTTGCAGGATCCACTTCAATACCTTTTCCACTGACAATGAAACCCAGGAGTTTACCAGATCTAACTCCAAAAGTACACTTGTTTGGGTTCAATCTCAACTTGTATTTCTTCAACCTTTCAAACAATTTATGCAAATGATCAAGATGTTGCTCTTCATTCTGGGATCTGGCTATCATATCATCCACATATACCTCTATCTCATGATGAATCATATCATGAAACAAAGCCACCATAGCACGCTGATATGTTGCCCCTGCATTCTTCAAACCAAATGGCATCACCTTATAGCAAAAGGTGCCCCACTGTGTAACAAATGTTGTCTTCTCCATATCTTCAGGTGCCATCTTGATTTGATTGTAACCAGAGAAACCATCCATAAAAGAGAATACCTTGTGCTGAGCAGTGTTGTCTACTAGAACATCAATATGAGGAAGTGGAAAGTCATCTTTGGGGCTGGCCTTGTTCAAATCCCTGTAGTCTACACACATACGTACCTTACCATCTTTCTTAGGAACTGGTACCACATTTGCAACCCACTGAGGATAAGAAGTCACAGCTAAGAACCCTGCATTGAACTGTTTCATTACTTCTGCTTTGATCTTCTCTGACATTTCAGGACGCATACGACGAACCTTCTGCTTCTTTGGACGACAATCTTCTTTTACTAGTAAACGGTGAACTACAATGTCTGTATCCAACCCTGGCATATCTTCATAAGACCAAGCAAAGATCTCCACATAGTCACGTAACATCTGAATCAACCTGTTCTTGACACTATCCTCTAATTCAGCCCCTATCTTGACTTCTTTCCTGTTTTCTTCAGTTCCCAGATTCACAACTTCGACTGGCTCTTCATGTGGCTGTATAGCTTTCTCTTCTTGTTGTAATAACCTAGCAAGCTCTACAGGTACTTCACAATCGTCCTCATTTCCGTCTTCAGTTTGATAAATCGGATTCTCGAAATTATAATTGGCAATAGTAGAACTGTTATCAACAGGATCCAGAGTGGATGAGGATCTGCATTTTAGTGATGTGGGTGTGTGTAAGAACACATAGCTGATAAAACAAAATAAAAGAAAAGAAAGACAAAGAACACAATATTTACAAAAACGAAACGTCCACTGATTTTTATTGAATGAAGTATGCAAATGAAATGACAGCCCGTAACAAGCACACCATTGTGCCCCGGGTAAGGCACAAGGCTTGAGATTTTAATTGTTCAAGAAATTACAAACTTAACAAGCAACAACACAGTAATAGTATTTACTCCTGACTAAAGGAGATAGGGATAACATCTTCAGCTTTCCAATTATTGAGTCCAGCACCCACAGTAGGAAAAATCCAAGCATCCAAGTTGTAGTCTTCATCATAGTCACCCACAGCATTGATCTGGTTCTTCATAATCCCCTGATTGGTGATACGAACAGCACGAGTACGACGAACAGCCTTCTGGGACTCTGCAGTGAAACCCAAACCAAATTTGTCAGACTTGTATGGGATATCAGGAAGCTGTCCCCAAATAGTACAACCACCTTCATCCACCACAGCTCTGGCATCTTTAAGGGAGGCCATTGTTGGAGGTACTCTGGTGACTACAGGCACTTTCTTGACAACAGGAGGAGCTTCATAATCATTAACTACCCAAGGAACCACTTCAAACGTCTGACACGGAGTTTCAACGTATTCACCCTCCACTTCAAGATATTTAAAGGTGTTCACATGGCTAACAAAATATTCTTCCTCTCCGTAGACAGTAACAACTTTTCCTTCCACCGGATATCTTAGCTTCTGATGTAATGTAGAGGTTACAGCACCTGCCCCATGGATCCAGGGACGTCCCAGCAAACAAGAATACGACGGACGAATATCCATGACATAAAATGTAGTATTAAAAACCTGAGAACCAACTTTAATTGGGAGATCAATTTCTCCATGCACCACTCTTCTCGAACCATCAAAAGCCTTCACCACTATATTACTGGGTTTCAGCACAGCATCTTCAGGACTCAGCTTATTCAAGACTTCTTTGGGCAACACATTCAGAGAGGAACCATTGTCTATCAATACATGTGACAGGGTAGTGCCCCTGCATTCAATTGAGATATGCAGGGCCCTGTTATGATCCCTCTTGGCAGGAGTCAAATCAGCATCAGAAAACCCTAACCCATTATCATAGGTCAGGTGGGCAACACAATTCTAAAACTGGTCAACAGAAATTGCATTGGGTACATGAGCAGTCTTCAGAAACTTAATCAAAGCTTTGGCATGAGCTTCAGAACATAACAACAAAGACAGCATGGAAATCTTGGAGGGAGTGTGCCCCAACTGATCAACAATGTCATAATCACTCTTACGAATGATCTTCAATACTTCTTCCATCTGCTTAGCAAGATCATCAGCAACTGGCACATCAGTAGGTACAAGTTCAATAACAGGACCTTTGCCCCGAGCATCAGTGGTGGAGGTAGCAGCAGGAGTAACTGCATTCTTGGAAGTCACTGGAGGAGAGAAGACTCTTCCACTTCGTGTGATCTTACTAGATCCAGCAATATTGTCAACATCAACAGGCATATCAGCTAAGGGTTCCTGCTTAACACCATGGATGTAAACATCAGACCCATAATGCCAAGGCACAGCTTTATCAGACGTATACGGAATAGGACCAGGAGTGGTAATGACCATAGGAGCCACTCTAGCTTCAGCAACAATCTTCACAGGGCCTTCAGCAGTAATCTTAATTGGACCCTTATGAGTGATTTTAACAGGTCCCTTGGAAGTGATCCTTACCGGTACTTTATCAACCATATCAACCTCTTCAGTCTTCCTACCTTTAGTAATATGATCCACCATACTCTCTACAGACGATGGAGTCCTCTCAAACACTATGGTATATTTATCCATGAGACGTTGGATACCATCTCTCAATCTCCAGCAACTATCCGGCTTATAGGTACAATACAAACAATCTTCACGACAACCTGGAAAGAACCCAACTTGCACTAACTTCTTCTTGATGACAGACAATGGTGTGGTCAACTCCGCAACTGAATAGATATGTAACTCTTCATCAATGGCATTGACAGTCTTCTCATGATTTGGCATGGGAGCAGTAATCACATTTGGAGTACCCGGAGGGTTAAACTCAATTTCTCCAGCCTCAATCATATCTAGAATTTTGTTCTTCAAGACCCAGCAACTATTAGTATCATGTCCCTGACAGTTCGAATGATATGCACATCGTGCATTGGGATTGTACCTGGGAGAGGTAACATTGGGATTCTGAGGAGCCTCTTTCAGAGTAATAAGTTCAGCCTTCAACAAGTGTTGCAATGCCTGAGCCATTGACATGTTGATCTTAGTGAACTGCCTTCTAGCCCTCTGTTGGTTGCCCTGTGGCTGCTCTGGTGTTGTAGGAGTTGGATTTGAAATATGAACTGCACTCACAGACTGATGCCTTCTATTACGATCAGGTTGACCATAAACAGCATTGGATTCTTTCTTCCCAGTGGGAGGCTTCTTTGCAGTACCTGATGAAGAAGTACCCACCTGAATCTTGCCATTCTTTATACCATTTTCCACGCGCTCTCCTGTCATTATCAACTCAGTGAAGCTAGATGATGAGCTTCCAATGAGATGACTGTAAAAAGGACCATTCAGCGTACACATGAACATATCAACCAATTCCCTGTCAGTTAAAGGGGGTTGTACTCTTCCAGCTAAATCTCTCCACTTCTGAGCATACTCCTTGAAACTTTCTTTGGAACCCATAGACATGCTTTGCAGCTGCATGCGAGTGGGAGCTAAATCAGCATTGTATTGATACTGCTTATAGAAAGCTTCAGCAAGATCATTCCAATCCCTGATGTTGACACTCTCCAACTGATAGTACCACTCCAATTGAGCTCCAGATAAGCTCTCTTGGAAGAAATGGATCCATAACTTTTTATCAGCAGTGTGAGGTTGGATTCTTCTGATATAAGACCTCAGGTGCAGCTTGGGACAAGAGACCCCATCATAAACAACAAAAGTAGGAACCTTTAAACCAATGGGTATGACTACCCCAGATATCAGACTCAAATCTTCAAAATCCAGCCCAGAAGACTTCTGCAACTCCATAGCATCCATTCTATCCACCAGCATCGTGAATTTGTCTTCATTAGGCTCATGGTAGTAATTAGCCTCAGAATCAGAGTCCCCCATAGTGTTGTGGAGACTGCCTCCCTCTTTTTCAGACTCTTCAGACTCATAATCTTCAACTGGTTCTTTGGTCTTGGCAAGACCTTTGAACCTTCTTCCCATGTTGATCAGGCCACCTGACCTTCTAGTCTTCTTAGTCTTCTTGGCCAGCAGCGTCTTCAAATCATCCTGCCCCTTGGTCAGGTTCAGGATCAGCTCTTGGAACTGTGCATTTTGTGCCTGGAGATCCTTAACTGTTTGTTCAAGAACCATTGCTGAAATAAACAGCGAGAAGATGAGAAACCTGTGCATAATTATAAACCTGTGATGCCATGATATGATATGTGAATGCATATGCAATGTTTTCAAGGACCGCAGGATTTAAATTTGCTTAAACAAACAAGAAGGTAAACTTTTATTAGTAGTAAATTTGTTTTGCCTCTTGGGCTTACAGAAAATGAAATGAAATAAATACAAGAGATGGGGTTTTAAGTCTCCCATGGACGTTTCCTCTTTGTGTTGAGGTATGAGTTGAGATTCCGTTCCTCGTGAAGTTGCTTTGTTAGTTCTAGGATTCTTTCTTGGCTTGCTTTGTAATGAGCCTCGAAAGTATCCCTTTGCTTCTTCAACTGGATCCAGGATCTCTGTAAGTCTTCCATGTCAGTAGGCATGTCTGGGTGAAGGATGGTATAAGCAGTATCTCCTTCAGCAACAGGTTCCATGGTAACTGGCAGGATAGCAGGATATGGCATCATGAGAGTCTGAGCACGAGATCGCACCCATCTGAGATAAGCCTCCATAGGAATAGTGTACTTAGGCTCCAGAGTCTTGCTGTCAACCTTGTTCACTTTTCCCCAGGCTCGTATGAATCTCTGACGGTAACCTTGAAGATCGTTGTCGTAATCAAACACAATGCCCTGAATCAACATGTCATGTGGACCATCACTCCGAGCGTAACCAAACTGTCGTAAAGCTAAGGAAGGGTTGTAGGTAATGCCTCCCCTTATGCCTAGAAGTGGCACATTAGGAAACTCCCCACAACGGTCAATGATAGTGACATTCTCTATAGATCTGGAGCACCAATGAATATCTGAATGCGAGAGTGACATGATCCTCTTGGACCACCTGAACCCTTGCTCATTCTTCATTACTGAGCGAGGAAGGTGAGAAATAAACCACCTAGATAGCAAAGGTATACAACACATCAAAGTTCCTCTTGCTCTTGTAGTACGGGTATGAAGAGAATGTAGGATGTCTCCAAGCAATGTAGGTACTGGATTGTGACTCAGGAATATGTTGATGGCATGAACGTCTATGAACTGATCTGGATTGGGGAACAATATTAAGCCATAAATTAGCAAGGCTAAGATCTCCTCAAAAGCATCATGACTCATGGCCTTCAGGAACACTTGAGCTTTATCCATTAACACCTTGGCAAGAATACCCTTAACTCCGCTTCTCGTTTCTAGAACAATGTCAGACTTCTTTAGATGTAGAGCTGCAGCAATAACCTCTGGTTTAAGCTCCTTCTCCAAGCCTGTGAGGGGTCTTTGATCAAGAACAGGTATACCCAGAAGTTTAGAGAACTCTTCCATGGTTGGAACCAGCTGATAGTCAGGGAATGTAAAGCAATGGTGCTTAGGGTCAAAGAACTGAAACAGAACCCTCATCATGTCTTCATTGAACCCTGAAGTGACTAGATCCAATAGGTGACCATGTCTCTTGATGAACTGGGAGTGATCAGACACTTGAGAAACCAACTTTTTAAGCTTAGCAGGTATGCCCACAAAGTTGATCCTGATAGTGTTTCTACGAGCAGAAGCCATGACCTGCAACAAAGAACAAAGATAAATCCTTTGGTCCTTGAAATGGTTAGTGAAAATGCTATACTTATGATGCATGATGATGTCATGATGTTATGTTCAATCACAAACATGTGGCACACACAAACAAGTCACACAATAGCCCTAGGTTTAAAGGCTTGCATGAGGTTCAAAGGTAAGTACCCTCCCCTGAAGTTAGATAGTTCATCCTGTCCTACAAAAGTAACCAGGTTCTAAGGGATCTCAATATCATTGATCCTTCACAAGGGTGGTTGTTCAGTAGGCAACTTACTTGCCAACCAAAACCCTCCAAGTTTAGAATCTCAATGAGTGTAGCATCGAGTATCAACCAACTTCAGTCTGCACCAAAGCCGGTTATCTCACTACTTTTCTAAGGGCCAAGATGGGATAACTAGGGTTCTAAAAGTTAGTTAGTGCATTGACAACATATGGCAGCCTCATATTATCCTCAACTTGACTTAAGGAACATAAGCACCAACCAAGAAGTCACACTAACTATGGCCACCAGATCAACCATATCGGTATACGCCGTACAGTTTCCTTGGTCTATTGCCATTTACCTAAGGTACACTAGATCCGGGTTAGGATCTTTCACACATAAGAGCCCAACAAGTAAGTATAAAGCAAACAAGGCAAACAATTTTAAAGTGATCTAATTCCTAAGGGTACCCCTCTTTAGTATTACTATTCCCCAGCAGAGTCGCCAGTTCTGTAACACGGTGGGAGAACTGACTTTAGTTAAATGTTGTGGATAGCAAGAGTCGCCACCGACTTTTATTTTATCCAAAAGGAAAGGGCATAAAAGAACAGGAAAGACCTTAAAAGATTTTTGGGTTCGGGGGGTAGGTTATGTAAAGGGAAGGTGTTAGCACCCTTTACATCCATGGTTATCCATGAGCTCTTAGTTACTTAGCTCACTTTAAAATGTTTTGGGAAGTGTAGTGTGTGATTAAAAATTTTCTTAAGTACTTTATAATGATCCATGTACGGATATATATAAAGACTTTGTTTTGAAAATTTGTTTGAAAATGTAAAGTGTTTTGAAATTTTTTGGAAAGTGAGCAAGTACATAAGAGGAACCTACCCTAAGTTAAGTCTTTTCTGTTCTTAAATATCCTTTAAATGGTAAGACTGTCCCTATTATTAAGGAATAGGTAGTCATTACCTTGGATGTATGGGACAAGTAAAGGGACATCTGTTTATGTAGGCAACTGTGGGGTGTATAAGCAATTTTGGAGGGACTATCATCTTTATTCGAAAGGGACAAGATCATTACGAAGGCAACATTCGAAAGGGACTTGATCTTTTATCTGTTAAGGGACTAGATGACTTTATTTTGAGGGACTTTTGCTTTATACACCCTACTTGACCTTTTGATTAGGCAACAATGAGAGGTATCCCTAAGGAAGTGAGATGGCGATCAAAGATCGACTTACGTGTGTGAGTTTACAATTTTAATATTTATCTTTAAATTTAAATGATCTAAATTAATTTTAAATTACAAGTATATTTACACTCCCTATTTACTAACCATAGCATAAAATATAAATAATAAACATTATAATTAAATATTACACCAAGGAGCAATTACATAATAATGATAAAAGCAATTTAAATAAATAAGCAAAATATTAATAAGCAAAATAAATAAGTAATTATAATTGGGTTAGTGAAAATAATAATAATGACAATTTAAAGATAAATGGGGTTAGTAATAAACAAATAAGAAAATATAATAGATAATATAAACAAAAATATTAAAAGATCAAATTTTATATAAGTAATTATTTAAGATTAATAAGAAAATATGGACAATTATATTAATTATAAAGTTTTAAGTTATTTGTAAATTATATAAAAAAAAATAAGTTAATGATAAACATATTATAGAAATAAAATATAAATACAAAATTAATTTAGCAATTTTTAACTATTTCTAAACATATATTAACAATCATTTAAATGCAAAAATTAAAAATATAAACAATTTATGTCATATTTACATATTATAAAAATAGGATTAATTATGATTATATTTACAAAGTTTAATTATATTAAATAAAATATATACATGATTAAATAAAAATGTGATCATACAATTATATTTACAAATTTAAAGATTATAATAAAATTATATTTTTAATAGTAGTAAATTATGGTTTGATTTTTAAAAAAAAATATTAAGATTTATTTACTAATTAAAATATAATTAGGGTTTTAGAAAAATATTTTTGATTTTATGAAATTAGGGTTAATATATTATTTAATCTAAATACAACTAATTTATTTATACAAATCAAATAACATTAATAATAATAAAATAGTTTGAATAATAAAGTTTTAATTTTTGAAAATACAAATTTAGAATTTATACAAGAAATAACATACATTTTATTATGTTTTTTTTTAACATTTCATAATTTATTAAATCAATTAAATAAACAAGAATGAGAATTAATTAAAACAAGAAGAAATAGGGATCAAAAAACTTACCTGGGCTGGGAATTGAACCCAGCCCCTTTTGCTTCCAGGAACTCTAAGCCAGCAACATCCACCACTAGGCCAGCACGCGCAGGTGACCAAGGGAGAGGTAACATTGGTTTTGTTATTGATTCCTGAAAATCAAAGAAAAAGAAAGAAAAACAAAAGGCCTGGGGGGATCGAACCCAGGACCTTCAAGCATCACACAAACACCTTAACCATTCCAGCTGGGAGAGCGCACCTGTCCATAATCTCACCACAATTCATAATATAATAAACTTGCTAATTGAGTGAAAAAAACAAGAAAAAGATGGTTTGGTCCAGGAATCGAACTCAGACCCTTCAGCAATACACGCGCATACACAACCAACTGAGCCAGCCAACATTTGTGAAATAATATCAAAACAAAACAAACAAATATTATATTCAATTTTTAAAATATGAAATTCGCGCGCAGGGTTCTTCTTCTTCCTCATATTTCCTGTGAAAACACCTGCGAATACACCTGCAAATTTTCCTACGAATTCTCACATTCAAGAACCTGCGAAAATTGTATCTCTCACAATGTGTAAAATTTCATCAAATTAAACATACAAACATGATCCTTGCAGTGAATACAGTCCAGCCATGGTTTTAGTAGTCATTTATATTAGGTATTTCATGAACCCCTAATTTGAAAGCTCTAACCCTAGCCATGGCAATTTTCGATTCAAGCCATGAAACTTTGAGTTAAATGTCCAGAAACATTCCTTGTATCATAACAAACACAAAACAACAGTCAAATATGATTAATCATGAGTAAATTTGTAAAATCGAAAAATTGTTAAATGAGCATGAACATGGATTCGGTTTGCATGAATGAGGATGTTTCAGATGTTGTTTATGATCCAAATACGTTCAATGAACATCATAGAACATGTTGCAATGCTCAAAATTCATTGAAACTCCCTCTACCTTGAAATCCGAATGTGAATTTTTGATGAATTTTGTGAAGTTTGAAACTGGTTTTGGAGGCTGTCAATTCGTGTGCTTTTGATTGCTAAATGTTCTATATATATAGGTGAATGAATTAGGTCAAAAACATTGCTCAAGACTTTGGATTTTTTGGTAGTTTGAGATTGAAAAAGATTGGCTTTTAAAATTTGAATATTCTTGATATGAACTTGCTATTTTAAGATAATCTTCATAACTCTTGTATCAATTAGATCCAAATAAACTTTATGACATTCTAGAAGACAAATCATTTTAAATCTTCACCATTTTATATTTTATTTGAATTTAAAATGATTTTTAATATAAAAAATCATAATAAATAAAAATAAAATAAATAAAATAATGAAAATATTAAGTTAATTTCGTGCATGATGTCATGGAACCAATTGGGTCACAAAAAGGTCAGCCCACTTAGCAAAATTTGGTTTTAAACCTCCATTTGCTTCATAAACTTCCCTAAAATTTCCCAACTTTGCAAGGGCACACATCCTTCAATTTTAATGCTATGAGGGTGTTCTTGGACATTTTAGAAATCTTGAATAGTCCTCTAACCAACCCCACTGGTTTCATGTTCATATCCTTTACCATTCTCAAGTTATGCCCTTTTGAAGTTGTTGACTTTTTGTTGACTTTTAAAAGGACCTATAATGTCTTAGCTCATACCTTCCAAATGAAGCATTTTTGGGCTTGGCTTGTGAGACACAAAGTTGTAGAGAATTCAATTTCCTTCAAAATGAGCTTTGTATGGAGACTTGGTGATGAAGCATGTGAAAGTTATGGCTGGTCAAAGTTCAGTTGACTTTTACTGAGGAAACCCTAATTTAGAAACTCCTGATTCTTGATGATCTGAAATCTCCTTGATGAATCATGATCAACCCTTGATCAAATGATGAATTTTACTTCATATACTTGATGTTGGCAAAAAATCATGAAGTTTGACTTTGGTTTGACCACAGTTGACCTCAGTTTGACTTTTTAACTGCTTTGACTGATTTTGACTTATCTGATCATCTGATTGAGCAAACTTTTGAGAAAAGTCTTGAAACTTGTCATGGGGGTTCTTACACACATATAAGATGTTATGAAGCTCACTTGAAGTCTTGGAAGTCCATTTAGCCTGATTAAAGTCAAAACCCTAGTTTTGGATGCACTGCTTAGGAGGTGCATTGTCTGAGGGAATTGTCAAATCTTCTGACTATTTGTGAACTTTGTGAACCATCATAAGATGTCTTGTGAACCTTGTGAACCTCATGGAAGGTCTTGTATGTATTGTGAATCTTGTGAACCTTGTGAACCTCATAAAGTGTCTTGTAGACTTCATGAACTTCATGAAAAGGTCTTGTAAGTATTGTGAATCTTGTGAACCTTGTGAACCTCATAAAGTGTCTTGTAGACTTCATGAACTTCATGAAAGGTCTTGTGAACCTTGTGAACCTTCTTAGCACACAAAGTCTTGTATTGTGAGGGCAAATTTTTGGGTGCAACAGCATGCAACTACAAAGCATGTCTATGGGTGCCAAAGAAAATTTCAAGGAGTATGCCCAGAAGTGGAGAGACTTGGCGTGAAGAGTGCAACCCCCTCTAACTGACAGGGAGTTAGTTGATATGTTCATGTGTACGTTGAATGGTCCTTTTTACAGTCATCTCATTGGAAGCTCATCATCTGGCTTCACTGAGTTGATAATGACAGGAGAGCGTGTAGAAAGTGGTATAAAGAGTGGCAAGATTCAAGTAGGTGCTTCTTCATCAAGTACTGCAAAGAAGCCTCCCAGTGGGAAGAAAAAGTCAAATGCTGTTTATGGTCAACCTGATCGTAATAGGAGGCATCAGTCTGTGAGTGCAGTTCATATCTCCAATCCAATTCCTGCAACACCAGAGCAACCACAGGGAAATCAACAAAGGAATAGAAGGCAGTTCACTAAGATCAACATGTCACTGGCCCAAGCCTTGCAACACTTGTTGAAGGGTGAACTTATTACTTTGAGGGACCCTCCTCAGAATTCCAATGTTACTTCTCCCAGGTACAATCCTAATGCACGATGTGCATATCATTCAAATTGTCAGGGGCATGATACCAATAGTTGTTGGGTATTGAAGAATAAAATTCAAGATATGATTGATGCTGGAGAGATTGAGTTTGACCCTCCGGGTACTCCAAATGTAATCACTGCTCCCATGCCAAATCATGAGAAGACTGTCAATGCCATTGATGAAGATTCACATATTTCCTCAGTTGCAGAGTTGACTACACCATTGTCTGTTATTAAGAAGAAGTTAGTACAAGCTGGGTTCTTTCCAGGTTGTCGTGAAGATTATTTGTATTGTAACTATAAGCCGGATAGCTGCTGGAGGTTGAAGGATGGAATTCAACGCCTCATGAATAATTATACCATAGTGTTTGAGAGGACTCCATCGTTTGTGGAAAGTATGGTTGATCATATAAATAAAGGTGCGAAGGTTGAAGAGGTGGATATGGTTGATAAAGTGCTGGTGAGGATTACTTCCAAGGGTCCTGTCAAAATCACTCATAAGGGTCCAATTAAGATTACTACTGAAGGCCCTGTGAAGATTGTTGTTGAAGCTAGAGTGGCTCCTATGATCATTACCACTCCTGGTCCTATTCCGTACACTTCTAAAAAATTTGTGCCTTGGCATTATGGTTCTGATGTTTATATCCATGGTGTTAAGCAGGAACCCTTAGCTGATACGCCTATTGCTGATGAAAACCTTGTTGTTGATAATATTGCTGGATCTAGTAAGATCACACGAAGTGGAAGAGTTTTCTCACCTTCAATTACCTCCAAGAATACAGTTACTCCAGTTACTACCTCTAATGCTGATGCTCGGGGCAAAGGTCCTGTTATTGAACCTATACAAACTGATGTGCCAGCTGCTGATGATCTTGCTAAGCAGATGGAAGAAGTATTGAAGATCATTCGCAAGAGTGATTATGACATTGTTGATCAATTGGGGCATACTCCCTCCAAGATTTCTATGTTGTCTTTGTTGTTATGTTTTGGGGCTCATGCCAAAGCCTTGATTAAATTTTTGAAGACTGCTCACGTACCAAATGAGATTTATGTGGATCAGTTTGAAAATTGTGTTGCACACTTGACCTATGATAATGGGTTAGGTTTCTCCGATGCTGATTTGACTCCTGCCAAGAGGGATCATAACAGGGCTCTACATATCTCTATTGAATGTAGGGGCACTACCCTGTCACATGTGCTAATAGACAATGGTTCCTCGCTGAATGTGTTGCCCAAAGAAGTTCTGAATAAGCTTAGTCCTGAAGATGCTGTGTTGAAGCCCAGTAATATAGTGGTGAAAGCTTTTGATGGCTCGAGAAGAGTGGTGCATGGAGAAATTGATCTCCCAATCAAAGTAGGTTCTCAGGTGTTCAATGCCACCTTTTATGTAATGGATATTCGTCCGTCGTATTCTTGTCTGCTTGGACATCCCTGGATCCATGGGGCAGGTGCTGTAACCTCCACTTTACACCAGAAACTGAGATATCCAGTAGAAGGAAAAGTTGTCACTGTTTACGGAGAGGAAGGATATATAGTTAGCCATGTGAACACCTTTAAATATCTTGAAATGGAAGGTGAATATGTTGAAACTCCATGCTAGACGTTCGAAGTGGTTCCTTGGTTCGTTAACAATTATGAAGCTCCTCATGTTGTCAAGAAAGTTCCTGTGGTCACCAGAGTACCTCCAACAATGGCCTCCCTCAAAGATGCTAGAGCTGTGGTGGATGAAGGTGGTTGTACTATTTGGGGTCAGCTTCCTGACATTCCTTACAAGTCTGACAAATTCGGTTTGGGTTTCACTGCAGAGTCCCAGAAGGTTGTTCGTCGTGCTCGTGCTGTTCGTATCACCAATCAGGGGATTTTGAAAGATCAGATCAATGTTGTGGGTGACTATGATGAAGATTACAACTTGGATGCTTGGATTTTTCCTACTGTGGGTGTTGGGCTCAATAATTGGAAAGATGAAGATGTTATTCCTATCTCCTTTAGTCAGGAGTAAATACTATTACTGTGTTGTTGCTTTTAAATTTGTAATTTTTGAACAATTGAACTCTTAAGCCTTGTGCCTTACCCGGGGCACAATGGTGTGCTTATTACGGGATGTCATTTCATTTGCATACTTCATTCAATAAAAATCAGTGGACGTTTCGTTTTCGTAAATATTGTGTTCCTTGTCTTTCTTTTCTTTTATTTTTGTTTTATCAGCTACGTGTTCTTACACACACCCACATCACTAAAATGCAGATCCTCATCCACTCTGGATCCTGTTGATAACAGTTCTACTATTGCCAATTATAATTTCGAGAATCCGATCTATCAAGCTGAAGACGGAAATGAGGACGATTGTGAAGTACCTGTAGAGCTTGCTAGGTTGTTAAAACAAGAAGAGAAAGCTATACAGCCACATGAAGAGCCAGTCGAAGTTGTGAATCTGGGAACTGAAGAAAACAGGAAAGAGGTCAAGATAGGGGCTGAATTAGAGGATAGTGTCAAGAGAAGGTTGATTCAGATGTTACATGATTATGTGGAGATCTTTGCTTGGTCCTACGAAGATATGCCAGGGTTGGATACAGACATTGTGGTTCACCGTTTACCAGTAAAAGAAGATTGTCGTCCAAAGAAGCAGAAGGTTCGTCGTATGCGTCCTGAAATGTCAGAGAAGATTAAGGCAGAGGTAATGAAACAGTTTGATGCAGGGTTCTTAGCTGTGACTTCTTATCCTCAATGGGTTGCAAATGTTGTGCCGGTACCTAAGAAAGATGGTAAGGTACGTATGTGTGTAGACTACAGGGATTTGAACAAGGCCAGCCCCAAAGATGACTTTCCACTACCTCATATTGATGTTCTGGTAGACAACACTGCTCAGCATAAGGTATTCTCTTTCATGGATGGTTTCTCTGGTTACAATCAGATCAAGATAGCACCTGAAGATATGGAGAAGACAACATTTGTTACACAGTGGGGCACTTTTTGTTATAAGGTGATGCCATTTGGTTTGAAGAATGCAGGGGCAACATATCAGCGTGCTATGGTGGCTTTGTTTCATGATATGATTCATCATGAGATAGAGGTATATGTGGATGATATGATAGCCAGGTCCCATAATGAAGAACAACATCTTGATCATCTGCATAAGTTGTTTGAGAGGTTAAAGAAATACAAGCTGAGGTTGAACCCAAACAAGTGTACTTTTGGAGTTAGATCTGGTAAGCTCCTGGGTTTCATTGTCAGTGGAAAAGGTATTGAAGTAGATCCTGCAAAAGTGAAAGCTATACGAGAGATGCCAGCTCCCCGTACTGAGAAGGAAGTTAGAGGTTTCTTGGGACGATTGAATTACATTGCAAGATTTATTTCCCAATTGACTGCTACCTGTGAGCCAATCTTCAAGTTGTTGAAGAAAGATCAGGTAATGGAATGGAATGATGAGTGCCAGACAGCATTTGATGAAATCAAGAAATATCTGCTAGAACCTCCAATTTTGATGCCACCAGTTGATGGAAGACCCTTAATTATGTACTTAACAGTGTTAGACAACTCAATGGGGTGTGTCTTGGGGCAACATGACGAGTCTGGTCGAAAAGAGCAGGCAATATACTACCTTAGCAAAAAGTTTACCGACTGTGAAACAAGATACTCACTGCTCGAGAAAACTTGTTGCGCTTTGGCATGGGCTGCTCGCCGACTAAGACAGTATATGTTGACCCATACTACCTTGTTGATTTCGAAGATGGATCCAATCAAGTACATATTCGAGAAACCTGCTCTCTCCGGAAGAATAGCAAGATGGCAAATGATCTTAACAGAATATGATATACAGTATACTACTCAGAAGGCCATTAAAGGAAGTGTTGTGGCTGATCATTTGGCTCATCAAGCAGTGGATGATTATCAGTCAATGAGTTTTGAGTTCCCTGACGAAGACATTATGATTATTACCAAAGAACCTGGACAATATAACGGACCTGAACAAGGATCCCGATGGACTATGGTTTTTGATGGAGCTTCTAATGCACTTGGTAATGGTGTTGGTGTTGTGATCAGTTCCCCTGAAGGTTGTCATACCCCGATTACTGCCAGACTTTGTTTCTATTATACTAATAACATGGCTGAGTATGAGGCATGTATCATGGGTATCAAAGCTGCCATTGATATGAGGATTCAGTTCCTGGACGTATATGGAGATTCAGCCCTGGTAGTAAGTCAGATCAAAGGAGATTGGGACACCAAACATGATAATCTCATTCCATACAGAGAGCATGTGTTGTCTTTAATCCCACATTTCAAAGAGATTACCTTTGGACATATTCCACGAAGAGAGAATCAGTTGGCAGATGCTTTAGCCACCATGGCATCCATGTTTGAGATCAGCTGGGATGATGAGGCTCCCAAGATTACTATTGATAGATTTGAAAAGCCTGCATACTACAATGAGATTGACACTGAAGAAGCAGAGGAGAAGCCTTGGTTTTATGAAGTGAAAAGATATCTTGAAGCTCAGGAGTTCCCTGAAGGGGCATCTGTCAAAGATAGGAAGTTTCTGAGGAGGTTTTCTGCTAAGTTCTTTTTGAGTAATGGGATTTTGTACAAACGCAATCATGATTCAACTATGCTTCGTTGTGTGGATAAGAAGGAAGCAACTGAGATTATGGAAGACATGCATGATGGGATCTTTGGCACTCATTCCAGTGGTCATACCATGGCAAAGAAGATATTGAGAGCAGGTTACTATTGGTCTACCATGGAAGCTGACTGCTATAAACATTCCAGAACGTGTCACAAGTGTCAAATCTATGTTGATAAAGTACATATACCTCCATCCCCATTGAATGTGTTGACTGCTCCTTGGCCTTTTGCCATGTGGGGCATTGATATGATTGGTGAGATCAAGCCTACTGCTTCTAATGGGCATCGTTTCATCCTGGTTGCTATTGATTACTTTACAAAGTGGGTAGAGGCAGCTTCATTTGCATCTGTGACCAAGAATGTTGTGGCTCGATTCATTAAGAATAATCTTATATGTAGGTATGGCATCCCTGAAAGGATTATTACTGACAATGGCTCTAATTTGAACAACACTATGATTATTGATCTTTGCACGCAGTTCAAGATTAAGCATCATAACTCTTCTCCGTATCGTCCGAAGATGAATGGGGCAGTTGAAGCTGCTAACAAGAATATCAAGAAGATTTTACAGAAGATGATTGTTACTTACAAGGATTGGCATGAGATGTTACCATTTGCTCTTCATGGTTATCGTACTACAATACGTACTTCAACAGGGGCAACCCCATTCTCCTTAGTATATGGTATGGAAGCAGTTCTGCCCATTGAAGTTCAGATTCCATCCTTAAGAATTATGAAGGATGCAGGCTTAGATGAAGATGAGTGGATTCAGACTCGACTTGACCAGATAAACTTGATTGATGAGAAGAGGTTAGCAGCTATTTGTCATGGCCAGATGTACCAGAAACGAATGATCAAGGCTTTCAACAAGAAGGTTAAGCCAAAGGTATATCAGGCTGGTGATTTGGTAATCAAGCGTATCATATTACCGCAGGGTGATCCTAGGGGCAAGTGGACTCCAACATATGAAGGACCATTTGTGGTCAAAACAGTATTCTCAGGAGGTGCCATGATACTTACTACTATGGATGGTGAAGACTTCCCGCAGCCGATAAACGCAGACATAGTTAAAAAATACTACGCATAAAAAGAGACCCGCTAGGTTGACTGGCCTAGGCAAAAATAAGGGCATCCCGGCGAACCAAAAGGGTTCGGGCAAAAATTAGGGATATATATATATAAAAAAAAATGTACACCTGGCAAGTCGAAAACCTGAAAAGGCGGCTTGGGCAAAAAAGGGCATCCCGGTGGATTGAAAACCTGAAAGGGCAATCCAGGCAAAAGTTAGGGATTAAAGCGTATAACTATGTCTCGTTTGGATCACCCATGAAACTACAACCAGTTGTGCTACTTACTCAAGCTCGAACAGATAAAGCTCAATCCAATCATTCCGTCTCAACAGCAGAAGATGAGATACTTGAAGATAATGGCAATAGTAGAATTGAAACTCAATAGGATTATTTCCCACATAGCTGATTTTCTTTGTTTTGTAAAAAATTTATGACGAATTCCTCTTACTAGGATGTCTGTCTCCTTGTACAAATTTTCCTATGTATAGGTCACTTTGTGATATAAATAAAATTTCATCTTTGAATCCAGATTTACTTTTACCCTATTTACATAAGCGAAACGTCCATTGGTTGTGTTTGAATGTATGTATGCTTTTGAATATGATTGATGTTTACCAGAAATGCATAAATGCTTAATATGATTGATGTTTACCAGAAATGCATGAAAATGCAGTAATAGTATTTACTAAGGACGAACGAGGGAAGGAATTCAACGAAGCTTCGCCGGTTCATCCTCACCAGACAGCTACAAATCCCCCAGTAGGGCAAATCCATCTTCATAAGTACTTCGAGTCACATCTCCCCTGGAATTTATATCCATCTCTTTTATCCTCAGAAGGATAATCGGGAATTTATTCTTTCAATAGGAATATGACGAAAGAAGACGGGAGGTTATGGATACCTTACTATCAAACGAAGACGGGAGGTTAGGGATACCTTACTATCAAACGAAGACGGGAAGTTATGAATACTATATTATCAAACGAGACGGGAACAAGTTCCTCATATTCTTCAGCAACAAATCGGGATTTATTTTCCCTGGCCAGCAGTTGTTATACGAAGATACCCGGACACTCCAAGCTGCATGATACATACATACATCATTTACATCATACCCTAACATACATATCCATAATCACATAATACATTACTTAAGTGCATCATACTATACATGCATATATAATGCATAAACTAATATTATCGTGCAGAATGTTATATACATTGAACTAATCTTGTTTTTCAGATTAATTCTCCAGCAGACAAAACTTCATCAACAACTTGTTACCTTGGGCCGTTGTTTATCTTCCCAAAGGTTATCTCATTATCTCGGGACGTTGTTTATCCTCCTGAAAGCTATCATGACCTTGGGTCGTTGTTTATCTTCCCAGAGGTTACCTCATTATCATGGGACGTCGTTTATCTTCCCGAAGGCTATCTTGAGACGTCGTTTATCTTCTCAAAAGCCATATCATGACTTTGGGCCGTTGTTTATCTTCCCAAAAGTTATACTTATACCTCAGGACGTTGTTTATCCTCCTGAAAGCTATCATTTCTTTGGGCTGTTGTTTATCTTCCCAAAAGTTATACTTATACCTCAGGACGTTGTTTATCCTCCTGAAGGTTATACCTTTACCTTAGGTCATTGTTTATCTTCCTAAAGGTTATCTAACTATGTTGGGATGTTGTTTATCTTCCCAAAAGCTATATTTTCATGCTTTGGACTACTTTATTCTCCAAGAGACATATTTGAAGAACTTTTCTTCAAGTGGCATCTTTAAGCCCACTCAAGCATATACAGCTAGTCATCAGTATCACTCTACGCACCGGTGAGTGCAAATTTTTGGGCTTTTGTGTTCAATCCCCTTCAACCTTCTAGGTCACGACTGGCACATATACCAATCTAACCCCTCAGGTTTCAGAAAATTGAACAGGGGCAGCTGTTGCACCCCAAAATTTGCCCTCACAAAACAAGACTTTGTGTGCTAAGAGATTCACAAGGTTCACAAGATTCACAAGACCTCTCATGAAGTTCACAAGGTTCACAAGACATCTTATGAGGTTCACAAGACATCTTATGAGGTTCACAAGGTTCACAAAGTTCACAATTAGTCAGAAGATTTGACAATTCCCTCAGACAATGCATCCTCCTAAGCAGTGCATCCAAAACTAGGGTTTTGACTTTAATCAGGCTAAATGGACTTCCAAGACTTCAAGTGAGCTTCATAACATCTTATATGTGTTTAAGAATCCCCATGACAAGTTTCAAGACTTTTCCCAAAGGTTTGCTCAGTCAGATGATCAGATAAGTCAAAATCAGTCAAAGCAGTTAAAAAGTCGAACTGAGGTCAACTGTGGTCAAACCAAAGTCAAACTTCATGTTTTTTTCCAACATCAAGTATATGAAGTAAAATTCATCATTTGATCAAGGGTTGATCATGATTCATCAAGGAGATTTCAGATCATCAAGAATCAGGAGTTTCTAAATTAGGGTTTCCTTAGGAAAAGTCAACTGAACTTTGACCAGCCATAACTTTCACATGCTTCATCAAATTTTTCCCATCCAAATCTCATTTTGAAGGAAATCGAATTCTCTACAACTTTGTGTCTCACAAGCCAAGCCCAAAAATGCTTCATTTGGAAGGTATGAGCTAAGACATTATAGGTCCTTTTGAAAGTCAACAAAAAGTCAACAACTTCAAAAGGGCATAACTTGAGAATGGTAAAAGATATGGACATGAAACCAATGGGGTTGGTTATAGGACTCTTTAATCTTTCCAAAATGTCCAATAACACCCTCATAGCATTAAAATTGAAGGATTTGTGCCCTTGCAAAATTGGGAAATTTTTGGGTGGTTTATGAAGAAAATAGGGTCTTAAAACCATAATTCTTCAAATGGGCTGAACTTTTTGTGACCCAAGGTGTTCCATGACATCATGCACGAAATTTATTCAATATTTTCATAATTTTATTTTATTTATTTTATTTATTATGATTTTTTATATTAAAAATCATTTTAAATTCAAATAAAATATAAAATATGAAGATTTAAAATATATTTTGATTTTAGAAAGTCATAAACATGAATTGGATTAGATTGATATGCAATTTATGGTGATTGTCTTAAGATAGAAAGGTTTCATTCAAGGATATATGAAATTCAAGTCATGATCTTTTTCAATCTTCAAAGATCAAAAAGTCCAAACAACCATTCAATTTTTTGACCTAGTTTCATCCAACTATAAGTATACAAACCACACAAATGCATAGGACACGAAATTGCTGCCTCAAGAGTAAGTTTCCACTTTCAAAAATTCACCAAAAACTTCAATTCGGATTCTTCATTACCAAGCCTTTCAAGGTATTTTAAGGACACTACAAGCTTCATTAAGCTTCCCTGAATCAAAACCACCTATTACATGCCTTTGAATCATGCCATATCGCACAACCCGAATACATTTTCTCTTATTATTTTTGATTTTCGATTCCACGCTTTTATGCATCCTCAATTAATTCTAATGATTGTTTTGTGTTTGTAATGACCTAAGCAAGCTTTCTGGATAATTGGATTGAAGAATAATGACATGAATCGTACATAGCCATTGTTAGGGTTTCGGCCAAGCTTTAGGGTCTCTTGATTCATCAAAGATAAATGAATTCTGGAAACGTGGTTGTGTTGTGTGAACCTTGAGGATCATGATTCACTGATTAATTTTGAAAAATTGTACTGTTTTGTTGATGTTCCAATTTCGTAGGTTTTCTGTATTATGAAATTTGCAGGAAAGTTCGTGGGTAAATTCGCAAGAAATCTCGCAGGAAATATGAAGAAGATGAAGGCCTTTGGCGCGCTGGCTGGAATTCAAATATTGTCTTAATATTTTATTGTATTGTTGTTGGTTTATTTCACAGAAGCCTGCTTGGTCCAGTGGTGATGGATGCGCGTATATTGGTTCATGGCTTGGGTTCGATCCTGGAGGGCAGCATTCTTTTTGCTTCATTTTCTCATTTATTCACAGGACTTAATATATTATTATTTGTAATGGTTATATAAACAGGTGCGCCCTTCTGGCTGGATGGTTGGAGTGTGTGTTTGTTTAATTGAGGGTCCTGGGTTCGAATCCCCCCAGGCCCTTTTTGTGTTATTTTTTGTTTTGTTGTAATTTTTACAGGATGTGAAACAAAAGCATGTGGACCTCAGTCTCTATCACTAGTGCACGCTGGCCTGGATGGTTTTGTGACTTGCATATGAGGTAGGGGACCTGGGTTCAAATCCCAAGTCCTTTCTTTTTGAGCAATTTTCCATATTTTCTTATTTTTATTTCATTATACTATTTCTATTTTATTTAAAATTGATTAATATAAATTATAAAAACATATTTTCTAATACTATTAAAATATTTTTGTATATGTATTCCTAAAATTTTTTTTTTTTTATTTCATGATGTATATATAATTTGTAAATAAATTGATTAATTTTGTAAATTAATAAGTAAAACCCTAATATTTTCATAAACCCTAATTTAATATGATTAACCCTAATAATATATTTTTTCTAAAAACCCTAATTATTTTATATAAATGTTAATTATGTTTCTTTATTTTTATTATTTGTTTATATTATCATTATTCATAGTTTTATATAAATCATGTAAATAATTTTAGGTAATGTTTAAAACAATTAAAAACTCCTAATTTAATCTTATAAATATAATTTAATTTTATAATATGTTTATTTAATTACAATTAACCATTATTTTATAACATGTACATAAATTTAAATCTTTATAATAATTAGTATATAATATGAATTGTTTATTTTTCTTCTTAAAATCTTAAAAAATAATCATTTATTAAAAATTGAACTTTTGATTTATTATTCATTATTATGCTAATTTCTTTATTTTTATTCTTATTTATTTTATTACTAACCCCATTTATTTATATATTATATGGTTTTTTATTATTATTATTGTTACTAACCCAATTATTTATTATTATTTATTTGCTTATTTTAATTATTATTATAATGTAATTGTATCCCATATGTAATAGTTGTAGTAATTTTTATTATTTATTTTTAAATGCTATGGTTAGTAAAATAGGGAGTGAAAGATATGTTTGTATTTAAAAATTGAAATTAGATCATTTAATCTTAAAGATAAATATTTAAATTGGTACACTCACACACGTAAGTCGATCTTGGATCGCCATCTCACTTCTTAAGGGTTACCTCTCAAGTTGCCTAAACAAAAGGTCAAGTAGGGTGTATAAAGCAAAGTCCCTCATCTTATATCATCTAGTCCCTTAAACAGATAAAAAGATCAAGTCCCTTCGAATGTTGCCTTCGTAATGATCTTGTCCCTTTCGAATAAAAATGATAAGTCCCTTCGAATTGCTTATACACCTCACAGTTGCCTAAATAATAGATGTCCCTTCACTTGTCCCTCACATCCAAGGTAATGACTACTTGTTCCTTAATAATAGGGATAGTCTTACCATTCAAAGGATTTAAGAACAGAAAAGACTTAACTTAGGGTAGGTTCCTCTTATGTACTTGCTCACTTTTCAAAAACATTTCAAACACTTCACATTTTGTTCAAACAAATTTTCAAAACGAAGGCTTTATATATATCCGTACATGGATCATTATAAAGTACTTAAGAAAATTTCTATTCACACACTTCACATTTCAAAAACAGTTTAAAGTGAGCTAAGTAACTAAGAGCCCATGGATAACCATGGATGTAAAGGGTGCTAACACCTTCCCTTTACATAACCTACCCCCCGAACCCAAAAATCTTTTAAAAGGTCTTTCCTGTTCTTTTATGCCTTTCCTTTGGATAAAATAAAAGTCGGTGGCGACTCTTGCTATCCGCAACATAACTAAAGTCAGTTCTCCCACCGTGTTACAGAACTGGCGACTCTGCTGGGGATTTAATAAAAGAGGGGTACCCTTAGGAATTAGATCACTTTAAAATTGTTTTCCTTGTTTGCTTTATACTTATCTTGTTGGGTGCTCTTATGTGTGAAAGATCCTAACCCGGATCTAGTGTACCTTAGGTAAATGGCAATAGACCAAGGAAACTGTACGGCGTATACCGATATGGTTGATCTGGTGGCCATAGTTAGTGTGACTTCTTGGTTGGTGCTTATGTTCCTTAAGTCAAGTTGAGGATAATATGAGGCTGCCATATCTTGTCAATGCACTAACTAACTTTTAGAACCCTAGTCATCCCATCTTGGCCTTTAGAAAAGTAGTGAGGTAACCGGCTTTGGTGAAGACTGAATTTGGTTGATACTCGATACTACGCTCATTGAGATTCTAAACTTGGAGGGTTTTGGTTGGCAAGTAAGTTGCCTACTGAACAACCACCCTTGTGAAGGATCAATGATATTGAGATCCCTTAGAACCTGGTTACTTTATAGGACAGGATGAACCATCTAAACTTCAGGGGAGGGTACTTGCCTTTGAACCTCATGCAAGCCTTTAAACCTAGGGCTATTGTGTGACTTGTTTGTGTGTGCCACATGTTTGTGATTGAGCATAACATCATAGCATCATCATGCATCATAAGCATATCATTTTCACTAACCATTTCAAGGACCAAAGGATTTATCTTTGTTCTTTGTTGCAGGTCATGGCTTCTGCTCGTAGAAACACTATCAGGATCAACTTTGTAGGCATACCTCCTAAGCTTAAGGAGTTGGTTTCTCAAGTGTCTGAAAACTCCCAGTTCATCAAGAGACATGGTCACTTATTGGATCTAATCACCTCAGGGTTCAATGAAGACATGATGAGTGTCCTGTTTCAGTTCTTTGATCCTAAGCACCATTGCTTCATATTCCCCGACTACCAGCTGGTTCCTACCATGGAGGAATTCTCCAAACTTCTGGGTATACCTGTACTTGATCAGAAACCATTCACAGGCTTGGAAAAAGAGCCTAAACCTGAGGTTATTGCTGCAGCTCTACATCTGAAGAAGTCTGACATTGTTCTAGAAACGAGAAGCGGAGTTAAGGGTATTCTTGCTAAGGTGTTGATAGAGAAAGCTCAAGTTTTCTTAAAGGCTATGAGCTATGATGCTTTTGAGGAGATCTTAGCCTTGCTGATTTATGGCTTAGTATTATTCCCTAATCCTGATCAGTTCATAGACGCTCATGCCATCAATATATTTCTGAGTCACAATCCAGTGCCTACATTACTTGGAGACATCATGCATTCTCTTCATACTCGTACTACAAAGGCACGAGGAACTCTGATGTGCTGCATACCTCTGCTATCTAGGTGGTTTATTTCTCACCTTCCTCGCTCAGTGATGAAGAATGAGCAAGGGTTCGGGTGGTCCAAAAGGATCATGTCACTTTCCCATTCAGATATCCATTGGTGCTCCAGATCTATGGAGAATGTCACTATCATTGACCGTTGTGGGGAGTTTCCTAATGTTCCACTTCTAGGCATAAGAGGAGGCATTACTTACAACCCTTCTTTAGCTTTACGACAGTTTGGTTACGCTCTGAGTGATGGTCCTCATGACATATTGATTAAGGGTATTGTGTTTGACTACGACAACGATCTGCAAGGTTACCGTCAAAGGTTCATACGAGCATGGGGAAAAGTGAACAAGGTTGACAGCAAGACTCTGGAGCCCAAATACACTATTCCTATGGAAGCTTACCTCAGATGGGTGCGATCTCGTGTTCAGACTCTTATGATGCCATATCCTGCCGTCCTGCCAGTTACTATGGAGCCTGTTGCTGAAGGGGATACTTCTTATACCATCCTTCACCCAGACATGCCCACTGACATGGAAGACTTACAGAGATCTTGGATTCAGTTGAAGGAGCAAAGGGATACTTTCGAGGCTCATTACAAAGCAAGCCAAGAAAGAATCCTGGAACTAACAAAGCAACTTCACGAGGAGCGGAATCTCAACTCATACCTCAACACAAAGAGGAAACGTCCATGGGAGACTTAAAACCCCATCTTTTGTATTTATTTCATTTCATTTTTATTGTAAGCCCAAGGGGCAAACAAATTTATTACTAATAAAAGTTTACTTTCTTGGTTGTTTAAGCAAATTTAAATCCTGCGGTCCTTGAAAACATTGCATGTGCATTTACATACCATGTCATTGCATCACAGGTTTCTTATGCACAGGTTTCTTATCTTCTCGCTGTTTATTTCAGCAATGGCTCTTGAACAAACAGTCAAAGATCTTCAGGCACAAAATGCACAGTTCCAAGAGCTGATCCTGAACTTGTCCAAGGGGCAAGATGAATTGAAGACACTGCTGGCCAAGAAGACTAAGAAGACTAGAAGGTCAGGAGGCCTCATCAACATGGGAAGAAGGTTCAGAGGTCCTGTCAAGACCAAGGAACAGGTTGAAGATTATGAGTATGAGGAGTCTGAGAAAGAGAGAGGCAGTCTCCATAATACAATGGGGGATTCTGATTCTGAAGCTAACTACTATCATGAGCCTAATGAGGATAAGTTCAAGATGCTGGTGGATAGAATGGATGCTATGGAATTGCAAAAGTCTTCTGGGCTGGATTTTGAAGACCTGAGTTTGATATCTGGGGTGGTTATACCCATTGGTTTCAAGGTTCCTACTTTCGTAGTTTATGATGGTGTCTCTTGTCCCAAGCTGCATCTGAGGTCTTATGTCCGGAGAATCCAACCCCATACTGCTGATAAGAAGTTGTGGATCCATTTCTTCCAAGAGAGCATATCTGGAGCTCAATTGGAATGGTACTATCAGTTGGAGAGTGTCAATATCCGTGATTGGAATGATCTTGCTGAAGCCTTCTATAAGCAATATCAATACAATGTTGATCTAGCCCCTACTCGCATGCAACTACAAAGCATGTCTATGGGTGCCAAAGAAAATTTCAAGGAGTATGCCCAGAAGTGGAGAGACTTGGCTGGAAGAGTGCAACCCCCTCTAACTGACAGGGAGTTAGTTGATATGTTCATGTGTACGTTGAATGGTCCTTTTTACAGTCATCTCATTGGAAGCTCATCATCTGGCTTCACTGAGTTGATAATGACAGGAGAGCGTGTAGAAAGTGGTATAAAGAGTGGCAAGATTCAAGTAGGTGCTTCTTCATCAAGTACTGCAAAGAAGCCTCCTAGTGGGAAGAAAGAGTCAAATGCTGTTTATGGTCAACCTGATCGTAATAGGAGGCATCAGTCTGTGAGTGCAGTTCATATCTCCAATCCAATTCCTGCAACACCAGAGCAACCACAGGGAAATCAACAAAGGAATAGAAGGCAGTTCACTATGATCAACATGTCACTGGCCCAAGCCTTGCAACACTTGTTGAAGGGTGAACTTATCACTTTGAGGGACCCTCCTCAGAATCCCAATGTTACTTCTCCCAGGTACAATCCTAATTCACGATGTGCATATCATTCAAATTGTAAGGGGCATGATACCAATAGTTGCTGGGTATTGAAGAATAAAATTCAAGATATGATTGATGCTGGAGAGATTGAGTTTGACCCTCCGGGTACTCCAAATGTAATCACTGCTCCCATGCCAAATCATGAGAAGACTGTCAATGCCATTGATGAAGATTCACATATTTCCTCAGTTGCAGAGTTGACTACACCATTGTCTGTTATTAAGAAGAAGTTAGTACAAGCTGGGTTCTTTCCAGGTTGTCGTGAAGATTGTTTGTATTGTACCTATAAGCCGGATAGCTGCTGGAGGTTGAAGGATGGAATTCAACGCCTCATGAATAATTATACCATAGTGTTTGAGAGGACTCCATCGTCTGTGGAAAGTATGGTTGATCATATAACTAAAGGTGTGAAGGTTGAAGAGGTGGATATGGTTGATAAAGTGTCGGTGAGGATTACTTCCAAGGGTCCTGTCAAAATCACTCATAAGGGTCCAATTAAGATTACTACTGAAGGCCCTGTGAAGATTGTTGCTGAAGCTAGAGTGGCTCCTATGATCATTACCACTCCTGGTCCTATTCCGTACACTTCTAAAAAAGTTGTGCCTTGGCATTATGGTTCTGATGTTTATATCCATGGTGTTAAGCAGGAACCCTTAGCTGATACGCCTATTGCTGATGAAAACCTTGATGTTGATAATATTGCTGGATCTAGTAAGATCACACGAAGTGGAAGAGTTTTCTCACCTCCAATTACCTCCAAGAATACAGTTACTCCAGTTACTACCTCTAATGTTGATGCTCGGGGCAAAGGTCCTGTTATTGAACCTATACAAACTGATGTGCCAGCTGCTGATGATCTTGCTAAGTAGATGGAAGAAGTATTGAAGATCATTCGCAAGAGTGATTATGACATTGTTGATCAATTGGGGCATACTCCCTCCAAGATTTCTATGTTGTCTTTGTTGTTATGTTCTGAGGCTCATGCCAAAGCCTTGATTAAATTTTTGAAGACTGCTCACGTACCAAATGAGATTTCTGTGGATCAGTTTGAAAATTGTGTTGCACACTTAACCTATGATAATGGGTTAGGTTTCTCCGATGCTGATTTGACTCCTGCCAAGAGGGATCATAATAGGGCTCTACATATCTCTATTGAATGTAGGGGCACTACCCTGTCACATGTGCTAATAGACAATGGTTCCTCGCTGAATGTGTTGCCCAAAGAAGTTCTGAATAAGCTTAGTCCTGAAGATGCTGTGTTGAAGCCCAGTAATATAGTGGTGAAAGCTTTTGATGGCTCGAGAAGAGTGGTGCATGGAGAAATTGATCTCCTAATCAAAGTAGGTTCTCAGGTCTTCAATGCCACCTTTTATGTAATGGATATTCGTCCGTCGTATTCTTGTCTGCTTGGACGTCCCTGGATCCATGGGGCAGGTGCTGTAACGTCCACTTTACACCAGAAACTGAGATATCCAGTAGAAGGAAAAGTTGTCACTGTTTACGGAGAGGAAGGATATATAGTTAGCCATGTGAACACCTTTAAATATCTTGAAATGGAAGGTGAATATGTTGAAACTCCATGCCAGACGTTCGAAGTGGTTCCTTGGTTCGTTAACAATTATGAAGCTCCTCCTGTTGTCAAGAAAGTTCCTGTGGTCACCAGAGTACCTCCAACAATGGCCTCCCTCAAAGATGCTAGAGCTGTGGTGGATGAAGGTGGTTGTACTATTTGGGGTCAGCTTCCTGACATTCCTTACAAGTCTGACAAATTTGGTTTGGGTTTCACTGCAGAGTCCCAGAAGGCTGTTCGTCGTGCTCGTGTTGTTCGTATCACCAATCAGGGGATTTTGAAAGATCAGATCAATGTTGTGGGTGACTATGATGAAGATTACAACTTGGATGCTTGGATTTTTCCTACTGTGGGTGCTGGGCTCAATAATTGGAAAGCTGAAGATGTTATTCCTATCTCCTTTAGTCAGGAGTAAATACTATTACTGTGTTGTTGCTTTTAAATTTGTAATTTTTGAACAATTGAACTCTTAAGCCTTATGTCTTACCCGGGGCACAATGGTGTGCTTATTACGGGATGTCATTTCATTTTCATACTTCATTCAATAAAAATCAGTGGACGTTTCGTTTTCGTAAATATTGTGTTTCTTGTCTTTCTCTTCTTTTATTTTTGTTTTATCAGCTATGTGTTCTTACACACACCCACATCACTAAAATGCAGATCCTCATCCACTCTGGATCCTGTTGATAACAATTCTACTATTGCCAATTATAATTTCGAGAATCCGATCTATCGAGCTGAAGACGGAAATGAGGACGATTGTGAAGTACCTGTAGAGCTTGCTAGGTTGTTACAACAAGAAGAGAAAGCTATACAGCCACATGAAGAGCCAGTCGAAGTTGTGAATCTGGGAACTGAAGAAAACAGGAAAGAGGTCAAGATAGGGGCTGAATTAGAGGATAGTGTCAAGAGCAGGTTGATTCAGATGTTACATGATTATGTGGAGATCTTTGCTTGGTCCTACGAAGATATGCCAGGGTTGGATACAGACATTGTGGTTCACCGTTTACCAGTAAAAGAAGATTGTCGTCCAAAGAAGCAGAAGGTTCGTCGTATGCGTCCTGAAATGTCAGAGAAGATTAAGGCAGAGGTAATGAAACAGTTTGATGCAGGGTTCTTAGCTGTGACTTTTTATCCTCAATGGGTTGCAAATGTTGTGCCGGTACCTAAGAAAGATGGTAAGGTACGTATGTGTGTAGACTACAGGTATTTGAACAAGGCCAGCCCCAAAGATGACTTTCCACTTCCTCATATTGATGTTCTGGTAGACAACACTGCTCAGCATAAGGTATTCTCTTTCATGGATGGTTTCTCTGGTTACAATCAGATCAAGATGGCACCTGAAGATATAGAGAAGACAACATTTGTTACACAGTGGGGCACTTTTTGTTATAAGGTGATGCCATTTGGTTTGAAGAATGCAGGGGCAACATATCAGCGTGCTATGGTGGCTTTGTTTCATGATATGATTCATCATGAGATAGAGGTATATGTGGATGATATGATAGCCAGGTCCCAGAATGAAGAACAACATCTTGATCATCTGCATAAGTTGTTTGAGAGGTTAAAGAAATACAAGCTGAGGTTGAACCCAAACAAGTGTACTTTTGGAGTTAGATCTAGTAAGCTCCTGGGTTTCATTGTCAGTGGAAAAGGTATTGAAGTAAATCCTACAAAAGTGAAAGCTATACGAGAGATGCCAGCTCCCCGTACTGAGAAGGAAGTTAGAGGTTTCTTGGGACGATTGAATTACATTGCAAGATTTATTTCCCAATTGACTGCTACCTGTGAGCCAATCTTCAAGTTGTTGAAGAAAGATCAGGTAATGGAATGGAATGATGAGTGCCAGACAACATTTGATGAAATCAAGAAATATCTGCTAGAACCTCCAATTTTGATGCCACCAGTTGATGGAAGACCCTTGATTATGTACTTAACAGTGTTAGACAACTCAATGGGGTGTGTCTTGGGGCAACATGACGAGTCTGGTCGAAAAGAGCAGGCAATATACTACCTTAGCAAAAAGTAAACCGACTGTGAAACAAGATACTCACTGCTCGAGAAAACTTGTTGCGCTTTGGCATGGGATGCTCGCCGACTAAGACAGTATATGTTGACCCATACTACCTTGTTGATTTCGAAGATGGATCCAATCAAGTACATATTCGAGAAACCTGCTCTCTCCGGAAGAATAGCAAGATGGAAAATGATCTTAACAGAATATGATATACAGTATACTACTCAGAAGGCCATTAAAGGAAGTGTTGTGGCTGATCATTTGGCTCATCAAGCAGTGGATGATTATCAGTCAATGAGTTTTGAGTTCCCTGACGAAGACATTATGATTATTACCAAAGAACCTGGACAATATGACGGACCTGAACAAGGATCCCGATGGACTATGGTTTTTGATGGAGCTTCTAATGCACTTGGTAATGGTGTTGGTGTTGTGATCAGTTCCCCTGAAGGTTGTCATACCCCGTGTAAACACCCCAAATTTGCCCTCACCCATTCACACCATGGCTTATGATCTCTTCATATGCATAAACTCAATCATACCATCTCATATTACATTTTTGATTCACTGCATGGATTCAAAGTCATCTGCATCTAGGGATTGTGATCTGAGCAATCCAAGAGCTTTTTGAGCCACTCCAAAGGTCATCAATCACTTCAAAGGGGTCCATGTATGTTCAAGAATCATATTATATCCACTCAAAGTCAAGAATGTCAAAGAATCACAAGAACTGAAAATGGCATGGAAGCAGAGCCAGGTTTGACTGCACAGATGACCTGGAATTAGGGTTTTGGTTTCAAAGGCCATAAATCCAAATTTTTTGGTCATTCTTGTTTCTATTGGTCTCTATATGGTATAGGGAGCATGCATATCAATTTTCATGAAGAAATTCAATGGGGAAGTCATTTGATCAAGTGTTGACTTTCTAAGCAAGCCAATGTAAAATCAGGGCATCTGAGGCCCCCAATGACCCAATCAAAGGGTGTTCTTCATCATTTTGATTGTGTGTGATCTTTATTTGATCATGGAAGATGTTGGAAGCTCACAAAATTGAAGAATTTCAAGTCATTTG
This sequence comes from Lathyrus aphaca, assembly GCA_963966055.1. NCBI lineage: Eukaryota > Viridiplantae > Streptophyta > Magnoliopsida > Fabales > Fabaceae > Lathyrus > Lathyrus aphaca. Next base: position 403,438,909 of record OZ014522.1, on the reverse strand, counting down.
CAAAGTTGACTTTTTGGGAAAGTTGACTTTTAATGAAAATTGCCATTTTGGGAAACTTTTTCAACCTTTACTTTTTGATTCAAAAATGCTTCAAATGGAAAAACTTTGGTCATGAAAGTTGTATAATGGATCATTCCCTTTTCAAAAAGTACAAGAACATGACCTAATTCATTTTGGATCAAAAGTTATGGCTTGTCAAAGTTGGCTAAAATCACAAAATTTGAAGTTTTCTACCAAAGAGGCAAAGTTGCAAATTCACTTGCCAAGGTAAATTGAGCTATCAAATAAACTTCTAATCTTCATACAAACATGTACCAAGACCTAAAATTCAGAATGGGCCAAGGGATCACTCATTTTCATGACTTATGAAGCAAGAGATTTCAAAGGAAGCAAAAGTGAGGCAAGTTGCAAAAACTCACTCAAGTTTGAATCCACTTGCTTGCTGACTCCACAAACAATCCTATGGCTCTCCACACATCTTGCTGCGCAGGACACCCCATTTGTCCTTGGCTAGCTAGTGACCCATACCTCTCTTACACAACTTTGACATTTTGGCAACTTGAGCCATACCAATCACAACAGCACACATCAACTCATCTGACCAATCCCATTTGTTTATACAAACCAAAAGCAAGACATTTCACATAACACACAAGCCTGAAAGCACCAAGAACACAGCTCTCTCATTTTCACCCCATTTTGCAAAAGCTTTCGAAACACTCTCCACAAGCTGCAAACACACAAACCAACTTCACAAATCAACTCAGCATACTTCACTGGTCATAAACCACCCATCACCATAGCCTGAAACTCCCAGAAACCAAGATACGATTTCTCTCCCCCTTTGAGCAGAACTTCAGCTATCTTTCAAACCAACCATTGTAAACTTCAAACAAGCATTGAAAGCTTCTCAGGAGGTCCATTGGAGGTGATTGGAAGCAAGAAACCAGCCAGAAAGTGCCAGAAATCAAAGCTTCGATTCAGGTAGCCATGGCATTTCATTTTTCCAGAACCTTTATTTCTTGTTTCTAAATGATAAAGCATGCTTCCCTGAGTTCACTGAGCCTTTTACTTTTGAAAAAGATTGAGAAATGAGCTTGTATCGTGTTTCTGAAATTTCTGCAGTTTTTGATGTTTGATTCATATCTTGATCTTGAGTAGAAATAAATGGAATTTGTTGCTGGATTGTTGTTTAGGAGGGTTAGTTGAGTTGATCTGGAGAGTTTGACATGATTTAGTGAAGATTTGAGAGAGTTTGAAAGAGGAGCTTGCCGGAGAAGACGACCGGAACAGTGTTCCGGTCGTCTGAAAGTCATTAGGGTTAATTAATTAGGGTTTAGTCTTAATTGCGTGAATTTGAATATTGGCCGTCCAGATGCGCGCCAAGTCCACTCCCGCGCGTGTGAGTTTGAATACTGGCCATTGATCTTGCTGACTTTCTCATTTTCAGTTTAATTTCATTTTATTTTTCATTTTATTTGATTTGTTTTGTCCAATTTATTAAAAATAGCAAAACATTTTTAAAAATTCTGAAAATTTTTATGTAACCTTTTATTAATTTTCAGAAACCAAAAACATTTTTATTTTTATTTATTGCATTAAAAATTATTTTTAAATCATTTAATAGTTTATTTTTAATTAATTAATGATAATTAATTAATTAAAAATACTTTTAGGTATTTAAAAATCACCAAAAAATTCATGAAACCTTTAAAATCATTTAGAAACATTGTCCAACCCTCAAACCAAATTTCTTTTTTGATCTTGATGTCTTTTGACAATTTTTCATGGAATTAATTTCATTTCAAGGCATTATTTTGATCCAATCTTTGAAAATTCATTTCTGCCTAGTCTTTAAGAGTTGGACTTTGATTCTTTTTGCATTGCATCTTGCATATCATGAAGTTTATAGGATTAAATTGGCATGATTTGATCTTGCATTTCCAATTTGTTTGACATTTTTCTTGACAAGGTACCTTAAAACCCTAGCAATCTTAGGAAATTCATAACTTTCACTAGATTAAGAATTGAGTCCCCTCCTTTGGGCAGTGAGTTTGTATAGGTTTAGGGTTCCCTTGATTGCATTTTCAATTTTGTATCTTGATGTTTGCTTCTGGTTTTGATTTTTGTTTGGTGCATTGATCATAAACCCTAATTTGGGCTTCCTTATGCATTCATCTTGCACTTGATTGCATACCATGACTTGCCATAGCATTTTGTGCACCCATTTGATTCATTAGACATCTTAAGACATATTAGAAGCATGTTTGATCATTGCATCTTTCATTTGCCATGTTGTATGTCATTTGCATTCCATAACTTTTCATGTAATGTTCATGGTTCTAAGCATGCTTCATTTGCATCCATATGTTTGTATGATCATTCCCATGCCTTGTTTCATGTTTGCATCATCTCATAGCATCATTAAAATCATACATATGCTTCTGGTTTTGGTTTGCATCATGCCATTTCATCTCATTTGCATTACATCTCATTTCTTTTGCTAACCTTTTCAGTTGGTAAGTAATTTGAGAAGTGAATTTGCCTTCACTTCTCACAATCTCTTCTCATCTCTCTTGCATCATTGCTGCATTTTATCTTGTGTATTAGAGTGAGCTTTCTCATTCATGTTCATCTCTTACTTTCTTCCTTCAAGCAGCTTGTCTTCTTAAGTGAAGCAAGTTGTTTTGCTTCTCTTTGCTTCTTGCTCCTTTCATCTGCTTCCTTCCTGGTGGTTTCTCTGAAGATCTTCTTGCAAACCTCACTAACCCTAGGAACAACCATGCATGACAATAATTAGGGTTTGATTAGTCCCCCATTTAGCTTTTACCTTTGTGTCATCTTTGAGTCTTCTCTTCTCATCTCTTAATCAAGGACTAAACCCTAAAGGCTTTAAGGCTTTGTGGTTAAGCTTATGCCTGCATCCTTCTATTAGGATGGAGTGTATAACTTTAATCCTAAGTGTTAAACCCTTAATGTGTTTAAATCCTTTAATCAACTCATCTAATAATCATCAAGACCTCAAGCTTGTAACTTGGGCCTTGCATTAGGGTTCTAATTCTTCCTTAATTGGTTAAGAAGGACTAACCCTAGTGTTAATGGACAAGTCCCCCTCAAGCTGTCTTACAAACCATAAAACTCACTTCTTCATCTTATCATTAACTAAAATCCATTTAATAAAGGCCTTGTTTTGTCATGAGGTTAATCCCTAACCATGGATTAAGTTGAGGAGTCTTTCTCAGCTTAAATGTTCTCATCTATTATCCTTCTATTAGGATGGTGTAATGAGTCTGTCTAATCCCTGATTATGGCTTAACCTCATTACTTAACACTAAACAAAAACACCAAAAACATCTAAATAATCATAGGTAGGTTAATGATCTTAATCCTATATCAAAGGTGATTAAGTGTGAGAAGCTGACTTCACACTTAAGGTACTCTCATTACCCCTAATCAGAGGGAAGGTGTGATGAGTTTACTAAATCCATTGGTTTAGGCTTAATCTCATTAACTTATGACAAACTTTCAAAAGCAATAAAAGACTGAAAACTCAAAAAAACAAACAATAATCGTCTCCTCCGGGATTCTTTTCTCATCACCTTCACTCATAAACGAGAACTCGCCTCTTCCGTCTAATGCAAGACAGTTTGTACCTGAGCCAGACAGGTCATACACTTGAGCATAGACAAGTAAGCAGTTCACAAGTCAATTCATCTTTCAGTCTCTTTGGGTCTAACTACGGTGTTCTGACTTCCTCATTGCACGAGAGGATACGTAGGCATAACTTGACAGTTATAGAACAAAAGTCTTTGTATATTCCCCCTCTTTCAGCATCATTCTTTTAACCTCATGATCTTGAGTATCTTATTCCTGTTTCTTTTACACTGACACTGTATATATCACACATCACTTTCTTTTACACTGACACCTGTACATCCTTTTCCAGCTCTTTTATACACAAATTGCACTGACACTACCCCTTTAAAACACAAATCTTTTAAGCGTGGATCCCGTCGAGTACGACGGACAATCTGGGTGCTAATACCTTCCCAGGTTGTAACCAACCCCCTTTCTCAGTCTCTCTGGTTCGCAACCGTCTTATCCATATCTTTCTAGATCTATGCAGCATTGCCTTTCCCTCGGGATAAAAATGCCTAGCTGGCGACTCTTTTCATTTCATCCTTTCGCCGACCGTTCGCGTCTGTACCTCATTTGAGCCCAGTCTCATCTTTTGGGAGCGACACCCCGATTACTGCCAGACTTTGTTTCTATTGTACTAATAACATGGCTGAGTATGAGGCATGTATCATGGGTATCAAAGCTGCCATTGATATGAGGATTTAGTTCCTGGACGTATATGGAGATTCAGCCCTGGTAGTAAGTCAGATCAAAGGAGATTGGGACACCAAACATGATAATCTCATTCCATACAGAGAGCATGTGTTGTCTTTAATCCCACATTTCAAAGAGATTACCTTTGGACATATTCCACGAAGAGAGAATCAGTTGGCAGATGCTTTAGCCACCATGGCATCCATGTTTGAGATCAGCTGGGATGATGAGGCTCCCAAGATTACTATTGATAGATTTGAAAAGCCTGCATACTGCAATGAGATTGACACTGAAGAAGCAGAGGAGAAGCCTTGGTTTTATGAAGTGAAAAGATATCTTGAAGCTCAGGAGTTCCCTGAAGGGGCATCTGTCAAAGATAGGAAGTTTCTGAGGAGGTTTTCTGCTAAGTTCTTTTTGAGTAATGGGATTTTGTACAAACGCAGTCATGATTCAACTATGCTTCGTTGTGTGGATAAGAAGGAAGAAACTGAGATTATGGAAGACATGCATGATGGGATCTTTGGCACTCATTCCAGTGGTCATACCATGGCAAAGAAGATATTGAGAGCAGGTTACTATTGGTCTACCATGGAAGCTGACTGCTATCAACATTCCAGAACGTGTCACAAGTGTCAAATCTATGCTGATAAAGTACATATACCTCCATCACCATTGAATGTGTTGACTTCTCCTTGGCCTTTTGCCATGTGGGGCATTGATATGATTGGTGAGATCAAGCCTACTGCTTCTAATGGGCATCGTTTCATCCTGGTTGTTATTGATTACTTTACAAAGTGGGTAGAGGCAGCTTCATTTGCATCTGTGACCAAGAATGTTGTGGCTCGATTCATTAAGAATAATCTTATATGTAGGTATGGCATCCCTGAAAGGATTATTACTGACAATGGCTCTAATCTGAACAACACTATGATTACTGATCTCTGCACGCAGTTCAAGATTAAGCATCACAACTCTTCTCCGTATCGTCCGAAGATGAATGGGGCAGTTGAAGCTGCTAACAAGAATATCAAGAAGATTTTACAGAAGATGATTGTAACTTACAAGGATTGGCATGAGATGTTACCATTTTCTCTTCATGGTTATCGTACTACAATACGTACTTCAACAGGGGCAACCCCATTCTCCTTAGTATATGGTATGGAAGCAGTTCTGCCCATTGAAGTTCAGATTCCATGCTTAACAATTATGAAGGATGCAGGTTTGGATGAAGATGAGTGGATTCAGACTCGACTTGACCAGATAAACTTGATTGATGAGAAGAGGTTAGCAGCTATTTGTCATGGCCAGATGTACCAGAAACGAATGATCAAGGCTTTCAACAAGAAGGTTAAGCCAAAGGTATATCAGGCTGGTGATTTGGTAATCAAGCGTATCATATTACCGCAGGGTGATCCTAGGGGCAAGTGGACTCCAACATATGAAGGACCATTTGTGGTCAAAACAGTATTCTCAGGAGGTGCCATGATACTTACTACTATGGATGGTGAAGACTTCCCGCAGCCGGTAAACGCAGACATAGTTAAAAAATACTACGCATAAAAAGAGACCCGCTAGGTTGACTGGCCTAGGCAAAAATAAGGGCATCCCGGCGAACCAAAAGGGTTCGGGCAAAAATTAGGGATATATATATATATATATATAAAAAAATGTACACCCGGCAAGTCGAAAACCTGAAAAGGCGGCTTGGGCAAAAAAGGGCATCCCGGTGGATTGAAAACCTGAAAGGGCAATCCAGGCAAAAGTTAGGGATTAAAGCGTATAACTATGTCTCGTTTGGATCACCCATGAAACTACAACCAGTTGTGCTACTTACTCAAGCTCGAACAGATAAAGCTCAATCCAATCATTTCGTCTCAACAGCAGAAGATGAGATACTTGAAGATAATGGCAATAGTAGAATTGAAACTCAATAGGATTATTTCCCACATAGCTGATTTTCTTTGTTTTGTAAAAAATTTATGACGAATTCCTCTTACTAGGATTTCTGTCTCCTTGTACAAAATTGCCTATGTATAGGTCACTTTGAGATATAAATAAAATTTCATCTTTGAATCCAGATTTACTTTTACCCTATTTACATAAGCGAAACGTCCATTGGTTGTGTTTGAATGTATGTATGCTTTTGAATATGATTGATGTTTACCAGAAATGCATAAATGCTTAATATGATTGATGTTTACCAGAAATGCATGAAAATGCAGTAATAGTATTTACTAAGGACGAACGAGGGAAGGAATTCAACGAAGCTTCGTCGGTTCATCCTCACCAGACAGCTACAAATCCCCCAGTAGGGCAAATCCAACTTCATAAGTACTTCGAGTCACATCTCCCCTGGAATTTATATCCATCTCTTTTATCCTCAGAAGGATAATCGGGAATTTATTCTTTCAATAGGAATATGACGAACGAAGACGGGAGGTTATGGATACCTTACTATCAAACGAAGACGGGAGGTTAGGGATACCTTACTATCAAACGAAGACGGGAAGTTATGAATACTATATTATCAAACGAGACGGGAACAAGTTCCTCATATTCTTCAGCAACAAATCGGGATTTATTTTCCCTGGCCAGCAGTTGTTATACGAAGATACCCGGACACTCCAAGCTGCATGATACATACATACATCATTTACATCATACCATAACATACATATCCATAATTACATAATACATTACTTAAGTGCATCATACTATACATGCATATATAATGCATAAACTAATATCATCGTGCAGAATGTTATATACATTGAACTAATCTTGTTTTTCAGATTAATTCTCCAGCAGACAAAACATCATCAACAACTTGTTACCTTGGGCCGTTGTTTATCTTCCCAAAGGTTATCTCATTACCTCGGGACGTTGTTTATCCTCCTGAAAGCTATCATGACCTTGGGCCGTTGTTTATCTTCCCAGAGGTTACCTCATTATCATGGGACGTCGTTTATCTTCCCGAAGGCTATCTTGAGACGTCGTTTATCTTCTCAAAAGCCATATCATGACTTTGGGCCGTTGTTTATCTTCCCAAAAGTTATACTTATACCTCAGGACGTTGTTTATCCTCCTGAAAGCTATCATTTCTTTGGGCTGTTGTTTATCTTCCCAAAAGTTATACTTATACCTCAGGACGTTGTTTATCCTCCTGAAGGTTATACCTTTACCTTAGGTCATTGTTTATCTTCCTAAAGGTTATCTAACTATGTTGGGATGTTGTTTATCTTCCCAAAAGCTATATTTTCATGCTTTGGACTACTTTATTCTCCAAGAGACATATTTGAAGAACTTTTCTTCAAGTGGCATCTTTAAGCCCACTCAAGCATATACAGCTAGTCATCAGTATCACTCTACGCACCGGTGAGTGCAAATTTTTGGGCTTTTGTGTTCAATCCCCTTCAACCTTCTAGGTCACGACTGGCACATATACCAATCTAACCCCTCAGGTTTCAGAAAATTGAACAGGGGCAGCTGTTGCACCCCAAAATTTGCCCTCACAAAACAAGACTTTGTGTGCTAAGAGATTCACAAGGTTCACAAGATTCACAAGACCTCTCATGAAGTTCACAAGGTTCACAAGACATCTTATGAGGTTCACAAGACATCTTATGAGGTTCACAAGGTTCACAAAGTTCACAATTAGTCAGAAGATTTGACAATTCCCTCAGACAATGCATCCTCCTAAGCAGTGCATCCAAAACTAGGGTTTTGACTTTAATCAGGCTAAATGGACTTCCAAGACTTCAAGTGAGCTTCATAACATCTTATATGTGTTTAAGAATCCCCATGACAAGTTTCAAGACTTTTCCCAAAGGTTTGCTCAGTCAGATGATCAGATAAGTCAAAATCAGTCAAAGCAGTTAAAAAGTCGAACTGAGGTCAACTGTGGTCAAACCAAAGTCAAACTTCATGTTTTTTTCCAACATCAAGTATATGAAGTAAAATTCATCATTTGATCAAGGGTTGATCATGATTCATCAAGGAGATTTCAGATCATCAAGAATCAGGAGTTTCTAAATTAGGGTTTCCTTAGGAAAAGTCAACTGAACTTTGACCAGCCATAACTTTCACATGCTTCATCAAATTTTTCCCATCCAAAGCTCATTTTGAAGGAAATCGAATTCTCTACAACTTTGTGTCTCACAAGCCAAGCCCAAAAATGCTTCATTTGGAAGGTATGAGCTAAGACATTATAGGTCCTTTTGAAAGTCAACAAAAAGTCAACAACTTCAAAAGGGCATAACTTGAGAATGGTAAAAGATATGGACATGAAACCAATGGGGTTGGTTATAGGACTCTTTAATCTTTCCAAAATGTCCAATAACACCCTCATAGGATTAAAATTGAAGGATTTGTGCCCTTGCAAAGTTGGGAAATTTTTGGGTGGTTTATGAAGAAAATAGGGTCTTAAAACCATAATTCTTCAAATGGGCTGAACTTTTTGTGACCCAAGGTGTTCCATGACATCATGCACGAAATTTATTTAATATTTTCATAATTTTATTTTATTTATTTTATTTATTATTATTTTTTATATTAAAAATCATTTTAAATTCAAATAAAATATAAAATATGAAGATTTAAAATATATTTTGATTTTAGAAAGTCATAAACATGAATTGGATTAGATTGATATGCAATTTATGGTGATTGTCTTAAGATAGAAAGGTTTCATTCAAGGATATATGAAATTCAAGTCATGATCTTTTTCAATCTTCAAAGATCAAAAAGTCCAAACAACCATTCAATTTTTTGACCTAGTTTCATCCAACTATAAGTATACAAACCACACAAATGCATAGGACACGAAATTGCTGCCTCAAGAGTAAGTTTCCACTTTCAAAAATTCACCAAAAACTTCAATTCGGATTCTTCATTACCAAGCCTTTCAAGGTATTTTAAGGACACTACAAGCTTCATTAAGCTTCCCTGAATCAAAACCACCTATTACATGTCTTTGAATCATGCCATATCGCACAACCCGAATACATTTTCTCTTATTATTTTTGATTTTCGATTCCACGCTTTTATGCATCCTCAATTAATTCTAATGATTGTTTTGTGTTTGTAATGACCTAAGCAAGCTTTCTGGATAATTGGATTGAAGAATAATGACATGAATCGTACATAGCCATTGTTAGGGTTTCGGCCAAGCTTTAGGGTTTCTTGATTCATCAAAGATAAATGAATTCTGGAAACGTGGTTGTGTTGTGTGAACCTTGAGGATCATGATTCACTGATTAATTTTGAAAAATTGTACTGTTTTGTTGATGTTCCAATTTCGTAGGTTTTCTGTATTATGAAATTTGCAGGAAAGTTCGTGGGTAAATTCGCAAGAAATCTCGCAGGAAATATGAAGAAGATGAAGGCCTTTGGCGTGCTGGCTGGAATTCAAATATTGTCTTAATATTTTATTGTATTGTTGTTGGTTTATTTCACAGAAGCCTGCTTGGCCCAGTGGTGATGGATGCGCGTATATTGGTTCATGGCTTGGGTTCGATCCTGGAGGGCAGCATTCTTTTTGCTTCATTTTCTCATTTATTCACAGGACTTAATATATTATTATTTGTAATGGTTATATAAACAGGTGCGCCCTTCTGGCTGGATGGTTGGAGTGTGTGTTTGTTTGGTTGAGGGTCCTGGGTTCGAATCCCCCCAGGCCCTTTTTGTGTTATTTTTTGTTTTGTTGTAATTTTTACAGGATGTGAAACAAAAGCATGTGGACCTCAGTCTCTATCACTAGTGCACGCTGGCCTGGATGGTTTTGTGACTTGCATATGAAGTAGGGGACCTGGTTTCAAATCCCAGGTCCTTTCTTTTTGAGCAATTTTTCATATTTTCTTATTTTTATTTCATTATACTATTTCTATTTTATTTAAAATTGATTAATATAAATTATAAAAACATATTTTCTAATACTATTAAAATATTTTTGTATATGTATTCCTAAAAATTTTTTTTTTTTTTATTTCATGATGTATATATAATTTGTAAATAAATTGATTAATTTTGTAAATTAATAAGTAAAACCCTAATATTTTCATAAACCCTAATTTAATATGATTAACCCTAATAATATATTTTTTCTAAAAACCTTAATTATTTTATATAAATGTTAATTATGTTTCTTTATTTTTATTATTTGTTTATATTATCATTATTCATAGTTTTATATAAATCATGTAAATAATTTTAGGTAATGTTTAAAAGAATTAAAAACTCCTAATTTAATCTTATAAATATAATTTAATTTTATAATATATTTATTTAATTACAATTAACCATTATTTTTATAACATGTACATAAATTTAAATCTTTATAATAATTAGTATATAATATGAATTGTTTATTTTTCTTCTTAAAATCTTAAAAAATAATCATTTATTAAAAATTGAACTTTTGATTTATTATTCATTATTATGCTAATTTCTTTATTTTTATTCTTATTTATTTTATTACTAACCCCATTTATTTATATATTATATGGTTTTTTATTATTATTATTGTTACTAACCCAATTATTTATTATTATTTATTTGCTTATTTTAATTATTATTATAATGTAATTGTATCCCATATGTAATAGTTGTAGTAATTTTTATTATTTATTTTTAAATGCTATGGTTAGTAAAATAGGGAGTGAAAGATATGTTTGTATTTAAAAATTGAAATTAGATCATTTAATCTTAAAGATAAATATTTAAATTGGTACACTCACACACGTAAGTCGATCTTGGATCGCCATCTCACTTATTAAGGGTTACCTCTCAAGTTGCCTAAACAAAAGGTCAAGTAGGGTGTATAAAGCAAAGTCCCTCATCTTATATCATCTAGTCCCTTAAATAGATAAAAAGATCAAGTCCCTTCGAATGTTGCCTTCGTAATGATCTTGTCCCTTTCGAATAAAGATGATAAGTCCCTTCAAATTGCTTATACACCTCACAGTTGCCTAAATAACAGATGTCCCTTCACTTGTCCCTCACATCCAAGGTAATGACTACCTGTTCCTTAATAATAGGGATAGTCTTACCATTTAAAGGATTTAAGAACAGAAAAGACTTAACTTAGGGTAGGTTCCTCTTATGTACTTGCTCACTTTTCAAAAACAATTTCAAACACTTCACATTTTGTTCAAACAAATTTTCAAAACGAAGGCTTTATATATATCCGTACATGGATCATTATAAAGTACTTAAGAAAATTTTTATTCACACACTTCACATTTCAAAAACAATTTAAAGTGAGCTAAGTAACTAAGAGCCCATGGATAACCATGGAAGTAAAGGGTGCTAACACCTTCCCTTTACATAACCTACCCCCCGAACCCAAAAATCTTTTAAAAGGTCTTTCCTGTTCTTTTATGCCTTTCCTTTGGATAAAATAAAAGTCGGTGGTGACTCTTGCTATCCGCAACATAACTAAAGTCAGTTCTCCCACCGTGTTACAGGTCCTCCTAAGTCATGGTGGGTAAAAACGTGAATGAAACATAAATGGGATGAAACGATGGATCGGGTGGGTCGATTGCATGGTGCTGAGACGCACGACTTATGGTGTGCAACATACAAGGCTTGCTTTTGGTGTAATGGAATGGAACGATGGTAATCGAGGAATCCTAAAGTCGCATGAAACTTTATTTATTTATTTGAAAATTTACTCGACGTTGGATTGAGTATCTTATTTTGCTTTTTTTTGAGATTTTGGTTTTCTATCGATTCGTTTTATCTTTTCTATCCTAATTATAGAAAATATACAAGCATACAAGTTCTAAGTTATTACATCACAAAGTACACAAAGTATAATCGAGGCATAACAAAACACAATCCAAGTCCATAAGCGAATCCTCGGAAAATACCTTGCACAAAAAGGAAATGTTAGTAAATGAAATGAACATGAACATGCATAATATGATGGAAATGAATTAAAATGACAAAAATATCAAAAGTCATGGAAAAAAATGTGAAATTAAATCCCTAGGGTCTCTAATATGACTATAACATTGTGTTAAAAATCTCTTAAAAATTCAAAGTCTAACTATGTCAAATGGTCACCTAAATCTACCTAAGGTTCAATCATAATTTTGCACAAATCACACTACCAAATCAGTGGATAAAATGGCCTAAAACATATACCAAAATTATTCTAGATTCTATTATTTGTCCTCTAATCATAGAAAAAAGAATGGATCAAAAATGTTACAGGAAGTGGTAGAAATAAAATGTACAAATTTATGTGTTCATGTGGAAATTCAATACAAAATCAATTAAATGAAAAATCGAAATTAAATTGAAATATGATTAAATTCAGAAAGTAAAAATTGGGAAAGGTTCTAAATTGAATTAAGATTCTATCATAATTTTTGGGGAATTTTATTTTATGTTTTAGTATTTTTTATAGACTTAATTTGAAATGGTATTAAAACAAAAATTGAAAATGAGAGAAATGGAGGAGGGGATAAAAATAGAAATATTTTAATAGTTAAAATGAAATGGGCTGTATATGGGGGGGTGCTGGTAGGAATTCACAGGCCCATTAGTACAGGCCTCTTGATGGTGCATCCTATAGAGCTTCGGTCAATCCTTTGACCTCATCTGGACCGATAGATATCGTTGACTTTTATAGTAATCTAATCAAGTAATCCTAAGGCATATGCACATGGTATTTATTGTGGGGTGATAGGCGTGTGATTACTATCTAGAGAAATCCAGTGGTCCTACCGGACGGTGACAAGTGTCACCGCCGGAGTGGACCACCCACCAATAACTTATCATCAAAGGATTAGGCGGTGGAGAGATTAATTGATTTTTATCAGCATTAAAGAATCTAATCGATGCACTTAATGAGTTTCTAATTCCAATTTCATAAATTTAAACCAATAACCTAAAATCAAATAATATCAACTCAGACTCTCAAAACCCTCTTCCTCACGCCTCTTCTCTTCTTCACCATGCTTACCTTCTCCAACAAAAAAACCTGACCCTAAATTCCAAACTTCTTTCCCCGCGGCGCCTTCACCCATAAAACCCTAGCTCATCTTAATCCTCCTGCGGCGCATCCCTCTTCTCTCTCTCAGCTACGCCATCTTCATCTTCCCAAATGCCTCCTCTCAAATCACCCTATCCTCGCCGCTGGAACAAGCCGTGCCACCGGGAGACACTCACGGTCTTCGTCATCTACACCACCTATGACAACATAACCTCACGCGGAACCTAGCCCCCAACCTAAATCCAAATCGTGAAACCCTAACAAACGGACCTCCCACATCCAGCTCTCAAACTCACAAATTATCATTCAAAATCAAAGGGTTTTCGTTCCTCTAATCACAACCTATATCATAGTAGCCAATATTTGTAAGTTTTAAGTCGAGTCAGCGTACCTGTGGAACAAAGGCGGTTCTGACGAGTATGGATCTATGTTATTGTTTTGCGTTTCTTTGTGGATTCTTCATCATCGTCGATAACTCAGTTTGCTTGTAGGCTGATGCTGATGAAGCTGAGAGAGATCGATGAAGACGAGGGATTGGAGATTGATGCGTTCTTGGTCGATATTGATTGAAGATTGCAGATGAAAAGTGGTTCTGAATTGTAGAGATTGATGAAGCTGTGTTGGTGAACGTGTTCGATGCTCTGGAAATTGAAGGAGAGTGTTGGGTATTGGTTCAGGAGAATTTGTTAGAGGGTGAAGGACAGGGTTGAAGATCCATTAGATTCTTTGTGCATAAAAGGATTCAAGAATGGTGATGGATGTCGAGATGGTGGTTCGGTTGGCAGGTATGGTTCTTAATCTTCTCCCTTTCGATTCTTCTTCTACTGTTCCTTCAAGACGTTGTTGTTGATAGTTTCGAAATTGAAACCTTGAGGCGTTTTGCGATTTGCAGGTATCCACGGAGTTCGGTCTTGGTTGATGATTGATGAAGATGGAAGTTGTTGCAGAAGTGTTGATGATGGTGCTTGAAGCGGTGATTGCAGCGGTAAGAAGGTTGCTGGACTGTATGAAGATTGGTGATGGTGAGGCGTTCTTGATACTCTTCTGCTTCTTTTCGAAACTTTCGAATCTTTCTTCTTTGCCGTAACTCTGAGCTTGTTTAGTTGAATGTATTGTAGGTTTTGTAGGGCTGCCATAAAGATGAGGATTGAAGGTTTTTTCATTGAAGATCTTGGATGCAGAATGGGGAAGTTATTAAGAAGTGAAGATGATGATGAAGAATGGTGAAGGAAAAGTCATAAGAATGGTGAAGATTGGTGATGATTGGAGAAGAAGATTCAGGAGATAAAGATTGTGGATTAGATTGAAGAGAGGTTTTTGGAGAGATTGTGGAGATGGTGATGATGATTTCAGCCCCCTTTTCCATTTCTGTTATTCTGTTTTTATATCAGTTAGCCATTTTTAATTGTTTTCAGTTTTTTCAGTTTTATCAGTTCATAACTGATTTTTCTGATGTATTTATGTTGAGTTTGTAACCGAATCCGATTGGAGTTGTAATGGATTTTTCTGTTAAGGATTTTCTGTAATATAATTTTGTTATCAATATTAATTTTCCTGTTATCAATGCCTATTATGAAGTGGTAGTTACTAGTGAATCTTCTAAATTTGAAGGTATACAAGTCAAAGTCTTATGGTATAATTAATTTTGACTACAAAGCCTAGCCACCTTGAAATCATGTGGTCCATAATACCTTTGTCGTGTGCTCGTCAAACAATCCAGACGCAGAATCAAATAGTTCTCTAACAAAACCATTTGGCTTTTCCTTCTTTACTATAAAGCTAACCGCTGCTACAAGATGAAAAACTAAAAGAACACAAAAACTACACTTAATAACAACCATATATCTCTGAATTCCCATTCCAAATTGTTGCGGTGAGAATCGGATATCAAGCTATTGATTGAGCTTGAATCGCAAAACTTTTATGTTCACCACCGACTTTAATTTAATCCAAAGGGAAAAGGGAAAAAGATCGTAAAAACCCTAAATGAGGAGAAACTAGGTTCGGGGGTCGATTATACCTAGGGAAGGTGTTAGCATCCTAAGCATCCGTAGTATCCTACGGGAACCTCTTGTTAATATTTGTGTTATTGTTATTTATTGCTTGTTAAAATTATGGGAACCTAAGGTTTTATTTCTAATGGTGCTCGCACAACATCGCATCGATGCCTACGTATCGGGTATAGAATCAGAGCACTCGTAGTTCTCCTAAGGATTAACGAACACTTGGTTACGCTCAAGGTTCGCGGGGGAAGGTAAGTGTTATGGCAAACACTCACGTGACTTTAGCAAAGTCACAAAAAGTTGTAAAATAAAAAGTCCTAATGGTTAAGGTTGAAAAGGAACTAGGGATGGCTAAACTTCCTATGACATTGAGTCAACTGCAGGAGTTCTTTCCCTTTTGGATTTAAATGCGAAAAAATAAAGTAAATAAATGAGGGTGCAAGCTCCTAAGTCTAAGGCATAGGTTGCAACTTGCAAAAATGAACTGAATAAAGTAAATAGAAATGCAAGGTAAAAGGCTTAGTAACCGGGCTATGACTCGATATATGGATCGAGAATGCGGGGGTGGAAGACAAGCGTGGTGCGTCAATTTGCTTAAGTTGAAAAGCTGTGATGTGTAAAGGTTGTGCAGACGGCGACCGTAAAACGGCCGACTTACGTGTGTGAGTGAAGTGTGTAAAGTTCACTTGGCATTGGACCAAGGATTTATTATCTTGAAAAGATTCTAATTATTATTTTGAAATGTTATATTTATGTCATGTTTAACAAATTATGGTCGAAAAGCGAGAGTGTGATTCACGCTGTACAAGTCATACATTATTAATACGACTAAATAATAAACAAAGAAATATAAGCAAACACCTTGCAAATAATAAAAAAATTTAACCAAACTAATCTAAATACAATTATTTACCAAAATTATTTAAGAAGATAATTAAAAAAAGAATTATTTAACATTATTAACATAAAGTATTTTGAATTTGTTTTGTTTTTTTTTTTGTTTTAAAAGAAATATTAGAAAAACTTAAAAGAATTAAAAATAAATAAAACATAAAAACAAAAAGGAGATGAATTAAAAAAAACAGGGGGTGCTGATACGGTAGGCCCAAATGGGGCGCTGGAATGGAAAGGGCGGATGGACTAAGTCCGACCCGTGACCCATACCCGGTTTGATCTAAACTAAATGGGCAAAAGAAAACCCTAAGGCCAAACGGTGCCGTTCTCACGAAATGGGGGGAGAAACCCCTTCGTCCGCCTCACTCTCTCATCGCGAATCTCTCCCTCTCGCTCAATCGCGCTATTCTCTCTGCTCTCTCTCACGAACCTCTCTGCTTGTGTTTGATCTCCTGATTTAAGGGAAGATTGTAGTGGTTTGGTGGTGGCTCAGTTACCGTCGATATCGACGAGCAACGGTGGTGATGGTTGGGTCGCGGTTCCGTGAACTTCTCTCTGTCTCGATCTCGCGACTTCTCAGGTTCATCAGGTTCTTTTTCTTTGTGTTTTCGGTCTACTTCATCTTCCTCTTCTTTTCTGAATTTGTGTTTTGGTTTGCTTTTTAGGTTTTGTCGTCACGACTTCAACCCTCTTCATCTCTTTCTTCTATTTTTGTTTGTGGTTTGTTTCTGGATTGGAAGTTGTTGGGTGATGGTGGTGTTCGAAAGTTGTTAATGGAGTTGGATTGAAGGTTTGCGGTTGATGTTGTTGTTGAAGGTGGTGAGTGTTGAGTATGGTGATATCAAGTTGTTGAGAGATTATTGTTCTTGCGTTGCTGGGTTTGTTGAAGAAGGAAAGATGTTACGGTTTGAGTGTTGGTTAGTTTGCTGTGTTTGTCAGAAGATATTGGTGAGTTTATGTGGGTTGAAAGTTGTTGGTTTTTGATGGAGTGATGAAGAAAATGATTGAAGAAGGGAGCTGATGATGAAAGAAAAACGTGTTGGCTGTGTGAGTTGTATTGTTTGGTTGTGCTTCGAGGAGTAGTAGCTTGACTGTTGGAGGGTCGTGTTTGAATTTTCAAGGATCTCTCCGGTTTGTGTTTTAATTCGCTTTCTGTTTTGGATTTGTGCTTCAGCGGTTTGCGGGTACTCGGATTGCTGGTTCAAGGTTGCTGAGTCATGGTTCAGTTTTGACTTCGGTGGATGAGGGTAACGAATGGGTGAGTGGTTCGTTGCTCAGTTTCTGGTTTAGGTTGGTACAGTTTTGTTTCTCATTTTTCGTTTCTGTTTTTTTTTATCTATGAACAACAGGATCTGAGGTATGAAGAAAACACTTGGAAGGTGGTGCGGTGATTCAGGCGTTAGTTTTTCAGAAAAAGGCTGAGAAGAAGTTACAGTAAGATTATGGAAAATGGTTCCATGAATCCAGCACATGGTTTTTTCGAAGGTTTGTGGATTTTCGGTTGAAATTGAATGGTTCATGTGTATTATTCTGTGCTTTTGAAAACAGGGTAGTATACAGTTAGTTTCGCGGGTTTAGGGCTTCCATGTTCATCTCTTTGTGATGACTATGTGATTGTATTTTTGCCATGGATCTTGCTGGTTTTTTGTGTTATTCTTGCTAGTGTTTCTTGTGTGTATGAAATTGTATGTGGATGGTTTTTGATATGAAGGAGTTTTTGGTTGTTTTTTGGTATGAAAATCGTGGCTGAAAATTTTGTGTGGCTCTAGGTTTTTTGTTTGAAGTTTTTTTGAAATTTTCTTTTTATGGCTTTGTATGCAGGATGAGGAGCGATGAAATGAAATTGAAAAAGAAAAGGAAACTAGCTAGCCTAAGTCAAAGATCAACCGCAAACACAAACATGGCCATAAGAGGGATCAAACAAGATGAACA
Source organism: Lathyrus aphaca (assembly GCA_963966055.1). Taxonomy (NCBI): domain Eukaryota; kingdom Viridiplantae; phylum Streptophyta; class Magnoliopsida; order Fabales; family Fabaceae; genus Lathyrus; species Lathyrus aphaca. The sequence continues at coordinate 403,420,750 of OZ014522.1, read as the reverse complement.
AAAATGCTGAAAAGAGATGAAGGAAAAGGAGATATTACCGACCCCAAAGTTATCGGGGTGAAGAATCCGCAATGGTGAGCTTATTACTCCTCTTTTGCTGGTGATTGATGGTTGGTAGTATGTGGCTAGGCTTTCTTGATGCTAGTATTTGATTTCTGGTTGGTTTTCACAGTGAAGTTTGAACATGAAATTTCTTTGGTTTTGTGGCTGCCAATATTATTTTTCTTGCTGTTGTTGCAATCTGAAATTTTTGGGTTTTGTGGCTGCCTTTTTTTTGTATATGGAGCTGGTTTTGGCTTTTGGTTCTGTGTGTGTTTTTTCTGAGAAAAAAGATGCAGGGGTTGTATATGGCTGTTGGTTTTATATGGTGGCTGTTCTGGTTTTGCAATGTAACAGTGTTGTTATATATGACTTCATTAGGTTTTTTTTGATTTTTTTTTAATTTTGTACCAGGTAACTTGTAGGTGAAGGGTTGGAGGAAATGGGACAAAAACTGGATGCTGCTGCAATAGTGGAGCAGAGTTTTGTGTGCTGCAGACCTGCTGTGGGTGGCTGTGGAGCAGGCTGAATTTTGTTTTGTGAGTGGCTGTGAAATGGTGGTATGATACAGTAGGAGCAAATGATATTTTTGTGAAAAAAAACAAAGTCTGTAGTAAATAAAAAAAAGTGGTCCTGTTTTGGTTTTATTGTTATTGTACTATCTTTGGAACTTTGTGATATTGAATAAAAGAATTGTTTATTTAAACTTGTCATGAGTATGTACCTAATGAAATAGAATGTGACAAATGAATATGCTAAAAGCTCAATATGATATGCATTATGTATAAGTGATGAAAGGATATCTATTATATAAAAAAAATGGATATGTTTTGAAATAAACATGGATTGGAACATGAGTTTAAAATACTGGAAATTAAAAATGGAATTGGGATTAAATTGGAACTTGAAACTTTGGATAGAAATTTGAAATAGAAATTGGAATAAAATGAGAATGAAAAAGAAAAACCTTGGAATTAAACTTTAAAATGAATTAAAATAAAAAATTGGAAATTGGAATTAAGTTAGAAATGGAATCTTAAAAAAAGTAAACTAAAAATAAAATTAGAAATTGAAATTAAATTAGAAATAGAAACTTGAAAATGGATTTAAAAAAAATAAAAATTGGAGATTACAATTAAATTAGAAATGGAAACTAAAAAAAGTGAATTAAAAACAAAAGTTAAAAAAAATAAAATTACATTAAGAAGTAAAACTTTGAAAATTGAAAATAGAAATAAAAATACATTTAGAAAAACTTTGAAAATTGAAAATAAAATTATATATTTTTTTTTTTAACAAAACTTTGAAAATAAATGGAGATAGAAATTAAGTTTTAAAAATTTAGGAATGAATTAGAATTTTGAAATAGAATTTGAAATAATAAATTTTTTTTAAAAAAAAAGAACTTAAAAAATAAAATAGCAATAGAAATTAAAATTAAAATTAAAATTAAAAAATTAAAAACACGAAAATGAATTAAAAAGTTAGAAATGGGAAATAGAAATTAAAATTAAATTAATGAATAGCTTGAAAATGAGTTGAAAGCAACAAGAAAATAAATCTGGAATTTCCCTGCTAAATGCGATGAATGTATGATGCGAGCAGTTAGGGGTAAAATTTGGGGTATGACAGTTGCCCCTATTTAAATAACTTTACCAGATGGCGTGAATGACGAAGGACACTCAGGCGATCAAGGTGAAAGGTATTTAAATATATAAATAACCGGAAATTTTGCCCCTAAATGCAATGTTATGTTGGACCAACAAACTATCTAACTCTGTAACAACTATGCAATGAATGATGATTATGGTATGAATGATTAGAATGAGATATATCAACGACCACAAGCCAAGACTCACTGGGGATGACATACACTGGGGATAAAGAAGCGAAAACGGGAAATATTCAAAGTGATAAATCAACAGGTTCAAGTGTAACTGTCGACACTAAGAATAACAAAAGACGGGAACAAAAGGAAATCCAAAGCGTTGGATCAACGAACACAGACAAAACAAAATACAATTCAAAGTGACTGCACAGCGGCTCGATGCGACCAACTGACACCAAGAATACAAATAAGACAAGGAAATAAGTCGAAGTGGTTGACCAATGGCTCTATGCGACCAATTGACTTTGAGAAGTAAAAAGCAACAACATATTCAAAGTGAATGCGCAGCGGCTCGATGCGACCAACTGACACCAAGAATACAACAAAATAAACATTCAAAGTGAATGTGCAGCGGCTCTATGCGACCAACTGACATCACGAATAATCAACAAAAATATTCGAAGTGAATGCACAGCGGCTCGATGCGACCAACTGACACTAAGAATACAACAAAATAATCATTCAAAGTGAATGTGCAGTGGCTCTATGCGACCAACTGTCACTGGAAATAATGAACATAATATTCAAAGTGAATGCGCAGCGGCTCGATGCGACCAACTGACACTAAGAATAGAAATGACACAAAATTCAAAGTGAATGCGCAGCGGCTCTATGCGACCAACTGACACTAAGAATAAAACAAAATAGACATTCAAAGTGAATGTGCAGCGGCTCAATGCGACCAACTGTCACTGGAAGTAATAATCATAATATTCAAAATGAATGCGCAGTGGCTCAATGCGACCAACTGACACTAAGAATAGAAATGACACAAAATTCAAAGTGAACGCGCAGCGGCTCAATGCGACCAACTGACACCAAGAATAGAAATGACACAAAATTCAAAGTGAACGCGCAGCGGCTCAATGCGACCAACTGACACCATGAATAACAACAAAAATATTCAAAATGAATGCGCAGTGGCTCGATGCGACCAACTGTCATTGAAAATGATAAACATAATATTCAAAGTGAATGCGCAGCGGCTCGATGCGACCAACTGTCATTGGAAATGATAAACATAATATTCAAAGTGAATGCGCAGCGGCTTGATGCGACCAACTGTCATTGGAAATGATAAACATAATATTCAAAGTGAATGCGCAGCGGCTCGATGCGACCAACTGTCATTGGAAATGATAAACATAATATTCATAGTGAATGCGCAGCGGCTCGATGCGACCAACTGACACTAAGAATAATCAACAAAATAAACATTCAAAGTGAATGCACAGCGGCTCGATGCGACCAACTGTCACTGAGAATGACAACAAGCTTATTCAAGGTGAATGCGCAGCGGCTCGATGCGACCAACTGACACCATGAATAACAACAAAAATACTCGAAGTGGAAGCACAATAGGTTCGAAACCTAGTGACACTAAAAAAGAAAGCCAAGATACACTCAAAGTGAATGCGCAACAAGTTAAAAAAACCGGTTGACACTAAGAATGATAAAGACAAAGTAGTCAAAGTATTCAAAATGGTAAATTAGCAGGTTCAAATGTAACTGCCGACACCGAGGATAAAGAAGGAAATCACATGATTGAGTAGCGGCTCTATGCGACCAACTGACATTGGGGATAGAATGCAAATCACCCAAAGATAGATCAACGGCTCTAAGCGACCGGCTAACGCAAAAAAGTAACAACAAAATATGTTGGAGTTTTCAAATAAGATAAGACATCCAACCTCTGGAAATTCCTTCAGGAACCATCAGGCGAAAGGGTACAAGTATGTACAAAATCAAATTGACTTGGATTTAAGCAAAAGGTTTCAGGACCTGCTTAAAAGATTTGTGCCAATGACAATTGGACTTCAAGGAGATATGGTGGTCATAAAGACAAGTACCAAACACAATTAGAATTCCACAGGGGACACCAGCAAATACTGGGGACAAAAACATTGGTAAACCAAACTTCGGGTACCAACAACAATGAATTTTCAAATTGAGCACTAATGATATCTGGACTTGGAAATAGAAAGACGACAACTGGGGAAAGACAAATGCTAATGTCAAATGCGCATGATTTAAGCATGATGCGAATGATCATGATATGCAAATGTTGACTCTAAAGAGACAAAGTGTTTTGACAGGACTCAATGAGGAGTAGGCTCTCAACACCAATACTTAGATGAGCAAATGAAAAACACTAGGGAGATGTCTTCGAACTTGGAAATCATGCTTGGTCCGAGGATCCATCCAAGAGCGTTATCAGTTTTGAACCTCTATGGGGATTTCTGTAATAATAGTATAAAAGTGTTGTTGCAAACCAGGGCTTCTTGGGGAAACAGAATGTTTTTCCAATTTTCCCAAAGTCAAAGAAACTTGAAAGTTTTTCAGTATGTTTTCAAAAACGTTTCCTTAAAAAAAAAAAAACTTGTCATTTTCAGAGTTAAATTGTAATCAAGTGATGGCATTTTGCATAACAAAAGAAAATAAGAAGCTGAACAACAAAATTCATAGGCAAAGTTTGTATTTTATTCAAGAATGGTAGCTTGCCAATGGCAAAAACTCCATGGGAAATTACAGTTTGAAAATGGCAATGGGGAAAGGTCTACATTGAATCCAACGACCACTACAATCCCTAATAACTAAGACTGTCCAACACCTTGCTTCTGACAAGAGCAATTGGATTGGTCTTCCATTATGATTCTTCAGTAATGGTAAACACCATCTGCTACAGTCAAATGCCTTTGTCCCTAACTTTTGCCTGGACCGCCCTTTCGGGTTTTCGATCCACCGGGACGCTCTTTTTTGCCTAAGCCGCCCTTTCGGGTTTTCAACTTAGCGAGCTCTTATTTTTTTCATTTTTATCCCTAACTTTTGCCTGGATCTCCTTCATAGGTTTTGATCCACCGGGATACCCATTTTTGCCTAGGTCGCCATTTCTGGTTTTCGACCTATCGGGTTTTATTTAGGCATAATATTTTTTGACTGCATCAGAATTCACCGGGTGCTTCAGCTGTTCACCATCCATAGTTGTAAGGATTAAGGAACCTCCGGAGAATGCCACCTTCACAAAATATGGGCCTTCATAGTTAGGACTCCATTTTCCACGCATGTCTTTGTGGACTGGCAAGATTTTCTTGAGTACAAGATCTCCTTCTTTGAATTCTCGGAGACGGACTTTCTTGTCAAATGCTCTCTTGATGCGCTTCTGGTACATCTGGCCATGGCACATGGCAGTCATTCTCTTCTCGTCAATAAGATTCAGTTGGTCAAACCTGTTCTGGACCCACTCAGCTTCCTCCAGTTTGGTTTCCATCAAGATTCTTAAAGATGGTATCTCTACTTCAATAGGGAGAACTGCATCCATCCCATACACCAGAGAGAAAGGGGTTGCCCCTGTTGAAGTGCAAACTGATGTTCTGTATCCGTGTAAAGCATATGGTAACATCTCGTGCCAATCTTTGTAAGTTTTTACCATCTTCTGCAGAATCTTTTTGATGTTCTTGTTTGCAGCTTCAACAGCTCCATTCATCTTCGGACGATACGGAGAAGAGTTATGATGTTCAATCTCTAATGTCTCACACAGCTCTTTCATTGTTTTGTTGTTCAAATTGGTCTCATTATCTGTGATGATTCGGCTTGGGATTCCATAACGGCAGATAATTTGGTTCTTGATGAAGCGGGCAACCACTTGCTTTGTCACATTGGCGTAGGAAGCTGCTTCCACCCATTTGGTGAAGTAATCGATTGCAACCAAGATAAACCGATGACCATTGGAAGCTTTAGGCTCAATTGCCCCTATCATGTCAATGCCCCACATTGAGAAAGGCTAAGGCGATGACAGAACATTCAAAAGTGTTGGAGGTACGTGCACCTTGTCGGCATAAATCTTGCATTTATGACACTTCCTGGCATACTTGAAACAATCTGATTCCATGGTCAACCAAAAGTATCCAGCTCTCAAAATTTTCCTGGACATGGCATGTCCATTGGCATGTGTTCCAAATGATCCTTCGTGGATTTCCCTGATCAATAAGTCTGTTTCGCGTTTGTCCACACATCTGAGCAGAACCATATCATGATTTCTCTTGTAGAGCACATTGTTGCTGAGGAAAAACTTGGACGCCAATCTTCTTAAAGTCTTCTTGTCTAGAGTTGTTGCATCCGCTGGGTACTCCTGATTTTGCAAGTAATTCTTGATGTCATAGAACCACGGTTTCTCATCAGTTTCTTCTTCGACCAGTAGACAGTAGGCTGGTGCAGTTCTTCGCTCAATTGTAATGAGTGGAGCTTCATTAAGAAATCTGACTTGAAACATAGAAGCCAACATAGCCAAGGCGTCTGCTATTTGATTCTCTGCCCTTGGAACATGATGAAAAGTGACTTCATTAAAGTATTTGATCAATTCCACAATGTGGGCACGGTATGGGATCAACTTCTCATCACGGGTCTCCCATTCACCTTTGACTTGGTATATTACCAAAGCTGAGTCTCCATATACATCAAGGATCTTGATTCTAGTATCGATTGCAGCTTCGATACCTAGAACACACACTTCATACTCAGCAATGTTGTTTGTACATTCAAAGCACAATCTAGCCGTGAAGGGAGTATAACCACCATCAGGATTCATCAAGACAACCCCTACACCATGCCCCATGTAGTTAGAGGAACCATCAAACATCATCTTCCAACGAGAACCTGGCTCGGGACCTTCATCTGGACCTGGAACTTCACAGTCCTTTATCAACATAATGTCCTCGTCCGGGAAATCGAATTTCAAAGGTTCATAATCTTCGACAGGATGATCAGCAAGGTATTCAGATAAAACACTGCCTTTAATAGACTTCTGGGTTACATACTGGATATCATATTCGGATAACAACATGTGCCAACGGGCGAGTCTTCCAGTCAAAGCAGGCTTCTCAAAGATGTACTTTATTGGATCCATTTTCGAGATCACCAAAGTAGTGTGACAAATCATGTACTGCCTGAGGCGTCTGGCCGCCCATGCCAAGGCACAGCAAGTTTTCTCTAAAAGCGAATATCTGCTCTCACAGTCTGTAAACTTCTTGCTTAAGTAATAAATGGCGTGCTCCTTACGACCAGTTTCGTCTTGTTGGCCTAATACGCAACCCATAGATCCCTCGAGCACAGTCAGATACATGAAAAGAGGCTTCCCCGGAGTAGGTGGGATCAAGATAGGAGGTTCTTGTAGATAAACCTTAATCTTCTCAAAAGCCAATTGACAATCAAGACTCCACTCAATTGCTTGATTCTTCCGGAGTAACTTGAATAAAGGCTCACAAGTAGCAGTCATGTTGGAGATAAATCTGGAGATGTAGTTCAATCTTCCAAGGAAACCTCTGACTTGCTTTTCTGTTTTTGGAGCTGGCATCTCTTGAATTGCTCTGACCTTATCTGGATCTACTTCAATTCCTTGCTGACTAACAATAAAACCAAGTAACTTTCCTGATCGGACACCAAAAGTACACTTAGCCGGATTCAGACGCAGTTGGAACTTTCTGAGACGCTCAAATAACTTCAAGAGATGATTCAAATGATCCTCCTCACTTTGTGATTTGGCAATCATATCATCCACATAAACTTCTATCTCTTTATGCATCATATCATGGAAAAGGGTGACCATCGCCCTTTGATAAGTGGCTCCTGCATTTCTGAGACCAAATGGCATGACCTTGTAACAATAAGTGCCCCATGGTGTGATAAAAGTGGTCTTTTCCATATCATCAGGGTCCATCTTAATCTGGTTGTATCCTGAAAACCCATCCATGAAGGAGAAAACAGCAAATTTAGCAGTGTTGTCAACCAAAGTATCAATATGCGGAAGAGGGAAATCGTCCTTCGGACTGGCTTTGTTCAAATCCCTATAGTCCACACACATCCTGACTTTGCCATCCTTTTTAGGGACTAGCACAATATTAGCTACCCACTCAAGGTACTTTGCAACTGCAAGGAATCCCGCATCAAACTGCCTTTTGACCTCTTCTCAAATCTTCAGAGCCATGTCTGGTCTTGTTCTTCGAAGCTTTTGCTTTACAGGAGGACAATCTGGTCGAAGAGGTAACTTGTGGACCACTATGTCTGTGTCTAAGCCGGGCATATCCTGATATGACCATGCAAACACATCTACATACTCTCTGAGAAGCTTGACCAATCTTTCTCTGATGTCTGCCCCAAGTGTTGTACCAATCTTGACTTCCTTCTTGTCTTCATCAGTGCCAAGATTGATGGTCTCTACCTGCTCCTTATGTGGCTGAAAATCTGTGTGCTCATACTCAACTAATCTTGCCAGTTCTTCGGGAATGTCACAATCTTCCTCACTTTCATCTTCCGCTTGGTAGATGGGCGAATCAAAGTTAGGAGAGAATGTAGAGTCATTGGATTCAACAGGGTTTTCGTTTATTCTGCATATGATAATGATTTGCTTTTATTAAAAGTGGAAAATAGAGAAATGCAAGAGAAAAAGCTTTTTATTGGTTTTGAAAGATTGCCATTTTCTTTTAAAAGTGAAAAGAGAGAAAAACAGTAAATGATCAAAATAAGAGTTTAACAAAATGCCTTCATTGATAATAACTTTAAAAATGAGAAGGGGCCCTACAAAATACTCCCATAGCCTTGGGCAGAGCTAGGGAACTTTGAAAACACTTAAAAAAACAATAAATTACTTTGACAATGGAAAACTTTCTGGGATCTCGACTGCCTCCCAATTGCCCAAGGCTTCCTCACACTGATACACCAAATGATTCACATCTTCATCTTCAGAAACTCCATCAATTGCATTGACCTGATAACCAGCACTGGAAAACACCTCTTGAATGGTCTTCAGACGTCCTTTAACGGAGGTTGACGCTCCTTCCTTCACATGAGTTGGTTTGTAACCCAACCCGCAACGATCTAGCTTCTGTTTGACTTCAATGACATCACCCCAACCTTCATAGCTTCTTTCTTCAATGGTGGAAATGGTACTCTTCAGCGATGCAAAAGATGGGATACCCTTCCCTTTTGGTTCCTCTACTTCCAAAAGGACAGCATTGGCTATCTCAAGAGCTTGGAAAGAAGTTTCCAAAGCATCTTCATCGGCCTCAATATAGCTAAAGGATGAAAGGTTGCTAACCATGAGATCTTCTTCCCCAGACACGGTTACCAGCTTGTTATCGACCACAAACTTCATCTTCTGATGTAGGGTAGAAGTGACTGCCCCAGCGGCATGGATCCAAGGTCTTCCCAGCAAACAACTGTAATTGGGGTTAATGTCCATAACCTGGAAAGTGATTTTGAACACCTTTGGCCCAATCAAGATCGGTAGGTCTACTTCTCCAATAACAGTCCTTCTTGACCCATCAAAAGCTTTCACAATCAGTGCACTGGGCATCATCTCTGCCCCTTGATAAGATAACTTGGCAAGCGTTCTTTTCGGAAAAACATTCAATGAAGATCCTGTATCCACAAGAACTCTTGCTAAAGTATCCTCTTGACATTTTACAGATATGTGGAGAGCACGGTTATGGTCCAAGCCCTCCTTTGGAAGATCCTCCATACTGAAGCTGAGATTGTTACATGCAGTGATATTGGCAATGACTCCATCAAACTGATTCACTGTTATATCATGTGTAACATGGGCTTGGGCTAGTAATTTCTGGAGAGCACTCCGATGGGCCGGTGAATGCATAAGAAGTGATAGGAAAGATATTTTGGAAGGCGTTTGATGTAGCTGATCAATAACCTTATAATCACTCTTCTTAATGATTCTGAGAAATTCTGCATCCTCTTCTCCCAAGACTACCCCTTTATCCTGGTTGGCAACAGCTGGAATGACTTCTTTAGGCGGAACCGTATTGGCTTGCTGAGTATAAACACGACCACTGCGAGTTAAACGACCTGCACCCGCTATGTCAGCACTTGCCACTTTTGAACCTTCCTTCTGACTGGCTTTATCAATCTTCTGATGAACTTTCCCTGTATCATACTTCCATGGAACTGCTTTAGTGTCTTCATAAAGGAAAGGGTTGCTCCTTTGTTCAAACCTTGGCTCAGGTATATTGAAAAGGGGCATCACAGGCTCTGGCATGTTAAAGATAGGTTGAACTCTTGAAGACTCAGGCAGGTTGAACACTGGCACCAAGGTAGAATCAGATTCAGGCAAGTTGAAAATGGGTTCAATCACTGCCACCTCATTCCTCTTCATATGACCGCTCACTTGTAAGACACCTTCATCAATCAAATCTTGAACATCTTTTAAGACCAATTCACATCCCTTTGGGTTATTCGTACAAGCTTCACAATTCTTATGACAGCTCTTCAACATACCCACTTCTACTAACTTCGCATGGAAGTCTCTAAGCGGGGTCTTGATCTATGTGGCGTTGAAAATCAAACCTTCGTCAGACTCGTCAATAATGGCATTTATGGACCCATGCTTGGGTAAAGGATTATCTTTGACATTCGGACCAGTATTCCCAAATGACAGAATGTTCTTCTCCATCAAATCTTTCACTATATACTTCAAAGCATAACAACCCTCCAAATCGTGCCCTGGGGCACCTTCATGGAATAAACAGTGGGCATTTGAGTTGTAATTTGGTGGGAGCGGATTTGGTGGAGGACCCAAAGGCCTTGGAGTAACCAAACCTTTCTTCAGCAGTGAAGGATATAATTCAGTATAAGTCATAGGGATTCGAGGATTAGGAGGCCTTCCTCCTGGTCTTCTATTCTGAAAGTTGGGATTTGGATGAGGAGCTGGAGTCCTCTGCAGGTAGGCTGAAGCATTGGGCGCTTGTTGATAGCCTGGATTGTTGAGCATTGGTTGATAAGCTGGAATCACTGGAGCCGCTTGCTGATACATCGGTACTGCTTGAGTTGGCCGATACATCGGGACTTGTGGATTATACGACGGTTGAACCGCCGCTACATAAGGATGTTGGACATACTGTGGTGGATGAGCATACTGCTGTTGAGCCATAGGTGGAGGTCTCTGCCAAAGCGGATTTCTTCTTTGACTTGTCATTATTGCATTTGTCTCACCCTCTTTCTTCTTGTGGAAATTACTGGTAAATTTCTTGACATTATTTCCACTGCCAGTGCTGGAACTGCCAGATGCACCACTCATCTTTCCACTTTTCAAACCAAGTTCTACCTTCATTCCTACAGCCACTAGATCAGAGAAACTAGCAGTTATGCTCCCCACCATTCTCTCATAGAATTCTGGTCGCACAGTGTCAACAAACCAGTCAGCTAATTCTCTTTCAGTCAATGGGGGCTCTACCTGAGAAGCAGTCCCCCTCCACCTCTGAGCATATTCTTTAAATGATTCAGAGTCTTTTTGTGACATACTCAACAGTTGCCTCCTATCGGGAGCAAGGTCCATATTGTATTTGTATTGCTGGATGAAAGCATCTGCCAAGTCTTGGAAACTGCGAATCTTTGACTGGTCTAGCGTTAGATACCATTTGGAGGAGATTCCCTTCAGACTGTCCTGGAAGCAGTGGATCATTAATTTATCATTGTCCACCTGCGCAGCCATTCTTCGATAGTACATCAAGAGATGGTTCTTAGGACAAGTTGCACCCTCATACATATCAAAAGTGGGCATCTTGAACTTTGGAGGTATTACCAATCCAGACACCAGACACATCTCTCTAGCAGCGGCCCCAAAGATCTGGTCGCCTTCAATTGCTCTTAACCTTTTTTCAAGGGTATCAAAATTCTCTTGCATCTTCTCATGTTTCTAATCACCGTTTTCAGACATATCTGGCGCTTCATACGCCTGATGGTCATTAAAGTATGGTTGAGCACGGGTGTGCACAATGTCTGGTGTAAAATTAGCAACTGCATGGTTCTCTTCATTAGTCACATGAATAGTCTGTTGAGCAGCAAATCCTTGAGGAGGAGGCATAAAACCTTGGGAAGGAAATGCCATACCCTGAGAAGGAGGTGCGAAACTTTGAGAAGCTAAACCTTGGGACGGAGGGAAGAAACCCTGAGTAGCCAGTCCTTGGGAAGAAGGAAAGAAACCCTGAGCAGCAAGTCCTTGGGAAGAAGGAATGAAACTTTGAGAAGCAAAACCTTGAGAAGGAGGGAAGAAACCCTGAGTAGCAAGTCCTTGGGAAGAAGGAATAAAACTTTGAGAAGCAAAACCTTGAGGAGGAGGGACGAATCCATGAGGAAGCCCAAAAGGAGGCCAGGTCACATGGGTAGTGACTGATGACGTAGGCTCAGTCGTTGCAGTGACAATTTCTGACACTACAGTCTGTTGGGTATCCATCTTTGCTCGAATGACCTGCAACATTTCCATCATCTGACCCATATTTCCGCGAATATCAGTAAGCTCCTCGTTAACTCTGTCCATCTCTAGGTCTCTTTCAGCCATCCTCTTTCTGGCTTGAGCTCGAGTGTAGTATTTGCGTGAGAGCCTCAGTGTGAAAGCTGAATTGAGAGCAGATGACGGGAATGAGTTTTATGAAAAAATGCAAATGAAATGCCAAATGTATGAGTGCAATGCGAAAATTAAATTTTATTCAAGGAACTTAAGAAACAATTTGCAAATACCAAGGAAAACATAATAATCAAAGGACATTATTTCATTAAATTCAAAAAGTGATATAAAGTCTTGAGTACATCTTCAAAAATCCCAAACATAGCTTAATAAAAACAAAGACAAAGTCTTCGAGTTTGGGAGTTTTGAATGTGTACTTGACAGTCTTTCTTCTTCCAAAGTCCATGATGATACCTACGATATTTGCAAAGATAGAGTTCCTGAGTTCCTTGAATAAATTGGTAAAAATGATGCGTCATGATGCGTGAATGCAATGAATACACAAACACACACAAGACTTAGGTTCAAAGCTTGCATGAGGTCGAAGGTTCAACCCTCCCAAAAAGGTATGTACTATGAGTTTATTTGTACCTGTACAACGGGTTCTAAAAGTTCCCAGAATCATTGTCCCATCTTTCGGATATTACCGACTTCCCAACTCAACTTGGTATTCAATAATATTCTCAAGAGAGTCTCATCCGAGTGTAGTATCGCGTATCAACTATTTCGGATTTGCACCCTCATAGTCATTGCACTACATCCCTAAAAGGCCAAGTGGGGGTAAATGTTCTACGGTCTTCAGCATTAATGGCTCTCAGGTCGAATATAGTAATGCTTTCACGACTGAACTCGATCAACAAAACTACATCCGAGGAGGCCTCCGCTGAGTGGTGGTGTCTCAAGTCAACTTGGTCGGGACTCAACTCCCTACAAGCCTTCTTGAATATACCACCGTCCTATCTTATTTTGCACTCAAGTCCGGGTTAGGACTTATCTCACCACACATGGAACACCCAACAAAAATACCAAATAATAACAAGCAATACAACAACAAATATACAAATATACAAGGTGGGCTTAACCCTCAAAAATAGACTCCCCAGTGAAGTCGCCATTTCTGTTGCGGTGAGAATCGGATATCAAGCTATTGATTGAGCTTGAATCGCAAAACTTTTATGTTCACCACCGACTTTAATTTAATCCAAAGGGAAAAGGGAAAAAGATCGTAAAAACCCTAAATGAGGAGAAACTAGGTTCGGGGGTCGATTATACCTAGGGAAGGTGTTAGCATCCTAAGCATCCGTAGTATCCTACGGGAACCTCTTGTTAATATTTGTGTTATTGTTATTTATTGCTTGTTAAAATTATGGGAACCTAAGGTTTTATTTCTAATGGTGCTCGCACAACATCGCATCGATGCCTACGTATCGGGTATAGAATCAGAGCACTCGTAGTTCTCCTAAGGATTAACGAACACTTGGTTACGCTCAAGGTTCGCGGGGGAAGGTAAGTGTTATGGCAAACACTCACGTGACTTTAGCAAAGTCACAAAAAGTTGTAAAATAAAAAGTCCTAATGGTTAAGGTTGAAAAGGAACTAGGGATGGCTAAACTTCCTATGACATTGAGTCAACTGCAGGAGTTCTTTCCCTTTTGGATTTAAATGCGAAAAAATAAAGTAAATAAATGAGGGTGCAAGCTCCTAAGTCTAAGGCATAGGTTGCAACTTGCAAAAATGAACTGAATAAAGTAAATAGAAATGCAAGGTAAAAGGCTTAGTAACCGGGCTATGACTCGATATATGGATCGAGAATGCGGGGGTGGAAGACAAGCGTGGTGCGTCAATTTGCTTAAGTTGAAAAGCTGTGAAGTGTAAAGGTTGTGCAGACGGCGACCGTAAAACGGCCGACTTACGTGTGTGAGTGAAGTGTGTAAAGTTCACTTGGCGTTGGACCAAGGATTTATTATCTTGAAAAGATTCTAATTATTATTTTGAAATGTTATATTTATGTCATGTTTAACAAATTATGGTCGAAAAGCGAGAGTGTGATTCACGCTGTACAAGTCATACATTATTAATACGACTAAATAATAAACAAAGAAATATAAGCAAACACCTTGCAAATAATAAAAAAAATTTAACCAAACTAATCTAAATACAATTATTTACCAAAATTATTTAAGAAGATAATTAAAAAAAGAATTATTTAACATTATTAACATAAAGTATTTTGAATTTGTTTTTTTTTTTTTTGTTTTAAAAGAAATATTAGAAAAACTTAAAAGAATTAAAAATAAATAAAACATAAAAACAAAAAGGAGATGAATTAAAAAAAAACAGGGGGTGCTGATACGGTAGGCCCAAATGGGGCGCTGGAATGGAAAGGGCGGATGGACTAAGTCCGACCCGTGACCCATACCCGGTTTGATCTAAAACTAAATGGGCAAAAGAAAACCCTAAGGCCAAACGGTGTCGTTCTCACGAAATGGGGGGAGAAACCCCTTCGTCCGCCTCACTCTCTCATCGCGAATTTCTCCCTCTCGCTCAATCGCGTTATTCTCTCTGCTCTCTCTCTCACGAACCTCTCTGCTTGTGTTTGATCTCCTGATTTAAGGGAAGATTGTAGTGGTTTGGTGGTGGCTCAGTTACCGTCGATATCGACGAGCAACGATGGTGATGGTTGGGTCGCGGTTCCGTGAACTTCTCTCTGTCTCGATCTCGCGACTTCTCAGGTTCATCAGGTTCTTTTTCTTTGTGTTTTCGGTCTACTTCATCTTCCTCTTCTTTTCTGAATTTGTGTTTTGGTTTGCTTCTTAGGTTTTGTCGTCACGACTTCAACCCTCTTCATCTCTTTCTTCTATTTTTGTTTGTGGTTTGTTTCTGGATTGGAAGTTGTTGGGTGATGGTGGTGTTCGAAAGTTGTTAATGGAGTTGGATTGAAGGTTTGCGGTTGATGTTGTTGTTGAAGGTGGTGAGTGTTGAGTATGGTGATATCAAGTTGTTAAGAGATTATTGTTCTTGCGTTGCTGGGTTTGTTGAAGAAGGAAAGATGTTACGGTTTGAGTGTTGGTTAGTTTGCTGTGTTTGTCAGAAGATATTGGTGAGTTTATGTGGGTTGAAAGTTGCTGGTTTTTGATGGAGTGATGAAGAAAATGATTGAAGAAGGGAGCTGATGATGAAAGAAAAACGTGTTGGCTGTGTGAGTTGTTTTGTTTGGTTGTGCTTCGAGGAGTAGTAGCTTGACTGTTGGAGGGTCGTGTTTGAATTTTCAAGGATCTCTCCGGTTTGTGTTTTGATTCGCTTTCTGTTTTGGATTTGTGCTTCAGCGGTTTGCGGGTACTCGGATTGATGGTCCAAGGTTGATGAGTCATGGTTCAGTTTTGACTTCGGTGGATGAGGGTAACGGATGGGTGAGTGGTTCGTTGCTCAGTTTCTGGTTTAGGTTGGTACAGTTTTGTTTCTCATTTTTCGTTTCTGTTTTTTTTTATCTATGAACAACAGGGTCTGAGGTATGAAGAAAACACTTGGAAGGTGGTGCGGTGATTCAGGCGTTAGTTTTTCAGAAAAAGGCTGAGAAGAAGTTACAGTAAGATTATGGAAAATGGTTCCATGAATCCAGCACATGGTTTTTTCGAAGGTTTGTGGATTTTCGGTTGAAATTGAATGGTTCATGTGTATTATTCTGTGCTTTTGAAAACAGGGTAGTATACAGTTAGTTTCGCGGGTTTAGGGCTGCCATGTTCATCTCTTTGTGATGACTATGTGATTGTATTTTTGCCATGGATCTTGCTGGTTTTTTGTGTTATTCTTGCTAGTGTTTCTTGTGTGTATGAAATTGTATGTGGATGGTTTTTGATATGAAGGAGTTTTTGGTTGTTTTTTGGTATGAAAATCGTGGCTGAAAATTTTGTGTGGCTCTAGGTTTTTTGTTTGAAGTTTTTTTGAAATTTTCTTTTTATGGCTTTGTATGCAGGATGAGGAGCGATGAAATGAAATTGAAAAAGAAAAGGAAACTAGCTAGCCTAAGTCAAAGATCAACCGCAAACACAAACATGGCCATAAGAGGGATCAAACAAGATGAACAAAAATGCTGAAAAGAGATGAAGGAAAAGGAGATATTACCGACCCCAAAGTTATCGGGGTGAAGAATCCGCAATGGTGAGCTTATTACTCCTCTTTTGCTGGTGATTGATGGTTGGTAGTATGTGGCTAGGCTTTCTTGATGCTAGTATTTGATTTCTGGTTGGTTTTCACAGTGAAGTTTGAACATGAAATTTCTTTGGTTTTGTGGCTGCCAATATTATTTTTCTTGCTGTTGCTGCAATCTGAAATTTTTGGGTTTTGTGGCTGCCTTTTTTTGTATATGGAGCTGGTTTTGGCTTTTGGTTCTGTGTGTGTTTTTTCTGAGAAAAAAGATGCAGGGGTTGTATATGGCTGTTGGTTTTATATGGTGGTTGTTCTGGTTTTGCAATGTAACAGTGTTGTTATATATGACTTCATTAGGTTTTTTTTTGTTTTTTTTTAATTTTGTACCAGGTAACTTGTAGGTGAAGGGTTGGAGGAAATGGGACAAAAACTGGATGCTGCTGCAATAGTGGAGCAGAGTTTTGTGTGCTGCAGACCTGCTGTGG
This sequence comes from Lathyrus aphaca, assembly GCA_963966055.1. Classification (NCBI taxonomy): domain Eukaryota; kingdom Viridiplantae; phylum Streptophyta; class Magnoliopsida; order Fabales; family Fabaceae; genus Lathyrus; species Lathyrus aphaca. The sequence goes on along the minus strand of OZ014522.1, from coordinate 403,403,904 downwards.
GTGGCTGTGGAGCAGGCTGAATTTTGTTTTGTGGGTGGCTGTGAAATGGTGGTATGATGCAGTAGGAGCAAATGATATTTTTGTGAAAAAAAACAAAGTCTGTAGTAAATAAAAAAAAGTGATCCTGTTTTGGTTTTATTGTTATTGTACTATCTTTGGAACTTTGTGATATTGAATAAAAGAATTGTTTATTTAAACTTGTCATGAGTATGTACCTAATGAAATAGAATGTGACAAATGAATATGCTAAAAGCTCAATATGATATGCATTATGTATAAGTGATGAAAGGATATCTATTATAAATAAAAAATGGATATGTTTTGAAATAAACATGGATTGGAACATGAGTTTAAAATACTGGAAATTAAAAATGGAATTGGGATTAAATTGGAACTTGAAACTTTGGATAGAAATTTGAAATAGAAATTGGAATAAAATGAGAATGAAAAAGAAAAACCTTGGAATTAAACTTTAAAATGAATTAAAATAAAAAATTGGAAATTGGAATTAAGTTAGAAATGGAATCTTAAAAAAAGTAAACAAAAAATAAAATTAGAAATTGAAATTAAATTAGAAATAGAAACTTGAAAATGGATTTTAAAAAAATAAAAATTGGAGATTACAATTAAATTAGAAATGGAAACTAAAAAAAAGTGAATTAAAAACAAAAGTTAAAAAAAAATAAAATTACATTAAGAAGTAAAACTTTGAAAATTGAAAATAGAAATAAAAATACATTTAGAAAAACTTTGAAAATTGAAAATAAAATTATATTTTTTTTTTAACAAAACTTTGAAAATAAATGGAGATAGAAATTAAGTTTTAAAAATTTAGGAATGAATTAGAATTTTGAAATAGAATTTGAAATAATAATTTTTTTTTTAAAAAAAGGAACTTAAAAAATAAAATAGCAATAGAAATTAAAATTAAAATTAAAATTAAAAAATTAAAAACACGAAAATGAATTAAAAAGTTAGAAATGGGAAATAGAAATTAAAATTAAATTAATGAATAGCTTGAAAATGAGTTGAAAGCAACAAGAAAATAAATCTGGAATTTCCCTGCTAAATGCGATGAATGTATGATGCGAGCAGTTAGGGGTAAAATTTGGGGTATGACACAAATGCTTGGTATTTTTCTCATTTCATCAAAGAACTATATCTAAGATGTGACTTGAAATTAGATAGGAACTGATTAAACTCAGGTAACTCTTTTGTGAAGGAATCAATAAACCCTGCCAATCTTCAAAAACTCAAATGTAATCGTCCTCAAATAAACCTTAATTCCCCTCTTCCATAAATAACTTGTATTGCAAATGGTAATTACTTGAGCGATTGAGGAGACAACCGTGTATTGACCATGACACAAATTCACGCTATAAAGGCCCACCATTTCACCATAAAAGGTTAGTGCCCAGAGAAACCCTTGAAGATGGAATACTTGGAAAAATCACGGCCATCACGGGCCATGGACACATAAACCTTTTATCCAATGATCCTTAGATAGTGTATGCCAAAAAAAAAAGTTTCATTGAGAATAATAAGATCCTGATCCCATGTCTTGAAGAAACCAATAAAGTGCATGACACAAAGTTATAACCTAATGGAGAAAGCATAGGAATGAGAAACATGAACCAGTTAGAGGTAATAAATATGAGGGCAAATTTTGGGGTGTTACAGTGCGCTCTTTGATATCCAATGGCCATAACTAATTATATGTAAAACCTGTAAAATAGAACAAAGTTAAAAAAAATGCAAGACCTGTGAATCGAACCCAGGCCAAAGAACTCCCATGCGGGTGCCCTCACCATCTGAGCCAAGTTGCGTTTGTGTTCCTTGAATCATTCAACAATATTATAAACAAACAAAGAAATTCAAATCAGATGTTCCGCGCCACCCTTCTACTTCTACCTCCAGTCGTCTGCTTAGGCTTTAGTGACACTTTTTCGTCACTAAAGCTTGTAGTGACGGATTTAGTTCGTCACTATAAGACCTGCAAACACAAACACGTACAATACACCAAATAAATTCCATTCAAACATATATTTCAGTCTATTATTATCTTATAAAGCCAAATATGTCATTGATTTCATGTGAAATTGTCTCCATCATGCATCCCCAATTTGAAACCTCATGAACCCTAATTAATGGCTCTACCCTCATTCGGCCATGAAACTTCCAATTAAATGCCCAAAAACGATCCTTGTATTCTCACAAACATAAATCATTAGCCAAATATAACTTATAATTCATGAATATAGGAAAATGAAAATTTTAAAATTATGAGAGAATGAGAATTTGGTTTATGCATATGAGGACAATTTTGATGATGTAAAGCATTGGGATAGCATCAAGGACCCTCAAGGATCATGTTTAAACCTTCAAAACACTTTTATATGGCCTGCAAGTAGTAAACCGAAATTGAAATTTTTTTTTAGAAAAAATTTGAGTTTGAACAATGCCTTGCTTCCTCCAATTTTCGTCCATTTGAATATGTTTTGGTTTGTGTATATGTAGGGAAAAGAATTAGGTCAAAATAGTTGTGGATTATTGGGCTTTGTGGTTTCTTGAGTGTGAAGAAAGCTCCTTGCCAATTTGGTCAAAAAATCAAATATATTCATGCCATAATGCTTTTTCATGAAATTGGAACTTCTCAATCAATTATAAATGATCTTTAAGAGTTTCTAGAAGAAGGATCAAATCAAATATTTGTATTTTTATATTTTATTTTGATTTAAAATGAATTTTAATGAATAAAATCCAAATAAATAATAAATAAATAATAAATAAATTATAAAAATAAGAAATTATTTGAATTGGGTCGTGCTTGATGTCATTGTTGAGATTGGGTTGCAAAATGATAGGCCCGTTTGGAAAAAATTGGATTTAAGACCTTATTTTCTTCATACACCCCTTGAAAATCTCCCAACTTTGACAAGGCATAAGTCCCTCAATTTTAAGGCTATGAAGGTGTTCTTGGACATTTTTTAAATCTTAAAGAGTCCTCTAACAAACCTCTTTGGTCTCATGTCCATATCTTTTACCATTTTCAAATTATGCTCTTTGGAAAAAGTTGACTTTTTGTTGACTTTTGAAATGACCTGTAATGTTTTAGCTCATACCTTCCAAATGAAGCATTTTTAGGCTTGTCTTGTGAGAAACAAAGTTGTAGAGAATTCAATTTCCTTCAAAATGAGCTTTGGATGGGAAATTTTTGATGAATCATGTGAAAATTATGGTTGGTCAAAGTTCAGTTGACTTTTCTTAAGAAAACCCTAATTTAGAAACTCTTGATTCTTGATGATCTGAAACTTTCTTGATGAATCATGATCAACCCTTGATCTAATGATGAATTTTACTTTAAAATCTTGATGTTGGCAAAACAATCTTGAAGTTTGACTTTGATTTGACCACAGTTGACCTTAGTTTCACTTTTTAACTACTTTGACTGATTTTTGCATATCTAATCATCTGACTGGGCAAGCTTATTGGGAAAGCCTTGAAACTTGACATGGGGATTCTTGAATACATGTGGGATGTTATGAAGCTCACATGAGGCCTTGAAAATCATTTTTACCTGAGTAAACTCAAAACCCTAGTTTTGGACACTTTGCTTAGGATGAGGCATTGTCTGGGGAAACTTGCACACTTCTTGATCAATTGGGAGTCTTGAGAACCTTATAATCACTTGGAAGTCTTGAGAGATATTGTCTTGATTGTGGGAGGGAAAATTTTGGGATACAACAAGACCCATAATATTGCAACCCAAACTTGAAGATGAGGTCATGCACGACCCAATGGTCAATTATTCTGATTTTTATCATTTATTTTTTATTATTTTTTATTTTAATTATTAAAATTAAATTTTAATAGAAATAAAATATGAAAATCAAATATTTGATCTCATACTTATTTTTGGATCAAAGATTTTGCATTCAAGTTGATTGAAAATCATTCAAATTCGTGCAAAACCAATTTGGCATGATCTAATATGATTTTTGGACAATTATGAATGATTGGTTTCTTCACAATCAAGTAACTTCAACCCATTTCCAAAATCCCATTCTTTCTGACCTATATTACATCCCTATAAGTACATAACAAGGCACAATAACAAGGGGACGGAATTTTTCATAGAAAAGGACACATTCAAACTCAAATTTTTCCATAAAAAGTGACTTTCGGTTTTGCCATTCCAAAGGGTTTCAAGAGGTTCTAAAGGTCTTAACATGATCCTTGAGGCTTCTTAAGTGCATCTCAATCATTATTAACATCAAAACCATGTGAAATCTCTCTAACCGAATCTTGTTTTTTTGGTTTATGCATTTTTTTCGATTTCATAATTATGCTTGTTATAAACTGTTTTTGATGAGTGTATGTTGTTCATAATGCTTCATAGATTGTTTCTGGATGGTTTGTTTGAATTTCTATCGCAAGTATCAAATTCCACCATGGCTAGGGTTTGTCATCCAAGATTAGGGCTTTTTTATTCAAGCCATTTGAAAACCTTTTAAGGACATATTTGGATCCTATGACCTCTAGGTAGTTGGTTGACACCATTATTGAGATTAATTGTACTTATTTTGATGTATTTGAAAAATATAGGTTTACCTGCAAAAACAAATTTGCAGGAAAACTTGTAACAAATTTCGCAGGTATTTTCGCAGGTTACGAGGAAGAAGATGAAGTTTTTGCGCGCTTCAAATATTCAAAATTTCATCTTTTTATATTATTTATTTGTTTCATTTAGATATCACAGTTGCGTGTATGGTCAAGTGGTAAAGCGCGCATGTTGTGAGCTTGAGGGCGTGGGTTCGAATCCAGCCCTCAACATGTTTTTTTATAATTCATTTGTTTAATTTGTTTTATTATTTAATAATTATGTTGCAGGTTTGTTCACAAGCGCGCATTTGTCCTAGTGGCAAAGGACTCAATGGAAGGCAAGGGTGTGGGTTCAAACCCAACCTTGGGATGTTTTTTATTTACATGTTCTTTTTTCTCATTTTTATTATATAATAGGTATTTGCTATACCTATTCATATACAGGCGCGTAGCCTAGTGGCAAGGTAGGAGAGTTGGCAAGGCAAAGGGCAAGGGTTCAATCCTCCCCTCAAACATTTTGGTTTTTTTTTCTTTTCCTTAATTCTTTTATTTATTTTTAATTAATAATTTCATTTATTCTTTTAACCATAGTTAACCCTAATTAAAACCTTAAACCGTTTTTCAAAACCTTAATCAACTCTTAAAAAAAATTAATTTATTTTCATAATTTATTTTCCTTAAATTTATTTTAATATATAAATTTCTTTAATTGTTAAAAACTGTTATATATTTTCTTTTTTAAAACCTTAATGTTCTTAAACCTAATTTTTTTATAAAACCTTTTTTTATCAATCTAAACCTAAACCTAAACCTATTTTTTTCATGAAACCTTATTTTTTATATAAACCCTAGAATATTTTCTAAACTTAATTGTATTTTTGTTTAAACCTTAAACCCTAAAAGTTTTCTTAAACTTATAATTTTTAACCCTGATCCTAATTTATTTCCTTTAGCTCATTTTTATGTTATTCATTTATGCTTTGCCCAATTATGTAATTATTTCGTAATTGTAATAATTTAGTTTTATTTTCCGCCATTACTATTATGTAACTGCCCCAAAGCTTTGTAATAGCGTAAGACATTTACCTTCTGCCTTATTTCTGCCATTTATTTTATAATAATTGTGTGGTTAGTAACTTTGGGTGTGGCAATACATAACTGAATTAAATTAGACTTAGAAAATTAATAATAAAATAAATATCTGAAAACAATCACTTACACACGTAAGTCGATCATTCTACAATCGCCATCTGCACTTCTTAGGGTTACCCCTCTTGGTTGCCTTCATAAATGGTCAAGTCCCTCGAAAGTAGGGGTGTTTTAAGCAAAGTCCCTACATATTGAGAATCATCATAGTCCCTTCAAGATAAAAGATCATAGTCCCTTCAAAGTTGCCTACGGAATAAATGATTTTATCCCTCGATGACCCTACGGAAAAAATGATGATAGTCCCTACGAATTGCTAAAGACACCCCTACAAGTTGCCTTCATTGACCATACGATGACCCTACGCTCATCCCTTAAATAAATCCAAGGTAAATGACTACTTACTCCTTAATAGTAAGGACTGTCTTACCCTTGAAAGGAAATAAAGAAACATGAAAGACAATTCTAGGATATGTAGTTCTTAGTTATTTGCTCAAATTTCAAAAACTCTTATTCACACCCCACTTTCAAAATATTTTCAAAAACTCAAGACTTTGTATACATCCATACGAGGATCATTACAAAGGACTTCTGAAAATATTTTCTAAACACACATTTCACATTACTTTTTCAAGCAAACAGGTGAGTAAAGTAACTAAGAGCCCATGGATAACCATGGATATAAAGGGTGCTAACACCTTCCCTTTATATAACCTACCCCCCGAACTCAAAAAATTTAAAAGGTCTTTCATGTTCTTTTATATCCTTTCCTATTGGATAAAATAAAAGTCGGTGGCGACTCTTGCTATCCGCGCATGTTTTTGTCAAACAAAAACACCAAGTCAGTTCTCCCACCGTGTTACAGTGTGTGTGTGTGTGTGTGTGTGTGTGTGTGTGTGTGTGTGTGTGTGTGTGTGTGTGTGTGTGTGTTTTGTTCACTTACCTCCAGTTGAAAGGCATAAACTTGGAGCACAGTCTGTTCAATATGCATTTATGGGATATAGTCACTCTCATAAGGGTTTTGTGTGTTATGATGTATCTAATCATCGTTTTCGCATTTTTAGGAATGTAACATTTTTTATAATCAGTTTATGTTTCCATGTGTTTCTCCTTCCATAAAATGATATTTTTACTCTTCCTATGTTTTCTATAATGCCGCAATCTATAACATGTTATAAACCAGGTCATGTTTATGTTAGAAAACACAGACAACATATTCATACACCCTTTCCTGATGTTGAACCGCCACTTGATCCTATACTAGTTGAACCACGACGTTTTGTTCGAATATCTCGAGCACCAGATAGATATTCACCAGACAAGTATGATTCCTCACATACTTCTCTGATTGTCACTATCTCTAGCATATTTATTCCTACTTGTTACTCACAAGCTGTGAAAGATATGCGTTGGATAAAAGTAATGAATGAGGAACTTCAGGCTCTTCAAGAGAATTTCACATGGGATATTGTCTCTTGTCCTCCTAATGTCAAACCCATTGGCTGCAAATGGGTGTATTCTGTGAAATTGAATTATGATGGATCCCTCAACCATTTCAAGGCTCGCTTGGTTGCCTTAGGAAACAAGCAGGAATATGGAATTGATTATGATGAGACATTTGCCCCGACTGCCAAAATGACAATTGTTTTCACCTTAATATCTATAGTTGCTTCTAATTGATGGTTTCTTCATCAAATGGGTGTAAAGAATGCTTTTCTTCATGGTGACCTGACTGAAGATATCTATATGACACCTCATCAAGGTATGTTCTCTTCATCCAAGGATGTTTGCAAGCTGAAATGTTATTTATATGGTTTGAAACAAGCACCTAGGGTATGGTACGAGAAATTTCGCTTCACTCTACTTAGGTTCTCCTTTACTCATAGCCAGTATGATTCTTCTTAATTATTCATAGCATGTTTGCGTGTATTGCTCTGCTTCTTTTGTATGTTGATGATATGATTATTACTGGTTCTGATGATGCTTCCATTCAACGACTTAAGCAACAGTTATAGGCCTCATTCCACATGAAAGATCTTGGTAACCTACATTATTTTCTTGGTCTTTAGGTTCATTCTACGTCCAAGGGAACCTTCCTTCATCAACTCAAGTATGCCACAAATTTGATTTTTATGGCTGATCTTGAATCAGCTAATCCAGTGGATGCCCCACTTGAGGTTAATATTAAATATCATTGTGATGATGGTGATCTTTTGCCTAATCCTTTATTGTATCGACAACTTATGGGTAGCCTTAATTACTTGACTATTACTCGTCCTGACATTTCTTTTGATGTTCAACAAGTAAGTCAGTTTATGCATTCTCCTCAACATCTTCATTTTGCAGCAGTTCGTCGTATAATTCGCTATTTGAAAGGAACCTCTCATCGTGGTCTTTTTTTTCCCACCAAAATAGCTCCCAAATTGAGTGCTTATAGTGATGCCGATTGGGCAGGGTGTTTGGACACTCGTCGATCTGTCTCTGGTTGGTACATGTTTTGTTGCTCGTGGAAAAGTAAAAAGCAAGCAAGTGTCTCTAAATCCTCTATTGAATCTGAGTATCGTGTCATGTTTGTTGCTTGCTCGAAAATTATTTGGCTACGTGATCTTTTGACTAAACTTGGATTTCCTCAAACAGAGCCTACATCACTTTATGTCGACAATACAAGTGACATCCAGATTGTTGCAAATCTCGTCTTTCATGAACGCACCAAACATATCGAAGTCGATTGTCATTCAATTCGTGATGTCTATGATGACCAACTTATAACACTTCCTCACGTCAATACTCAATTTCAGATTGCAGATATTCTTACCAAAGATGTTTCGCGCCCACGCCATCAGTTTCTTGTTAGCAAATTGATGCTTATTGACAAACCGCATCAATTTGAAAGGGATGTTAATTGGGAATTAATCTTATCATTTATTGTAAATTATTTAGTTTCCTGTATAGCTCGGGTAAATTAGTCAATAAAATATTTGTCATTATAATTTGTAATTACGTGTAATTACCGATACTACTATAGATAATATAGAATGCAATAGAGAAAGGCATGAAGCCAATTTTACTGACAACTTCACCATAGCTTGTCATCGAGTGAACCAAGCCTTGAATCTTTGATGTATAAGCTACAACTATTTCATTCTTCTCCATTTGCAATAATTCATATTACCTTCTAAGAGAGATTGTAGTTTTACACTTTTTTACTTTTATACCTCCTTCATAGTATTTGACCAAAATGTCTCATGCTATTTGATCAAAATGTCTCATGCCTCAGGTATAGTCTTATCATGAGAAATTGTGCCAAAATTTATAACATATATTGTCGCCTGGATAAAGTAGATAGCCTTGTAATTCCTCTTTATCTCTTCCTACATTAGCATGGGTTTCTTGACCAACATTAGCAACAACTTTAAATGTGTCTTGATAACCAAATAACACCTTCATTTGTTTGTGTCATCTTTACTTGGTTGATAATGGTTGAAGGCTCCTCAATATATGTATTCTATACAAACAAGAACCGAGCTCTAGATACCAAATCTATTAGAGCAAAAGGATTTCTTGCTCTAAAAGAAATGTGGGAAGAAGAAATAAAGAGATGAATTGAGAGGACCAAAGCAGTGGATTGTATTCAATGTAGGCTTAATGATCGGTACAAATGAATTACATCATTTATACAATGTCATATAGCTAGCTAACTAACTACTTGTTAGTTAACCAAAAATGGAGTTAATTATAACTACCTAACTATCATATTAACTGACTTCTAGGTTGCCTAGGATTGAATTTACTAACAACATAAACAAATAATATTCATATACAAATGATTAATTCTAGTTGTGTAATACCATTAAGAACAGCCTGACTATAAAGTTGTTAAAATGCCTTACACATCGGTTGTTTCCCCGGTGTGAGAAACAACCACCTCTCATAGTTGCTAACATAACAGATGCAATGTAGTCTGAACATAACCATTAATCAGAGAACCTTCAAGTTAAGAAGAAAGAAAGTACAGAGAGAAAATAGCCTCACTGTGACTTAAATCCAAAACATATAAGGAATCTCCTAAGAAAGTGATTCTCTTCATTCCTCCAAAGAAAGTGAAGAGCTTCATTTAAAGAGGTTTATTGAAACTTGAATGTAGACTCCCTAGTTCACATAATTTTGTTGAAGCATACTCCCCTTTTGCCTCTGGCTTTCTTTTATGTTTGGACAGAAAAGGAGGCCTAGTGTACTAAATTTTAGACAAAGTAGAAGGCTGCTGAATTCAAGCAATGTAATGAAGTCATACAACAAGCATTCTAAAGCAGAAAACAAATAGAGAAACCAGAAGGTTGCTGGATCTACTAAATTCTCAGTCTTGCTCTTGTACATTGTTGTTCCACTGTAATTATACAATTTTGGCACCTTGTGAAGATCATTAGTTTATAATCGATTATGAACTTACATTGCCAAGCAATAATCTAAAACATTGCCAATTTAACACTTTTCTGTCGCAGTATCGTAAAACTCTACATGTATATTTATATTTGTTTTAATATTAATGCAACAACAAAGGAGAGATAACAACCAACAATAACGTATATTTAGATTATATATTCGTCGACGCGCATCCATTTGGCAGATGACCACTTATCACCCTTGATTACAGGACAAGCACCTGAAAATTGTGGCACACAAATAGGTTTGTAAGCTAATCTTTTTCAAAAGTGCAAGCTTGTTGACACAAGCACATCAGTGCTATTAACATAATAATAAAAAGAGCAACTAACTAACCATGCAAACTCGTTGGATCTAAAGTTGTATTAAGCTTCATGCTCCAAAAAAGTATAGCATCCCCCATCTTTGGCTTAACTGAAAGTCCTTTTTTTCCACAATCAGAAAGCTCATTCCACCAAGGCACAGAGCTAACATCTCCCTTAGCATTTGGGAACACCGTCTCACCCCCTTCTTCAACATCGGAACTGTATCCTCCCAAATACAAAAAAGTGCAGACCAATATCAGCTTCATATCCATGAAGACAATTGAAGCCAAAACAATGAGTGAATAAAAACTGAAATCACTTACAGGTACATCAGCATTGTTGCCATACGGTTACCCCCATTCCGAGTATTAAACTTATCCGCAAAGTAATCATAATGAGGTACATAATTTTGTCCAACTTTATAACGGAGAACTTGAAGAGGTTCACCATGCTCTGCACATTGTGAAACAAAGCTGAAATCATGGTTGTTTAAGTATAAAGATAGGATAAAAAATAACATACTATCTCAGCATCATAGTCCATTTTACTGATACATGGTTGAACCAAAAACATTAGCAGGAGCATCAAGAACTTACCTACGGGTATATGAGTAAAATCAGCAATTCTTTTCTCAATATTCCACACAATTTGATCATGTCCTCTCAGGAGAAAAGTTCCGGAGCTTGTACGTACACTAAATGCAAAGGGAATATGTAAACAAAAAAGGTGAACCATCCATGAAGTGGCAATGGCAATGGCAATCTAAACAAGATAAAAAATCTAACCTGCTGTCAAAACTCTTTCCTGTTTCATTATCAACAACAGACGACTTACTCATACTAGGCTTGGCTATACGGATTATATGTTCGCATTCCTCCTTCGTCTGCACATATGAATTATCTAAGCCTTTAGCACTTGGGAAAAGGAAAGGATATATAATTAAACAAAGGAGACAGAAAGTGACCAGAAAATTATGATGTAAAAAGGCTCTAGGTTCCCAGGATATGGTTTCAACCCAAAGCTCTTCCTTTCCGTATTCGCTTCTGCATAGAACATATAAGAATAAGAGATAGAAAAAGAAAGGAAAATGAGTTGTAGTAATGGAATTGAAGAGAAACCTGAGAGTGTTTCTGCGAGAGATGGAGTTGAGGTGGTTGGATTTAGGGATGGTGAGAGTTAAGAGAATGAGGATGAGGAATGTGAAGGTCACAGCCAATGTGAGGATTAGTGTCTGTAAAGTTGTTAGCGACGGTCTTCGAAGTCCGTCGCGAGAATGCCTGAGTTTCACCATAACCGTTTTTGAAGATGAATGTAAAATCTGAAAGCTGAATTGAATTAAATCGAAATTTGAAAGGGACCTTTTTCTTTTTCATGTCTCTGTGGGTAGTATTGTTGGCAGGTTGAGTTTCTGTGTGCTGAGATATTCTTTGTTCAAAGTTGTTTCTTTTTCAATTGCAGCATTCCATGGTTTCGTTTAATCAGAAAAACAGATACTCTGTGCTATTCAATTCAAGTCAGATTTTTAATATATTTATATAGTATTATTAAAACTAAAAGGTACTTCTTCAACTCTTCATTATTACATGTTGACAATATTTTAGAATAACCTTTTTCAGAAAAGCTTTATGAATAAACATTTTTAATATATTACACTCCATAATTATAAAGGTTAAAATATCTTAATTTCACAACTCGCACTTTTCTTTTCTTTTTAAGATATTCATGAATGAGTGGGATTCTCTTTTCTCATCTTCACAACATGTCACTCTTTTAAAAATGTATACATAAAAATGTTGTGACTACTAATATAATAAATTTAATTTTTAAACTTCAAATTATGAATTAATTCTTAGAGAGTTTATTTTAGAAGAGTTTAAGAGGATTGTATCTATATTGTAGTATGTATTTGATATTTCAAAATTTTAACATATAATATTTAATGCTAATGTGTTATATTCTTTTTTTTGTTTAAAACATGTATCAAAATATAGGCATAAGTCTTTATTTAAAATTATAAAAAATAAAAAAATAAAAAAAATAAAAAATAAAAAACTAACTTGGAAAAAGATTTTAAGAGGATTGAATTAGATCTCCAAGAAAGAGTCGCAATTTGGTCTATATTCTTCTTAGTTTTTATTTATGTGTAATTTTTATTATTTTCGATGAAAGAAATTTACAATCTAACTGAAGTTTCTTAATTAAATAATTTATATATAAAGTAGGGATATGGATCTCTTTTTTCTCTTTTAACTCCACGTCTCTTTTAATTTTATTTTCTCTTTATAAAAAATCATAAATTAATCAATAAAGAATAAAATTGTAAGAGAGACCAAGATAAAAAGAGAAATGAAGAAGAAAAATAGAGAAAATCTAATTATTAAAGTTGTCTTTTTTTCTATTATTTTTTGTTTTGGACTGTTCTAAAGCCCAATCTAGAACAATGTTCCAATAGACAGAGGAATATGTGGGACCTCATCATTGAGTCTAGCGTCTTATCTTAGTTGTTCGAATATTGGGAATCGTTAGATCTGATTAAACGAGTTCTCGTATCACACGTCAGGTTAGACATAATAGGTTTTAACTATCTTCCATATATAAGCTCTACATATGTGTCATTTATATATGTCACTCACTTTTCCCTCCAACAAACTACATTTATCTGTCTTGACTGATTTAAAAGTTTGAGTGTTAACTTTGCAAGTCCTCCCGCTCCACCACATAGGAAACTCTCACTGCCACATTAGAAGAGCTTATAACATTTCCTATATATTGTTCCACCATAGAACAGTAGTGTTGGTTGTGGAAAGCAACTTCTGATTCCTTCAAAATTTCTGCGAAAAATCACCTTCTCTTCGCAACTACTCAAATTCAACCGATATTTTTCTTGCTCTAACGTTCAGTTGAATTTTTGCAAATTATGGCAACATCTAAGTTTACTTGACTAGTCGTCTAGCATAACGTTGTTGCATTTGCTGACGTAGTAATAATCTTTCCTAATCCCGCGAGACAAGCTCATTATCCTCCAATAGTAGATGTCGGTTCAGTCGTAGTAACTTCTATATCCATTATGAATCCTTGTATTATAGTTCCTTCAATTTTCCTCCAAAGCACATTCCATGATCTATCGAACTTTTAGCCTTTCTAGTCGTTACTTCAAGGTCAAACTTCCAAATAGACCAGTATATTAGAGATGCTCTAGAGCCTCTACCAACTCCAAGTCATCCTAGTTGTGCAATGAGAGAATGAACTTCTCAACAACGTCTATAACTTGGTGCAATAGTAGAACTCAAATCTCTTGGCTGAAAGACTCGTCAAGATTGAGAAAAAATTGTAATATGTTCATCTTAGAACTCGATCCTCGCATGAAACACCGTCGTGTGGTAATCATGGAATTAAGACATTTTTTATCCCCGTTGATACCGCCTCTAGACCAAGACATTTCAAGATTTATTCATCTTCCTCGGTACTGGGAATACAGATCTCCTTCACATGGTTCTAGAGATAAAGGTGGTAGCCACACTCCCCTAGAAACATATCATCTACAAAGATCTCTACCACACCATCCTCAAAATATAAATCCCTAGCCAAAGAATAAAATCCTCTCTCTAGTAACATACTCGATAGCGGATCTCAAAGTCTCTTAAAAAACCTACAAAACTAGACAGTTATGACAAGAATAGAGATCCAACGAAACACATCAAGCACATAGATATAATAATAATAATAATAATAATAATAACACCGATTTAGAATGTGATTTATTAATTTAAATATCACTTATGAATAAACTTTTTTTTTAGTTTTGAGAATTTTTTTTTTTTTAATTTAACATTTTTTTTCAATTAAGATTTTTTAAATAGTGAGAAGAGTGTTTAGATTAATTAATTTTACCATCAATTAAAAATAAAATGTTAAATAAAATTAATTATAATAATTTAATATTTTTACATCCTAAAAATTTAAAATATATTAATTTTTAAGAAAATGTTTTTGTTATGTTAAAAATATTTAATTTTAAATTCCACTTTAGACCTCGAGATATGTTAGACCAACCCTGTCTTGTTTGTTTAGTCGATTTGTGTTTGAATCGATCATTATGATTTGCTTGTTTTATATTGTATTTTTGGTAATAAAATCTTTCTCTTATTCTAATTTATATAGTGAAAAGAGCACTAAAGGATTATCGACTCCATGTTGATTGATTTATAGGCTGTCAATTGTCATCTTAGAAAAACTTCTCAATTATCGACATATCTAAGGAGGTGTTTGTTTGATAGATTTAAAGCGTATTCTCAAAAATGTGAGGTTAAAATCCCACATTCCCATGATTTTTTTGTTGAAGTTCTTAACAAATTATATCTAGATATTTTTATTCCTAGAAATACAACTTATAAAATTTTGAAAATTTATTCTCATGCATTGGATTGGAATCTTACCTTCCTATGAAAAAAAAAATAGTAAACAATTATAAATACCCACTCTTATATTATTCTAGCATTTTTATTTATTTTTAAATTTTCAAAATTAAAAATAAAATTTCAAAATATTCCTAAGAACCTAAATTACTTGCATAAGAATTAAAATATCGTCAATAACATTAGTAGGAATGACATTGTGATGTTTAAATCTATTCCAAACAAACATTCTCTAGGAAAAAATCTATAAAAAAATCTAAAATGATATTGGTGCAAGTGAAAATAGTATCCTTTAGAACATCATGCAAGGACAAATCTGGAAATTCTAAAATAATATTGATGGAAGTGAAAATTTTATCCTTTAAAATCCCCCAAAAAAACTTTAACTAAAAATAATAATAAAGAACTAAAGTAATCAATCGAATAAGATAAAAGCACAACAGGAGATTTTCATCTTTTTAAATATAAGTGAGAAGTTGCAATTCGGTGTACAACTTTCCTACTAGCATCTTGTATTTGTTATAGAAAGAAAAAAAAACATTACATTCAGTAGAGAACTTCGTAAACAATATTGGTCAATCATTAATACTGGGTGGAAAATAGTTTTACACACATGCTCAATCATATCTTGACTAGTTTTATGTTAACCTAATAACCTTTTACTAATTGGCCCCGTCGTAAGGTCATCCAAAACTGTCAATGCTCTGAAATTCATTAAGTGAAATATAACAAGAAATATTCACTTAATGTTTCTAAGAACAATTTACCCCTAAAATGTAAAGCACTAAAAATGTTTAGCATGAACAAACTGGTGAAGAATACAAGCTTCAACCTCTCCATTACTGGGACATAAAATGAGTTGGAACTTGGAACAAAAGCAGACGAAATCAACAGCACTAAAGGATTTACCACTCTGGCCCCAAACGAAACAATAAAGGAAGTGACCTCATCAAACCATGAGGAACTGTGAGCATACATTCACAGCATTTGGGGCTTGACATCATTGACATGCAGACACATAAAATTCCTAAGATGCAAAGGCACCTCATAGCAAAACTTAATATGTTAGAAATATATAACTTAAACCACTCAAGTCCAAACCAACTTCCTGTGTCACATGGATAATAACGGACAAACTGATAAGTCACACTAGAACAGCTTCTAACAATACACATTTAGAGTTCCCAGAAACTTAAAGTTGTAGTATCAACTCAAAATAGTAAACAAATTTCCATACCCTGTTCACAGATAGGAACAAAGCAAGCTCTCACCTAGATCCACCAGCATACCTCCTGTCTGGGCTATATGGAGAATGGGGAATAGACCTGGATCTCTCTCTCCTAGACCTCCCAACATAGGGTGAGCGCTGTGGTGAATGATCTTGGCCTCCACGATATGGTGAACGCCTTGGAGACCTACGATGTGAATAATCACCACGACCAGAACCACCGTAATTCCTTCCCCGGTCACCACGAAAGTCACCACGACCATCGCCACGAAAGTCAGCACGTCCGTCGCCACGAAAGTCACCACGACTGCCGCCACGATAGTCACCACGACTGTCGCCGCGATAGTCACCACGACTGTCGCTGCGAAAGTCACCACGACTACCACCGCGAAAGTCATCACGATTGTCACCACGAGAGCCTTCACAAAAAAAAAGGAAAAAAAAATATAGACTTCAGGAAATGAAGTAGGAAAATGCAAAAAGAACATATTCCCATTCAGGATAGTTGTTTATCAATCAAACTTACCGTAGTCTCTAGTATTTTTCAGCCCGAGATAGTGCCCTGGTGTTGGAGTTCTTGCACGCTTTCTTCTTGACTGAAACAATACAGGAGCTCAGTCAGTAGTGCTTCAACGATATAAAAGACGTATCAACAAAATACTAATGAAAGCAAGTAAACTCTTGTGACATCGTTTTTGTCTTTGTCCTAGGTAGTAACATTTTTAAATTATATTAATAGAATCCTCTAAAAGAATTTTCATCAAGGATTATAGGTAAAACAGGTCAGCTTCTAAAAAAAGGGAGGAAAAATCATATCCACAAGCATGTGATTAATGCCAGGTGTGAGATACCATAAAAAAAAGGCTGATTATAAAGTTGTTGAAAAAGTCCGTTGTTTAGTTGAGTTGAAAGTGAATGCTGAGGTTGAAAGTTTGAATGGGCAATATAGTTGCTATGTTTAAGTTGATAAGTCGCATTTGATTAGCTGTTTAAGCTTGCCATTGATTTAGCAGTTTCATTATATTTGCGTCGATGAACTGATCATCTCTGAATGTTGCCAGCATAGCTGATGTAAAGAATGGTTGAGAGTTGGAAGTGAATACTGAGGTTGTAAAGTTGATGGCCAACAAAGTTGCTATATTTAGTTGATCAGTTGCATTTGATTAGCTGTTTAAGCTTGTCATTGATCAGTTGCATTTCATTAGCTGTTTAAGCTTGCCATTGATCAAGCAGTTTCACTAAATTTGCATGGATATCGACCGATCATCTCTGATTGTTGCCAACATAACTGATGCAATAAAGTCTGAATATAACCAGAGAATCTTCAAGTTAAGAAGAAAGAAAAGTACATCGGTTTTACCAACCACAATCACAAGTGAAAACACATTACCCGCTCTACGGTGACGTAACGACCCTCTAAAACTGATTGATTGAGATACTTGATACACCGTTCTGCATCCTCGTGGGAATCCATTGTAACAAAAGCAAAACCACGAGAAATTCGGGTACGTGGCTCCACTACAAGAAAGCATGAAGCAACCTACAGGTGAAAACAACTTTTGAATATAATTACTCCAGGAGGAAACAACCATTGAATAAATGAATAGAAAACCGATATGCTACTCACTTTTCCCTCCTTGGAAAAATGCTCCTCTAGGTCTCTCTCGGTGACCCTTGAAGATAGACCAGTAACATAAAGTGTATTACCAGGATTTGTAGGATTGGCCCCCCTGCAATGCAATTGATAACGTGAGAAGTTAATAGCATATCAATAGACCCAAGTTAACACAAAAGCACAGCTATCCCTTTGAGAAATACTAGGAGTTTCGAAGTATGGCTTTCCGAAAATGGATTAACAACAAAAACAGAAAAAGGACCAACCTTTCAGGGCTCCGAGACCTTGATCTGAAGAAAGAATAAAAAAGACCAGCCATTCCAGAGTATCAGAGAGGTCAGAAAAGTTAAAAGCGTCAGAAACAAAGAGAGAGCTAGAGAAGTTGGTATTAAAAAATATATAGCTCTTTAAAGCTAAACCATTTTTGTTATTAACCTGCCACGGCCTCGGGAGTCAGATCTTGGTCTTTGTCTTGGCACAGACCTCGACCTTGATCTTGACCGTGATCTTGATTGAGCCTTCCAGGGTGCCGGTGAAGGGGACTTTGAAATCCTGAAATACCATTATGCCCAAGAGATAAAATCCTGAATGGCCGGTGAATTTGAATCCAAAACAAATGTATGTGTAACTTCATAAACATTGAATCTCATGCTCAGAGAGGCCACTTTCCATAAAGCAGCGCAATCTACTTCAAACAAAATTATCAACAATCTTAAGCATAATTATCAATTTCTAATCAAATTTCTTAACAGAAACCGGTCATTCTGCCAAATGTTGAGGAACAAAAATTACCCACTAAACTATTACGGGTTCCAGTTTTTTATTCAAATTGAACCAAAAATTCGTACATATACGGTTAGAACCATAAAACGAGCGTAAACATGAATCATCCAATTAAACATACAACAAGCTACAACGTGAGAAAAATGGATAATAGAAACTACTACAATGAATATTATTTGAATCAAAGAGAGTGTTAGGGTTTACCTTCTAGGTGGTGATTCGGCCTGCAAAATGAAACATAAAGAAAAGTTAGATAGAGTTGGAGGCTAAGCTCAGAACCAGAGATTAGAGAAGAAATTGGAGATGGGGAACTTGCCATTATGTTCAAGAGAAGAAGAAGGGGTTGTTGACGATGAAGGATTAGGGTTTAGGTAGAGAATGAACTCGCAGATGAATTGACCAGTAATAGACGAGTTATATCATATGGATCCCACACGTGTGTTAGAAGTGAAAAGACAACAGTATTTTTTTTGGTGGGTTTTTTTGTTTCGTAAAATAAACTGGTGGGATATATGTGCATTCGCTAACCCAATGACTATTAAATGAGAAAGATATAATAATGAAATAAAATAAATTTTTGAAAAATAAACAGACATATTGTAAAATTAATATGCAGTAATCGAATATATTTCAGTGAAAAAGTGATATCAACATTCAAAATAAATAAATTAATCAACAATATATTTTTTCACGTATAAAAATATTTGAATCCACAATATATATTTGTCCGTAAATAAATATAAATATTATATTACAGGAAATTTTATATAAAAGTATATAAAAATAATGTAATTTGGAAATCTTCCAATGAAAAAGTGATACCAACATTAAAAAAAAATAATTTAATCAACAATATATTTTTCTTCGTTTAAAAATATTTGAATTCACAAAGTATATTTGTCCGTAAGTAAATACAAATATTATATTACATAAAATTTTATATAAAAGTAATGTCATTTGGGTATCTTCCTATGGCAAAAATAAATGATAACGATATTTAAGATAAATAAATTAATCAACAATATATTTTTACTCGTTTAAAAATATTTGAATCCACAATGTATATGTGTCCGTAATGAAGTAAAAATAAATTTTGAAAAAATAATTAGAGATATATTCAGTTAATATGTAGTAACTGGATATATTTAAATCAAAAAATAAAAATATTATATTTGACCGTAAGTAAATACAAATATTATAATTATAGTTATAATTATTTTTCAGAAATAATTTAATTTTAATATTTAAATGTATTTGGATGATAAATAAAATGTTATAATTAAAAAATATATAATTTATTTATTTTATATTTTTATGTACAGACAACTATTTTATATATTTAAAAATATATAACTTAGATAATAAATTGATTAGTCTTATTATAATAAATAAATATTATGTAATACATAAGTTAATATAAATAAAAATGTCATTAAACAATGAAATTATAAAGTCGGCAATACCAGGAAAAAAAATGTCATCGAAAATTGAATTTAATTAATCATTTCATCCAAAATTAAAAAACGAAACTAATGAAGTTTACTCCAATAACATAAAACATAGAAAAACTTGAAATTGAATAAATATAGCAATCCTAATTATCAAATCTGAAACGACGCGTCGAAAGAAAGTTGGTCAACTACCAATCTTGTTCATCATCATCACTTGAACCAAATATTGAATAGTCTTGTTCTTCATCTTCGTCGTCGTTGAAGATTTGAGTCCTTCTGACCGTTTTAGCTTATTTTGTTTTTCTTTGTTTTTGTCTCCTCTGGTGCACACCAGACAGCTCAGCAACCATTACGCCATCCCGAACAAATAAAAGTAGGGCAGAATCAGTATAACCAATTAGCAGATGCAGATGAAGAATTAAAGAAATAAATATAAATCATAAAACTTGTCTGGTGGAGCATATTTCGCTCTTCATCCTTGGGAGGTTGCTCTGGCAGCAGAGGTTGGAGTACCACCGGAAGTGGTTGAAGGTCGACTTGTGGATCGAGTTGGACATTTTGATCCATATTCTGTAGTGGGTGTTGTGGATGTTGTAGTTGCTGAGGTTCGTCTACCACCCTCGGAACATCGCTTGACGCCATATAGGTATTTGAGTTGTGAGGAATTTTGAATTTTCATTTGAGTTTAAGTACAAAGGTTTATATAACTGAGTATGTGTCTGTTAATATTCTCTAATTCCTTGAAAATATGAAACCATTAATTTTTTTGAAAGTATAACATATTAAGATTGAATGGTAAAATAATCAATGCAAATGACTATCAAGTTTCATACTTAAATTTTGATACAATGTACTCATTGATGGGCCACTGTAGAAAAATATCTAATTATGGACCAAGAACAATGTAATATGTGATCAATGACCGTGGAAAATAATAAAAAGGAAAATGAGAAGCCACTTTTATACCACCTGTATCTTGTCATATCAGGCTAATCTACATTTGTTTCATTTATTATCCAAGAGCAAGTCCCTGCACCAAAACCAACGAAGCTTATACATACAAATAATTAGAAATGAAATGTTTATATGTTCCAAACAAACAAGGAGAAGAAAAACTGCACCAAAGACCGAATTTACTATTAAAAATCATTCACAAGAATACCATGTCTTCCAATATCTTCTTCAACAAATGACCCTGGAATTAACATAATTGACAGACTTAGCAGCAAGATAGTTGGCCAATTCATTCAAAAATAGTTATACAATTTCCATATGTCGAATACCCGCACATAATTTCGGTCACTAAAGTAGGAAAATAACCAGTGGAATATAAAGGCATAACCAAAGCCTGTTAAGGTCCTACATCAAAGACATGGTAATAAGAAGTAAATAGCAATGCATATTTTCTGTTTCTGCATAAATGAGAGCATCAATTCCCTATATGCTTGGATAAATTTCTCATAATCCATTCGATGCAAATGGTTACCCCTTGAATCTATCTACATGAATACTCTGATTTTTGTCAGCACCAGTAGCTCACCTTTTTTCTTTTCCTTATCAGTTTCCAAACCTACTGCTGTTGTTTTACCTTGTAAACTAAAGAGTCACTCGGTATGAGCAATGCTAAATAGAATGACCTATCATGAACATTCCAACACATCAAACCCTACAATTATTGTGTCATTGTTAAATCATCAATTAAACCGTTGTTTATTCTTTCCAAATTTATTAATGATTTGATATCATATGTTTTATTTATAATTAATCCTTACATCCTAAATTATGTTCTTAATCACGTGTCTCCATTCACAATTGCTAGGCATAAAACCAACATAATTATTATTAACAGTCATTTAACATTATTCACTAATAAACAAAAATCAATAACAGGACTGAACATCAACATATACTCATAACAATCACATACATAGTGTGAAAAAACACATAACACTTACGCTTTTGTGATGAAAAACTTGTTGTGCTTGCCAGAAGAATCCATAAAGACATTTGCCTTAACAATATTGAGGCCTAAGCTTTTTAATTCACTCATCTGCAAACCAACGTTGAGAGTTACTTTTTTGTTCATAATGTAAGCCGACAAATATGTCTCAATAAACTAATCAAAATTCATAACATTTATATACAAAGAGAAATTACATATTGTGTCAAGGAGAGCTCTAAGCCGATCACCAAAAGTAATCTTCACCATAGTTGAATTTGGATCAAAGTCTTGGTCAATTATGACTATCGGGACCGGAACAATCTCAGTCTCACCTTGATTACCATCATGTTCTCTGCAGAAAAGAAAAAAAATTAACCGATCAATGAGCATAGTCCACAATCATTTGGCTTTGCCCATTCCCACAAAAATAATAACAATCACATAAGTTGATACCTGCACATCTGTAACAGGTGTTGCTTCTCGAGTGATAATCGCAGTTCCAAAGGATAACATTCTGGCAAAAGGATACAAATATCATAGGTACAGGGAAATCACCATAACAATAGCAACAACGACTTCAATTTCACGAAACCATCGTATAAAAGGAATTGACAACCTAATCCATATAGTAAAATTATCGGCCAACAAAATTATATAGTAAAAAATACAATGACAACCTATAGAGGTCGAATCTCTTGTGGTTGAGCAAAAAGACAGAATAGTTGAGCTCCAACTTGATTTTTCATATGTCGTTATTATCATTCCTTTTTCAAGTCTCTACAAGTTAAATACTGGATTGTATCTCATCATCATTCAAAGCATCATCATTCATCAGTGTGGAAGTCACTGGAACATCATTGAAGACGACAAACTTGACAAAAATCGATCATCAACTTCTTTTGAATCTTGTTGATTATCAGTGTGGAAGTCAATTTTCTTCTCCAACCTCCTATTTTTGAGTAGCCAAGAAGTTAAGACACGCTTTGCACCCACTGATCAGGTACAGTGGTTGTAGCTGCTGGAATGATGTATAGTTTTGAGACACAACAAATTGATCTTACATTTGATCCACCAACATGTTCACCAAGCAATTTTGAGGTGGACCAGTTCTCAATACCTGGAGACTAAGTAAGTCAAACAAACAAACACGTATTAGAAGTTAATGAGGTATTCAATGGAGTTCTATAGACAACAGAGAATAACGGTTTACCAAGTAAGTCTCACAGTCCCATCTTCACATCCAGCAGAGAATAATGTTTTGTCAAAAGAGAAAACTACATGCCTGAATTGTAAGGCCAACATCTAGAGTGCATTTCTTTAATATGTCCATGAATGCTTCAAACCCTTTCCTAGAGATATAGCTAAATATATGCATATCCATACCAATCTCAAAGTAATTTTCTCCCTGTAATTTATAAATAAAATAAACATATGAGTTAGGTTATTAGAATGAAAGTGCTACGTGTGGATATTCATTATCTTTTATGATGAAATGACATCACTTTAAATAGTGGGCCAAATATAAATATACCATAATTAATCCATAAAAATTTAATCAAAGAGTTGTATAAAATTATCAGAAAGTGGAAGGAGCTAACATGAAAAATTTATGTTTATGAGTCACTTGTTTTTTTGAAAGTCTTTGATTTAATTTAATGATATAAAAAAATATAAGTACCATGGCATTAGTTTCAATATTGATTGTTCATCATAAATATAGGTTGGCAAATCAATCCTTTAAAACATTGAATATTTACAGTGAGTAGATTGGACTTACTGAGTAAAACTCGTGTTGCAGACACGAACGAATAGGTTTCTCATTGTAAGCATGCATAAGCCTTCTTTCTGCTGCACTCATTTGAAGGTCTTCAATATTGCCAACACGACCTAGAATTTTCAACTGTTCTCGAAATGGCACAATTGTATCGAGCGGAAAACCTTTTACCTTTTCAACTTCATCATCCATAAACTTCTGTCAAACGACATGGACAGATTTTATGAACAACGTAACGATCGAGAGAAAACAGAACAATATCATTCTTAGTGAGATGTATTGGTAATTGATCAGTGATATTTAGTTGTAGTTTTCAAGCCGGTTTTCATTTTCCTTTGAGTTTAATTTCGTTCGTTGGAAGTATTTCGTTCATGTTTCGTCATAGTTTTCTTAATGTAGCATGCAAGTTTAGTTTTAATCGTTTTTATCTGTTTTTATCTTTGGTATGGGTTATGTGGTTGTTTTTGATGTGTTTTCAGGTAAATATCTAATCGGTTGTTCGAAGCATTCGAAAAGATTATCCGAGCGTGAAAAAATGACAACAAAAGAGGATATCAGAAGCACAACACGGGTGCCAGTGTTGTACAACACGGCCCGTGTTGTGGAGACCAGCTGAAGAAGAAGTTTGAGACTGAAAAGGAAGAACCAGTGATGTGACACGGGTGCCCGTGTTGTACAACACGGCCCGTGTCATAGCATCTGAAGAAGAGGATGAATTGAGAAGACTCAGAGGCACAACACGGGTGCCCGTGTTGCACAACACGGCCCGTGTTGTGTGAACCATAAAAAGTCTGATATTTTGTTATGTTGCTGCAAGGGCATTCTGGTCTTTTCGCAGTGTTTTTGGAAGACTAATTTATATTAGATGATTATGACTGAAAAACACAGACTTTTTGGATTTGGGGATTTTGGGATTTGAACAATAATGGGAGAAGAAGGATTGATCAAGAGCGGAAGCGATTGACGATCCAACGAATCCTACGTTAATTGTAATGTCTCTATATTCTTGCTCTGTTTTTATTTTCTTTATGAACATGAGTGGCTAAACTCCCCGGCAACGGCGCCAAGTTCATGAAAGATATCATTTCTAAAAAGAGGACTATGGGAGCTGAACCTATTATTCTAACCGAAACCTGTAGTGCTATTTTGCAGGGACTAAAGATTCCGGTGAAGAAAAAAGATAGAGGAGTTGTCACCATTCCTTGCACCATCGGTGACCGATCATTCAAGAGAGCTCTCATTGAATTGGGAGCGAGCATCAGTTTAATGCATTTATCCATTTACAAAAAGTTGGGTATTGGTGTTGTTCAAGACACTCGGATGACTCTCCAATTCGCGGACCATTCGGTGAAGCGGCCATATGGAGTTGTCCATGATGTCCTGGTTAGAGTGGACAAATTTGTGTTTCCAGTTGACTTTGTGATCCTTGAAATGCCTGAAGATGAAGAAATTCCCTTGATTTTAGGAAGACCTTTCTTAGAAACCGGGAGAGTCGTGATAGATATGGAAGGGGGAACACTAACGTTGAAGGTGTACGATGAAGAGTTGAAAATTGATGTTAGGAACACTTTGAAGTATAAAGATGACGTGGGCACTAGTAGTAACATACAAGTGTTAGAACAAATGGAAGCTAGTGAGCATTTAGAAATTGTGTCCCAATTTCCTCTAGAGAGGGTGCTGAGTATGTCCATTTTTGAAGATGATAAGGAAGTTGGAGATAGTGATATGGAAGTGGTAGCTATGCTTGAAACTCAACCTATCCTTAAAAGAGTTAGAATGCACCGGTGGGAAGAGTTAAGACAACCTATAACGGTTGATGAAGGCAAAGACAAGCCAAAGATATCAGAATTGAAGCAACTGCCCGAAAATCTCAAATATGTCTTTCTTGACATGGAAGAAAAATGTCCCGCTATTATTAGCGCTAATTTGAAAAGTGTGCAAGAAGACAAGTTAATTGAAGTTCTTAAGAAATTCAAGGGAGCAATTGGGTGGAAGATTGAAGACCTTAAAGGTATAAGTCCTACGGTGTGTATGCATAAAATACTTATGGAAGAAGATCACAAACCGGTCGTGCAGCCCCAAAGGAGATTGAACCCGGTGATGAAAGAGGTAGTGCGAAAAGAAGGTGTTAAGCTATTAGATGCAGGATTAATCTACCCTATATCCGATAGTGCTTGGGTGATTCCGGTACATGTGGTGCCCAAAAAGGGAGGAACAACTGTTATAACAAATGAAAAGAATGAGTTGATTCCTACTAGAACTGTTACTGGATGGAGAGTTTGCATTGACTATAGAAGATTGAATTTGGCTACGAGAAAGGACCATTTTCCGTTGCCATTCATTGACCAAATGTTGGAAAGACTAACGGGACATGATTACTATTGTTTTCTAGATGGTTACTCCGGATACAATCAAATTGATGTTGCGCCGGAAGACCAAGAGAAGACGACGTTTACATGTCCCTATGGCATTTTTGCATATAGAAGGATGCCATTTGGGCTATGTAATGCCCCCGCTACATTCCAAAGATGCATGACATCCATTTTTGCGGACATGTTAGAAAAGCACATGGAAGTGTTCATGGATGATTTCTCCGTGTTCGGATCCTCATTTGATCACTGTTTGTCTAACCTTTCACTTGTTTTGCAGCGATGTCAAGAAAGCAATTTAATATTGAACTGGGAAAAATGTCATTTCATGGTGCGAGAAGGCATTGTTCTTGGTCACAAGATCTCACAAAAAGGGATCGAAGTTGATCAAGCCAAAGTGGAAGTGATCTCGAAGCTGCCACCGCCGATTAATGAGAAAGGTATAAGAAGCTTCTTGGGACATGCGGGTTTTTACCGCAGGTTCATAAGAGACTTCTCGAAGATATCCAAACCTTTAACTAAACCTGTTGGTTAAAGATAAGGCTTTTGTTTTCAATAAGGAGTGCACCGATGCTTTTGAAACACTTAAAAAGGAATTGGTGTCTGCACCTATTGTTATCGCTCCTGATTGGTCCCTACCCTTTGAAATTATGTGCGATGTTAGTGATATTGTGGTAGGGGCTGTTCTTGGACAGCAAAGAGGGAAATTGCTTCATGTGATTTATTATGCTAGTCACGTTTTGAACCCCGCACAGATAAACTATGCAACTACCGAGAAGGAGTTGATAGCTGTTGTGTATGCATTCGATAAATTCAGGCAATATCTGTTGGGTTCAAAAGTGATTGTTTACACTGACCATGCTGCTTTGAAATATCTTTTTGCTAAGCAGGATTCAAAGCCCAGGCTTTTGAGGTGGATTTTACTTCTCCAGGAATTCGATGTCGAGATCCGCGACAAGAAAGGGTGTGAAAACACTGTTGCAGATCATCTTTCTCGGATGTCACCAATTGAGGAGACTGAAGAGCAGCGCCCAATAAAGGATGAGTTTGCTGACGAACACATCCTAGCTGTTATTGGGGTGCCTTGGTTTGCAGATTATGCAAACTACCTCGTTGGCGGTATTATACCCGACGATTTTGATTCTAACAAAAGGAAAAAGTTTGTTCATGACTGCAGGTTTTACTTATGGGACGATCCGTTTCTCTACAAAAGAGGGGTGGATGGCCTTGTAAGAAGATGTGTACCCGACGAAGAACAAAAAGATGTGCCGAAAGCATGTCACGACTCTGAGTATGGTGGACATTTCAGTGGTGATCGGACAACAGCTAAAGTCCTTCAATCCGGACTATACTGGCCATCTTTATTTAAGGATGCTCAAGAATTAGTGAAAGAGTGTGACAAATGTCAGAGGACTGGGAATATATCAAAAAGAAACCAGATGCCCCAAAACTCTATGCTAGATGTTGAGTTATTCGATGTATGGGGGATAGACTTCATGGGGCCGTTTCCACCGTCATTCGGAAAAAACTATATTTTGGTTGCAGTGGACTACGTGTCCAAATGGGTAGAGGCTGTTGCATTGCCCACCAATGATGCTAAGGTTGTGGTGAGATTCATGAAAGAGAACATTTTTGCAAGGTTTGGTGTCCCGAGAGCATTGATAAGCGACGAAGGAACACATTTCCTGAATCACCTCATGGAGAAGCTTCTGCAAAAGTACAATGTTAAACACCGGATAGCTACTCCATACCACCCCCAAACAAGCGGCCAAGTTGAGGTGTCAAATAGACAACTGAAACAAATCCTGGAAAAAACAGTGAATTCATCTAGAAAGGATTGGTCGATTAAGTTGGATGACGCTTTATGGGCGTACCGAACGGCTTTCAAAACGCCTATCGGTATGTCACCATATCAACTGGTATACGGAAAGGCATGTCACCTACCATTGGAACTTGAACACAAAGCTTTTTGGGCGTCTAAGTATCTTAATATGGATTTGTCAAAAGCTGAAAGTTCGAGGATTCTTCAACTTCATGAGTTAGAAGAATTCAGGAATCGGGCGTATGAGAATGCTAAAGTTTACAAAGAGCAAACGAAAAAATGGCATGACAAGAGGATTCAAAGAAAAGAGTTTTGGGAAGGACAAATGGTCCTTCTGTACAATTCAAGGTTGAAGCTATTTCTAGGAAAACTAAGGTCTAAATGGTCGGGACCTTTTGTAGTTCACAAGGTATTTCCTCACGGAGTTGTCGAAATTAAAAATCAGACCAATGGAGATATTTTCAAGGTGAACGGGCAGAGATTAAAGCCTTACTTCAAAGGCCAAACTACTGGTGATGTGAATGTCACTCGTCTTACTCAGTAGGATGACGGACCGTCGAGCCATGCGACGTTAAACGCAGCGCTAAGTGGGAGGCAACCCACGATTTTATCATTCTTACTCTTGTTTGTTTCAGTTTTTGTAGGTTGTGTGTTTTTGTGTATCACTGGTTCTGTTAAGGAAAGAAAGAGGTTGAATGTTCGGGCAAGAAAAAAATCAAAAAATCAAGAAAAAGTGAAAAATCAGGGGTGCAACACGGGTGCCCGTGTTGTGCAACACGGCCCGTGTTGCAATGTCTGAAGAAGATTGGTTTTTGGTGAGAATTTGAAGGGATCCAGGGGTGCAACACGGCCCGTGTTGCAATGTCTGAAGAAGATGGGTTTTTGATGAGAATTTGAAGGGATCCAGGGGTGCAACACGGGTGTCCGTGTTGTGCAACACGGCCCGTGTTGTGCAACACGGCCCGTGTTGCAATGTCTGAAGCAAGCCATTGTTTGATGCACAAGTGATCTCCATTACAGGGGCCTGACACGGGTGCCCGTGTTGTGCAACACGGCCCGTGCCAGGCATGCGGGCAGCCAAATTTTGAATTTTTTTCAACTTCCCAATTTTAATATAGTGGGGCCCACGTGGTTATTATCATAATTTTTCATTAGTGGCTCATTTACCACTCATTTATCCTAAACTTTCATCTTCTTCAACCTCCATCCTCTTAAAAAAAAAACCTAACCCCATTTTTTCTTCTTCATAAAAGCTTCATTTTCTCCATTACCCATTCACTAAAACTCACTACCCCGTTCACAAAAAGTGTTCTCCTTGCCTCCATCGTCACTTCTACGGTGACGGATTTCACTAATCCTTCTATCAAATTGTGTGTTTATTTTGTGCAGGTGATAACAATGCCTCCTCGCAAGGATACCGGAAAGAGTGTCGCCGAATCTTCTCGCCCCCGTAAGCGAGCAAACCGAATGCCTAATGCTCATGGAATTTTGTTTGAGGATCCGGAGCATCAAGCCAAATATTCAAAGTTGGTAAGGCGTAAATTGATACCGGCCCGATATATGTGTAATGAAACTCTTGAGAATCTAGGGCTTAAATTTGAGGTACATAGAATGTTTCACAATATTGGAATGCTAAATTTTATGCTTTATGAAGCGCCGATTTTCGAGCGCATAACTTTGGAATTTTTGAGTTCTTTGCATTTTCAGCTTAAGCATACGTGGACAGGGTCAGACACAGAGTACTTCGGTACTTTGAAGTTTCGCCTCTTTGACACTGATCATGTGATGTCGGTTGCTGATTTGGGAAAGATATTAGATCTTCCAATTTACGGGCCTGGTGCACCACCGAGTACATTTGTGGCAGGAGAATTATGGAGAGATATCACCGGCAGTACCGATTATGTCGCATCGGCGGCAAAAGCTTCGGGGATTCATAACCCGTGCTTTAGGTATGCTCAGAAGGGGTTGGCTTATACCCTTTTCTGTCGAGGCGATAGCACAGGAGTAGCTACACAGAGAGAGTTGTACTTCCTATATGGTATGGCTAATGATGAGTTGATTAACGTTGCGGCCTTCGCAGCAGACCACCTAAAGCGGGTAGCCAATGCTGCCTCTGGTGAGATCTCTGTAGGAGGGATGATTACGCAAATTGCTGAAAAACTTGGGTATGGTGAGAGGTTGCTTGAAGTACCTGCAGTGGCAGGTAAGAACAAAATTGATCTTGAAACCTTAATCAACCAAGGTATGATAAAGAGCTGTCATAATTATTATTCTATGTTGACCCGTAACCGGCATTTGATTTCTTTGCCTGCTCCTAATTTGATTACTATAGACAATAGAGCTAACTGGTTATATGAGGACGCTATGCAGGGCGGAAACGATCAGTTTGATGAATATTTTTCAGGTGAGGAAGATGAGGGGAACCAAGCTGAAGAGGTCCCGGTTCAAACTGTTGGTGGATCATCAAACCAAGCAACCGGTCAGTGGAGTGTGACCAAGGAGGAGTGACACGAAATGATAAGAGAGCAGACCCGGCAA
Source organism: Lathyrus aphaca (assembly GCA_963966055.1). Classification (NCBI taxonomy): domain Eukaryota; kingdom Viridiplantae; phylum Streptophyta; class Magnoliopsida; order Fabales; family Fabaceae; genus Lathyrus; species Lathyrus aphaca. The sequence continues at coordinate 403,373,474 of OZ014522.1, read as the reverse complement.
GGGGACCTCATCGATGAGTTGCATTCATGGATGCAGCAGGTGAGGCTTCATGGATTTCCACCAGAGCAGTGATAGTTGTGAGTTCCCTCCGACATCGGTTCTTCAACAGTGTGGACACTGTTGAGTTCAAGTGTGGGGGGCGGGTTTAGTTTTCATGTTTTCCTTTTGTTTTGTTTTAATCTATGTTTATTTTTAGTAGTATCGGCTTGAAAGTTATAGCTATGTGTTATTTGAAAAAAAAAAACCCCTGAGTTGACCTGTTGTGTGTTGCGAGTGAATAATGAGAAAGTATATAGGATTTGAGTGAAAAGAAACCCGATGAGCAAAAATGGAAAAATTTTGATGTTTAGGTAAAACATGAACACACTGAGTCTCCTGAATTAGGAACGAGTTTGACGTGTAGATTCGTGCCATGGTACTTTGATCTGAGAAGTAAACCCGAAGTAGTTTCTATTGACATATCTGGCTTTATCTATAATAATTGTGTGTGCAGAGTTGATCCAAAAGAGAAAAAGGCTTGAAGGCACCGAAAAAAAAAGAATAAAAACATTAGAACGATCGATCCTTCTAAGTTGGGTAACCCTCACCAGGTTATTCAACCTAACGGCGGTTGAACATAAATGTTTCCCCTAAGGGACAAAGAAATATCGGTGCCAACAATATAAAAAAAAAGGGGATCAATTTTGTACACATAGTGAAAATCATAAAAAGCCTTAAAAGGGATTGTCCGAATGAAAAGGGTGGAAAATCGAAATATAAGACCTAAGCCCGAAGCATAGTCGGAGAGGTTACCGAAAAGGAGATTCAGGTCCTGGGTTTTCCGCGGTGTAGTGTTTGTGTGATACCTTTATTGAGAGAGAAGTACCAAAAGAACTTATTGGGTGACTTGGAACAAAGGATCCACGTATGAGTATCGTGATTCATCTTGCTAGTGTTTGAATGTATAAATACATGATCTTTGCTTGAGGTCAAGCAAGAGTTCAAGTTCGGGGGAGTTTGATCAGTGATATTTAGTTGTAGTTTTCAAGCCGGTTTTCATTGTCCTTTGAGTTTAATTTCGTTCGTTGGAAGTATTTCGTTCATGTTTCGTCATAGTTTTCTTAATGTAGCATGCAAATTTAGTTTTAATCGTTTTTACCTGTTTTTATCTTTGGTATGGGTTATGTGGTTGTTTTTGATGTGTTTTCAGGTCAATATCTAATCGGTTGTTCGAAGCATTCGAAAAGATGATCCGAGCGTGAAAAAATGACAGCAAAAGAGGATATCAGAAGCACAACACGGGTGCCAGTGTTGTACAACACGGCCCGTGTTGTGGAGACCAGCTGAAGAAGAAGTTTGAGACTGAAAAGGAAGAACCAGTGCTGTGACACGGGTGCCCGTGTTGTACAACACGGCCCGTGTTGTACAACACGGCCCGTGTCATAGCATCTGAAGAAAAGGATGAATTGAGAAGACTCAGAGGCACAACACGGGTGCCCGTGTTGCACAACATGGCCCGTGTTGTGTGAACCATAAAAAGTCTGATATTTTGTTATGTTGCTGCAAGGGCATTCTGGTCTTTTCATAGTGTTTTTGGAAGACTAATTTATATTAGATGATTATGACTGAAAAACACAGACTTTTTGGATTTGGGGATTTTGGGATTTGAACGATAACGGGAGAAGAATGATTGATCAAGAGCGGAAGCGATTGACGATCCAACGAATCCTACGTTAATTGTAATGTCTCTATATTCTTGCTCTGTTTTTATTTTCGTTATGAACATGAGTGGCTAAACTCCCCAATGCCAGGGGGTGTCCCTGATTTGCTTTATGTAATGACAATTTGAATTCTTAATTTTGAGATTATGCGATTAAATCCGTTTCTTTATTTTATGCAACGTTCTTAATGCTTTGTCTTTGTTGGAAAATTGGATAATTGATCGTGGTTAGGATTTGGTCTGACCAACCATCCTAACCTTGTTGCATAAATTTTATCACGGTAAATATTACTGAGGAATTGGAATATTTTGTGAAAACCATTTTATGTCAGAATTATTGCTTGATATTCTTCTGTGACCGTTGAGGAATCAAGGTCGAGGAAGAATACCAATGGTTTTTCTCTAAAGGAATTTTGGAAAAACATTATCGACATAGGAAAGACACTTTTTATAGCATGTCTCTGTAAAATTGAGAAATTATTAAGTCATTGCATTGCGGATCATACACCGTCCCTGGCATTATTCTCATATAAGTAAAAACTCTCTGTTTTAGTTTACGTTTTAATAACTTTATTTTATTTAATCTAAAATCAAACTTTTAACCATAATTTTTGTCCAATTGAAATCAATCCATTAGAACTTATTTTTTTTAAGCAGTCCTTGAGATCGATATTTGGGGTTACTCCCTTCTATTACTACATCGGTAAAAATAGTACACTTGCTATTTTCCGATCAGTAATCTCAAGCACTGAATTAAGTATGAAGAATCTAACTTACTCTGATGTTTTCTCAAAACATATGATGCTCTCTAATAGATCTTCTCAACTCATGTTTATGCACGTTCTGATGGAGCAGGAACAAATGGTCCTAATGGCCTGTAGAGTTATAGATTATATAATAACTCACAAAATCTAAGAAAATAAAACAAAAGGGAATCAGATTTTGAAAATAAGGGCAATGGAATAGGCAACCTACCCAGCACCAGGTACAGGCATCAATACTGGTGGAGGAGGCATATCTGAGGCAAAAGGAGGTACATCATGCCATGCATAAGTGTCGTACATTGTTTCATTGTGGTCTCCCATCTCAAGTGCTTTAGATTTCCTTTTACAAGATGGGGAATTGGGTCTATCTCCATTTATTCTGTCATTCCGTTCGTGGTCTCGATGATTACCACGATCATCTCTCAATCGTCCTTCCAGGCCTAACATTTGCTTTAAAGGATTGTCCTACAAATTGAAAGAGGAAAAAAAAGGACCATAAATTTATAAAGGTTGATATACAGGGTAACATCATAGCTACAGGAAAATTTTAATAAAGATCACTGTAGAAAAAGATTGTGAATAAAATAATCTCCATGTGCTCCATATATTACATCGTTTCGTGGTTTCTTCACACTGTATGTGGTGCTTATAACTGTTGCTAGACCTGAACATACACCGCATACCAGATAAGCATGAAAATGAAAATACGCGACATACCAGAGAGATAGGCATGTTAAAATTCATTAACATTACTATGAGTTCTGAAATAATATGATATACGAAATTGTCTGGATGGAATACATTATATGACTTCATATAGGCAAATTATAAACATAAATACAATATTAACCCCCAATAACTATAAAGCATAAAAAAGAACATTTGATGTGTGAAAGAATTTTTCTGTAGCAAAAAATTTCCCATGAAGCTTGGGTATAAAAGTTGATCATATGTCTCAATGCTGATAAGAACACGATTCTACAAAATTAAAAATGAAATGACCAACTATTAGACATAATCAATAATGAGGGAAATCTCAATAAAAGGGAATATAATAATACAAAATTAGTAAAAGAGAATACAACCTTTACCCTTTTGTAATAGGGTAAATGTTGCAAATCTGAACCGCTCCAATGTTGCGACCAATCTTAAACTTTCTACAAAAAAAACACACTCCATGCATAATAGTTGGGTGTACCTTATATTCTCATGAAAAGAGGAGGAAAAATAGCATCTAAGGGATTCGTAGCTTCAAATGAAAACTGAAATATACATATCAAAAGGGTTATCACTTCTCATCCTTTCTCTTTCAAAACCCAAAAATAACCCAAACATCCAAAGTAAACAAAAACCTAAAACACAATATCATCATCTGATATGAAAATAACTTTTAGATTACAAATGAAAACTGAAATATACAGATCAAAAGGGTTATCACTTATCATCCTTTCTCTTTCAAAACCCAAAAATAAACCAAACATCCAAAGCAAACAAAACCCTAAAAACACAATACCATAATCTGATATGAAAATAAATTTCAGATTCCTTGTTCATACTATTAAACACATTTTCAAGAGAGATATGGAAATCGGAAAGAAAAATCAACTCTAAAAACAATCAACTCTAACAAAAACTTTTTAACAGCATTTTCAACAAATTTTCGAAATTAGTTGCAAATCGATGTTGCAGATTCATAGAGGTTTCAACAGCAAACTTGTTTGTAAATGAAACGAAAGATGAGGAAAAAGAGAGAAAACGATGAAGACGAGGAAGAATGAAGGAGAAGAGAGAGAGTGTGAAGATACCAAAATCCAAACATTTGCACCCATGTGATTTCTCTGCCTTGGCGCAGGTTCCAACATCCAGTTGGAAGAAAAGGTAAAAACTGCAACTATTTGGTACAGAATAGGATTTAGTTGGTCAAAGCATGGTGTTTGTAGTGTTAAAACATTGATCGTGTTTCAATCAGGCCATAACTTAGTTGCAAATAGTTTATTTAGGACACAAATTACCCTTGATTTTGTGAGGTGGCAGCATAAATTAAAGGGTTAAGATAGTGTTTACCACAACTAAGAAACTTCTTATATTATAGATTAAATATGATCAAAATATTGCCTGTATTATTCTTGTAATTATTTTAATGGTTAATATCAATTTATCCACGTCATAGCGAGTTTTGATTTATCTTTTTTAAAAAAGGAAAATTTTAAAGCTAATTTTATTGTATGAAGATTTTGTTTGATTAAACCTTAGGAAAAAGTGGCATACATATGATTCTTATGTGCCATGATAAGTGGTATTTTTTTCTTTTTTTTTCTAGTGACAGATGGTCAAACTTATGTCACATTGTCATACCCCAAATTTATCTTATATGTATAATTTTACTTTCATTTGTGTTATTATTGCTGTTACTAACCATTATTCAAAATATAAAAAATGTGCACAATTGTGTCCATTTCTTTCTTTGTGTGGATTAATTAGGGTTGAAACATGGGTTGGTCAAGACTACAAGTCAAGTGTGGAGTCATTGTTAATTGGATCTCTTTTGGAACAAGTTTGTAGGATTGTTGTTTGGAAAAGAAGAAAGACGTGTCTTCATCAATTTCCCAAGCTATAGGAATGGTTCATATTTCAATATGAGTCCAAGTTGATGTTAAGATTATACGAGGGTATACAAACTCCAAAGTCGTGTTGGTAAATGATGTCAATGTAATTTATGATGCAAGACATGGTCCATGGTTATGTTGCATTAGCACACTACAATTGAGGTTTTAGCCATGAAAAGGTTGTGTCGGTCCAAGTTTCAAGCCATAAGTAAATTTTGTCTCAAGACTTAATTTAATTTTCTCCTATTTTATTTCAAGCCATGTGATCATTTCTACTCTCAAACCATGATTTAAGGTTCTAAGTTATGGTTAAAATTTGATTCAAGTCATGTTCAAAATCGTGTCCAAGGGATGTGCCATATTGTATTCCAAATTATCATCAAATAGTGTAAGCAGTGTGGTCAAAATTTGAACTATTCCATAAGTATGGCTACAAAGATACCCTACCAGATCAAAATTCATGTTACAATTAATGATATTACAAGAAAATTCCAATGAAAAATAGAGAGCACTGCAAGTTTTATTCAAAGTCTCACATTAATATGGATTCAAGTGTTTACAAGGCTACAAGACAATCATTATATCAGAATCATTAAATGGAACAAAGTCCTCAAATGTCTCAGGTTATGTTTTGAACACAGAAATGTAAAAATCAAAACTGCTCATTTAAAGTTTCTAAACACTCTACCACATATGAATATAAAGGCCTAGAAACTCCATGAGTTGTCCTCTTGGTACTGCACTTTGGTGTTTTACTCATCTTCCAGGTTTGAAATGCTTTAGAGTTCAAAGACTTGTGATAGTTATGCCCAACAACTCCATCACCAAGCTACCAAAATCCTAAAATTCTCCAGCTTAAGCCTTGATCCATGCAGCTAAGAGGATTCCTCCATGATCAACTTTGCTTGCCCAGACTTGTTGACTAGTCTCCATGACCAACCCGCCAGACCTCAGCTATGTTATTCTTTCAACCAAGCAATACCTATGAACAAAAATACAAGGATTGGTTAATGCTTGGGAGTAGAAGATGATGTGATTTCAAGACAGTTATAGCTTGTTGCAGCAAGTATCAAGGTATGCTTGAACTTGCAATGAGGTTCAGAACAAGTAACCAATACACAAAAGAATTCAAATACACACCAGGAGTACAAGTGGTCAACATTAGGTTTCATTTTTTTACTGCCAAAATATTAGAAGGATATGAATTCAGTCAAAACAAAAGTGGGATGGGTAAAAAAAATCATACCAAAGTTCAGTTGCAGCAGGGCAACACAATCCTTACTTAAGCCATGACCAAAGAGCATACCTGCTAAGCAAAAACACCATGTCAAAATGACTTCACAAGGACCAATCCAGCCACACAACAATAAAGCAAATCAAAGATTGGAGGATCTATGCAGTACCATTTAAGTCTCATGTTGCCAAGGTCTTCTCCAAGGAAGTTTCGAGCTCACATCATGAGAGCTCAGAGGTACATGAAAAAAAAATGAATTGCAAACACAACAAAAATTCAAAGTCATGAAGCAGTAAAAAGGAATTGAAAATAAGAGGTTCAGTAAAACAATAATTTAAAGGGAGGTGAAAATCAAGTGTATCACAGTGGGGCCACAACCTTTGTAGTTTTGAGGTGGTGGTAGCCGGAGAAGACGGCGGTTTCCGTCGTGGTTTCGTCTTCTCCTGCGACCTTTTTAGGGTTCTGGAGACTCATAATTATAGAGAAAGAATAGGGAGATTAGAGAGAGTGAAGCGAGTTCTGAGAGAATGAAGTGTTTAAATTTTATAAAATAATTTTGAAACTCAATACATTTCATTTTTGTGTGTGACCGTTGATGTCCCCTTTGATCATTGTTGGCCCATTACGACAGTGACAGGTGTCGCCACTGTGGACACTTGTCACCGCCCAAGTGACTATTCATTATGATTTTATGTGTCTTCCCCTAGTCACTATACCATACACTATGTGTTCTGACCCTCAGATTGGGAGTCTTTGTTGACTCCACTACTCATTAACGTCTCAGATTAAGTCTGTGATCAACTTGGTTGACCTGAGTCCTCATAGACTATCCCTCCTGCGTGGGCTTATCCCTGTTGGGCCTGGATTTTGTTTTCCTAAATACACCCCCTGATTCTATAACTCATCCCATTTAATTTCTTTTCATTATTTTAATTTTGTTTTGTTTATTTTTATAAAAATTCTATAAAAGATAGAAAAATATTTTTTATTAATTAGTTATTTTAAATAATTTCATTTAATATAATTAATTAATTTTAGGGTTAATAGTCGTTTACCCCTGCAATATAGGCGAGTTTTGATTTACCTCCTTTAAAAAATAAAACTTGGATTACCCCCCTGAAATTTTTGGGTACCCCCTAAACGTGTAAAATCCAGGGGGATAAATCAAAAAAATATATTTTATAGGGGGTAATTTTTCCAATTGGGAGGCAAAAGAGTTAGAATTTTAAAATTACAGGGGGGTAATCCAAAATTTATTTTTTAAGGGGAGGTAAATCAAAACACGTCTATATTGCAGGGGGATAAATGACTATTAACCCTTAATTTTATTAAATGATTTAATTTAATTTAATTAATTAATTCTCTTTTAATATTCAAAAAATCCAAAAAAATTATTTTCATACTTATTTCTTTTTATTAATTTCACATTTGAATATAAAAAAAAAACCAAAAAAACATTTTCGTTAATTAATTATCTTAAATAGTTTTATTTAATTCGATTAATTAATCTTTCTCATTTGTTCGATTTTATGTGTGTGATGAATGTTTGTGTATGATTGCCCATCTTCATCTGGTTGCTTGCTTGTATATGTATTATGCTTACTTGTGTAATTTACTTTCGCATTTTGACGATAAATTGCTAAGTAAAAAAAACGAACACACACTAAGACTAATCATTTCAAAAGATAAGCGAATTTCTTGGTCCAACGCCAAATAAATATTCATACGCATTTCACTTCATACACACACGTAAGTTGATTGTCACTACGATCGCCATCTGCACTACCTTTACACTTTACACTTTTTTCTCAACTTTTTTTCAACTTAAACGAATCAACGTATCGCGTTTGTTTTCCATAACTAGTTTTTAGCTCACTTGATCCACATATCAAGTTTTCCAACCTTGCGAGCCGAGCGCATTGTGTCTCGCTGACAAACCAACAAATAAACCTTCATTTGTACTTACCCTTGTTGAGCGCATTGTGTCTCACAATAGACCTTTCAAAAACCAAAACGATTCTTTTAGAACCAAACCCTTGATCCAACGTCAAGTGATCTTAGGTTATAAAACACTTTAATAATACGAGAATAATTGTACGCCACTGTCACTCCCACCAAATGACACCGGGTCAAAAGGGGTACAGACGCGAACGGTCGGCGAAGGGAACAGTGAGAACACACAGCCGTGAACCCACTGGAGAATGAATAGAGTCGCCAGCTAGGCATTTTTATCCCGGAGGAAAGGCAATGCTGCATAGACCTAGAAAAAGATGGATAAGACGGTTGCGAACCAGAGAGACTGAGAAAGGGGGTTGGTTACAACCTGGGAAGGTATTAGCACCCAGATTGTCCGCCGTACTCGACGGGATCCACGCTTGAAAGATTTGTGTTTTAAAGGGGTAGTGTCAGTGCAATTTGTGTGTAAAAGAGCTGGAAAAGAATGTACAGGTGTCCGTGTAAAAGAAGTGAAGTGTAATAAGTGAAGTGTCAGTGTAAGGAAAGAGTATGCTCATGATCATGAGGCTAGGAGAATGATGCTGGAAAGAGGGGGAATATACAGAGACTTTTGTTCGATAACGGTTAAGTTATGCCTACGTATCCTCTCGTGCAATGAGGAAGTCAGAACGCCGTAGTTCGACCCAAAGAGACTGAAAGATGAATTGACTTGTGAACTGCTTACTTGCCTATGCTCAAGTGTATGATCTGTCTGGCACAGATGCTAACTGTCTTGCATTAGACGGAAGAAGCAAGTTCTCGTTTGTGAGTGAAGGTGGTGAGAAAAGAATCCCGGAGGAGACGATTATTGTTTGTTTTTGTATTTTCAGTCTTTTATTGCTTTTGAAGATTTGTCATAAGTTAATGAGCTTAAGCCTAAACCAATGGATTTAGTAAACTCATCACATCTTCCCTCTGATTAGGGGTAATGAGAATACCTTAAGTGTGAAGTCAGATTCTCACACTTAATCACCATGATGCAGGATTAAGATCATTAACCTACTTGTGATTATTTAGATGTTTTTTGGTGTTTTTGTTTAGTGTTGAGTAATGAGGTTAAGCCATAATCAGGGATTAAACAGACTCATTACATCATCCTAATAGAAGGATAATAAATGAGAGTGTTTAAGCTGAGGAAAGCTCCTCAACTTAATCCATGATTAGGGATTAAACTCATGACAAAACAAGCCTTTGATTAAGTGGATTTTATTTAATGATATGATGATGAAGTGTTTTTTAGGGTTTGTAAGACAACTTGAGGGGGACTTGTCCATTAACACTAGGGTTAGTCCTTCTTAACCAATTAAGGAAGAATTAGAACCCTAATGCAAGGCCCAAGTTACAAGTGTGATGTCTTGATGATTATTAAATGAATTGATTAAGGGAGTTAAACACATTAAGGGTTTAACACTTAGGATTAAAGTTATACACTCCATCCTAAGAGAAGGATGCAGGCATAAGCTTAATCACAAAGCCTTAAAGCCTTTAGGGTTTAGTCCCTGATTATGAGGTGAGAAGAGAAGACTCAAAAGAGACACAAAGGTGAAAATAAGAGGGGAGACTAATCAAAACCCTAATCATTGTCATGCTTGGTTGATCCTAAGGTTTGTGAGGTCTTAGAAAGAAATCTTCAATGGAACCACCAGGAAGCAGATGAAAGGATCAAGAGAAGCAAAGCAACTTGCTTCATTCAAGAAGTCAAGTCACTTGAAGAAAGAAAGTGGGAGGAAGAAAAATGAGCAAGCTCAATCTCAAACACATAAAAAATATGCAGCAATGAATGCAAGAGAGATGAAAAGAAAAGTTATGAGAAGTGAAGGCAAATTCACTTCCCAAGATCACTTACCACCTGAAAGGTTAGAAAAGAAATGCAATGCAATGCAAAATGGGATGAGATGACATGATAAGAAACAAAACCAGAAGCAAATACATGATGCTAATGATGCTATGAGATGCTACAAACCAACAACAACACATGGGAATGATCATACAAGCTTATGAATGCAGATGAAGCAAGTTAAGAACCAAGAACATACATGAAAAGTTATGAGATGCATATGGCATACAACATGACAAATGCAAAGTGCAATGATCAAACATGTTTTCTATATGTCTTATGATGTCAAATGGATCAAATGTATGCTTGAAATGTCATGGCAAGTCATGTTATGCAGGAGAATGCAAGATGGGTACATATGGAAGCCCAAATTAGGGTTTATGAACCAAACATCAAACAAAAGTCAAAAACAGAAGCAAACCCTAAGATAAAAAATTGAAAATGCCTCACAAAGGATCCCTAATCCCATACTAAATCAATGCCCAAAGGAAAGGTCTCAACTCTTAACCAATCTCAAGTTATGATTTTTACAAGTTTCTAGGGTTTTTAGGGTTCCTAAACAAAAGAAATGTCAAACAATTTGAAAATGCAAGATCAAATCATGGCAATTTAATCTCAAAAACTACATGCTAAACACAATGCAATGCAAAAAGAATCAATGTCCAACCCTTCATGGATAGGCAGAAATGATTTTTTGAACTTTGGATCAAATTAATGCACAAAAATGATTTTAATTCAATGAAAAATTCTCAAAATGCATCAAGATCAAAAAAGAAATTTGGTTTGAAGGTTGGACAATGTTTCTAAATGTCTTAGAACATTTCATGAATTTTTGGGTGATTTTTAAATACTTAAAAGTATTTTTAATAAATTAATTCTCATTAATCAATTAAAAATAATCTTTTAAATATTTAAAAATACTTTTTTAATGCTAAAAATAAAAATAAAAATATTTTTGTGTCTTAAAAATTAATAAAACTCTTGAGAAAAAGTTTCATAATTTTTAGACAATTTTTACTATTTTAAATTAATTATGCAAAAGAAATGAATTAAAATTAAAATAAATGGAAAGTCAAACGAATGGAAGGCAGGGATTGAATCTGGGTTTGAATGCGTTGACTGGCGCCAGATCTAGTGGCCAGGATTGCATCTGAGTTAATTAACCTAATTATGAATTAATTAATCTAAATAAGTGGATTAGGGCAAAGCAAGATGATCTGGGCCCTCCATGCGCGCGGGAAGTCCACTGAGTCAACCAATCCAACGCCCAATATTCAAACACACTTAATGACCTGAGATTAGGGCTAATCACACTCAGGTGACCGGAGAGAAGCTCCGGTCATCTTCTCCGGCACCCCAAAAACCCTAAAACATGATTCAGGCATCTATTCCACAAATTAAACACACCTAAGTGATCCTCTAACATCCTAGGACACGAATCTATGCTCAAACATCATTTAAACCCCATAAATCATGCAAATCGAAGAGAACAAAATCCACGGGTGAAATTTCAGAGGGACCATACAAACTCATTTCTCACTTATTTTTGATTCTAAAGGCAACCCCATGATCAGCAAGACATAAGCAATCATATTATAACTTAAAATGCAAGCTTTGGGAGAAAGTGTTCATGTTCATACCTGAGCTGGAAAGCTTCAATATTGAGCTTCCAGGGCCTTCTTTGTGTGCAAATGGACCTCTTTGACTCTCCTGAACTCAATGGGATACCTCAAAGCTCTTGTGGATGGCTAATTTGAGAGGAATACTTCTGGTGTAGCAGATAACACAGTCAGGAATAGGGAGGTTTCAGGCCACTCCAATGGTGGATTCTTGCTCCTTTAGGTGTGCTTGACTTGTTGGTGAAGAAAAATGGTGTGCTTGATGGTTGGATAAAGGGATTCGAAGAGTTCTGGTTTTGAAGATGAGAAATGGTGAAGCTCAGTTCATGCTGGTTTCAGGCTTATGCTTTGTTGGTTTGTGATCAATAATACATGGTGAGATGAGTAGTGGGATTTGTTTTAGTGTTTGAGGCCTGTGGAGACAGATTCGAAGGAAAATGCAAAATGGAGTGAGTTTGTGTATGTGATGCTATGGCCTGTTTCAGCTTGGCTTCATGATGTGTTTAGCTTGCAAATGGATAGTATAAACAATTCCAAGTGGCCAGAGGATGTGACTTGGCCTGCTGTGATTGGGATGTTTACTTTTGCAAAAAGTCCACTTTTTTGTAAGAGAGGTATGGCTTGAGTTCTAGGCTTGGTACAAGGGCTAGGGCTGGCGCAGCATGGTGAGGTGAGATGCTATGGCTGGTTCAGCATCCAAGAAAACAAGTGGGTGAAGTGTGATGAGTGATTTTGCAAGTTGGCTTCTTTTGAAACTTCATGAAAATGCCTTGTTACACAAACCATGAACATGTGATCTTTTGGTCCAATTCTGATTTTTAAGACATATGTGATGTTTGTACATTGGTTTGATGTCAACTAGAAGTTACAAATAGCCTTGAAACATGATTTTGCAAATTTTCCATTTAGTGCACATCTTGAAAATCAATGATTTTTGCCAACTTTGTCACACCACAACTTTTGATCCAAGAAGAATTTGATCATGTTCTTGTACTTTTTGAAAAGGGAAAAATGTGTTCTACAACTTTCATGACCAAAGCTTTTCCATTTGAAGCTTTTTTGAATCAAAAATCAAGGCTTGAAAAATGACCTAAAATGACATATTCTTGAAAAGTCAACTATGCCCTAAAAAGTCAACTTTGCAAAAACTTCAAATTCTTGAATTTTGTGAACTTCAACCTTCTTCCATGATCAAATAAAGATCATATACACTCAAAATGATGAAGATCACCCCTTGGTTGGGTCATTGGGGGCCTCAGATGCCCTGATTTTGCACTGACTTGTCCAGAAAGTCAACCCTTGATCAGATGACTTCCCCATGGAATTTCTTCATGAAACTTGATATGCATACTCCCTATACCATGTAGAGACCAATGGAAACAAGAATGACCAAAAAATTTGGGGTTAAGGCCATTGAAACCAAAACCCTAATTTTAGGTCAACTGTGCAGTCTAGCCTGGCTCTGCATCCATACCAATCCCAGTTCTTGTGATTCTTTTGCATTCTTGACTTTGAGAGGATGTAATATGATATATGAACACACATGGACCCCTTTGAAATGATTGGTGGCCTTTGGAATGGCTCAGGAGGCTCTTGGATTGCTCAGATCACAAACCCTAGATGCAGATGACTTTGAATCTATGCAGTGAATCAAAAATGAGATGTGAGATGATATGATTGTGTTTATGCATATGAGATGATCACAAGCCATGGTGTGAATGGGTGAGGGCAAATTTGGGGTGTTTACAGCTGCCCCTATTCAAACATGAGTTAGCTGTGCAGGACGTAAGCAACGGCTTAACAGGCAAACAAGATAACTTGTGGTTGAATACCAAAGACAGTCCAAAATTTGCACTCACAGAAATGAAGAAGAAAAGGGATATAGATTGTAAAAGGAAATAAAGTATATTGTAAAGTGTGAGCGACGGAGGACGACCGTCGAGCAGAGGACGACTGCTGGGTAAATAGCAATGACGGGGACGGCCGACATGCTGGGGATAAAAGGTAAAGCCAAGACGGGGACGACCGACTAGCTGGGGAAAATAAGATTACGATGGGGACGGCCATCAAGATAAAGTTGTAAAATTCTCTGGGGATTGATGAAGCATGACGGGGACGGCCATCAAGTTCATAAAGCAGGGTAACCGACGATGGGGACGGCCATCGGGCTAAAAGAAAAGGAAAAGGGACCACGACGGGGACGGCCATCGGGTTAAAGAATAAATGAAATAAACAGATGATGGGGTACGGCCATCAAAGGTGAAGGACGATCACCTAGCAGGGGACGGCTGCTCTGTTGGGTATAAGAGAAATATGATGGGGACGGCCATCAAGAGGTGGAGGACGACCACCTAGCAGGGGACGGCTGCCGAAAATATCAACGATGGGGACGGCCATCGGATAAAAGGTCAACGATGGGGACGGCCATCGGACGAGCATGATGGAGGACGACCATCAAGAGGTGGAGGACGACCACCTAGCAGGGGACGGCTGCTCTCAAGGTTTGCCATAACATAGGACGAATGTTAGATAACCAAAATCAACAATGGGGACGGCCATTGGATAAAATGATGAAGGACGATCATCAAAAGGTGGAGGACGACCACCTAGCAGGGGACGGCTGCTAAAATTCAACGATGGGGACGGCCATCGGATGAGCATGATGGAGGACGACCATCAAGAGGTGGAGGACGACCACCTAGCAGGGTACGGCTGCTCTCAGGGTTTATCATAACACAGGACGAGTGTCAGATAAAAGGAAAATGCTTTGTTGGCGATCTACTGGGGAGTAGTAAACACGGACGAGCGTTTACAACCAAGAAAGAAAGGTATAAGTGTTTGGTATTGTGTATAGATTAAAGATGCGGACGAGCATCCTTAAGACTACGATACGGACGAGTATCGGGTAGAAACAAATACTGACGCGTGTTCAGAGACGATGATACGGACGAGTATCAACTGGTTAACAGAGAACACGGACGAGTGTTGAATCTGAGAGGACTCTTCTGGGGAATAGTAGACACAGACGAGCGTCTATATTCATGAAGACAAAAGTGTTTGACACAGTGTATGGATTAAAGATGCGGACGAGCATCCTTAAGACTATGATACGGACAAGTATCATGTAGAAACAAACTCTTGACGCATGTTCTGAGATGATGGTACGGACGAGTACCATCTGGTTAACAGAAAACATGGACCAATGTTGAATCTGTGGGGATATGAGTGGTGTATATAAGATACGGACGAGTATCTGTATGAGTGTAACATGAATAGTGAGGATGGTGTATTGATGAATGTTTATTTGCTGGGGAGAGTGACACGGACGAGTGTCAGAAAAAGTATAGTAAAAGTGTAAGCGACTGCGCTGGGGATATGACACGGACGGGTGTCGAGAAGGTGTATATAGGTATGTGTGAGTGCAAAGAGGATGTCTTTGGCTTTCTGCTGAGGTTATGACACAGACGGGTGTCAAAAAGTAACTGTAATACAAGTGTGGTTGTTTGCACAGGGTGCTCAGGTGACCTTACTGGGGAGTGATGACACGGACGGGTGCCAAAGAGAGTATATACTGGTGTTTGTGGATTGTGAGGCCACTGCTTTTGCTGGGGACTCTGGTGGGGATTTTTCTGTACGTTGATGAACTGTCATTATTCACAAGTATTGATTCAGAACATGGCTTATGATTATGCTATGTGTTTGATTTTCGCCGTAATGCTCCGTGTTAAAACGGAATGATACGCTTTGTGGGTGAATATGATGCAAATGCTATGACTGTGCAAAGATACCAAACCGGGATCCGGGTCCCATTGCTGCGAAGATCTTTGATCGATCCATTTGAAGTAGACACCCCAGCTGGGGGTGAGATCATTGGTAGATCTGATGAGATGTATCTGCTTGGGGATATGGGTCATTGATAGACCTATCCTTATAAATGAGAGACCCAGCTGGGGTTTGTAGAAGCTTTCTTCACTCTGTTGTGATCTTCTATGCGTTGCTCTTCTAAATAGAGGCTGAGAATTCTGTGGGGAGATGATTCCCTGACTTTTATACTCGGCTGAGGGCGAGATGGTAACTCGGCTGGGGAGAAAGAGAGATCATTGAGAGACCTTCTTAGGGATCCTGTTGAAGAGGATCCTCGACTCAGCCGGGGATATAGGTGCCTTTTGTGATGCCTGGCAACTCTGATGGGGATAGGTAATAAATGACAACTCAGCTGGGGGAAGTCATGGGAGGCCACTCAGCTGGGGAAAGAGCACTTCGGGTGCTAAAATTGAGTGTTGATTTGCCAGCTTGCTGGGATGAGGCTCTCATGCCCCAAGTTGCATTCTGGATACCTGCAAATCCTGAAAAAGATAGAGAAACGCACAAAATAATCCCGAGGTATCCCTTACTGGATTCCGTCATAGGAGTTTAAATACTTCTGAGAGTAAGTATATTTCCTGCAGGCATGTTTTTATTTGAAGATAAGCATCTGTATTCTTATGCAATCAGTTTTTTTCTTTTAAGACATCAGACATTTTTTGCAAATAAAATGTACAAAACGAGACATGACTGAAAATCTGATTTTATTAATTCATATGCCCTGAATTGGCGAGATACAGTCAACGGAACATATCCCCTGAAATGAGGAGATTGTTACAAATTGAGAAACAAAATGTTGGCAGTGTTGATGACGCTTCAAGGAGCTTCCTCTTCACTATGACTCGTATGACTTTTGACGTTCTTCTCATCTTGCTTTCTGAATGATGTTGATTCTGGCTGAGGCTTGATCCTTTTGAAGCTTACCAAGTTGTAGGCGATACAGACGAATTCGGAATGCAGTTGTTCACTTATTCCCTTATTTTGCATGGATCGCCCTTTCGGGTTTTCAATCCATCGGGATACCCATTTTTGCCTGAGCTGTCCAATGCGGCTTTTTAACTCAGCGGGTGTACATTTTTTCATTTATTTTCCCCTATTTTTGCCCGAGTCTTTTATTCTGTTTTTGACTCGCCGGGATGCCCTATTTTTGCCTGGACTTACATTCTATTTTTGTGTCCAGCGGGTCATTTTTATGCGAAGTATTTTTTAACTGCATCTGAATTCACAGGGGACGGGAAGTCTTCACCATCCATAGTGCTGAGCATCAGTGCTCCACCCGAGAAAACTTTCTTCACTACAAATGGTCCTTCATAATTTGGAGTCCACTTGCCCCTGTGGTCTGTATGAGGAGGGAGGATTCTCTTCAGCACAAGATCTCCTACTTGGTACTCTCGGTGCCTGACTTTCTGATCGAAGGCTTTCTTCATTCTCTTCTGGTATAACTGCCCATGACAGATTGCAGCCAATCTTTTCTCTTCGATCAAACTCAGTTGTTCGTATCGGGACCTAACCCATTCTGCTTCGTTCAGCTTAACATCCATCAGTACTCGTAGAGAGGGTAATTCAACCTCGACAGGTAGGACTGCTTCCATACCATACACAAGCTGATACGGTGTTGCCCCAGTGGACGTTCTGATTGACGTGCGGTACCCATGCAAGGCAAACGGTAGCATTTCGTGCCAGTCTTTGTAAGTGACTACCATCTTCTGCACAATCTTCTTGATATTCTTATTAGCTGCCTCAACAGCGCCGTTCATCTTTGGCCTGTAAGGAGAAGAATTGTGATGTTGAATCTTGAAGTCCCGGCATAGCTCTGCCATCATTTTATTGTTTAGATTGGAACCATTATCAGTAATGATTCGCTCGGGAACTCCATATCGACAGATGATATCTCTCTTCAGAAATCTGGCTACCACTTGTCTTGTAACATTGGCATAGGAAGCTGCTTCGACCCACTTGGTGAAATAGTCAATGGCGACCAGGATGAATCTGTGGCCATTTGAAGCAGTTGGCTCAATCTTGTCAATCATATCAATGCCCCACATAGCAAAGGGCCATGGTGAAGACATTATGTTCAAAGGATTGGGAGGCACATGCACCTTATCCGCATAGATCTGGCATTTGTGGCACTTCCTGGCATAGGCACAACAGTCAGCATCCATCGTGATCCAGTAATAACCTGATCTTAGCAACTTCTTAGCCATGGCATGCCCTCCCGCGTGGGTACCAAAGGATCCTTCATGCACTTCATGCATCAACAAGTCTGCTTCTGTCTTATCAACACATCTGAGGAGTACCATATCAAAGTTCCTCTTGTATAAAGACCCATCAGTGTTCAGAAAGAAACTACCAGCAAGCCTTCTCAAAGTCTTCTTATCATTGGAAGATGCCCCAGGTGGGTATGTTTGATCCTCCAAGAAGCGCTTAATGTCATGGAACCAAGGCTTATCATCTTTACAACATCTGCTGCGAATACATATGCTGGTCTATCAAGTCTGGATACTGAAATCTGAGGTACAAAGTTGGCAGCCTGAACTTTGATCATGGACGAAATGGTAGCAAGAGCATCTGCAAATTGATTCTCGTCCTGAGGGATATACTCAAGCTTGGCTGTTGTGAAGAAAGTCAATAACCTTCTTGTATAATCCCTGTAAGGTATCAGATGATCCTGGTGGGTGTACCATTTGCCGTTGGTCTGATTGATTACCAGAGCTGAATCTCCGAATACAGTCAATGTCTTGATCCTGAGGTCAATGGCTTCCTCAAGACCCATAATGCAAGCTTCGTATTCAGCTTCGTTGTTAGTGCAGTTGAAAGTGAGTTTTGCCGAGAAAGGCATGTGAACTCCTTTAGGTGTAATGAGTACTGCACCAACGCCACGACCATTCATGTTAACAGCCCCATCAAACATCATAGTCCATTCTTCTTCCGGGTCAGGCCCTTCAGTGTGAACAGGCTCTCCATGATCTTTTGATTTTATGAACATGATGTCTTCATCCGGGAAGTCAAATCTCATAGGCTGGTAATCATCAATGGGTTGCTCAGCAAGATATTCAGACAACACACTGCCCTTGATGGCTTTTTGAGATGTGTATTGGATGTCATATTCTGTAAGGATCATCTGCCATCTTGCAACCCGTCCGGTAAGAGCTGGCTTCTCAAATATGTACTTAACTGGGTCCATTTTTGCGATCAATAAAGTAGTGTGGGTCAACATATACTGCCTCAGTCGGCGAGCAGCCCACGCTAAAGCACAGCAAGTTTTCTCGAGCAGTGAATAACGTTGTTCACAGTCGGTAAACTTTTTGCTCAGGTAGTATATTGCATACTCTTTTCGACCAGACTCGTCATGCTGGCCCAGCACACACCCCATCGACTCTTCTAATACTGTCAGGTACATTATCAGAGGTCTTCCTTCAACTGGTGGCATAAGGATTGGAGGTTCTTGCAGGTATTCCTTGATCTTGTCAAAAGCCCTTTGGCAGTCTTCGTTCCACCTGACCGTCTGTTCTTTCCTTAACAACTTGAACAAGGGTTCACAGGTTGCTGTAAGGTGAGATATGAACCGTGAAATGTAGTTCAATCGACCTAAGAACCCTCGAACTTCTTTCTCAGTTTTTGGTGCAGGCATCTCTTGGATGGCTTTGACTTTATCAGGGTCAACTTCAATCCCTTTCTCGCTTACAATAAAACCCAGCAGCTTACCAGATCGCACCCCGAATGTGCATTTGTTGGGGTTCAATTTTAATTGGTACTTCCTCAGTCGCTTAAACAGCTTCAGCAGATTCACCAGGTGGCCTTCTTCAGTAAGGGACTTGGCAATCATGTCATCCACATAACATTCAATTTCTTTATGGATCATATCGTGGAATAATGTCACCATAGCCCGTTGATACGTCGCACCGGCATTCTTGAGCCCAAATGGCATTACCTTGTAGCAGAACGTGCCCCAGGGTGTGATGAAGGTTGTCTTCTCCATGTCTTCAGGTGACATTTTAATCTGATTGTATCCTGAAAATCCATCCATGAAGGAGAATACCGAGAATTGAGCCGTATTATCCACCAATACATCAATGTGAGGTAAAGGGAAGTCATCTTTCGGGCTGGCTCTGTTCAGATCACGGTAGTCAACACACATCCTTACTTTGCCATCCTTCTTAGGCACAGGCACAATATTAGCAACCCACGGTGGATAGCTAGTCACAGCAAGGAACCCGGCGTCCCACTGCTTTTGTACCTCTTCTTTGATCTTCATTGCCATGTCTGGACGAGTACGGCGCAACTTCTGTTTAACTGGCGGGCATTCTTCTCTCAAAGGCAGCTTGTGCACGACAATGTTGGTGTCCAACCCTGGCATATCTTGATACGACCAAGCAAACACATCCACATATTCTTGAAGCAGGTCAATCAATTGTCTCTTTACTGAATCTTGCAGGCAGGCCCCGATTTTAACCTCTTTCACGTCTTCATCCGTACCAAGATTAATCGCTTCAACCTCCTCCTGGTGAGGAGTAATAACCTTTTCCTCTTGTCTCAACAACCTGGCTAGCTCTTCAGGAAGCTCATATTCTTCTTCAACCCCTTCATCAGCTTGATTGATCGGATTGTCAAAGTCATACGAAGTCATAGCCGTGCTGTTGTCGGTGCTGTCTGGAAGGCACTCTCTGCAAGGGTTCAGTTTGTTCATTTTAGTGATTGATTTTAATCTTGTTTAGAAAAGTGAAATAAAGTTATCATTTTGAAAACACTGCCATTTATTTTTTGTACAAAAAGAAAAATGGAAAAACAGTGATCGGAAAAGAAAAAGACTCATTTGCAAAAAGATGTCTGATATTTCATTGATTAATCTTGTTGCACAAAAGTACAGATGGCCCGATTACAAAATGAGTCTTGTCATCTTGGGCAAGATGCAAGACTTTGATGCATGCTATAAAAATACAGGAAATAATAATTACTCTGCATGAGTAACTCTTATAATTTCCTGGGAAGACCAGTTTGAGATACTGCTCCCCGGGATCTTTGGACGAATCCAGCTTTCCAGGTTGCGTTCTTCTTCCAGCTCGTCTTCCAAACAGTTGACAGCATCAGGGGTGAGCATCCCTCCACTCACAAAGTTGGGCTCCTTCGCAGCCTCTGCTTGATCTTGTTGAGTTGGTTTGTAACCCAACCCAAATTTGTCCTCTTTCTTCTCCACCGGTAGTAGCTTGCCCCAGCCTTGGGCAGTTCCTTCCTCAACAACCTTCCGGGCTTGTTGGTATGACGATATTGAAGTACCAGGCACAGCAGATGTTTCATTGATGTTCAAGGCCTCGAACCCCTGACTCATTGTTTCATGGATCTCCCCATCCATCTCAATGTATTTATAGGTGGCCAGGTGACTGACAAAAATATCCTCTTCTCCACAGATTGTAACGATTTGGCCCTCCCACTCGTATTTTAACTTCTGGTGAAGGGTAGAGGTCACGGCGCCAGCGGCGTGAATCCATGGCCTACCCAATAGACAGCTGTAGGCGGGCTGTATATCCATCACGTAGAAGGTAGTTTTAAAGGTTTGCGGGCCAATCGTTATGGGCAACTCGATCTCTCCCAGAACCGATCTCTTTGAACCATCAAAGGCTCTCACCACCAGGTTGCTGGGTCTCAACGCCAATCCGTCGTATTCTAGCTTCACCAGGGCCTTTTTAGGTAAGACATTGAGGGATGACCCCGTGTCTACCAGCACATGGGAAAGGACAGCACCTTTACATTCCATGGTGATGTGCAAGGCCTTGTTATGGTTGCGGCCCTCCGTTGTCAGGTCAGTATTGGTGAACCCTAGCCCGTTGCTAGCAGTAACATTTCCAACCACGGTTTCCAATTGATTGACAGTGATCTCTTCAGGCACGTAAGCTGCGTGCAAGACTTTGAGTAGTGCATTCCGATGGGCTTCGGAGCACATAAGCAGTGATAGGATAGAGATCTTGGATGGCGTCTGGTGAAGTTGATCCACTATTTTGTAATCACTCTTTTTGATGATTCTCATGAACTCATCAACTTCCTGATCGAATGGTGTTTTCAAAGCTTCCTTAACAGCTTGATCTTCCTGCACCGGGCTCTTTCCTTTTGCCTTGGCAGCAGCTTCTGCTTCGGCAGTAGGTCTTTGAATTTGTGGGGCGAAAAGACGTCCGCTTCGAGTGAAGCCTCCGCCTCCTCCCACATTGTCTACTTGTGGTGCAGGGGTTGATGATTCAAAAGTGATCTTTTGTCCTTCACAGTACAGGTCAGAGCCGTAATGCCAGGGGATGGCATTACTGCTTTCATAAGGTACTGGTCCAGGCACTGTGATAGTGACTGGACTGACTGCAGCTGCGGAAGGAATTGTGATAGTCTGTGGATCGTAATAAATTGTAACTGGTGCTCTGATGGGAGCAGCACTTTCTGAGTTGTAAGCAGAGTTGTTTTCAGGATCATAAAATATTGTGACAGTTGAGACATCTTCATGATTTGTTGCTGGTGTTGTAGGAGACATTGGTGGAAGGATGGATGTTGTTGTTGTAGGAGTTTCAAAATGGAGTGGTGCTGGAGTTGTAGAAGGAACATTTGTTGATATCTGATCAGTTGAAACGACAGAAGAAGTACTTGTTGATGAAACCGAAGAATTGTCAGGAACAATGGTTGTTGCAGTTGTAGGAGGTTCTGGAGTTGTTGGTGAGATTGCTGGATTCGTTGGAAATGATGTGGTGATCTGAAGCTGGCCACTCTGAATAAGACCATCTATGCCATTCCTCAGGTTATCGCACCCATTTACTGAAATATTGCAGTAAGCACACCCTAACTCACACCCCGGGTGTCGCTCCCGAGGATTTCCATCCTGGTACAAACGCGAAAGTGGCGCGGAAAAAGAATAGAGTCGCCAGCCATGCATTTTTATCCCGAAGAAAGGGAATGGTAATGCTGCACAAACCAGAAGAAACGAAAAGGAAGGACACGGGTCCTGCGAACCAGAGAGACTGAGCTCGGGAGTCGGTTACGACCTGGGAAGGTATTAGCACCCCAAATCGTCCGCCGTACCCGACGGGATCCACGCTTGCAAAAGAAACTGTTTCAAAGGGTGAGGGTATGAAAGATGCAGCAAAAGAAAAATGAAAATGAAAAGAAACTAGAACTGGAAAAGAACTGAAATAAGAGATGAAGGAAAAATGTAGGGAAAATAAAGATTGTGCTCGAACGGGCCCTACCCCGCTGCCTACGTACCTCATCGGGATAATGAGGATCAGAGACGCCGTAGTTCCCCTAACTAGGGGTACTAAAAGGAAATTGCTTGTGAATTAAGGCTTGAACCGCCTATGCCATTGCTCAGGTGTTGCAGGCTCGGACGACGAGTGCGTAACCGTCTTGCAAGATGACAAGTAGGAGCAAGTTCGCGTACGGAGCGAAGGAGATGAGAAAAGAATTCCCGAAGGAAAGACGCTTATTGTTTGTTTTGTGTTTTTTAGAAGCTTTTATGAGTGTGTCACAAGGAAGTGAACTCAAGCTCTCATCAATGGAATGTGCACTTGTCACTACATTCCAAGATGGAATAATAGAACAAGCACACTCAAGTAAGGAGAAGATCCCCAAAACTTGAACCCAAAGATTAGGGCTTAGGCTCACTAACTCGCTTAATTATTAAGTGCTTTTTGGTTATTTACATGAAGAAGTGTTTTTTATGCTTTTCTTTATGAAGAAGATACCTTGATCAGACTTGTGCATCACAAAGTAAACATGTACTATCCCAAGATGGGAAGACTACAAGCATACCTCATGGAATAAGGCTATGGATCAATGCATCACTTCACATTTATTAAAGTGTTTTTTTAAGAGTTTTGAGATGAGAAGAGAAAAGAACCAAAAAGGATCATAAAGGTAAAATGCTAAAGGGGGACTAAAATAATCCTAAGTGTTAACATGCATGGATGATCCTAGGTTTGTGAGGTTTCTATCCTAATGAAGAAGAGAAGAAGAAGATAGAAGAAGGGATGAGAAAGGCCTAAGCCCAACAACAAAGGGTTAGTTCAAATAACAAAAGAGGAAAGATGAAAAAAGTTGAAATGTGGATAAACATCCACACTTCTCTTACCATGAGCCCCTGAAAAGTTAGCAAAAATCCAGCAAATTGACCAAGAAACAATCATGGGATCAATCATGTTCAAAGGTACTTGAAAATGAAAATCAATCATCATGCCAGGCACAGCAAACACACGACTTACGCGTCGAAAACATGAGAGCATACATCAAACAGCAAGCTAATCACCCTAAACATCATGTCTAATGATCATACAATGAGTCATGGCAATTAGCACAAGCAAAGGGATCAAACAAACTCAAAACAGCCCCAAAAAACCAATCTGCATCAGTGTTAACCGGTTAACCATATGCGTTAACCGGTTAACCAGTCAAAACCTGCACCAAACACGCAGAAAAACAGGGCGTTAACCGGTTAACCATATGCGTTAACCGGTTAACACTGTAAAAACAGCAGCAAATTCCTGCAGAAAACAGCAGCTCAAAACAGCTTATTCAAATAAGCTGCACCAGACCAGCACTCAATTACACATGGAAAAATAGATCAATGCACATCAATCCATAACATTATGCTCATGAACACTAACAATCGGATCCGGATACCAATCAAACAATCAAATCATGCAACACAATCAATTACACAAACACATGGTGGATCTAAAGCACAAGCAATGCAAATAAGCCAAAAACAGAGTTGGATCTGAAATTAAACCAACCTACAAAGCGGAGGTATGCTTTGGTAATTGTTGATTATGCTGAAAATGATAGATCTCGCGCAAAACTTTGAAGATCCGATGCTAAGCTCCACACTCCATGCAAAATAAATGCAAGATCAAGCTCTTGATGCAGAATTTTGGATCCAAAAGCACTTCTAGATTCCAAACCAGATCTGAATCACCAACTAAACCAGCAAAATGATGCAAAGAAGCTATGGATGGAGGTCTAGTTCCAAGATCTACACACCTCAAGGCAAGGTTGTGTGATCTTCAAAGAGGAACTTTGAGTAATTTGGAAAATTGGGAGAGAAAAGTGAGAGAATTGTGAGTGAGAGCAATGAAAATTCAGAAATGAGAGTGAAAAATGAGGGAGATATCCTTTGGTTTGGAGAGAAATGGAATATATATGGTTTAGGGTTGGGGCCCAAAATCTTGGTTTGGGATCCAAAAAATATGGCTTGGTAATGTGATTAGGTTTTAGGGTTGGAAAGAGGTTTGGATACATGCTCTAGATCCTTCTCAAATTCAAATGAAATTCAAATGAATAAAAATCAGAAAATTGGAAAATGGAGCCAAAACCACATGCTGAAATTTGCTGCTGGAAATTCAAATTTCGCAGCTGTTAACCGGTTAACCATATGCGTTAACCGGTTAACGCATGCAAAATTTGAATTTCCCCCCTTTTGGTGGGAAACTTCAAAAATGATGCCGGCGCCCGCCGTTTCAAGCTGATTTCGATCCTTTCATTCTTTTTAAGCTTTGAACATGGTACAGAGCTTGTGCAGAGTGATCCTGTGAAATTTTTGCCTGGTCACCATGCTCTCGATTTTTATCTGCGGTGCTTCAAACCTTCCAGATGGTTGGTCATATGCCTTATGCTAGAACATGTGAGTGTTATGCCTCATTTTTCTATGCAAAAAAAATGCTAAAGATATGGTATGTTATGATGACTATGATGCGACATGATGCTTAAAATGAAGAGGGCAAATTTGGGGTGTTACAGCTGCCCCTATTCAATCATCAGTTAATCCGAAAAGGACGATAGCAGCGAGCTATCGACCATTCAAGATAAACTGTGATTGAATACCAAGAAGACCAGAAATTTGCACTCTGACGAAGAATGCAACACCGGGAAATAAACCCGTCCAGATGACGCTTTGGGGACTGCAGGGGAGAAAGAAGCGGACGAGCTTCTTCCAAGTTGGAACTGATATCTGAAATAAGAACCAATTGACAGACGAGTCTTCAAACAATCCTGTGACGCCAGGATCTGGACAGACGAGTCCTCAACACACTGCAATACAACCATCTGCGACAGACGAGTCTTTGAATGACCTGCGACGCCAGGTGCAGAGAGCGGACGAGCCCTTAAGGATCTTCAAAATAGCCCGAGATAGACGAATCTCCTTCACTAATCCTTACGCAGATAAGTGGAATAAGACGGACGGGTCTTCTTCGGATAACCCTTACGCAGGCTCCGGAAATGCATATAAGTCTGTGGGATAGACATGCAACCAAGGTGGACGAACCTTCTTCATATATTATCCGCGGATATATGGTACAAGACAGACGAGTCTTCTGAGCAAACCTGTTACGCCAGGTGCAGCTACCATAATTGGTGCTTGAGACAGACGAGCCTCCTTCGGATTTACCTGTTACGCCAGGACCGGTAACCATTTCGACGTTTAATTCCCACTGTCAGGATTCGAAACCTCTTCAATACAGACGAGTATTGGGTGATCATCAAGACAACACAGACGAGTGCCCTAAGTCAATGATACAGACGAGTATCAGACGATGATCTGAGAAACACAGACGAGTGTTTCAGGCGATGATACAGACGAGTATCAGCCACTGGTATAGACGAATACCGGAAGTTCAAACACAGACGAGCATTTGAAGTAGTCACAGAGATATCTTCACATTCAGGTGCAAGCTAGCACAGACGAGTGCCGAGGATGATACAGACGAGTATCCAGGCAAAGCAGACGAGCTTCAAAACACAAACGACTTCTGGGGAATAAAAGCAGACGAGCTTTAACCAAACACAGACGAGTGCCGGGTCGTTGCAGACGAGCAACAGCGGAGAATACATATCAAGGCACAGACGAGTGCAGCGAAGGATCCCATACCGAACACAGACGAGTGCTGGGAGGTTGCGGACGATGCTGGGGCCATCTCCAAGCACAGACGAGTGCTGGGATTTGCAGACGAGCAAACAACAACGGATACAATCAAACACAAACGAGTGTTGAGGAGTTGCGGACGAGCAACAGATGAGCAACAGGCACGGACGGGCGCCGAGCAACCTTCAAAGGAGTAACAAGCACATATGAGTGCTAAAAGATGCGGTCGAGCATCAAATAAAGATGCGAGCACGGACGAGCACTGGGCACTTCTTAGGGAATACGCCTCAAATAAAGAGGAACGACATGCACGGGCGAGTGCTGCAGGGATGCGGACGAGCACCAAATGAAGATACGCGCCCCAACGAGTACAGGCAACTTCGCTGGGGAGAGAAAACTTCAAAGACTAGCAGGCACGGACGAGTGCCGAGAGCTGCGAATGGTCATCAAACAAAGATGCTAGCACAGAAGATTGCTGGAGAGTACCTCAAATAAAGAGGAAACTGCCGGGGAAAAGGCACGGACGAGTGTTGAAAGAGGATGGGCATCAAATAAAGATGCGAGCACAGACGAGTGCTAAAAGATATAGACTCAACTGGGGAAAAGCAAACGAGCAAAACCGCAGAGCTAACACAGACGAGCGTTAAAAGATGCAGACGAGCAACGATAAAGCAGATACATTATTGCTGGGGATAACTCTGCTTAGAGATAACACATACGAGTGTTAAAGATTGCAGACGAGCAACAAACGGATGCCTGATCGGCAATAGGAGATACGACTCCGCAGGGGAAGACAAGTCAAGAGGTCTGGATACACATTCTGACTGAGGTGATGAATACCTGGCTGCATCATCAAATACCCAAAGTACGGCAACTTTGCTGTGGACATATTTCACTGACGGAAGCGAAAATCAAATATGACCACTGTGGGAACAGGAACATCCTCAGACTTGGCTGGAGAAGCTTCTTGGGCAAATACTCTGGCTGGGGAGAGCATCTGATGATTCAAGACTCTGAGGGGATATCAGGTTTTCAGGTACCTGATAGGCATACTCTGATGGGGATAATGGACTACTAATTCCATCTTTGATGATGTCAGGCTTTCGGGCACCTGCTGGATATATTCCGCTGGGGAAGAATGAAATGCTACTTCACTGGGGAAGAAAAGCTCGCTTGGGTTGCTGCCAAGGCTTGCTGGGAGGAGAATCTCTGTTGGAGATGCCAGGCTTCAGGTACCTGCTGGGAAAGGAAATCTCTGCTTGGGGAGATACTCTACTGGGAAAGTACTCTGCTGGGAAAGTACTATGCCGGGGAGTATCAAATCGCTTGGGAGAATGTGACGCCAACCTGCAACCTGCAACAACAGAACACACCCGCGTGTCCCGGGGATTTGCATGGAATGATCGGTTCATCCATCGTCACCCGACGCTCAAAGAGGGTTACAGTTTCCCTGCATGTCAGTTTTCTTTTCAAAATTATCACCTTGTTTAGATGCAATGCTATTTTTGCCAAAACTCAGGACATTTTGTAAACAAAAATAAACACACACAGCTTTTTTGACTGAATATTATTTTTATTGAATGGCCTCTGAATAGGCAAAGATTTACATCAGGAAGCAACCACCTGGAAAGAGGTAGCCACTAAAAAATTGAGAAAAGAAACTATCCTAATGGCAATGTACACGGCATTCCAAGGAGTTCCATTTCTGCTATGACCTGCATGTCTTCAAGACTTTCCATTCTGTTTTGGCTTTCTGAGAGGATGAGGGGACTGTTTCCTATCCTTCCGACATTGTCAAACTGTACAAAACGATGACGTGGTTCAGATAACTCGGATCACAGTTGTTCGCTTATTCCCTTATTTTGCGTGGATCGCCCTCTCGGGTTTTCAATCCACCGGGATACCCTTTTTTGCCTGAGCTGTCCAATGCGGCTTTTCAACTCAGCGGGTGTACACATTTTTTTTTATTCATTTCCCTAATTTTTGCCCGAGCTTTTTATTCTGTTTTTAGCTCGCCGGGATGCCCTTTTCTTGCCTGGACTTACATTCTGTTTTTGTGTCCAGCGGGTCTCTTTATGCGAAGTATTTTTTAACTGCGTCCGAGTTAACAGGAGATGGGAAGTCTTCTCCATCCATAGTGGTGAGCATCAGCGCTCCTCCTGAGAATACTTTCTTCACTATGAATGGTCCTTCATAGTTTGGGGTCCACTTGCCCCTGTTATCTGAACCTGGAGGAACGATCCTCTTCAATACAAGCTCTCCCACTCGATACTCTCGAGTACGTACTCGTTGGTCGAATGCCCGCTTCATTCTCCTCTGATAAAGCTGACCATGACAGATAGCCGCTAATCTCTTTTCCTCAATTAGACATAGCTGATTGTAACGAGCACGCACCCATTCAGCCTCATCCAGTTTGACATCCATCATCACGCGAAGTGAAGGAATCTCCACTTCAACAGGCAGGACTGCTTCCATGCCATAGACCAGAGAGAAGGGAGTTGCCCCTGTTGACGTCCTGATCGACGTTCGGTACCCATGCAAAGCAAACGGTAACATCTCATGCCAATCCCTGTAGGTGACAACCATTTTCTGCACAATCTTCTTGATATTCTTGTTAGCTGCTTCTACCGCACCATTCATCTTTGGTCGGTAAGGAGAAGAATTGTGATGCTGTATTTTGAAGTCCCGACATAAGTCTGCCATCATCTTGTTGTTGAGATTAGAACCATTGTCAGTAATAATCCTTTCGGGTACTCCATATCTGCATATGATATCTCTTTTCAGAAACCTTGCCACCACTTGACGAGTGACATTGGCATAAGACGCTGCTTCTACCCACTTGGTAAAGTAATCAATCGCGACCAGGATGAAGCGATGACCATTCGAAGCAGTTGGCTCGATTTTCCCGATCATGTCAATGCCCCACATAGAGAAAGGCCAAGGAGATGACATGACGTTGAGCGGGTTAGGAGGAACATGCATTTTATCTGCGTATATTTGGCACTTGTGGCATTTACGAGCGAATGAACAACAGTCTGCATCCATTGTCATCCAGTAATACCCTGATCTCAGAAGTTTCTTTGCCATAGCATGCCCTCCTGCATGGGTACCAAAAGATCCCTCATGGACTTCCTGCATCAACAGGCTTGCTTCGTGTCTATCCACGCATCTGAGCAAGACCATGTCGAAGTTCCTCTTATACAAAACCCCGTCTGTGTTCAAGAAGAAACTAGCAGCGAGTCGTCTCAAGGTCTTTTTGTCTTTGGAAGATGCCCCTGTTGGGTATTCTTGCTTCTCCAGGAATAACTTGATATCGAAATACCAAGGTTTCTCGTCAGACACGGCGTCTACAGAGAAAGCATAAGCGGGAGAGTCAAGCCTGGAGATGTCAATTCTGGGCACAAAGTTCCAACATAGGACTTTAATCGACGAAGAGAGAGTGGCCAAAGCATCGGCAAATTGATTTTCGTCCCGTGGTATGTATTTGAGCTCAACTGTCGTGAAGAATGTCAACAGTTTTCTAGCATAATCCCTGTACGGAACTAAATGCTCTTGATGTGTGTACCACTTGCCGGTAACTTGGTTAATGACGAGGGCTGAATCTCCGAATATGTCGAGGTTCTTAATCCGAAGATCAATTGCCTCCTCTATTCCCATTATACACGCCTCGTATTCCGCTTCATTATTGGTGCAGCCAAAAGTAATTCTGGCAGCGAAGGGTAAATGGACACCTTCAGGAGTAATAAGTACGGCACCAACTCCACGACCATTGATATTGACAGCCCCATCAAACATCAACTTCCATTTGGATTCAGGGTCAGGCCCCTCCTCCGGAAGTGGTTCCTCATAATCGTTTGTCTTGAGGTACATGATGTCCTCATCAGGGAAATCAAATCTCATCGGCTGATAGTCATCCTCAAGAGGTTGCTGAGCAAGGTAATCCGACAATACACTTCCTTTGATGGCTTTCTGAGAAGTGTACTGGATGTCGTATTCAGTTAAAATCATCTGCCATCTAGCAACCCTTCCGGTCAATGCTGGTTTCTCAAAGATGTACTTGACGGGGTCCATCTTGGAAATGAGAAGTGTGGTATGGGTCAACATATACTGCCTCAGTCGGCGAGCAGCCCATACCAAAGCGCAGCAAGTTTTCTCGAGCAGTGAGTATCGGGATTCACAGTCGGTAAACTTTTTGCTAAGGTAATAAATGGCATACTCTTTTCGACCAGACTCGTCATGTTGGCCGAGCACACACCCCATCGACCCTTCTAGCACGGTCAAGTACATGATTAATGGTCTCCCCTCCACTGGAGGCATCAGAATTGGGGGCTCCTGCAAATATTCCTTTATTTTGTCGAAAGCTCTTTGGCAATCGTCATTCCACCTGACTGTTTGCTCTTTTCTTAGCAGTTTGAATATCGGTTCGCACGTGGCAGTTAGGTGAGATATGAACCGAGAAATATAGTTCAATCTACCTAAGAACCCGCGCACTTCTTTTTCTGTCTTTGGTGCAGGCATATCTTGAATAGCTTTCACTTTAGCAGGATCTACCTCAATTCCTCTTTGACTTACAATGAAACCCAGCAATTTTCCGGAACGCACTCCGAAGGTGCACTTGTTCGGATTCAACCTCAGCTTGTATTTGATCAATCTGTCAAACAACTTCTTTAGGTTAACCAAATGCTCCTCTTCGTCTTTGGACTTTGCAATCATATCATCCACATAACATTCGATCTCCTTGTGGATCATGTCATGGAACAACGTGACCATCGCCCGTTGATAAGTTGCCCCAGCGTTCTTCAAACCGAAGGGCATGACCTTGTAGCAGAATGTTCCCCACGGGGTAATGAACGTTGTCTTCTCCATGTCTTCCGGCGCCATTTTTATCTGATTATAACCGGAGAATCCATCCATGAAGGAGAATACTGAGAATTGAGCAGTACTGTCGACCAACACGTCAATGTGTGGCAACGGAAAATCATCCTTTGGGCTTGCTCTGTTCAAATCTCGATAGTCAACGCACATCCGGACCTTGCCGTCCTTTTTAGGTACTGGTACGATATTAGCTACCCAAGGCGGGTAACTAGACACGGCAAGGAATCCGGCATCCCACTGCTTCTGCACCTCCTCTTTAATCTTCATCGCCATATCCGGGCGAGTTCTTCTCAACTTTTGCTTCACAGGAGGACAGTCTTCTCTCAGGGGTAGCTTATGCATCACGATATCGGTATCCAATCCTGGCATATCCTGATATGACCAAGCGAAGATATCCACATACTCTCTCAGCATACTGATCAGCTCTTGTTTGACGTCGGCCTGCAGATTGGCCCCTATCTTGACTTCTTTCTTTACATCTTCACTGCCAATGTTGATGGTCTCAATCTCTTCTTGATAAGGCTGAATAACTCGTTCCTCCTGTTTCAACAATCTGACCAATTCTTCAGGTAGGTCACAGTCTTCCTCAACCCCTTCATCAGCTTGGTAGACTGGATTATCGAAGTCATGCATAGTCATAGCAGGAACGTTATCCGAAGAATCCGGATGATCAGCGCTGCACAAATGATGTGCTCATTCAGAATCTGCTTATTTTGAAAAGAGACGCTAACACAAAGCAAAAAAAGAAAACACATTGCCATTTTTATATTGTTTTTTGTGAAAAAGTTTAAAAACAAAGAAAGGGAACACAGTTTGTCTGAAAATGTCCTTTTATTTCATAGCAAAAATAACAATGCGAAACAAAACATGGTGGCCCAATACAATGGATCCAAGCATCTTGGGCAGAATGCTGGACTTGACAATGCAGTATGCTAATGAAAGGAAACAAACAATTACTTTGAGAGCCAGGTGACTTGAACAATGTCTTCGGCAGACCAATTTCCTAGCTCCTCGCCGGGTGCACACGGGCGGATCCAATTGTTGTCCCAGTCCTTGTCACTGTCTCCGTCTTGACTTGCCGTACAGATTTGATCACGGTTGAGCAACCCAGCACTTGTGAATGCAACAGCTTTACCACTCTGAGTAGACCCTCCAGGTTGATACCCTAAGCCAAATTTGTCACCCTTCTTTTCCACCTCCAGTAACTTGCCCCAGCCCTGGGCATTGCCTGATTGGACGGCCTCTTTTGCTTCCCGGTAGGAATGAATTGACGTGCCTTCGTTATTTTTCTTCACCGGAGTCAAGATACTGACATCTGCTTCAAAAGCTTGGCACAAAGTCTCGTGAATTTCTCCGTCCATTTCTACATATTTGAATGTCGACAGGTGGCTGACAAATATATCTTCTTCCCCGCAAACTGTGATGACCTGGCCATCCACCACATATTTAAGCTTTTGGTGCAGGGTTGAAGTGACGGCTCCCGCTGCGTGTATCCACGGTCTGCCCAACAAGCAACTATACGCAGGCTGGATATCCATGACATAGAAGACACTCTTGAAGACTTGAGAGCCTATCTTGACAGGCAACTCCACCTCTCCGAAAACGGATCTTCTTGAACCATCGAAAGCTTTAACCACTAGATCACTCGGTGTCAGAATAACCCCATCAATGTCAAGCTTCATCAACGCCTTTTTCGGGAGCACATTTAAAGAAGAGCCCGTGTCCACAAGAACATGGGATAACACAGCGCCCTTGCATTCCATCGTGATATGCAGTGCTTTATTGTGATTCCTTCCCTCCGAAGTGAGGTCTCTGTCAGTGAAGCCCAATCCATGGCTAGCATTGACACTTCCAACAACAGCTTCAAGTTGATTGACCGTAATCTCTTGAGGAACGTAAGCCATTTGAAGTACTTTCAGCAAGGCTTCTCGGTGCGCGGGTGAGCACATCAACAGTGACAAGATAGAAATCTTCGAAGGCGTCTGATTCAGTTGGTCAACCACCTTGTAGTCACTCCTTTTGATGATCTTCATAAATTCCTCTACCTCTTTCTCAAAAGTCCCCTGCCCAGCCACAGGAGTATTCGACTCATCATTCACAGTCTGCTTTCCTTTGTCTTTGGACGAAGCTTCGGCCTCGGGATCCTTTCTCAGTGCAGGAGGAGCAAACAAACGGCCACTTCGAGTAAAACCTCCAGCACCTCCCACATTTTCAATAGTCAAGTCAGCAACAGGTCTACTCTCCATCTTCTGTCCCGCCACATAGACATCAGAACCATAATGCCACGGAATAGCCCTATCATCAGTATATGGCACTGGTCCAGGCACAGTTATAGTCACAGGACTAATCTGAGGAGTATAAATAGTAACTGGCTCTTGTCTGACGGGCATGTCAGCTTCATCGTAGAAGATAGTAATGGTTGACACATCATCAGCCTTTTCATTACTAATCTTGCTAAATTGTAGAGAACCATCATCAATCAACTCTTGCAAACCCGTCTTCAATTTCTCGCAGCCACTCACAGCACTTATACAGCCTTTACAATCGAGAGAACAACCAGGAAATACTTGACCTTTCAACAGTCTCTCTTTCACCACCCTCAACGGCGTCTTGACTTCACCAATACTTAGTACCAAACTCAACTTGTCATCACCCTCAATAGCATTAACTCTTGCCCCTCCATGGTGAGGTATAGGGTTCGAGTGGACATTTGGTGGTGGCGCAAAGTTGATTGCCTTTGAATCCACGAGATCTTGAACTTTGTGATGTAGCGCCCTGCACTTCTCGGTTGAGTGCCCGGGTGCCCCTGAATGAAAAGCGCATCGCGCGTTGACATCATAACCAGCTGGAAGCTCTCCAGGAGGTGGTGGTGCCAAAGTCCTCAATTGAATAAGGTTCAAATCCAGTAGTCTCGGCAACAAGGCAGCATATGTCATCGGAATAGCTTCAATCACCCTGTTAGCAGGACGAGCCTGCCTTGGCTGATAAGGCCTTTGCTGGTAGTTGGCTCTAAGTTGTTGCTGTTGTTGCTGTTGTGGTGGAGGTAACATTTGTTGTACGGGAGCTGCAGGAATAGTAACAGCAGCCACATGCCCATAAGGTCTTCTGTAACTACGACCCTGGCTTCGGCCGAATACAGCATTGGTCTCTCCTTCTCGCCTTCTTGGAGGTCCGCTAAAAGCTTTCCTCGCTCCATTTGAACTACTAGCACTGGGGTCTTGTATCTTCCCCATTTTCAACAGCGTTTCGACCCTTTCTCCCGCAATGACAATATCGTTGAACTTTGTAGCAGAACTTGATGCCAATCTCTCAAGAAATACCCCCTGGAGGGTACCCATAAACATATCGGCCATCTCATTCTCTAACAGTGGTGGTTGCACCCTGGCAGCTAGCTGACGCCACCTCTGAGCGTATTCTTTGAAGCCCTCTTTTGCTGTTTGAGCCATATGTTGCAACTGGGTGCGATTTGGAGCCATATCCATGTTATATTGGTACTGCTTCACGAAGGCCTCAGCGAGATCTTTCCAGCTCTTGACATTGACCCTGCTGAGCTTCATGTACCACTCAAGGGAAGCTCCCACCAAGCTATCCTGAAAGTAATACATCCACAGTTTTTCATCGTCTGTATGCGCAGCAATTCTTCCAACATACGATTGCAGATGGGTCTTTGGGCAAGCAGTGCCGTTGTACTTCTCGAAAGTAGGAACTTTGAACTTATACGGAATTCTGACTCCCGGAACCAAGCCCAAGTCTGTTATATCGAATCCCAAAGAACTCTGGGACTGAATAGCCTTGATCTGCTCGGCCATCTCTTCAAACCTCTTGTTCATTTCGACCCCTTGACCCTCGGTCTCATCAAGTAAAGTGAACTGGTCCTCCTGGTGGTCCACATGAATGTTATGCATCCCGTCATTGACTACAGTCGCCCCTGGTTGTATAACCTGAGGTCCAGCCTGTCGTGCGCCCGCACCGGCATGATTATCAGCATTAGCAGCAGCAGCAGCGTTCCGATTCTGATTCTCCACCATCTCTCGCAAACGTTCTTGATTCTGCCCCATTCCGGCCATTAACGTCATGAAGTTGTCCATTCTCTGCCTCAGATCTGCCAAATCTGCCTGCATTTGATCCATGGCTCTCTCTCTGTTAACCTTGGTTGGGTATCTGTGCACTGCTGGTCGTTCTCGAACTTTACGAGGAGCTATTGCGCCTGAAACACAAAACCCGTTAGTAATTGATGCGACACCTGCAAAACAGACAAACAGGTTATATGCAATGCAATGCAACTGTTCATGTTCCCAACTTTAAACATTTGGCATGCCCCAGTTCTGGCATCTATCTCGGCAATCACTTTTTATCTTTCAAACTTTCTCTTTGATAAGTGTTCAGATATTAGCAGTATCTAGACAAACGAGTCTTGCACATTCAAAACGATAACTTGCACATTAATACTGAGTAGGGACAAACCACTATAGGCTAAAAGTCAGAATACATCCCAGAATATTCCCCGAAGGATTACAAACCAGTACATAAAGATAAAAGAAATAAAAGCAAGACTCCTACAACAAGCCTGTAGGTAGTCTGAAAAATAAACTAAGCTAAGGACCCCGGCTCTGCCACCTCCGCCTTGCTTTTCTTGACACCTGCCCTCAGCTTGAGCTCTTCAATCTCTTTCCTGGCTTCCTCCAGAGCTAATTGGCTTTGGACTAGCTGTTGGGTCTTCTCCCTTCGGATGGCGTGGGCTTGTTCCACTTCCTCTTTCTTGAAAGCCATCTGAATCTCAAAGAAATCTTCCTTCTCTTTGAATTTCTTTTGGTCTTCATCCCTTTGGCCTTTCAGCCAAACAATGGACTGTCGAGCGCTCTTGAGAGTCTTTAAAGTCTCCTTGTGCTTGGCTTCTCTTTGCGCTTCCATCATACCCAATCGATGGAAATGGGCTTCTCTTCCGGCAAAATCTTTCTCTTTGTTTTCCAAGGAAGCTTGGAGCTTCTGCAGCTTGTCTTCGACTTCCTTCTTAGCTCTATTAGCCTGGTGGTATAAGCTTACCATCTCAACATTCTCTACTCTGACCGCTTGCAGCTGAGCTTCTAGCTTCTTGTACTCCTCCAAGGAAACCGTACTGCTCGGACTTGGTACCTCTCGAGGATAAAGTGGAGCTTCGACTGAAAAAGGCATGAGAACTGCCTCGATATGCCTTTGCAACCATTCAGCATATGGTGGATATGCCTTGGGATCAACTCGGCCGAAGTCTTTCTTCCCTTTCCTTTTCCTGTGATCCCAGGATTGAACGGCTTGTTGGACTAGCTCTCCGTTTCCGTCAGCAGGAAAATACAAGGATTCAGCAAACATCTCCATCTGGGGAGGATCCTTCAAAGGGTAGCCGAACTGCCTTCTGGCTAATGTCGGATAGTAACTGATGACACCTTTCCTTCCTAGCAAAGGTACTCCAGCAAACCTCCCGCAACTAACCATCAACTCCTTTCCTAGCAAATCCCTGTCATAACCCCAAGCAATGTCTTCTTCAGTCAATCCCATCAGCCTTCTGGACCATCTCCATTCGTCTCGCATATCCTTGAAGGCACCTGATTTAGGTAACTGTCTAGCGAACCATTCGGCAAACAAAGGAGCACAGCAGACCACTGGACCACCTCTACCCTTCTCGTTTCTGTAGTGGACACTAAAATAAAAGTCACCCAATAAAGTAGGCACTGGATTGCCTCTTGCAAAGATTGAGATCACTTCTAAGCTGACAAACTCTTTCTCTCCGGGAAACAAGCTAGACCCATATACCATCAATGCAAGCAAAGCTCCAAAGTCGTTCCACTTAGCTTCTGTAGCATATTTCTCAGCCTCTGGGATAAGCACCCTCCAGGGTAGACCTCTGCCTTTACTCTCTTGCAAAGCCTTTCTGACCGAAACAACTGGCAACCTACAAACCTTGGCTATGTCTTCATCTTTGAGCACAACCTCTGATCCGCAGAACGGCAACGTCTCTCTGATTGGAATACTCAGCATGCTGGAGATCTCTTCCAATGTCGGAGCTAAGATGTAACCTGAAAGAACAAAGCAACGCAGCAAGGGATCATAAAATTGCAACAAGGTATGCAAGCTGTCCTTTTGGTCTGTAGTAGGCTTGTCCACAAACTTCAGTATCTGGCCATATCTTTTCTTGAAGTTTCCTAAGACTTGATCGTTCATCAAACCTGCTAACCTCTGAACACTTTTAACTTCCGGCTGCAGAAAGGTATAATGCACATTCTTTTTTCTTGGATCTCTTTTGATTTCTGCCATGGAGATAAGAATACCAGAACTGGGAACAAATGCGAGCAATGCCCTGAAAAATGGGAAACATAAACAGTTAATGCAAAGAATGATGCAGATGCAATGCAATGCAAACATATGACCAACGGGGACCATCTGAACTGGCACACTGACAAAGCCCTCTGAATAACTGGCAATCTCAACAGTTCACTGAGTCACACCCTCTGATAATTACAACCCTCTGATCAGAATCACAGTATCAAGAAATCCAGAATTCCAGGACCATAACTTCGGAACCACAAATCTTATTCACCGGACCAAAGATCATAACTGAACAAATGAGTGTATGTTGAGGTCATGGGTTCCTGCACACCTGTAAACACCCCCCAATCTTACAGGTAAAAGGCTCCGGGTCAGACATCACGGACTCTCAAAGCCGAATAGCAATAATACATTCACCATCTCCGAGAAATGGCTCATGACCAAATCAGGGAATCGGTTAGGCATTATGTACTACGCAGGGAGGCCTCAGCTGAGTCCGGGAAAAACAAGCATCCCTTATAAGTCCCCAGCTTCAAGTGCTGAAATCGAGAAACAATAGTACATTCAGCCCGTAGGATACAGTACTAATGTCATACGACCAGATGCTTTAACTGAGTTCTTATAAGAGAACCAGGCCATCCTATGCGAGTTCCCAGTGGACCCTCGGGTGCGAATGGGTTTGCCACAAAATGTGGTCTGCCACTGTCACCACTGGAGAGGGTTGTTTCCACAAAGGTTCTCAATGATCGGTCCCCAGCTGCACATAACTGTCAGGGTTATGTAATGAGAGAGGAAGATCCCCAAATCAAGACATTTCCAAGACAATCGCAACCTGGGTGTGGAACTCACTACTACCCCCATGACAAGATCTCATGAGGCCAAAGTGGAACCACTCTAAATCCTATGGTGCACTCGAGCCGGGTACTTGGCTCATATCTCTCAAGAACCAGTAACTCCCATCCCACCAAAGAAAACCAGTCCAGACAGTCCAGTATGATATATATGATGCGGAAAATAAATACTGAAAACTGTAAATAAAGCTGTAAATAAAGCAGTAAACAAACAACAATAAAATACAATAAGCCACATCAAACAAACATCACCCAATGAAACAGAAACACACAAGCGCTAGGATAGACTCACAGGGGAACCAGAGATTCTCTGGTGTGCTTCCCCAGCAGAGTCGCCAAGCTGTCGCTCCCGAGGATTTCCATCCTGGTACAAACGCGAAAGTGGCGCGGAAAAAGAATAGAGTCGCCAGCCATGCATTTTTATCCCGAAGAAAGGGAATGGTAATGCTGCACAAACCAGAAGAAACGAAAAGGAAGGACACGGGTCCTGCGAACCAGAGAGACTGAGCTCGGGAGTCGGTTACGACCTGGGAAGGTATTAGCACCCCAAATCGTCCGCCGTACCCGACGGGATCCACGCTTGCAAAAGAAACTGTTTCAAAGGGTGAGGGTATGAAAGATGCAGCAAAAGAAAAATGAAAATGAAAAGAAACTAGAACTGGAAAAGAACTGAAATAAGAGATGAAGGAAAAATGTAGGGAAAATAAAGATTGTGCTCGAACGGGCCCTACCCCGCTGCCTACGTACCTCATCGGGATAATGAGGATCAGAGACGCCGTAGTTCCCCTAACTAGGGGTACTAAAAGGAAATTGCTTGTGAATTAAGGCTTGAACCGCCTATGCCATTGCTCAGGTGTTGCAGGCTCGGACGACGAGTGCGTAACCGTCTTGCAAGATGACAAGTAGGAGCAAGTTCGCGTACGGAGCGAAGGAGATGAGAAAAGAATTCCCGAAGGAAAGACGCTTATTGTTTGTTTTGTGTTTTTTAGAAGCTTTTATGAGTGTGTCACAAGGAAGTGAACTCAAGCTCTCATCAATGGAATGTGCACTTGTCACTACATTCCAAGATGGAATAATAGAACAAGCACACTCAAGTAAGGAGAAGATCCCCAAAACTTGAACCCAAAGATTAGGGCTTAGGCTCACTAACTCGCTTAATTATTAAGTGCTTTTTGGTTATTTACATGAAGAAGTGTTTTTTATGCTTTTCTTTATGAAGAAGATACCTTGATCAGACTTGTGCATCACAAAGTAAACATGTACTATCCCAAGATGGGAAGACTACAAGCATACCTCATGGAATAAGGCTATGGATCAATGCATCACTTCACATTTATTAAAGTGTTTTTTTAAGAGTTTTGAGATGAGAAGAGAAAAGAACCAAAAAGGATCATAAAGGTAAAATGCTAAAGGGGGACTAAAATAATCCTAAGTGTTAACATGCATGGATGATCCTAGGTTTGTGAGGTTTCTATCCTAATGAAGAAGAGAAGAAGAAGATAGAAGAAGGGATGAGAAAGGCCTAAGCCCAACAACAAAGGGTTAGTTCAAATAACAAAAGAGGAAAGATGAAAAAAGTTGAAATGTGGATAAACATCCACACTTCTCTTACCATGAGCCCCTGAAAAGTTAGCAAAAATCCAGCAAATTGACCAAGAAACAATCATGGGATCAATCATGTTCAAAGGTACTTGAAAATGAAAATCAATCATCATGCCAGGCACAGCAAACACACGACTTACGCGTCGAAAACATGAGAGCATACATCAAACAGCAAGCTAATCACCCTAAACATCATGTCTAATGATCATACAATGAGTCATGGCAATTAGCACAAGCAAAGGGATCAAACAAACTCAAAACAGCCCCAAAAAACCAATCTGCATCAGTGTTAACCGGTTAACCATATGCGTTAACCGGTTAACCAGTCAAAACCTGCACCAAACACGCAGAAAAACAGGGCGTTAACCGGTTAACCATATGCGTTAACCGGTTAACACTGTAAAAACAGCAGCAAATTCCTGCAGAAAACAGCAGCTCAAAACAGCTTATTCAAATAAGCTGCACCAGACCAGCACTCAATTACACATGGAAAAATAGATCAATGCACATCAATCCATAACATTATGCTCATGAACACTAACAATCGGATCCGGATACCAATCAAACAATCAAATCATGCAACACAATCAATTACACAAACACATGGTGGATCTAAAGCACAAGCAATGCAAATAAGCCAAAAACAGAGTTGGATCTGAAATTAAACCAACCTACAAAGCGGAGGTATGCTTTGGTAATTGTTGATTATGCTGAAAATGATAGATCTCGCGCAAAACTTTGAAGATCCGATGCTAAGCTCCACACTCCATGCAAAATAAATGCAAGATCAAGCTCTTGATGCAGAATTTTGGATCCAAAAGCACTTCTAGATTCCAAACCAGATCTGAATCACCAACTAAACCAGCAAAATGATGCAAAGAAGCTATGGATGGAGGTCTAGTTCCAAGATCTACACACCTCAAGGCAAGGTTGTGTGATCTTCAAAGAGGAACTTTGAGTAATTTGGAAAATTGGGAGAGAAAAGTGAGAGAATTGTGAGTGAGAGCAATGAAAATTCAGAAATGAGAGTGAAAAATGAGGGAGATATCCTTTGGTTTGGAGAGAAATGGAATATATATGGTTTAGGGTTGGGGCCCAAAATCTTGGTTTGGGATCCAAAAAATATGGCTTGGTAATGTGATTAGGTTTTAGGGTTGGAAAGAGGTTTGGATACATGCTCTAGATCCTTCTCAAATTCAAATGAAATTCAAATGAATAAAAATCAGAAAATTGGAAAATGGAGCCAAAACCACATGCTGAAATTTGCTGCTGGAAATTCAAATTTCGCAGCTGTTAACCGGTTAACCATATGCGTTAACCGGTTAACGCATGCAAAATTTGAATTTCCCCCCTTTTGGTGGGAAACTTCAAAAATGATGCCGGCGCCCGCCGTTTCAAGCTGATTTCGATCCTTTCATTCTTTTTAAGCTTTGAACATGGTACAGAGCTTGTGCAGAGTGATCCTGTGAAATTTTTGCCTGGTCACCATGCTCTCGATTTTTATCTGCGGTGCTTCAAACCTTCCAGATGGTTGGTCATATGCCTTATGCTAGAACATGTGAGTGTTATGCCTCATTTTTCTATGCAAAAAAAATGCTAAAGATATGGTATGTTATGATGACTATGATGCGACATGATGCTTAAAATGAAGAGGGCAAATTTGGGGTGTTACACCGGGAACATTTGACATTCGAGGAGCTGAGCCTTAATCTCTACCAACGGCGTCCGAATCTGACCCACACTGGTTATTAAATAAGACGGCTTGTCTCCTTCAATAGCGTTGATTCTGGGACCGCCGTGGTGTGGCATAGGATTTTTGTTGACATTGGGTGGTGGTGCGAAATTCAGGGCCTTAGAGTCTACCAGGTCTTGTACCTTCATGTGTAAGGCTCTGCACTTTTCTGTACTATGGCCAGGTGCATTCGAATGAAAGGCACATCTGGCGTTGGAGTCATAATTCCTGGGTAGACTGTTGGGATCTGGAGGTGCCAACGTCCTTAGCTCAACTAGGTTGAGTTTCAGGAGTTGTGGCAGCAATGTAGCATATGGCATAGGGATCGGATTGATCACCCTGTTAGCTTGAGATGGCCTCTGCTGAAATGGCCTTTGTTGACTGTTGTTGTTGCTGTTATTGTTGTTGTAATTTCTTGGAGGATACTGATTTTGTTGATGGTACTGAGGTTGCTGCTGATAGTTTTGCTGTGGAGGTTGATAGACTGGTTGAGGATGAGCTGGAGCAGGAATGGTGACCGCTGCCACTGATCTGTGAACATATTGGGGCCTGCCCCTGTTGGTGTGGATGGCATTAGTCTCGCCAGTTCTTCTCGGGCCTGCAAATGGCTTTCTTGTACTACTGGACGAGCTTGCACCGTTGTCTGAGATCTTACCCATCTTCAATAGGCTTTCAATTCTTTCCCCGGCTATGACAACATCTGCGAAGCTAGTGGAAGAAAAAGCAGCCAGCCTGTCAATATAAGTTCCCTGAAGGGTGTTCATAAACATATCTGCCATTTCCCTTTCAGACATAGGTGGCTGAACAGCAGCAGCCAGTTGCCTCCATCTCTGGGCATATTCTCGGAAACTTTCCCTTGACGACTGTGACATTCCCATTAGGAGGGTCCTGTTGGGTGCCATGTCTAAGTTGTACTGATACTGTCTGATGAAGGCCTCTGCCAGGTCCTTCCAGCATCTAATAGTTGCCCTTGTCAAGTGAGAGTACCATTCTCTTGACGCTCCAGTCAAGCTATCTTCAAAATAGAACATCCAGAGCTTCTCATCCATAGTATAGGCCTTCAGCCTCCCCAGAAATGATTGTAAATGAGTCCGGGGGCATGAAGTCCCGTTGTACTTCTCAAAGCATGGTGGCTTAAACTTGTGGGGAATCCTGACCCCATCTACCAAGCCCATGTCCATGACGTCGAAACCCAAAGAGTTTTGAGACTCTAAGGACCTCAATTTCTCAGCTATCTCATCCAACCTTCTATCATAAGCTTCTTCCCCAGCTCCCATTACTGTGAATTGGTCCTCTTGGGGGTCTTCTTGCGGTACCCTGGCTGCAGTGGCAGTCCCTTGAACATTTGCAGGAATATTGACTTCAGGATGGAGGTGGGGTCCAAATACAGGGGGATTGACATGAGGTTGGACCCTCTCGTTGTTGCTGGTCCCGGCAGTCCCTATATGTGGATCTTCTTGATTTTGCCTTTCCACCATGGCCCTCAATCTTTCCTGGCTCTGAGCCATGTTGTTCATCACTTCCATAAACTGCGTCATCTGCGTTCTCATTTCCAATCTTTCGTTTGCCATTTGATTTCTGACCTCTGCAAGGTCCTGCTGTACCTGATCCATTTGGATGCCCGGAAGATTGTTACGGGTCGGATAACGGTGCGGACGATTGAGGGGAAATACCCGGCGCCGAGCAATAGTTCCTGAGCATCACAACAGAGTTAGTGGCAATAAAACAAAAACCTACAAAACAAACAAAAGTGTTAGCATGCAATGCAGTATGCTTATTTGTTTTCAAGGTATCCGGCTTGGCATTCAGTTTTGACCCTTCCAGACCCTTGAAGATGCTGTTGATGTTGCTTTCGAAGTAAACTTGGACGGAACATACATATATTACAAAAAGCAAAGTGGTACATAGTCTGTTTACAAATACAAGCCCTCGGAGGGGTCAAAATACATTACAGGAAAATAAAAGTACATGGAATGAAAGCAACAACAAACAAATGGTCAAACACCAAGACCAAACTCATCCTCACGAACTTCCTTGAGAAGTGCTTCGGTCACAGGATCAGCCAGACGCTCCGTGAGATTCCTGATGAGGAGATTCCGGGTCGTAACAGCTGCTGTTAGCTTCTTGTGCTGACTTTGGTCCTTTGACCTCTTCACTCCTGCTCTGATCTTCAGCTCTGATATCTCCCTCTGGGCGGCTGCCAGGGCTTCTTGTTGCTCTTTTGCACTAGCTTCCATCTGCTCTATCTTGTCTTGGACCCTCTTGTCCTCTAGAGTTCGAGCCTCGGTGATCCTGACCCACCGGGCCTGACTCTCCTTCAGATACAAGTCTGTCCTTGCTCTCTGGAACTGGGCTTCTTTGCAAGCATTCTTCAGAATTTGTTCTCCAGCCTTGGACTTCTTGATATAATCCCCAGACTTCTCAATCTTAACCAGATGCTCCAACCTCAACTTCTCTAGCCTCTCAATCTCCATCCTACCATCACTCCTCTCCCGGAGGGTCTTCTGCAAAGCTTGAGTTAACTTCTCATTTCTTTCTTTCAAACTCTCAAACTCCTCCAAACTGACAGTGGCAGGTGGTGGTGCTGAAGATGACTCAGGCATATCTTCTATGGTAAAGGGCATTCCAGAGAATTGGGCCCTGGCACGGGACCACTCATAATATTGCGCTGATGCCACATTGTTGCACTTCCCCA
This sequence comes from Lathyrus aphaca, assembly GCA_963966055.1. Lineage (NCBI taxonomy): Eukaryota > Viridiplantae > Streptophyta > Magnoliopsida > Fabales > Fabaceae > Lathyrus > Lathyrus aphaca. The sequence continues at coordinate 403,328,916 of OZ014522.1, read as the reverse complement.
GAATGGTTACTCCCTTGGTTTGAACATTATCCCAGGCCCAGGCAGCCTGCCTAACAATAGTCAAATTAAGCTTGTTCTCACAATAGAGAGTCTCAACCAAGTCCTGTGCCTTAGGAGTATGGACCAGTGCATAGCCCAGTTGCCTTCTGAACAGCAGAGGATTGTAATTAATGCTACCCTTAACTCCTATTAGGGGCACATTGGGAAAATGCCCACAGCTGGTGATGATATCCCTGCCTTTGGTGCTCTGAATGCACCATCTGATATCAGCTGAAGTTAGAGCAGTGAGTCTCTTAGCCCAGTTTTTCTGCTGATGAGGGTTCAAAAATGCATCTGTCCTGGGTAGATGCCTGAGAAGCCAAGTGTGGAACAATGGAGCACAACACCTCACTAATCTTCCCCTCTGCTTTTCATTCCTCTGATGCACTGAATAGTAAAGATCCCCCAATAAAGTGGGCACTGGGTTCTTCAAGATAAAAAGATGGATTGCATTCTTGCTAATGAATCGAGGCTCATCTGCAAACAATACAATTCCATATATGCTCAAAGCCAACAAAGCACAGACAACTTTCCACTCTCCTAAAGAAGCTTTCAGGGTGGCTTGAGAGATCAAGAAGTCCAGATGCAGGCCAGGGATTCCAGCTTTGGAAGTCATATGCTGCTCAATCAGGACAGGTTCCAGATGCAAAGCCTTTGCTACTTCTCCATTACCAGGAAAGACCATCTCAAGGTTGAAAGGGACTCCACCCCTGATAGGCAGACCAACCAATGATGAGTATTCTTCCAATAGAGGGCCTAGCTGAAAGTCCTGAAAAGTGAAGCATCTCAGTGGGGGATCATAGAACTGAACGCAAGTGTGGATCAGGCTTCTCTGTGAAGGGTCCAGATCCATAACCATATCAAGTATATCCCCATAATGTTCCCTGAACAATGGTATGTGATCTGGGGTGATCAGGGTCTGAATCCTCCTGATGTCAGATAGCTCTGGCTGGAAGAAGTGGTAGGTGATGTTGCTCTTTTTAGGAGCCATGATGCTGAAGATGAGCAGAGACAGGTGCTGATGATAATACTGAAGAATGGGCCACTGATTGGCTGGTGCAAATAACTGAAGCAGATGCTGATGAAGATGGGTCAATACTGAAGATGGGGTCAAAACCAGAACCAAATGAAGATGGATACCCTGAAACACAAATAAGCAAATGTCAATATGATGCAATGTTTATGTATGCAAATGATATGCAAGGGTTTGTGACTGAGCTGGATCTGATCAAAAACTCCGATATAGGTCCAGGTATGTTCAAGAAATCCAGATGGAGGTCTTATAAATCCAGTAACCAAGGTGGGGGGCTCAAATAAAGAGCCATATGTCCAGGGTTTTAGAATCACAAGAACTGTCCCAACATGAAGTACTCTTAAACAAAGTAACAGGGTATTCTGAGGTCAAGGTACCTGCAAACCTGTAAACAGCCCAACCTCCTCACAGGTGGTGTTCTAAAACAAGGATCCTCAAACTTGGATCAATTATGAGAAGTGTAAACACTTCTAACCCGGAGGTACAGTGTTTACAATAACCATAACAATTCCTCCTCTAATTCACCTCAGTTTCTGAAGGTTAATACTAAAAGGTCATCCAGACTTAGCAGGCTTCCCAGATAGCCCTAGCATTGCAGGAAATCTGCAACACAGAGTTCTCAAGAAGAAACCCATATCTGAACCGTGTTTCATATTCCCGCACCAGACCGAGATGGAATGGGAAAGAATATGATTCACTCTAGCCTAGGTGTCACTCAGGTCCCCGGTATAGGACCTTAACTCTCAATAGAACACCCACCCACCAAAGCAAAACCAGATCCAGCCAGACAGCATGACAGTATGATATATGAAAAAACTGTAAAGAAAGCAATAAATAAAGCTGTACAGAAAGCAGTAAATAAAGCAAATATACAAACACAAATAAGCACATAACACCCCAGTAAACACAAATCAAGCAAGCGCTAGGAGGAACCCACAAAAAGAACCAGAAGCCCTGGTTGCAGTATAAGGGTCCCCAGCAGAGTCGCCAAGCTGTCGCTCCCACCAAATGACACCGGGTCAAAAGGGGTACAGACGCGAACGGTCGGCGAAGGGAACAGTGAGAACACACAGCCGTGAACCCACTGGAGAATGAATAGAGTCGCCAGCTAGGCATTTTTATCCCGGAGGAAAGGCAATGCTGCATAGACCTAGAAAAAGATGGATAAGACGGTTGCGAACCAGAGAGACTGAGAAAGGGGGTTGGTTACAACCTGGGAAGGTATTAGCACCCAGATTGTCCGCCGTACTCGACGGGATCCACGCTTGAAAGATTTGTGTTTTAAAGGGGTAGTGTCAGTGCAATTTGTGTGTAAAAGAGCTGGAAAAGAATGTACAGGTGTCCGTGTAAAAGAAGTGAAGTGTAATAAGTGAAGTGTCAGTGTAAGGAAAGAGTATGCTCATGATCATGAGGCTAGGAGAATGATGCTGGAAAGAGGGGGAATATACAGAGACTTTTGTTCGATAACGGTTAAGTTATGCCTACGTATCCTCTCGTGCAATGAGGAAGTCAGAACGCCATAGTTCGACCCAAAGAGACTGAAAGATGAATTGACTTGTGAACTGCTTACTTGCCTATGCTCAAGTGTATGATCTGTCTGGCACAGATGCTAACTGTCTTGCATTAGACGGAAGAAGCAAGTTCTCGTTTGTGAGTGAAGGTGGTGAGAAAAGAATCCCGGAGGAGACAATTATTGTTTGTTTTTGTATTTTCAGTCTTTTATTGCTTTTGAAGATTTGTCATAAGTTAATGAGCTTAAGCCTAAACCAATGGATTTAGTAAACTCATCACATCTTCCCTCTGATTAGGGGTAATGAGAATACCTTAAGTGTGAAGTCAGATTCTCACACTTAATCACCATGATGCAGGATTAAGATCATTAACCTACTTGTGATTATTTAGATGTTTTTTGGTGTTTTTGTTTAGTGTTGAGTAATGAGGTTAAGCCATAATCAGGGATTAAACAGACTCATTACATCATCCTAATAGAAGGATAATAAATGAGAGTGTTTAAGCTGAGGAAAGCTCCTCAACTTAATCCATGATTAGGGATTAAACTCATGACAAAACAAGCCTTTGATTAAGTGGATTTTATTTAATGATATGATGATGAAGTGTTTTTTAGGGTTTGTAAGACAACTTGAGGGGGACTTGTCCATTAACACTAGGGTTAGTCCTTCTTAACCAATTAAGGAAGAATTAGAACCCTAATGCAAGGCCCAAGTTACAAGTGTGATGTCTTGATGATTATTAAATGAATTGATTAAGGGAGTTAAACACATTAAGGGTTTAACACTTAGGATTAAAGTTATACACTCCATCCTAAGAGAAGGATGCAGGCATAAGCTTAATCACAAAGCCTTAAAGCCTTTAGGGTTTAGTCCCTGATTATGAGGTGAGAAGAGAAGACTCAAAAGAGACACAAAGGTGAAAATAAGAGGGGAGACTAATCAAAACCCTAATCATTGTCATGCTTGGTTAATCCTAAGGTTTGTGAGGTCTTAGAAAGAAATCTTCAATGGAACCACCAGGAAGCAGATGAAAGGATCAAGAGAAGCAAAGCAACTTGCTTCATTCAAGAAGTCAAGTCACTTGAAGAAAGAAAGTGGGAGGAAGAAAAATGAGCAAGCTCAATCTCAAACACATAAAAAATATGCAGCAATGAATGCAAGAGAGATGAAAAGAAAAGTTATGAGAAGTGAAGGCAAATTCACTTCCCAAGATCACTTACCACCTGAAAGGTTAGAAAAGAAATGCAATGCAATGCAAAATGGGATGAGATGACATGATAAGAAACAAAACCAGAAGCAAATACATGATGCTAATGATGCTATGAGATGCTACAAACCAACAACAACACATGGGAATGATCATACAAGCTTATGAATGCAGATGAAGCAAGTTAAGAACCAAGAACATACATGAAAAGTTATGAGATGCATATGGCATACAACATGACAAATGCAAAGTGCAATGATCAAACATGTTTTCTATATGTCTTATGATGTCAAATGGATCAAATGTATGCTTGAAATGTCATGGCAAGTCATGTTATGCAGGAGAATGCAAGATGGGTACATATGGAAGCCCAAATTAGGGTTTATGAACCAAACATCAAACAAAAGTCAAAAACAGAAGCAAACCCTAAGATAAAAAATTGAAAATGCCTCACAAAGGATCCCTAATCCCATACTAAATCAATGCCCAAAGGAAAGGTCTCAACTCTTAACCAATCTCAAGTTATGATTTTTACAAGTTTCTAGGGTTTTTAGGGTTCCTAAACAAAAGAAATGTCAAACGATTTGAAAATGCAAGATCAAATCATGGCAATTTAATCTCAAAAACTACATGCTAAACACAATGCAATGCAAAAAGAATCAATGTCCAACCCTTCATGGATAGGCATAAATGATTTTTTGAACTTTGGATCAAATTAATGCACAAAAATGATTTTAATTCAATGAAAAATTCTCAAAATGCATCAAGATCAAAAAAGAAATTTGGTTTGAAGGTTGGACAATGTTTCTAAATGTCTTAGAACATTTCATGAATTTTTGGGTGATTTTTAAATACTTAAAAGTATTTTTAATAAATTAATTCTCATTAATCAATTAAAAATAATCTTTTAAATATTTAAAAATACTTTTTTAATGCTAAAAATAAAAATAAAAATATTTTTGTGTCTTAAAAATTAATAAAACTCTTGAGAAAAAGTTTCATAATTTTTAGACAATTTTTACTATTTTAAATTAATTATGCAAAAGAAATGAATTAAAATTAAAATAAATGGAAAGTCAAACGAATGGAAGGCAGGGATTGAATCTGGGTTTGAATGCGTTGACTGGCGCCAGATCTAGTGGCCAGGATTGCATCTGAGTTAATTAACCTAATTATGAATTAATTAATCTAAATAAGTGGATTAGGGCAAAGCAAGATGATCTGGGCCCTCCATGCGCGCGGGAAGTCCACTGAGTCAACCAATCCAACGCCCAATATTCAAACACACTTAATGACCTGAGATTAGGGCTAATCACACTCAGGTGACCGGAGAGAAGCTCCGGTCATCTTCTCCGGCACCCCAAAAACCCTAAAACATGATTCAGGCATCTATTCCACAAATTAAACACACCTAAGTGATCCTCTAACATCCTAGGACACGAATCTATGCTCAAACATCATTTAAACCCCATAAATCATGCAAATCGAAGAGAACAAAATCCACGGGTGAAATTTCAGAGGGACCATACAAACTCATTTCTCACTTATTTTTGATTCTAAAGGCAACCCCATGATCAGCAAGACATAAGCAATCATATTATAACTTAAAATGCAAGCTTTGGGAGAAAGTGTTCATGTTCATACCTGAGCTGGAAAGCTTCAATATTGAGCTTCCAGGGCCTTCTTTGTGTGCAAATGGACCTCTTTGACTCTCCTGAACTCAATGGGATACCTCAAAGCTCTTGTGGATGGCTAATTTGAGAGGAATACTTCTGGTGTAGCAGATAACACAGTCAGGAATAGGGAGGTTTCAGGCCACTCCAATGGTGGATTCTTGCTCCTTTAGGTGTGCTTGACTTGTTGGTGAAGAAAAATGGTGTGCTTGATGGTTGGATAAAGGGATTCGAAGAGTTCTGGTTTTGAAGATGAGAAATGGTGAAGCTCAGTTCATGCTGGTTTCAGGCTTATGCTTTGTTGGTTTGTGATCAATAATACATGGTGAGATGAGTAGTGGGATTTGTTTTAGTGTTTGAGGCCTGTGGAGACAGATTCGAAGGAAAATGCAAAATGGAGTGAGTTTGTGTATGTGATGCTATGGCCTGTTTCAGCTTGGCTTCATGATGTGTTTAGCTTGCAAATGGATAGTATAAACAATTCCAAGTGGCCAGAGGATGTGACTTGGCCTGCTGTGATTGGGATGTTTACTTTTGCAAAAAGTCCACTTTTTTGTAAGAGAGGTATGGCTTGAGTTCTAGGCTTGGTACAAGGGCTAGGGCTGGCGCAGCATGGTGAGGTGAGATGCTATGGCTGGTTCAGCATCCAAGAAAACAAGTGGGTGAAGTGTGATGAGTGATTTTGCAAGTTGGCTTCTTTTGAAACTTCATGAAAATGCCTTGTTACACAAACCATGAACATGTGATCTTTTGGTCCAATTCTGATTTTTAAGACATATGTGATGTTTGTACATTGGTTTGATGTCAACTAGAAGTTACAAATAGCCTTGAAACATGATTTTGCAAATTTTCCATTTAGTGCACATCTTGAAAATCAATGATTTTTGCCAACTTTGTCACACCACAACTTTTGATCCAAGAAGAATTTGATCATGTTCTTGTACTTTTTGAAAAGGGAAAAATGTGTTCTACAACTTTCATGACCAAAGCTTTTCCATTTGAAGCTTTTTTGAATCAAAAATCAAGGCTTGAAAAATGACCTAAAATGACATATTCTTGAAAAGTCAACTATGCCCTAAAAAGTCAACTTTGCAAAAACTTCAAATTCTTGAATTTTGTGAACTTCAACCTTCTTCCATGATCAAATAAAGATCATATACACTCAAAATGATGAAGATCACCCCTTGGTTGGGTCATTGGGGGCCTCAGATGCCCTGATTTTGCACTGACTTGTCCAGAAAGTCAACCCTTGATCAGATGACTTCCCCATGGAATTTCTTCATGAAACTTGATATGCATACTCCCTATACCATTTAGAGACCAATGGAAACAAGAATGACCAAAAAATTTGGGGTTAAGGCCATTGAAACCAAAACCCTAATTTTAGGTCAACTGTGCAGTCTAGCCTGGCTCTGCATCCATACCAATCCCAGTTCTTGTGATTCTTTTGCATTCTTGACTTTGAGAGGATGTAATATGATATATGAACACACATGGACCCCTTTGAAATGATTGGTGGCCTTTGGAGTGGCTCAGGAGGCTCTTGGATTACTCAGATCACAAACCCTAGATGCAGATGACTTTGAATCTATGCAGTGAATCAAAAATGAGATGTGAGATGATATGATTGTGTTTATGCATATGAGATGATCACAAGCCATGGTGTGAATGGGTGAGGGCAAATTTGGGGTGTTTACAGCCACAAGCCTTAAGTGGTAGAAAGGAGGATAATGGGAATCTTGTTACTCACTCCGATTATTTTGACAATGGACGTTTGGAAGGATTGATTAGAATAAACTACCCATAGTTTTTAGTGCAATTCAACTCCTAAATCTTTTTTTAAAAAAAGGTAATAAAATCAATAACCTACACTCGTGGTAGGCCGAACTACAAAGCTCTGACTTTTCCATTGCACGAGGGAATACATAGGCACGAGGATCGTAATCCTTGTTGAGCCCCTAGGATCAATAAACCCCTTAATTTAGCAAGTAATACATAAGCATAGACATCCCTTCGCGCGTGTCAACTTAGATGGTTCCCATCGAGTACGATGGATGTAGGTGTCGCTCCCGATAAGTGGGACCGGCCCAAATAAAGGTACAGACGCGAACGGTCGGCGAGAGGGACAATGAGAACACACAGCCGTGAACTCACTGGAGATGAATAGAGTCGCCAGCTAGGCATTTTTATCCCGGAGGAAAGGCAATGCTGCATAGACCTAGAAAAAGATGGATAAGACGGTTGCGAACCAGAGAGACTGAGAAAGGGGGTTGGTTACAACCTGGGAAGGTATTAGCACCCAGATTGTCCGTCGTACTCGACGGGATCCACGCTTAAAAGATTTGTGTTTTAAAGGGGTAGTGTCAGTGCAATCTGTGTATAAAAGAGCTGGAAAGAAATGTACAGGTGTCAGTGTAGGAGAAGTGAAGTGTATAAGTGAAGTGTCAGTGTAAGAACAAGAATGAAATGCTCATGATAATGAGGCTTTAAAGAATGATGCTGAAAGAGGGGGGATATACATAGACTTTTGTTCGATAACTGTTAAGTTATGCCTACGTATCCTCTCGTGCAATGAGGAAGTCAGAACACCGTAGTTCGACCCAAAGAGACTGAAAGATGAATTGACTTGTGAACTGCTTACTTGCCTATGCTCAAGTGTATGATCTGTCTGGCACAGATGCTAACTGTCTTGCATTAGACGGAAGAAGCAAGTTCTCGCTTATGAGTGAAGGTGATGAGAAAAGAATCCCGGAGGAGACGATTATTGTTTGTTTTTGTGTTTTCAGTCTTTTATTGCTTTTTGGTAGTTTGTCATAAGTTAATGAGCTTAAGCCTAAACCAATGGGTTAGTAAACTCATCACATCTTCCCTCTGATTAGGGGTAATGAGAGTACCTTAAGTGTGAAGTCAGATTCTCACACTTAATCACCTTTGGTGTAGGATTAAGATCATTAACCTACTTGTGATTATTTAGATGTTTTTGGTGTTTTTGTTTAGTGTTAAGTAATGAGGTTAAGCCATAATCAGGGATTAAACAGACTCATTACACCATCCTAATAGAAGGATAATAGATGAGAATGTTTAAGCTGAGGAAAGCTCCACAACTTAATCCATGATTAGGGATTAAACTCATGACAAAACAAGCCTTTGATTAAGTGGATTTTATTTAATGATATGATGATGAAGTGAATTTTATGATTTGTAAGACAACTTGAGGGGGACTTGTCCATTAACACTAGGGTTAGTCCTTCTTAACCAATTAAGGAAGAAATAGAACCCTAATGCAAGGCCCAAGTTACAAGTGTAATGTCTTGATAGTTATTAAGTGAATTGATTAAGAGATTTAAACACATGAAGGGTTTAACACTTAGGATTAAAGTTATACACTCCATCCTAATAGAAGGATGCAGGCATAAGCTTAATCACAAAGCCTTAAAGCCTTTAGGGTTTAATCCCTGATTATGAGGTGAGAAGAGAAGACTCAAAGAGACACAAAGGTAAAAGCTAAGTGGAAAAAGTCTAATCCTAATATTCACATGCTCGAATGGTCCTAGGTTAGTGAGGCTCACTATCCTAATGAAGGAGAAGAAATAAGAAGAGAAAGATGAAATGAGAAGCTCCATGGTGGCCTAAGCACACCTCAAGTTAAGAACAAAAAGAAGATGAGGAAGAAAAATAAGATAAGAAGAAGAATGCAATGGAGATAAGATGAATAATGAACAAACAGAGCCTACACCAGTAGGACTTCCAGATGCAACAACATGCAATAATTAAAGTCGGGCCACAGTGGTACCTAACGGAGAAGGTCCGTTGCCTCTTCAATATGTACAAGAGGAAATATCAAAAAGAAATATCAAACGGAATCAACAGTTCAAACAAAATTGTCCATTATCAGGATATCGGACCAAGGTCGAATATGAGCTTCCCACATCCAGAATTAAAACCACGAATTAGTCCGTGCAAAACCAAAGTCTAAACAATTTGCATTCGAAAATTCCACTTGCCCGAACAAGATTAAGAAAAACAAATAGTCACAAGGTAATTTCCACGCTTTATCCTCCATCATCAAAATCGAGCAAGAGACCTATAAAACATCAAACAAAAACTAAAAGCAATATTAAATAAAATTCTATTTTAACTAAACAAAATTAAAATTAAAATCAAGACTATATTCAAAACTATATTAAGATTAATTATCAAAATTCTAATCTAAGATCAACAACAATCTAAATTAAAGCTCTAACAAATATTAATCAATAGCTAATTAATGAACAAAAAAAAATAGAACAAAATAAAAGTTTAGAGATTAATAAAAAGGAAAATAAAAAGGAAATGCTGCTGGATCGGTAGGCATGGACTTAGAAATCTGGTGGGCTCAACCCAAACAAATTGAAATGGGGTATGTTGCTAGATGATGGTGCTGTTAGAAATCCTTAATGGGTTTATAGCCCATATCAACAATCAGTGAGTCCTGCTCTTTATAAAAAAAAAACAAAATTAAAGAAATTACATAATAAAATAAATACAAAGAAAAGGTTAATAAACAACAAAGAAAAATCAGAAAAAGAAACGAAAGAAAATAGGGGAAAACAAATCGAGTCCCCCTCTTCTTCTCGCCGTCACACCTCCAGCCTCTTCCAAAATCAAATAGCGCAAAGGTCCTTCACGGTTTCACCATCCGGACTCATCTTCTCGACGAGTTCTCCCCGATGACCCACCACCGCTGGATCTTCTTCAACCTTGTCAACCGACGACGCGGTGCTCCTCAACGGCGTGGCTCGCGGAAACTTGCAAAGGGAAGGTCTTCACGCAGCGGTCCTGCCTCTCCCTCCATTCTGAAATCGCTCGGCGATGGAAGAGATCCCTCTAACCGGAATCACTCGATGCCTTAACCTTCATCTCTTCTTCTGTTATTATTTTTTTGATTTTGTTTCTGTTGCTATTGAAATGGCTTGTCGCGGTTGACGATTCGAAGCGAAGGTTGGACTATGTTGTTTTCTAGGTGAAGGTCTGAGTTTATGGAAGGTTGTTTGATTTGCGGTGAGAGTTGTTTGATGGGTTGGAGGCGAGTTAGGTTTGAAGCTGTTGTTGAAAAGGGTTTAGGTGCAGTGAAGGATGAAGGTTGGTGAGGAGTTTGTTACGAGAAGACGGAAACGGTTTGGGCGATTGAGAATATTGAAGGATTGTTGGTTGTGTGAGCTGAAGGAGAGTGATAGTTTTAGAGTTGTTGTTGATGAATGGAAAAAAGTTGTGGGAGTTGTGTTGATGCTGTTGTTTGTTGTCGTGCGATGAAGAAGGGAATAGTTTTTGTTGTTTGTGTTGTTGTTATGTTGATTTGAAGAGAGGAATGTGTGCTGGTTTGTGAAGAGGTGATGATTGTTATGAAGAAAAGGGGATACGGTGGTTTGAAGCTGGAGGTATTGTTGCGTGTGCAGGGTCACGGTTTGTGTTGTGGCTGTCATGTGATGATGATGGGTTGGTGTATGGAGGATTGTTGCGGTTGCTGTTGTTGAAGTTTTTGTGAAATGTTTGTTGTGAGATTTTTTTAGGTGAAGAAGAGTAATGGTTTGGTTTTGGGGTTTTCGGTGATGCAAGGGAAAGAAGAAGCTGTGTTTGCGTGTGGTTTTTGGTTGCGTGATGGCAGCGTCTGTCAAAAGTTGGTGAGGAAAGTGATGCTGAAATTTTGTGGGAGTGGACGTGAAGGTGTACGGAAGCGGGGCCAAGCCTTGGCAAGTTGTTTTGGCTGCAGGCTTATGTCACGTGAGCATTGTTTTGCAAAAGGCTTGGATGCAAGTGGGCCAAAGATCCCCCCTTTTATTATTGTGAGAACTAATAAACCAAAAAGAAAGGATTAAAAAGAATTTCTAATAAAACTAATTTCTTTTGGAATTTTTTTGTATTATAAAAATAATAAAACAAAACAAAATTGGAATAATAATAAAAAAAAATGAAAATAAAATTTGGACTTTTGATTTATAGAGATTGATTAGGCTAAAAAAAATGGGAAGGAAAAATTTGGGTAAATACGAATAAGAAGTGGATTTTGATGTGTAATTAAAAAAAGAATGGTTTATTTAGACATGATTTTGGAAACGAACTGACTTAATCGGAAGAAGCGCAAAAAATGGATAATGGATGAAGTTTGGTTTAGAAAATGACGAGAAAAAGTGAATATGAAGAATTTATGGATAAGGAAATGGTTATGGAAAATTGGTATAGATTGATAGAAATAAAAGACGGGGATATGAACATGAATCAACGTCAAAAGCCACTGACACACTCTTGAAACTTTTTCTAATGAAACTTCTGAGTAACTGAACAACTTGTAATCACAACACAACTTTTTGAATTAATCCTCCTCGGACAAGATAACTCCCGGATCACGTTTAATGTATCTGAATTCAACACTAGGAAAATAAGTCCGTAGACGAGCCACTAATGAACTGTCCAACAAACAATATGACCCACAACTCCTTATGAATCACAACTTGGTAAATCTGATGAATCTTACACATCACAACTTGACTTTAAGCACACACATTCCCTGAGAAAAGGGCCTCTGAGGAAGATAACTTGTAACTGAAGTAAACTCTTGATAGTTTGACCAAATTAGGTCAAACGTTCTTCTGAATTGGATCGTGAATGAACAGTTTGTAAATTGATGAAGCAGAAATACATGATGACGAGCCAAATGGACCGGTAAACAACCATTGCAGACGTGAAATCCATGAATACCATTAATCAGGGAAATAAACCCTAATTCAGTGACAAAAGCAATATGAGGATGATGCCACTGATAACTGCATAGCTGAAACCTGGAATTCCTTTGATAATCTGCAAACAATGACATGAAACCCTAATTCTTCCGACGATCTTGATCCCATGTCTTAGGATCCTATGCAAATGATATGCAAAATGCGTATGAATGCGAAACGAAAAGCCAGAAAAAGATACAAAAGCCAGAGGGCAAATTTGGGTGTCTACAGCTGCCCCTATTCAAGCATGAGTTAGCTGTGCAGGATGTAAGCGACGGCTTAACAGGCAAACAAGATAACTTGTGGTTGAATACCAAAGACAGTCCAAAATTTGCACTCACAGAATGAAGAAGAAAAGGGATATAGATTGTAAAGGAAAACAAAGTATATTGTAAAGTATGGGCGACGGAAGACGACCGTCGAGCAGAGGACGACTGCTGGGTAAAGGGCAATGACGGGGACGGCTGACATGCTGGAAAAGGTGTATGAAATAAAGCGATGACGGGGACGGCCGACATGCTGGGGATAAAAAGTACTATGATGGGGGACGGCCATCAAGATAAAGCTGTAAGATTCTCTGGAAATTAATGAGACATGACGGGGACGGCCATCAAGTTCACAAAGCAAAGTAACCAACGATGGGGACGGCCATCGGGCTAAAAAGAAAAGGGACCACGATGGGGACGGCCATCGGGTTAAAGAATAAATGAAATAAACAGATGATGAGGTACGGTCATCAAAGGTGAAGGACGATCACCTAGCAGGGGAAGGCTGCTCTGTTGGGGATAAGATGAGGAACGGTCATCTAAGGTGGAGGACGACCACCTGGCAGGGTACGGCTGCCGAAAATATCGCGACACAGGACGAATGCCGGATAGAAGGTCAACGATGGGGACGGCCATCGGACGAGCATGATGGAGGACGACCATCAAGAGGTGGAGGACGACCACCTAGCAGGGGACGGCTGCTCTCAAGGTTTGTCATGACATAGGACGAATGTCAGATAACCAAAAATCAACAATGGGGACGACCATTGGATAAAATGATGAAGGACGATCATCATAGGTGGAGGACGACCACCTAGCAGGGTACGGCTGCTAAAATCAACGATGGGGACGGCCATCGGATGAGCATGATGGAGGACGACCATCAAGAGGTGGAGGACGACCACCTAGCAGGGTACGGCTGCTCTCAGGGTTTATCATGACATAGGACGAATGTCAGATAAAAAAAGGAAAATTTGCTATACTGGAGAATAGTAAACACGGACGAGTGTTTATATCCAAGAAACAAAAGGTATAAGTGTTTAGATTTTTGTGTATAGATTAAAGATGCGGACGAGTATCCTTAAGACTACGATACGGACGAGTATCGGGTAGAAACAAATACTGACACGTGTTCAGAGGTGATGATACGGACGAGTATAAACCGGTTAACAACGGACACGGACGAGTGCTAATTCTGAGGAGACTCTTCTGGGGAATAGTAGACACAGACGAGTGTCTAAATTCGAGGAGACGAGAGTGTTTGACACGTGTATGGATTAAAGATGCGGACGAGCATCCTTAAGACTATGATACGGACGAATATCAGGTAGAAACAAACTCTTGACGCATGTTCTGAGATGATGGTACGGACGAGTACCAACGAGTTAACAAAGAACACGGACGAGTGTCGAATCTGCGGGGATGTAAATGGTATATACAAGATACGGACGAGTATCTGTATAAGCGTAACATGAGTAGTGAGTATGTATAGATGAGTGTTTAACTTGCTGGGGAGAGTGACACGGACGAGTGTCAAAAGAGAAAGTATAGTATAAACAAGTATATGTTTTACAAAGTGTTTATGTTACTGTGCTGGGGAAGGTGACACGGACGGATGTCAAGGATCTGTATATATAAGTATCTGTGAGTGCAAAGAGGATGCCTTGGCTTTCTGCTGGGGATATGACACGGACGGGTGCCACAAGGAGTATATACTGATGTTTGTGAATGTAAGGCAACTGTTTTAGCTTTAGATCTCCGCTGGGGAATTTGGGAAGCATTCTGTATACTGCTGACGGGTTGAAAGCTTTTAACTCTGATGGGAACGAAGTGTTGGCAACCTGATGCTTGCTAGAGAGGTTTTCACTGGAGGAAAGACGACTCTGCGTGAGGTATACTTCGTTTAACTGCTTTGAACATCTACTGAGGATCTGATCATCCTGCTCTGACTCCACTGGGGAGAATTTCTTCTTGCTCTGCTGGGGAAATCCCTTGGAAATGAGAATCCCGATGATTCTATGGGGAAAGATCATCTTTAGACTTAGCTAGGGAAGATGCTTGATCACACAATCCTGCTGAGGAGGGAATTCTGATAATTCTAACTTTGTGGGGAAACAAGGCCTTCAGCTGCCTGTTGGGAAAACTTCACTGTGGACAGATAAGTCCGCTTGGGGATGAGAGCGATTCAATTAGCCTTGAAGTTCTGTTGGGGTTATCATCTGTTCCAACTCAGCTGGGGATGTGTCAAACCTTTGGCAAGGTTGAGAAAAAGATTTGGCAATGCTCTGCTGAGGAGAGACTTTGCTGGAGAATCAAAATATGCCCCAAGTATAGCATAACAGCTGTGTTGGGAAGATATGCCAATGAAAATTGGACTTTGGCTGAATGAGAATAACCAAATCCTCACGAACAAACCTTGTCGGCTGAAAGAAGATCTTTATGCTCGGGGAAGAAATAAACTTCCAATGCCCTGCTGGTAAAATAAAGACCAGGCATTCCCTGAGAATTATCACAGTGCTTCGAACTTCTGAGCTCAACAAAAGCATTACTGATCATCCTGAGTGAATTATCATTCCCTTAACCCCTTGATTATACCATACTGCATCATCCATTACTGATCGTCTTCAGAGGATTTTACAGAAGACTTGGCATCCAGAATTGCCCCAGTGTCTTCAAACTCTCGCAGAAATTCAACAAGTCTTGAGATAACTGCCCCAGATTACGTCTTGAAACGATTCTTGCCCCACATCAGAGCTAAAACAGAAACCATGCGGTATGAAGATGCAATGCAAATGATGCAAGATGCAGACACATGCTCAATGCCAAGGATATGAAACAAGGATGGTTGGGCGCTAGGGCCAGGTTGACAGATATATATTTTTTGGTTGCCAAGCAATTGGACTTTTGAAGGTGAATTACCAGACGAGAACTGGTTTATAAAAGGTAGGCCAACAGACGAGAACTGATGGGCCAAGAATAAGTCATCAGACGAGAACTGACTACTTGGGGTTCATTGTCAAACGAGAATTGACTCTGAAAAAAGAATGACTACCAGACGAGAACTGGCGTTCAACAGGTTAAATGAAAAGGTGACCAGACGAGAACTGGTAAAAGATTCGCCTACCAGACGAGAACTGGTATTTGAAGTTGGTTTGCCAGACGAGAACTGGACTTTAGGTTTGTCTGCCGGACGAGGACTAGACTCTGAAAAGTTTTGCCAGACGAGAACTGGACTTTGGATTGGTTTGCCAGACGAGAACTGGACTTTGAAACGGTTTTCCAGACGGGAACTGGACTTTGAACGGTCAAGAAGTTGGGGTTACGAGGCCCTGGATGTGAGATCTGATGATTGTGGGGTTGTGACCAATGCAAATATGATGCATATGCTCTATATGCGTATGCCAATGATTTATGCAATGATTATGAAAGGCCGGAAAAACTCCCAAGGATGGGAAGAAAGGTCTTATGTGACAAGGCTTCTGGTTGAGAAGGGTGACAAAGGCGACGGTGGGTAGCATGATTTCCCGACACTCGTCTTGAACTCTGAGATTACTGATATAACTTGCTCTACATAGCTAAAATTTGCCCCCGTTGGGTAAGTCTCTGAACAGACTGTCACTGATTATCCAATTTCTGGAATAGCAGACTTGGATGTCCTCTCGAGGAAAATTGCATCTAGTGAACTCTGGAAGTAATCTGCCCCGGTATGAGCGTGGAAGCGACTTGACCCACTCTGACTGAGCATTGGAAGAATTGACCCTTAGTCAACGGAAACTCTGGGTGGCCTGCCCCTGTTTGGCAGATTCAGCTCTGATCAACTGATTTTGAATGACGTTCCTCGATCAACTGATGCTTGGGAACTCCCTTTACCCTGACAGATTCCTTGGTCAACAAAACCACTGGATAACATGCCCCTGATTCATAGGCCTGCACGATGCGCTTGATTCTGGTCATTATTGTTGAATGATCAAGTTCCCTCGCGATTGCTCTTTGTAGGAACTTTCCTGATGACACAGGCTGACTTGCAATTAAAACTGTTCATTTACAAATGGTAATTTTAATGCAGTACATATGCAAGTTTTTTTTTTTTTGAAAATTTATTTATTTTGATGCTGTGACAGTGTGTGACGAATGGACGATTAGTCCAAACGTAGTGTTGAGTTAGCAAATCGTTAGGAGTCAGTTTACGCAACCTTGTCGTAGTATGCTTTCAGAACCGAACCTGATTCAATTAGGACTTTCAAGGGTTGTAACGTGGTCTGGTTCACGGTTTTTGAAAGAAAGATTTATGGCTCAAAATTTATATGTGCCCACCCATTCTCCTTGATGTTCTCCGGTCCTATATTCAGCTAATTGGACTTAAGCGCTCGCTTCTCACAAGGGTTTTGTAATGATTGAGGAACCAATGACGTTGATGGTTTACGCACCAATGAGGTTTCTTGGAGTAACAATCACCCCTTTGTCTTTGTGTCTGTGGTCACACGATTTTGTTCTTATGGAACTTTTTCCTTCATTTTTTTTTACTCCCTAACTTTTGCCTGGACTGGTTCTCTTTTTTTTTGAATTTTTCGATTTCGAAGTCCAGCGGGATGCCCTAACTTTTGCCTAAGTCATATGTTTTCACACATTTTTTCGAATTAGCGGGCTTTATTTCCTTTTTTCCTTTTTTTTTATTTTTGTTGAACAAATCGTGTGACACTGGCTTGTCATGACTTGCTGAAAGGGTTGACTGCCTCATTCCTTTGTCGGTGAGGGATAACCATTGTGGTTTCACGTCTCTTGACCTCTTGAGGTGTAATGAATAAAGGTAATGGATCCTCGGATGCACACTCCTTTGGAAATTTGAACGCTCGGTCAAATTAACTGGTAACTACCCTGCCCTGGGTTAAATGTGAGGTTTTTTTCGTTCAGAAAAGAAACTCCTGATTCAAGGCTCAAAGGGGTTGACGAGGGTTTATCTCCCTTATATCTCCGGTGTTTGGGAATTGAAACAATGCCTGTACATCGTCAGCAGGTTCTACCCTGAAAGCATACCTTGAACAAATATGGGTATTCAGTTGTCATCATCCTCCCTCAAACCTGCTAAACAACAGTGAAATAAATGGGAGGTATATGGATGCAATTTTTTTTGTTTTTTTTCTTTCTTTTTTCCAATGCAAGTAAAGAAAAATGAGCGAATGCGACATAATTGATTCAAAAGTGCAAGATCACTACATTAACATTACCATTTAAAATAACAATGCTTAAAAGACAAGTAGCTGCTAACAGGAAAGAAACTACAATGCAAATGATAAAAGGATACAGCGATCACCAACTCTGATGACATACTGTTGTCTGAGCCATTGAAATCAAGATACGCTTCTTCTGAAGTCTTTGAACTCAATCAGGTGAGAGGTTGACGCACAACCAAGCTTCCTTCTGGAAAGGAAATGTAGCCCTTGTCGATCAACTGTTGTACTTTGGCTTGAAAAGCTTTGCAATCTTCAGTTGAATGCCCCATTGATCCACCATGATACCCGCACTGCTCATGAGGATTGTACCCTGGAGGGTACGGCCCTGGTAACGGCTTGAGAGGCTTAGGAACCACCAAAGAGCTCTGAACTAGATGTGGCAAGAGTTCACTGTATGCCATGGGGACTGGATGAAGAGGAGCAATCCTTCTTTCCAGATTGTTACGAGGCCTAGGCTGGCTCTGAAGTTGATTCTGAGGTCTTCGACCATGAGATTGCAGATTTGGACGAGGAGGAGCCCAGGACTTCTGATATGGTGCTCTGAGCATTGCCGAATGCCCATAAGAGTAACCAGATTCGGGAACAGATGATCTCTGAGAAGATGTTGTTCTAGAATATTCGATATTTGCCATGACTGCACTGACGTCATTCCATTCTTCCTCTTGGGAGCTAACAACAGACTCACCTTCACTAGCTGGGATATTCGAAAAGTCCTGGATCTTTCCACTTTTGAGCAGGCTCTCAATGCGTACTCCAACTATCATCAAATCAGAGAAGCTTGTCATCCCAATGTTACTCATTCTTTCCAAGTATGGACCCTGCAAGGTGCCTACGAACAGGTCAATTAATTCTCTGTCTGAAAGTGGTGGTTGCACTTGGGCTGCCAATTCTCTCCACCGCTGTGCATATTCTCTGAATGATTCACCACTCCTCTGGGATAGGCTCTGCAAGTGCGTGCGATTGGGCGCCACGTCCATATTGTACTGGTATTGCTTTACGAAAGCTCTGGATAAATCATTCCAAGATCGGATATGACTGCTTTCCAAATCCAAGTACCAACTTAAAGATGCCCCACTTAAACTGTCCTGAAAACAGTGAATCATCAACTTATCATTGCAGGCATGAGAAGTCATTTTTCTACAGAACATCACCAAATGACGCTTCGGGCAACTGACACCAGTGTATTTCTCGAACTTCGGAGTTTTGAAATCTGGAGGAATGACAAGACCAGGCACCAAACACAGGGTTAGAGCATCAAAACCAAAGGCATCAGGATCCGCTAAGGCTTTGAGTCGCTCGTCCAACACACGAAATCTTTCAGCAGGATCAATAACTTGTGGATCCTTGGTTTTCACAAGAGGGATTGCCCCTTGGAAGTCTGGCATAGGGAAGGCAAAACTCTGATAATTCGTAGTATCAGAAGAAGATGAAGGTCCACCTCGGATAGCAGATGGTTCAGGTACATTCTGATTCACGATCGGGGCCTGTACAGGCTGAGCTTGAGCAAGATTGTTCACTTGTGGAAGATCCTCATCAGGAGAAAGACCATACAAAGGATTGGTCATTGAAGTGAAACCAGGTGGAAAATCAACATTCTGACAGTTGCTCTCTGACATAGCTACTGACGGCTTTCAAACTGACCCTTTACCTTTTGACACTGCTCAATCTTCCTTCAAACACTGTCGTCTTCTAACTGTTACCGCTTGTTCAAACTGAGTACCGGGAAATCAGCTGGCTGGTCATGGACAAAAGAGGAAGGATGAGCTCTCTGGAGGAGGAAAATGCAATGCAGATGCAAATGCAATATGATGATGCAAAAGATGCAAAGACATGGGATCACAGCTAGAAACTGCCTGGAATCTGGAATGCCGGACCAAGAATCAAGTGTCTGTAACCACAAGATCTCTGTATAGTAACCCGAAATAGTAACTGAAAACCAGAGGTCAATAACTTCAGGATCATAGTGACCGGATCAAACAATGGTACTGGTAATGAGGGTATGTTGAGGTCAAGGGTACCTGCAAACCTGTAAACAGCCCAACCCCCTCACAGGTGGTGTTCTAAAACAAAGATCCTCAGACTTGGATCAGTTATGGGAAGTGTAAACACTTCCAACCCGGAGGTACAGTGTTTACAATAACCATAAAAGTTCCTCCTCTAATTCACCTCAGTTTCTGAAGGTCATAATAAAGGTCATCCAGACTTAGCAGGCTTCCCAGATAGCCCTAGCACCGCAGGAAATCTGCAATACAGAGTTCTCAAGAAGAAACCTATATCTGAACCGTGTTTCATATTCCCGCACCAGACCGAAATGGAATGGGAAAGAACATGAACCACTCTAGCCTAGGTGTCACTCAGGTCCCAGGTATAGGACCTTAACTCTCAGTAGAACCCCACCCACCAAAACAGCAAAACAGATCCAGCCAGCACAGTATGACAATATGATATATGCAAAGCTAAAAAGAAAGCAATAAAGCAACTGTACATAAATCAAAAATAAAACATATACAAACACAGATAACACATAACACCCCAATAAACACAAATCAATCAAGCGCTAGGAGGAACCCACAAAAAGAACCAGAAGCCCTGGTTACAGTATAAGGTTCCCCAGCAGAGTCGCCAAGCTGTCGCTCCCGATAAGTGGGACCGGCCCAAATAAAGGTACAGACGCGAACGGTCGGCGAGAGGGACAATGAGAACACACAGCCGTGAACTCACTGGAGATGAATAGAGTCGCCAGCTAGGCATTTTTATCCCGGAGGAAAGGCAATGCTGCATAGACCTAGAAAAAGATGGATAAGACGGTTGCGAACCAGAGAGACTGAGAAAGGGGGTTGGTTACAACCTGGGAAGGTATTAGCACCCAGATTGTCCGTCGTACTCGACGGGATCCATGCTTAAAAGATTTGTGTTTTAAAGGGGTAGTGTCAGTGCAATCTGTGTATAAAAGAGCTGGAAAGAAATGTACAGGTGTCAGTGTAGGAGAAGTGAAGTGTATAAGTGAAGTGTCAGTGTAAGAACAAGAATGAAATGCTCATGATAATGAGGCTTTAAAGAATGATGCTGAAAGAGGGGGGATATACAGAGACTTTTGTTCGATAACTATTAAGTTATGCCTACGTATCCTCTCGTGCAATGAGGAAGTCAGAACACCGTAGTTCGACCCAAAGAGACTGAAAGATGAATTGACTTGTGAACTGCTTACTTGCCTATGCTCAAGTGTATGATCTGTCTGGCACAGATGCTAACTGTCTTGCATTAGACGGAAGAAGCAAGTTCTCGCTTATGAGTGAAGGTGATGAGAAAAGAATCCCGGAGGAGACGATTATTGTTTGTTTTTGTGTTTTCAGTCTTTTATTGCTTTTTGGTAGTTTGTCATAAGTTAATGAGCTTAAGCCTAAACCAATGGGTTAGTAAACTCATCACATCTTCCCTCTGATTAGGGGTAATGAGAGTACCTTAAGTGTGAAGTCAGATTCTCACACTTAATCACCTTTGGTGTAGGATTAAGATCATTAACCTACTTGTGATTATTTAGATGTTTTTGGTGTTTTTGTTTAGTGTTAAGTAATGAGGTTAAGCCATAATCAGGGATTAAATAGACTCATTACACCATCCTAATAGAAGGATAATAGATGAGAATGTTTAAGCTGAGGAAAGCTCCTCAACTTAATCCATGATTAGGGATTAAACTCATGACAAAACAAGCCTTTGATTAAGTGGATTTTATTTAATGATATGATGATGAAGTGAATTTTATGATTTGTAAGACAACTTGAGGGGGACTTGTCCATTAACACTAGGGTTAGTCCTTCTTAACCAATTAAGGAAGAAATAGAACCCTAATGCAAGGCCCAAGTTACAAGTGTAATGTCTTGATAGTTATTAAGTGAATTGATTAAGAGATTTAAACACATGAAGGGTTTAACACTTAGGATTAAAGTTATACACTCCATCCTAATAGAAGGATGCAGGCATAAGCTTAATCACAAAGCCTTAAAGCCTTTAGGGTTTAATCCCTGATTATGAGGTGAGAAGAGAAGACTCAAAGAGACACAAAGGTAAAAGCTAAGTGGAAAAAGTCTAATCCTAATATTCACATGCTCGAATGGTCCTAGGTTAGTGAGGCTCACTATCCTAATGAAGGAGAAGAAATAAGAAGAGAAAGATGAAATGAGAAGCTCCATGGTGGCCTAAGCACACCTCAAGTTAAGAACGAAAAGAAGATGAGGAAGAAAAATAAGATAAGAAGAAGAATGCAATGGAGATAAGATGAATAATGAACAAACAGAGCCTACACCAGTAGGACTTCCAGATGCAACAACATGCAATAATTAAAGTCGGGCCACAGTGGTACCTAACGGAGAAGGTCCGTTGCCTCTTCAATATGTACAAGAGGAAATATCAAACGGAATCAACAGTTCAAACAAAATTGTCCATTATCAGGATATCGGACCAAGGTCGAATATGAGCTTCCCACATCCAGAATTAAAACCACGAATTAGTCCGTGCAAAACCAAAGTCTAAACAATTTGCATTCGAAAATTCCACTTGCCCGAACAAGATTAAGAAAAACAAATAGTCACAAGGTAATTTCCACGCTTTATCCTCCATCATCAAAATCGAGCAAGAGACCTATAAAACATCAAACAAAAACTAAAAGCAATATTAAATAAAATTCTATTTTAACTAAACAAAATTAAAATTAAAATCAAGACTATATTCAAAACTATATTAAGATTAATAATCAAAATTCTAATCTAAGATCAACAACAATCTAAATTAAAGCTCTAACAAATATTAATCAATAGCTAATTAATGAACAAAAAAAAATAGAACAAAATAAAAGTTTAGAGATTAATAAAAAGGAAAATAAAAAGGAAATGATGCTGGATCGGTAGGCATGGACTTAGAAATCTGGTGGGCTCAACCCAAACAAATTGAAATGGGGTATGTTGCTAGATGATGGTGCTGTTAGAAATCCTTAATGGGTTTATAGCCCATATCAACAATCAGTGAGTCCTGCTCTTTATAAAAATAAAAAAAAATTAAAGAAATTACATAATAAAATAAATACAAAGAAAAGGTTAATAAACAACAAAGAAAAATCAGAAAAAGAAACGAAAGAAAATAGGGGAAAACAAATCGAGTCCCCCTCTTCTTCTCGCCGTCACACCTCCAGCCTCTTCCAAAATCAAATAGCGCAAAGGTCCTTCACGGTTTCACCATCCGGACTCATCTTCTCGACGAGTTCTCCCCGATGACCCACCACCGCTGGATCTTCTTCAACCTTGTCAACCGACGACGCGGTGCTCCTCAACGGCGTGGCTCGCGGAAACTTGCAAAGGGAAGGTCTTCACGCAGCGGTCCTGCCTCTCCCTCCATTCTGAAATCGCTCGGCGATGGAAGAGATCCCTCTAACCGGAATCACTCGATGCCTTAACCTTCATCTCTTCTTCTGTTATTATTTTTTTGATTTTGTTTCTGTTGCTGTTGAAATGGCTTGTCGCGGTTGACGATTCGAAGCGAAGGTTGGACTATGTTGTTTTCTAGGTGAAGGTCTGAGTTTATGGAAGGTTGTTTGATTTGCGGTGAGAGTTGTTTGATGGGTTGGAGGCGAGTTAGGTTTGAAGCTGTTGTTGAAAAGGGTTTAGGTGCAGTGAAGGATGAAGGTTGGTGAGGAGTTTGTTACGAGAAGACGGAAACAGTTTGGGCGATTGAGAATATTGAAGGATTGTTGGTTGTGTGAGCTGAAGGAGAGTGATAGTTTTAGAGTTGTTGTTGATGAATGGAAAAAAGTTGTGGGAGTTGTGTTGATGCTGTTGTTTGTTGTCGTGCGATGAAGAAGGGAATAGTTTTTGTTGTTTGTGTTGTTGTTATGTTGATTTGAAGAGAGGAATGTGTGCTGGTTTGTGAAGAGGTGATGATTGTTATGAAGAAAAGGGGATACGGTGGTTTGAAGCTGGAGGTATTGTTGCGTGTGCAGGGTCACGGTTTGTGTTGTGGCTGTCATGTGATGATGATGGGTTGGTGTATGGAGGATTGTTGCGGTTGCTGTTGTTGAAGTTTTTGTGAAATGTTTGTTGTGAGATTTTTTTAGGTGAAGAAGAGTAATGGTTTGGTTTTAGGGTTTTCGGTGATGCAAGGGAAAGAAGAAGCTGTGTTTGCGTGTGGTTTTTGGTTGCGTGATGGCAGCGTCTGTCAAAAGTTGGTGAGGAAAGTGATGCTGAAATTTTGTGGGAGTGGACGTGAAGGTGTACGGAAGCGGGGCCAAGCCTTGGCAAGTTGTTTTGGCTGCAGGCTTATGTCACGTGAGCATTGTTTTGCAAAAGGCTTGGATGCAAGTGGGCCAAAGATCCCCCCTTTTATTATTGTGAGAACTAATAAACCAAAAAGAAAGGATTAAAAAGAATTTCTAATAAAACTAATTTCTTTTGGAATTTTTTTGTATTATAAAAATAATAAAACAAAACAAAATTGGAATAATAATAAAAAAAAATGAAAATAAAATTTGGACTTTTGATTTATAGAGATTGATTAGGCTAAAAAAAATGGGAAGGAAAAATTTGGGTAAATACGAATAAGAAGTGGATTTTGATGTGTAATTAAAAAAAGAATGGTTTATTTAGACATGATTTTGGAAACGAACTGACTTAATCGGAAGAAGCGCAAAAAATGGATAATGGATGAAGTTTGGTTTAGAAAATGACGAGAAAAAGTGAATATGAAGAATTTATGGATAAGGAAATGGTTATGGAAAATTGGTATAGATTGATAGAAATAAAAGACGGGGATATGAACATGAATCAACGTCAAAAGCCACTGACACACTCTTGAAACTTTTTCTAATGAAACTTCTGAGTAACTGAACAACTTGTAATCACAACACAACTTTTTGAATTAATCCTCCTCGGACAAGATAACTCCCGGATCACGTTTAATGTATCTGAATTCAACACTAGGAAAATAAGTCCGTAGACGAGCCACTAATGAACTGTCCAACAAACAATATGACCCACAACTCCTTATGAATCACAACTTGGTAAATCTGATGAATCTTACACATCACAACTTGACTTTAAGCACACACATTCCCTGAGAAAAGGGCCTCTGAGGAAGATAACTTGTAACTGAAGTAAACTCTTGATAGTTTGACCAAATTAGGTCAAACGTTCTTCTGAATTGGATCGTGAATGAACAGTTTGTAAATTGATGAAGCAGAAATACATGATGACGAGCCAAATGGACCGGTAAACAACCATTGCAGACGTGAAATCCATGAATATCATTAATCAGGGAAATAAACCCTAATTCAGTGACAAAAGCAATATGAGGATGATGCCACTGATAACTGCATAGCTGAAACCTGGAATTCCTTTGATAATCTGCAAACAATGACATGAAACCCTAATTCTTCCGACGATCTTGATCCCATGTCTTAGGATCCTATGCAAATGATATGCAAAATGCGTATGAATGCGAAACGAAAAGCCAGAAAAAGATACAAAAGCCAGAGGGCAAATTTGGGTGTCTACAGTAGGGGGTGTTATATCTCCCCCCTACATAACCGACTTCCGAACCCAGGCAATGGTTTGCGACGACCTTGTTTTATCCCTTCTTGGTGGTTTTATCTATATTTACCCTTTACCTCTTTGGGAATAAACAAAATTAGGTGGCGACACTCATATCAGCCCATTCACGACCGCATATGCGAGGATCATATTTTTTTAGGTATGACAGCTGGCGACTCTGCTGGGGAATGGTTCATCCCTATGCAAGTCGAGCTTAGTCTAGGTCTCCATGCTTGTTTGGATGTTTATCTATCTATTACTTGTTTATCACTTTCTTTATCGCTTTCCATATTATATTTATATTGTGGCTCTTCGGTATTGGAACAATACTTTGATTACAAAAAAGAAACTTAAGGGAAAGGCTTCATACTCGAGTCTATGAGTATAAACATAAGTTAAAGAGGTTGTGTAGTATGGGCTCCCGAGAAATTTTCTCTCGTTGGTTGTCAATACGAAAACCTCACTCGGAGTAGATTCTAATGAGAATAATGACGATCGACAAGCTTTTGGCATGCGTGCCTAGTTGTTTTCATTAGGGTCATTGACTCTAAGGACCTTTAGAACCCTAAACATTTTGGCCGAAACAAAGTTTGATGGTCGCGTAGTATGGGCTCCGGAAAAATTTGCTCTTGTGGGTTGTCGATACAAAGATTTCACTCAGAATAGACTTTCTCAATGGAGTTGATTGACTGTCAAAAGCTGACATGTGCATCAAACAGTTGAGAATAGTCCATAACTCTGAGACCTTTTTCTTAAACCTCGTGTCGATGGTCGCGTAGTATGGGCTCCCGAGAAATTTGCTCTTGTGGGTTGTCGATACGAAGATATCACCCAAAATATATTCATATGGTGGAGTCAATCAACTGTCATGTTGAGGGCGTGTGTAATGAACAACCATATGGATTGTTAACTTTGGGGATCCTTCAAACTGTATAGCCTACCCGGTGAGCTCATTGTAAGGAGAGCAATCAAAGTATCCTCCATATGTACCTCGGACTTCTGAAATCCCGTAACCCTGGTCCTATGATCCTGGATCTTGCATTTCATTTGCATACCATATGCATTGCATTTCATTCCAAAAAAAGAACTCATCCATCCTTTGTCCATAACCTGCAGTTGATTTCTCGACACTTGTATCAAACTTGAAGTAGCTTTGAGGACCATGGATCCGTTGGAGCAAAGCCATGTTATGCTAAGAGGAGATGTGAACTCAATGAAGAACCAGGTGGACCAACTTGTGGAGGCCATAACAGACTTGGCAAAAAGAGAGGACAACATTTAAAGAACAATAGTTGTTGAGAGTACATGCGAAGATGGTTCTCAAACTGATTATGACGAGAAACTTTGAAGAGGGCTTCCCAAGAGCAAATCAAAGCCCAGTTCCTCAACACTGGAAATCTTTATCTCATATCATTACTTTGAATTTATAGTTTCTTTTCTGTTAAGTGCCATTTGCTTTTAAAACATTGTTGTCTTTAATGGTAATATTAATGTAACAAACATGCATGTTTTGAACTAATCAATCCATTCGTATTCACTCATATTTTCTCACTCATTACAAAAAAAAATCATAATTTTTCATTTCACTCCCATTATCACATTATTGTTTTAGCAAATATTTTAGGGAGGATGACGAAAACGAAATACCCATAATTGCTGATAATACACTTTCAGAAAGAATCTTGCTGATGATGTACATACATTGTTTCAAATCCCCAAACACTTGAGAGATAAGGAGTTAATCCCTAGACAACCACTTCGAGCCTAGAAGTAGGAGTTTCTTTCGGATATTCAAAACTTACGCTTAACCCGGGGCAGGGTAGTGCTCAATTAACCTGACTACGCATCCAAACTACAAGGTGAAACATTCCATTTGGGAATCCATCCATGATCAATGACTTGGCAGTCGCAAATCCTTCAAAGAAAAAAAAAAGAGAAAGCCTGCTAAGTCAAACACCCAAATAAGAGACTTAGGAAAAAATTAGGGCAAATCTCGATGGACTAAAAAATTTCAAAAAACGGTCCATGCAAAAATTAGGGATCAAAAGAAAAATAGTAGAAAGAGGTCATCAAAATCCTCAACAAAAACAAAATAAGTTGCAGTGACCATCATATCCAAAATCAAAAGGGTCACTAACATCCAAAGAAAATCGAATAAGATGACTGTCATTCCAAGAAAGTCTGGAACAATCATCTTCAACCATCACACATTCAAGCTCTCATAGGAGACAAATGTGTGGGTAAAGTTAACTGAATATAGGACTGGAGAACATCACGAAGAGGGGTGGGTACCAATCAAACATTTGAGCCTATATCCTTTGGTTTATAGTCGTGAACCAGACCACGATACAATCTTCGAAAGACCTAAATGAAGCAGGTTTATTCTGAAATCGTATCTCAACAAGGTTGCATAAACTGACTCCTAAAAGATTTACTAATCTTCTCCTTGTTATATTACAAATCACCAGTTGAATCAGCATTACGATTGGATAATCGATCCATTCGTCACACACTGTCACATCATTCAAATAAATGATATTTTCAAAAATCACATGAACATTGTATTAAAATTACCATTTCTGAACAAACAAATTGCAATTGCAAGCCAATACTTGGCATCTAAAGAAATTCCAACAAACAAAAGTCAAAGAGGAACTTGAGCACACATTGGTGTTGACTCGAATCAAGATCACTCCTAATCAGGGACATGACTTTCAATGACTGTATTGACATGAAAACCGGTTGGTTAGAAACCAAATCAAAGTATCAATGGATCATAGAGGAAGATTATTTCAATGTTCAGCCTATATGGGGCAAATCACTCAAGCAGTAAGCTAATTTGAGACAAATTCTTCCAAAGGATCAGACAAGGGCAACTCCCAATGAGACTCAGATATTGGGGCAATTTGTAACGTGATAGGTCATGGGATAGTCATTCTCGAGGCTTCCATTAAAAGAAGATTCATTCAAAGTCCCTACAGACTGGGGCAAGGCGCTTATAAAATGATGCCTTATGGCTAAGCCAAAGAATAATCAACATGCATTGATTATGTCACTATGCTAATTTAAAAGTCAACATGGTGCATCGATCAAAGAAGTTGAAGTTCTCTCAACAACTAACAACTTCAGCAATGGATCAAGACTTGGAGCACTAAAAAATGGTCGCATCCATCCTTCAATCAGAGCATCGTCGAATATTAAGTATCGAGAAGTCAAATACCCTTCACCACCCCAAAAGTCCAATTTCATTGGCAACCACCAAAATGTCTAGTCCAACCATGTTTTGTCACCTCTAAAAGTCCATCTGTGACGTGGCACCCTAAAAAGTCCAACCGTGTTTTGGCACCTTTCCAAAGTCCAATCTATTAGAAAACTACCAAAAACACACCATGATGGCACCCTCGTAAAATTAATTACCTACTTGCATTTGCATATGCATCATATACATACATAACATAGTCCATTCCATCAACTATTTGGTGATGATATCATAGCCTTTTTCTTGTCCATCATCCCTCTAATGATGACAATCTTTTCCATCAGCCCTCTGATGATGATATTTCGTAACAAGTCTAATCCACAAACTCTTTGGTGATGATATACCTGAAAATTTTCCTTTCCGTCAACCCTTTGACGATGTCACTCTCTAGTGAAGTCATTTCCATCAACCCTTTGATGATGTTACATAAAGGCCTTTCCACCAACCATTTGGTGATAAGATGCCCAATTTATTCTTTATTGTCAACCCTTTGACGATGTCACTCCCTAGTGAAGTCATTTCCATCAACCCTTTGATGATGTTACATAAAGGCCTTTCCACCAACCCTTTGGTGATGAGATGCCCAATTTATTCTTTTCTGTCAACCCTTTGACGATGTCACTACCTAGTGAAGTCATTTCCATCAACCCTTTGATGATGTTACATAAAGGCCTTTCCACCAACCCTTTGGTGATCAGATGCCCAATTTATTCTTTTTTGTCAACCCTTTGACAATGTCACTCCCTAGTGAAATCCATTCCATTATCCCTTTGATGATGTTACCTAAACAATCCATTCCATCAACCATTTGATGATGTTACCTAAAGTTTTATTTCCGTCAACCTTTTGATGATGTTACCTTTCAAAAGTCCACCCGTGGAGTGACATCTTTCCAAAGTCCAATATTCTCGGCATCTACCAGAAAACCTATCTCCAACATATCTATTCATTTGCATTGTCACATGCATGACATGCATCATGCATAGTATTCCTGCCCGAAAGCAATGTCATCAAACTCAATCATATTAATCATCGCCATAAATAAATCATTCAGATCAAAATTCAAACAATCACATTTTCATATGAATCAATGTGCATCATACAATGCATAACATTCACATCAAACATAGCATAACAAGATCCAAGATCCATGACATGCATCCTGGACCATTCTCTCTCAAAGTCGACAGTATTCCTCCGAAAGGAGCTAATACCCCACATGTGCTCGCAAAATTCATATTCCCCCAGCAAGTCATTCTTCAACTTTATGGTTGATAACGATGACCCCCCCCTCCAGCTTTTTCACTATTATTGCTCCCCAAATAAAGGTTATCCTAAAAAGCATATTGTGAGTTTTTCCTCTGCAAAACTTGGCTAACATATTTTCTCAAGAAAGAAATCTTATTGATTGGTTTTCCCTAACAGATCATTTGTTTGAGATATTGATTTGGCATTCTGCGAAGAACCTTAATAAAAAAGGTACTGCTTCGCAAGGCCCAAAGAATCTCATGTTGTGGTAAAGAAATTGTTCTAGTATCACCAAAGAGTCTTGACTGTAAGGAACTGATTCACATGATCTAGAAAATCTTATACCATTGTTCGAGATATTACTTTAAGGAACTGCTTTGTTGGATTAGAGGGTCTTATTGGTCAAAATATTGCTTTGGCGTTCTCCGAAGAGCCTTTATTGTTAAGGTATTTCTTTGCAAGACCCATAGAATCTCATGTTTGTTAAAATATTGTTCTAGTATCACCGAAGAGCATTGACTGTAAGGAACTGCTTCGCATGATTTGGAAAATCTCGTACCATTGTTCGAGATACTACTCTAAGTATCCCCAAAGAGCCTTTATTATTAAGGTATTGCTTTGCTTGGATTAGATAATCTCATGTTAAGACATTGTTCTAATATCGTCGGAGAACCTTAATTGATAAGGTACTTCTTCGCGCAATCTAAAGAAATTCATTCAGTAAATCGAGATACTGCTTAGTTAGTTCAAAGAATCTCAAACATTATGTACAATATGTCACCCCATCCTTCTATAACTTATTATTTCATTGCATTCCTTTTCTTGCCGGACAAATTTTAGGGTCTTCTTATATCTAATTGACTGTTACCCTAAAAAAGAACGTCATGCAGCAGTTCACTTCTTCGGGTTCCCGACTGTAATACCTCAAAATTTGCCCTCCTATTTATTTCCTTTACTGGCATATCATTTTGCATTCATCTGCATTACTCACTAAATCATTTCCATCATATTAGTGTATTTCATGGATTCATAAGGCATGTGATTTGGGCCCGTGGAAATTAGGGCTTCATACTTTATCCATACCTGTCAGGGTTCTGGTCCCTCTCAAAACATCGGAAGTTGTATACTACTTCACCGAACATCGCGAGGATTCACATTCATGATTGAGCTTGGGAGAATTTCACCGACTGAGGCCCGTTGGTTTGAGTTAGGCTTATTTTAGGGATACAGTCATTCACGCGTGGCAAATTATTAATAAAGATGTGGTTTGGTGATCTTTGATTTTTGGATTAATCATGGCATCATAATTCATGAGAAGTTTGGTTCAGATGGTCATTGATTTGAGTGCTAGTCATCCATTGGTTCATAAGAGTTTCGTGCACTTTATCAAAGATTTTGGGGAATAATGCAAGATTGGGTGTGGGTTGAAAAATCGAGGGATTCATGATTGTGGTGTTTTTATCAGAAATTAATTCAGGGTTCAATGCATTTTGGTTTGATTTTAATAAAGATTCAAAGTTGTTTTCAGATTAAGATTCAACATTGGACTCAGGTTGGTTTCGTTTCTCAAGATTAATTCAAGACTATGTTTGTGATCAGACGGTTTTTGATTGGTTTGTTCAAGTGTGGGATTAAGAATCTAAATTTCAAATAAAAGTATGCATAGCACATAAAAATCCAACTTGGGGTGCAAATAATATTCTTGGGCCAAATTTACAACTCAAGCCCAAATATAGAATTACATCATGAGTCAAGGGTACAAAAATATGGAACTGAACAAGTAGTATTAGGAGACTTGGTATATTGTAAAGAAAACCCTTATGAAAAAGTTGCAGAGATTGTTGGACTTGACTCTGGTGACGACTGCGGTGATAGTTATGACACTAATAATGAAGACGAAGTCTCTGGAGATATTCACGACAAAAGTAGTAATAATGTAAAGGTGGATCTAAATTCAAAATGTTATACAATTGATGATGTCATCCTTCCTATGCCAGGTTCACGGTCGATTTATCCTACCAATGATATTGTCAAAGTGTATAAAGATTTGACAGATAAAGATGGAGTCAGTTTAACTGAGAGCGTGCATAATGCAAAGGAATTCTCAATTACTAGTGTTACTGGAAGTTACAGAAAGGTTTTTCAGAAACCAATTAACTTTGAATGGGAATTAATTACATACTCTTTGAATGGGAATTACTTACATACACTGATAGTAATAAGCCATTGTTAGAAACAGATTTAGATAAAATTGGAAAGTCTAAACCTATAAATGTCAATCCAGTAGTGAGTGCACCAAATGAGAAAAAGGAGAACACATCTGATCGTATTAGCCAATTGGAGAGCTCTGATGATGGTCCAAAGGTTGAAACTGATCATGATGAGATTGGAGAGAAGGAAGTAACATTAACACATGATGAATCTGTCTGTGATTCCAGCTCTCAAGACTCCCATACTGCTCTCAAATTGACCTTTACTTTTCCTTCTTCATATTATGCAACAATGGCGATAAGAGAGCTTCTGAAGTCTTCAACATCTGTGGCTTATCAGAAGACATTGAACCAGTAATAATCACATAACATCAGAAACAGAAGCAAAAGAAAACAGAAAAAAAAGAGAAGAAAAACTCAGAATTCAGAGTCAGCTCAAGCTCAGTGAAAATTCCAATTTTTGAAGAACTTCATAAAATCTCCATTTGCTCTATCTCAATTAATCTTCAGCATTCACTCTAAAAAAAACATGCATATCACAGAATTTCACCAATATCAGATCATAACCGAAAGAAACTAATCCTAACTGTCATAACAGAATCTGTAACTGAATTCTAACAGAAAATACTAGAAGTTTACCTGAGTTTCCTTCACCAAGTTTGGATCTTCATTCTGTATAAATCGGTAACCTTTCTCTCAAAGGACTTCTTCCACCATTTTTTCCAAAGTCCTTCACTTCACTCCTCTTCTATTCTTCTCCTCACTCTTCTTCAACCTCTTCTCATCACAATTCTCAGAACCCCTCTTCTTCTTCTGACCATTCTTCAATCAACCAACCATCCTTCAACTTCTTCTCCTTCCATCACCCTCACACACTTCTTCCACCTTCACCAAGAATTCTCACCAAAATCTTTCTTTGAATCGATTCCCTTTCGAATCATCATCTTCATCAACTACCATTCTCAATCTTCAATCCACAGAAAAGAACTGCAACCTCATCATCTTCTTCTGTCAGCCTCTTGCCCCAATTCACTCTCCAAGGCCCTCTAACCTTCATGCTTCACTCTTTAGCATCAAACCTGCAAGTTTATTGAAATCAGTAACCACTCAACACTCCAAAGTGCAGCAATCACATCGTCCCCAAGAATACGCTGCATACCTGATCAAACACGGAATCACAGCTCAATCGTCAATTCGCCGTCTGAATCAACTCATCAATCGCTTCATCATCACGCCGTATTGCGTCACTCTTCGTCACCATAATCTCCTCATCATCAATCTTCATTAGCAAATCTGAGAGCCCCGAGGACACTTTCAGTTGTCAGCGGCATCACCGACGCCACCGTTAAACTGCGAAAGTCACCAAGAGCAACGTCAATGAAAGCGTAATCGGAAGTTCGTAGCAGAAAGAAGAACGAGCTAAAGAACGCATACCTGACCTCTTCGATTCGTTGTCGTCATCATCACTCGGTGTCGTCATCGGTCCTCCTTCGATTCACCAGGTACGCATTGTTGAGTTGTTATAATCTCTGCAAGTCGTTGTTTTTTCCAATTTAAAAGTCGATTGGGGTAGATGAGTGTGAGATTCGAGATAGTGAGGGTTAGGGTCCTGATTTGGGACAAAAGTGAGGTTTGGTTCTAGAGTTTCCGCGGCGTCGGGGAGGTTGTTGGCGGCGTTTGGGGCTTCATCAAAGAAGAAGAGTGTCAAGGGTTTATGAGGGAGGGAGAGAGAAGATGGTGATTAGCGGCGGTGCCGTTTGGGAGAAGAGGAGAAAGCCATTAGGGTTTTTTTTAGGGGATGAGTATAGGAATTGGGAAAAAGGTTTTTTAAAAAAATTTGTTCCTTACCATTGTTTGGTCTTTAATTATAGTGTTAACCTGAATTAATCTAATTTGGAAATAAAATGTGCATTAATCCCTAATTAAGGCCATAAAAATTCGATTAATGAGGCTGTTAAAATACCATAAGATCCGTTATCTTCTCATCACTAATTCAAATGGAGGGATAAGGTTTGGTGGGTTGTCCACTCCGGCGGTGACAAGTGTCACCGTCCGGTAGGACCACCGTGTTTGATTCATGCGTATGACCCCCCATGATAGGTACCATGCACCCTCAGCATCTTTGTGAAAATAGGCCCACTATCTTTACTATCCACGCTCCCCTTTCCTGAGCCCACAGGAAAAACAAACTAAAAAACCTTTTTTCCGCACCTCCCCCTCATCCATGCGAGCTGGGCCTCTTCCACCTGCTATTAGCACCCTGTCTTTTGAAGCCCATATTAGAAAACACTAAATAACATTACTAATTCCACCCCCTTGTTTTTTCTTTAGGATTTAATTTTTTAGTTTACATAATTAGAAATAATACACCAAAAAATAGTAAAATGATTAGGAAAATTCTACAAAAATTTAAGTAGACTTTTAATTCATATTAGAAATATTTGGAATTTTATTTTTCTGATTTTACTTTATTTTTGATTTTATTGTGAATTTTTCATGTAAATAGTTCTTATTATATTTTCTTCAAATATACATGATCTTGTAGATTTTATATTTTAACCTTCCAGTAACCTTTTTTACCCATTCTTTTTACTATAGTTAGAGGACTCATAGTAGTACCTAGGGTAAGTTTAGTGGATTTTTTAGGACATTTTATCTTAGGTTTTAGTGGCTTAATCCTTAGGAAATAGTAGTTAATTCTTAGGTGGAAATAATGATTTTTTAGGCATAGCAAAATTATGATTTTTTAGGATCCCTTTTAACACAATGTTATAGGTAGTTTTAGGACCCCATAGATTAAATTTCATAATTTTTCCAGAAGTTTTGCTATTTTTTAGGATATTAATTCTTAGGCTTTGTTACATGTAATTTCCACTAGTTTAGGCTAGTATATTAAATTCCAATAAAAAATAGTTTAGATTAGATTTAATCTTAGGATTTAATATGGACTTAGGTTAGTTTAGATTCTGATTTTTTAGAATGAAAATATTAGGTAATGATCTTAGTTTAGAACTTAGGCTTAGGATTCATTTTAATTAGACTTAGAATAAAAATTAGGACTATTTTGGTTTATGCCTTAATTGAATTGTTTTGAATTTTATTTTGTCATTCAATTTTTAATGTTTTGTTATGTTGATTAATATCACTTGAATAGGTCTCCTCCTTTGGCTTTAGAATCAACTTATCTTCCTTAGGAAGTAAGTTACATTCTAATAGTTCTAAGTTCCTTTTTCCATTAGGTTTAGAAACCTCACAAACCATAGGATTTCCCATGTAAATAAATCAATAAAACTAGGGTTGTGTCTTAGTTCCCATTAGATTTTCCCTTTTGCAATTTGAGTCATTCTTTCTCACCTCATGAAGAAAAGCCATAAAACATTTAATGGAAAACCGAACATTCTTGTACGACACGAGACTTTGTTGCGGAGTGTTTATACGCGTCCTGTTTCGGGGCAAGGTGTAAATACTTCCCGCGATGGATAGGTCTTAGTATGAGAACATTCACAAACAAATTCAAAACACCTTCTCTTAAAAGATAAAAAAACAAATAACAAGCGACTATCCTGCGGGAACTTCTTTTCTCATCTCATTCACTCTCAACGCGAACTCGCGACGACTTGTCTCGCATGCAAGACGGTAAACGCACTCGTACCAGACGAGCCTGCAACACCTGAGCATAGACATACGCAGTTCCAGCATAAAAAACACAAACAAATAGTTCCCGCCTTAATTAGGCGAACTACGTCGACTTTGATCCTCATTATCCCGATGAGGTACGTAGGCAGCGGGGTAGGGCCCGTTCGAGCACATTATTTATTTTCCCTACATTTTCCCCATTCTTTCTTTTTGTTCTCATTTCTCATTCTCATTTCGGTTAGCAGTTCATTTGTTCAGCAGCAGTTATATTCTTCTCACCCTTTGAAACAAACAAACAAGCATGGATCCCGTCGGGTACGGTGGACGATTTGGGGTTCTAATACCTTCCCAGGTCGTAACCGACTCCCGAACCCAGATCTTTGGTTCGCAGGACATTGTCCTTTCCTTCTTCCTCAGGTTTGTGCAACATTACCTTTCCCATTCATTCGGGATAAAAATGTCTGGCTGGCGACTCTACCTTTTCCGCGCCACTTTCGCGTTTGTACTAGGATGAAAATCCCGGGAGCGACAGCTGGCGACTCTGCTGGGGACCGAACCTAGAATCTCTGGTTTCCCTTGTAGAGTCAATCCTAGCGCCTGTTTGGTTTTGTTTCTTTGGGTGTTTATATGTTTCCTGTTGTGTGCTTTAGTTTAGCTTTACTGTTTTCATTTACAGTTTTTACTTTATAGCTTTACTTTACCGCATTTATTTACCGCTTTCAGTATTTATTTTCTTATACTGGACTGTCTGGTTGTGCTGGTTTCATTTTTTCTGTGGGATGGGAGTTACTGTGAGATAAGCCAAATACCCGGCTTGAGTTCACTATAAGATTAGCGTGGACAAACATTGTACTCCCATGGTATCTCACCATGATGAGTGGCGATGTGTTCCACACCCAGATTACGACCGTCTTGGAACTATTCTGTGTGGGGATTACCTCACTTCAGGGTACGACCTTGATAGTTATGTGCACCTGGTGACCGATCTTCGAGGACCTTAGTGGAAACAACCCTCTCCAGTGATGACAGTGGCAGACCACATTTGTTGGCAAACCCACTCGCATCCGAGGGTCCATTGGGAACTTGCATAGGATGGCCTGGTTCTCTCATAGGAATTCAGTTAAAGCAAACTGTTCGTATGACGGTAGTATTGTACCCTTCGGGATGAATGTACTATTGTTTCTCGATTCAGTGCTTGAAGCTGGACACTTGTGAGGGATGCTTGTTCTTTCCGGACTCAACTGAGACCTCCCTGAGTAGTACATAATGCCAAACCGATTCCCTGATTTGGTCATGGGCCATTTCTCGGAAATGGTGAACGTATTATTGCTATTCGGCTTTGAGAGTCCGTGATGTTGACCCGAGCAGCACACCCGTGAGATTGGAAGGGGTTTACAGGTTTGCAGGAACCCTAAACTTCAACATACCTTCATATGCCAGTATACTTCAGTGATATGATCTTATTCTGTTAATTATGGATTCCGAAGTCATGAACTCCTGACCAGAGATACTTGTGATGATATTGTGGCCTTGCACAAACACTTGATTACCCGATTCACTACACAGACACATCACTGATCACATGCCTGTTGCATACATAACATCATGGCATTTTATCATACATGTTCGGTTATTTCCAAAGATCCCATGTTTGAACCATGTCATTATATGTTCCTATATCCAAGTTGGAATCAAAGTAGATGGATCCCTTGGAAATAATCGAACATGGCATTTGCATGCATTCTTACTCTCATTACAGGTGTCCGGGGACAGATTCTCATTCTGATTTGGTTACTCTCCAGAATGGCCAATTTGAATCACAGTCATCAAGAGATGGATATGGAACAATGCCGAGCAGAAATAGATGAAATGAAAGTCTGAATGGATCAACTTTCGGAGGACATGCAGACCTTGTGCCATGACCACATGCTATTGATAGAGAAAGTTTACCAACTGAAGAAATAAGAGAACCAGACCATGGAAGCCCCAAAGCTCCAAGAAGGGCACTATCTCCCCTTTATTGCTATAGAAGTTGTTGGTCTTCCCAGTTCAGTGATTTTGTTCCAAGATCAGGAAGCGTTTCGCAGAAATTCTCCTCAACTTTGGGATCCTAAGCCTCTCAACTTGCAGACTCTTCCAGTTCATCAAAGGGAAGGTAAAGGCAAAAGCCGCAGACAAATGCCAAAGACGTCTGAAGCCAAGTTTGATTTGATCCCGGTGTCATATGCGCAGTTGCTTATTTGTTTGCTCGAGCTTAATCTGGTTGAACTTGTCACCGTAACAGCCACACCCAAAAAGCTTCCTCCAGATTTTGACGCCAATGCCAGGTGTGTTTTCCATTCTGGGGCACCTGGTCATCATGTGGAAAACTGCAAAAGGCTCAAACATCAAGTTCAAGAGCTCATTGATGCAAAGGTAATCGAGTTCGCACCGATCAGCGGGGACGTGTCAAAGGATTTCATATCACTAGGAGGAACTTCTCCTTTCCTTACCACAAGAATTATCCCCAATCAGGGGTGTGTGCCTCCGATCTGGGTTGTAAAGACATCGTGCCAGTCACCTTTACCCGTTCACCGATCCGACATAAAGAAGAAAGTGCATAAGAACTTTAGGTGTTTGAATTCATCTCAGCATTAAAATTATCAACAACAGGGGAGACTCAAGCTCAAGCAGGCTGAAGAAGTGTTTACTCCTAGTCAAGTGTTTGCCCGTTTGCTCGAGAATTATTTGATTCATCCAGGGAATGCCTTGCCAATGCCCTACCCCATTCCCCCAGATTACAATATGGATGTTAGGTGTGAATTCCACTCCGGAACATTTGGACATACCATCGACGAGTGCAAAGCCTTCAAGCACAATGTCCAATATCTAATTGATTCAGGGATCATTACACCAGAAGGGTACCTCAAGAGCTGAAGCCTTTGATCCAGCTGGCCATGCAGACTGCACAAAGCTCAAATCAGGAGATGTAGATTTCTTTGATACATGTCATTTGCTTTATTGTGTTTCTAGATTACCTTCAGAGTTGTTGAAGGAATCTTTTTGTTTTTTTTGTTGTTGTGGATTGTGACATTTTGCCGTATTTCAGTATTATTGGCAAGTAATTATAAAAGGTTTCGCATGTTAGTGTATTCTTTACTTTATGGAAGTGTATCGGTACCATTGTTTCAACTCTTCTATCCTGGAAATTTTATTTTTGAATTCCCGATACTCAGCACTTTCTCCGTGCACACTCACAGAATTTATCTTATGATGTGGCACTCCGTGGGGTATCTGTCCCCCGATCTGAACGAAGTGGGATCAGTGACATGGCATTTTCACGCATATCATTTTTTCATACTGACGAGTTATCTGGATTTCCTAATTTATTTGACCATTTTAGGAGAAATATCGGTCGTACCAGTACGCTACCCGAGTCAAATCATGAATACAGTACAAGCTGAGTTGAACGAGTTTCGCACTCAGATGGGGGAGTTCATGGCAGCAATGCAGAGTGCAGGGGCAGCAAGAAATGAGAACCGCCATGCAGAGGCTTAATCGCCCACATGCTGATCCTCCATTGATTACCTTGGACGCCCAAGGCAATCCGATCAACAACACAGTCATCCCATCTACGGATAATAGGCCTCTTATCCCTGAAGGCGTTGGTCCAATTCATGTTCGTGTAGCAGACCGACAGGAGGATCAATTTACTTTTCTCGATGAAGATATGGGATTTGGTTCTGGGGCCAATAACCAGGACTTCCAGATGCTAGCTGATAAGGTAAAGACTCTAGAATGCAAAGACACCCTTGGCATTGATGTTGCTGATATGGGGCTGGTTTCAGGGTTGGTCATCCCTCCAAAGTTCAGACCTCCTGTTTTCGACAAGTACAGTGGTAGATCTTGCCCGAAAACTCACTTGCAGGCCTTCTATCGCAAAATCGCTGCACATACGAAAGATGAGAAGCTTTGGATGTACCACTTCCAGGACAGCCTTTCCGGGGGTTCGTTAGAGTGGTACATGAAGCTGGAAAAGAACTCTGTCCGTAATTGGAAGGAACTTGGGGAAGCCTTTCTCAAGCAGTACCATTATAATATTGACATGGCTCCCAGCCGGACCCAGCTTCAGAGCATGTCACAAAAGAACTCTGAGAGCTTTAAGGAGTACGCGTAGAGGTGGCGCGAGGTCGCAGCCAGAGTACAACCATCGTTGCAGGAGAGAGAAATGGTAGACCTATTCATGGATACCCTCCTGGGGCACTTCATAGAACGTTTGGTAGGCTGTTCAGCTAACGGTTTTTCTGATATCGTCTTGACTGGTGAAAGAATTGAAAATTGGATGAAGCGAGGAAAGATTCAGGGCAACGGTGTCTCCACTTATGGAACCAAGAAGCCGTTGTCCAATGAGCAAAAGAGGCAGTACGAAGAATCAGGGGCAGTTTGTGTTCTGCTAAAGAAGAGAAATCAAGGTTCGCGTTACCAGACAACATCCATGATCATCCCAAGTGCCACACGTTCACGACAGCAAAATCGTCGTCAGCGTAATCCTCAACAGGGTCGGCAACAAAGGAGAGAAAGATTTTTTGACCCTTTGCCAATGTCTCACACTGATCTTCTCCAGCATTTGCTTCAATTGAAGTTGGTTGGGCTTCGCAAGCTGTCTCCACCTCCTTTTCCACTACCGGAGGGATGGGATGCCAATGTCAACTGTGATTTTCATTCTGGGGCGCCAGGGCATCATATTGATAGGTGTAAAGCTTTTCACCACACGGTGCAGGACTTAATCGACTCGAAAGCTGTCAACTTTGCACCAAACATATAAGAGAGAGGACACTTTTCTTGATTTGAAGTCTTGAAGCCAGAAGTATTTCAGATACTTTTATTTTTAGCAATGGTGCGTCTTTGCAGCGCATTTTCATCCCTATTGAGGGGAACTACGTCGCTCTGATTCTTCATTGGTCTTGGGTCAATGGAGATACGTAGGCAGAAGATCGGTAGGTCTTTCCGAGCAACCTTATGGGGCAACTTTACTCCCCAGCTTCATTTCTCCCTTCAGATGTCTCGTGTCAGAGTCAGAATAACTAGAAGAAGAGGTATGATTATCGTGGTTAATTATACCACTGCGAATTGAAGACTACAAGTCCGTGAAAGAGCTGTTAATCACTGAAAGTATCCAAGACTGACAGGTCCAGACGGAGCCAAGCCTCCTCAACTGCGGCAGTATTCAGTTTCTTTACTGCATTTCCATTTGTAGTTTCTTTTATATGCTAAACATTTGTCTACATGTATGAAATTTGTTTGCTTTTGAATGTTAGCAATAATAAAACTCACATGTTTTTCTTGAAGTAATCCATTCGTATCCACTCATGATTTTGTGTATGTGCATTGCAATACCAACTGTTGTGCTTAAATTCTATGAAGGAGAATGACGAAACAAAAATGCAAAATTGTATGCTCTCGAGTAAGGCCCTGTTGACGATGTACAAGCTTTGTTTCAAATCCCTAAACACCAGAGATATAAGAAAGATAGACCCTCGCTAACCCCTTTGAGCCTTGAAGTAGGAGTTTATTTTCGCATAAAAAAAACCTCATATGTAATCCAGGGGCAGAGTAGATGTCAGCTAGTCGGACCAAGCGTTCAGACTTTCATAAAGGAGTGTATTTGAAGATCCATTGCATTCTACTATGCTAATCAAGAGGTCTAAAGACCCGAAACCACAATGGTTGTCCAAGTCAAAAGGTCCAAAGATTGAAAACCACAATGGTTATCCTTCGTCGACCAAAGAATGAGGCAGTCACAACCCTCGTAAAGCAATCAAGACAAACAGTGTCACACGACTTGTTCAAAATGCAAAAGGAAAAAAAAGAAAAGAAAAGCCCGCTAAGTCGAAACTTGAAAACAAGCGACTTAGGCAAAAGTTAGGGCATCCCGCTGGACTTCAGAATCAAAGATTCACAAGAATCAGTTCAGGCAAAAGTTAGGGATAAAGCAAAATAACGCAAAAGCGAAAGACGGAAAGGATTACACAAGAAAGATAAAGGGGTGACTGACTCATAACAACAACCTGATTGGTGTTTAAAGCCGTTAGTGTCATTGGTTCCTCAACTATCACAAAGACCTTTTTGAGAGGTGAGCACTTGTGAAAGCTAGATGAACATAGGAATGGAGAACATTACGAAGATGGGTGGGTACAAATAAATTTCGAGCCTATATCCTTTGTTTTTATAACCGTGAAACGGGCCACGATACAACCCTCAAAAGTCCTAACTGAAACGGGGTTATTTTTGAGAGCATACTACCACGAGACCGCGTTCCTGACTCCTATGAGTGGTGTTGAAAGATCTTTGTTGGTGTTGCATGTGCATGTTTTTATTAGTCAAATTTTTTTTATGTCGTATCTTAACCAGTGATTCGCTCACAAAGGTTTGCGACATCTTTTTCAGTAAAACTTCAAGATTAACATGTGTGTTGCATTAGAATTTTCATTCTTAGAATAAACATTTTCTGTTTGCATACATTTGTTGGGCATCATAAAAATTCACATACGAAACTTCAGTCCATAAGCTTAGTCTTGCCGAGTTGAGAAGTCTAAAACTTCCGAAGGACAATCTGTCGAGGTGCACTCTTCAAGAAGACTCCATTGAGTAGGAATTTTCCCAATTGTAGTAAGAGCCAACCAATTTGGGGCAACCACGTCGAGCAATCTCTTCAAAGTTCAGCCAAGCTGGGGCAATCACTACGAGATTCAGATCTCTCAAAGAGCCATTAGTCTGAGGCATGCATTCAAATTTCAGCCAAACTGGGGCAATTACTTCGAGATCCAATCTCTCAAAGAACAATTGGTATGGGTGTTTTCTTCAAAGCACAGTCAGTCAGAGGTGATCACTTCAAGGCTCGTACCGGGGCAGGCCATCCCAAGAGCATGAGAAGTACTTTCTCCTGAAGACGGTTAATCAGAAACACCTATCCCAAGGTTCGAAATACTAGGACACACTATCTCACAGTGATATGAGCTTTTTCATGAATACTCGCGAGGCAATTTCTTTCATA
The DNA here is from genome assembly GCA_963966055.1 of Lathyrus aphaca. Lineage (NCBI taxonomy): Eukaryota > Viridiplantae > Streptophyta > Magnoliopsida > Fabales > Fabaceae > Lathyrus > Lathyrus aphaca. Next base: position 403,286,241 of record OZ014522.1, on the reverse strand, counting down.
GACCATGCAGTTTGGGGTAGTTATTTCGAGATCCGACGAATCTCTCCAAGAGTTTGAAGACACTGAGGCATTTCGTATGTCATGTTTTCTGTAAAATCCTCTTGAGACATTTTCTTCCAATGGACCTTAATCTATGGCGAGTTGAAAATTTCAAAGAACCATTATTCAATCATGATTAGTTGTTGATCTATCAACCCAGAGGATGGAAGTAAAGGCATTGTCAACACGGATCCTCATGAGATCTTTTCTCAACAGGCTTTATTGATCATTCTCCCTCAGCAAACCTCATCCAATTATCTTTCCTCCAACAGGGTAACAAGAAGATGGGTGGTATTTCCTTGGCAGATGGTATCATTATAATGAGATGCCTCATATCTCATCCCTAGTATGAGACACTTTATATTCGCTCATCACCAGCATGAGACGCCTTACATCTCTCATTCCCAACATGAGAGGATTTATCTCTTATCCCCAGCAAAGGGCAACTTGAGTTCTTATCTTCAGCAGGAAGCTTTATCATTGACATCATCCGTCATCCCCAGTAGAGTTGGAAGTTGAAATTTCTCCCAGCAAGGTAGCAGAATATGGGTGTTATCCCCAAGCATAAGTGTCCCTTCAGACAGGGGCAATCTCCAGTAGTAGAAGGAATGTTTTTCCTCCCCAGCAGGATGCTTCATCAGCAGTGCCATATATCTGGTTCCCTAGCCAAGTCAGGAGGTCTCCATTTCCCCACCAGAGTTCAAGAAGGGTCCATCTCCAGCAGGGTCTTGGTACTCCAATCTCAAAGTCCAATTTATTTTTAGCAATGGCGGCAGTTCAGAGCCGGTGCATCATTAACGACATTCCTCGCAGAGTTGTTTCCTCTTCACCAGGACTAACCAGATCAATGCAGTGATCATCAGTTCCTCCCCAGTCAAGCCATCTGGGATACTTGCAGTCTCCTTGTCAGGAGATCTCTTTGCATTTTCATATGCATAATCATCATTACATTTGCATCCTCCAAAGCGTAGCATTTCCATCATTATGGAGCATTACGCCATAGAAAAATTCAAACATATGCATATGAAGCATAAGCCAGTTGTGGTACCTTGCACAAACGCCCGAAACATTACATCTCCAATCAGACTAAAGTGTTCCCCACAAAATGCAACTTCATTTCCCAGTGTGGTTACTTCTATCAGGTCTTGTTTGTTATCCCTAGTTGAGTCTTGTTTCAGTACAACAATCTCATTTTTCCACGTCTCTGTTTAAGTACAACGGTCGCGTCTTGGGCTCTCGTTTAAGTACAATGATCTCGTTCCTTTCAAGTCTCCATTTAAGTACAATGGTCTCATCTTTGAGTCTTGTTCCAGTACAACAGTCTCATTTTTTTCGCGTCCCCGTTTCAGTACAACGGCCGCGTCTCGGGTTATCATTTAAGTACAATGATCCCGTTCCTTTCGAGTCTCCATTTAAGTACAATGGTCTCGTCTTTGAGTCTTGTTCCAGTACAACAGTCTCATTTTTTTCGCGTCCCCGTTTCAGTACAATGGTCGCGTCTCGGGTTATCATTTAAGTACAATGATCCCGTTCCTTTCGAGTCTCCATTTAAGTACAATGGTCTCGTCTTTGAGTCTTGTTCCAGTACAACAGTCTCATTTTTTTTCGCGTCCCCGTTTCAGTACAACGGTCGCGTCTCGGGTTATCATTTGAGTACAATGATCCTGTTCCTTTTGGTCTCGTCTCAGTGTGAAGAAAATGGATCGGTTGATACCATTTCCTAGTTAGATCGGTTGATCTTATTTGAGTCATGAATCGGTTGATATCATTTCTCTTCGAGTTGTAAATCGGATGATATTACATTCTCGTTTTCTTGGTTATGGATCGGTTGATACCATCTCCATGTTAGATCGGTTGATCTTATTTGAGTTATGAATCGGTTGATATCATTTCTCTTCGAGTTGTAAATCAGATGATATTACATTCTCGCATTTCTTGGTTATGGATCGGTTGATACCATCTCCATGTTAGATCGGTTGATCTTATTTGAGTTATGAATCGGTTGATATCATTTCTCTTCGAGTTGTAAATCAGATGTTATTACATTCTCGCTTTCCGGGGTGGATCGGTTGATACCATCTCCGTGTTAGATCGGTTGATCTTAGTTGAGTCGCAAATCGGTTGATGTTGCGTTAAGTCCTATTCCGCCAACAGGCATCCTCCGTGGCTTGGTCCTGCCCAGCAGTCATGTGTGTTTTCTTTGTGACTTGGTCCTGCCCAGCAGTCGCATTGATGAGTTTCCGTGTTATTGATGGTTTCATTAAGCCCTGTTACGCCAACATGCACCCTCTTTGTAGCTTTGATTCGCTCAGTAGTCGCAGTGATTGCATTGATTCTATTCCACCTGGTCTTATCTCCGTTACCTATTCAGAGGTCAAAACAGAAAAATGAATAAATGAAAGGGCAGATGGCATTTATGTTATCCTGAGTTCAAATTTCCAGGTTTATTCGAGTATTCAATCACTCCATACCTTGAACGTCTAAAAGCCGTCGCAATTATTCATTCAAGTCTGCAGATGATTGAATAGGGGCAGCTGTAATACCTCAAAATTTGCCCTCCTATTTATTTCCTTTACTGGCATATCGTTTTGCATTCATCTGCATTACTCACTAAATCATTTCCATCACATTAGTGTATTTCATGGATTCATAAGGCATGTGATTTGGGCCCGTGGAAATTAGGGCTTAATACTTTATCCATACCTGTCAGGGTTCTGGTCCCTCTCAAAACATCGGAAGTTGTATACTGCTTCGCCGAACATCGTGAGGATTCACATTCATGATTGAGCTTGGGAGAATTTCACCGATTGAGGCCCGTTGGTTTGAGTTAGGCTCATTTTAGGGATATAGTCATTCACGCGTGGCAAATGATTAATAAAGATGTGGTTTGGTGATCTTTGATTTTTGGATTAATCATGGCATCATAATTCATGAGAAGTTTGGTTCAGATGGTCATTAATTTGAGTGCTAGTCATCCATTGGTTCATAAGAGTTTCGTGAACTTTATCAAAGATTTTGGGGAATAATGCAAGATTGGGTGTGGGTTGAAAAATCGAGGGATTCATGATTGTGGTGTTTTTATCAGAAATCGATTCAGGGTTCAATGCATTTTGGTTTGATTTTAATAAAGATTCAAAGTTGTTTTCAGATTAAGATTCAACATTGGACTCAGGTTGGTTTCGTTTCTCAAGATTAATTCAAGACTATGTTTGTGATCAGACGGTTTTTGATTGGTTTGTTCAAGTGTGGGATCAAGAATCTAAATTTCAAATGAAAGTATGCATAGCACATAAAAATCCAACTTGGGGTGCAAATAATATTCTTGGGCCAAATTTACAACTTAAGCCCAAATATAGAATTACATCATGAGTCAAGGGTACAAAAATATGGAACTGAACAAGTAGTATTAGGAGACTTGGTATATTGTAAAGAAAACCCTTCTGAAAAAGTTGCAGAGATTGTTGGACTTGACTCTGGTGACGACTGCGGTGATAGTTATGACACTAATAATGAAGACGAAGTCTCTGGAGATATTCACGACAAAAGTAGTAGTAATGTAAAGGTGGATCTAAATTCAAAATGTTATACAATTGATGATGTCATCCTTCCTATGCCAGGTTCACGGTCGATTTATCCTACCAATGATATTGTCAAAGTGTATAAAGATTTGACAGATAAAGATGGAGTCAGTTTAACTAAGAGCGTGCATAATGCAAAGGAATTCTCAATTACTAGTGTTACTGGAAGTTACAGGAAGGTTTTTCAGAAACCAATTAACTTTGAATGGGAATTACTTACATACACTTTGAATGGGAATTACTTACATACACTGATAGCAATAAGCCATTGTTAGAAACAGATTTAGATAAAATTGGAAAGTCTAAACCTATAAATGTCAATCCAGTAGTGAGTGCACCAAATGAGCAAAAGGAGAACACATCTGATCGTATTAGCCAATTGGAGAGCTCTGATGATGGTCCAAAGGTTGAAACTGATCATGATGAGATTGGAGAGAAGGAAGTAACATTAACACCTGATGAATCTGTCTGTGATTCCAGCTCTCAAGACTCCCATACTGCTCTCAAATTGACCTTTACTTTTCCTTCTTCATCTTATGCAACAATGGCGATAAGAGAGCTTCTGAAGACTTCAACATCTATGGCTTATCAGAAGACATTGAACTAGTAATAATCACATAACATCAGAAACAGAAGCAAAAGAAAACAGAAAAAAAAAGAGAAGAAAAACTCAGAATTCAGAGTCAGCCCAAGCTCAGTGAAAATTCCAATTTTTGAAGAACTTCATAAAATCTCCATTTGCTCTATCTCAATTAATCTTCAGCATTCACTCTAAAAAAAACCTGCATATCACAGAATTTCACCAATATCAGATCATAACCGAAAGAAACTAATCCTAACTGTCATAACAGAATCTGTAACTGAATTCTAACAGAAAATTCTAGAAGTTTACCTGAGTTTCCTTCACCAAGTTTGGATATTCATTATGTATAAATCGGTAACCTTTCTCTCAAAGGACTTCTTCCACCATTTTTTCCAAAGTCCTTCACTTCACTCCTCTTCTATTCTTCTCCTCACTCTTCTTCAACCTCTTCTCATCACAATTCTCATAACCCCTCTTCTTCTTCTGACCATTCTTCAATCAACCAACCATACCTTAACTTCTTCTCCTTCCATCACCCTCACACACTTCTTCCACCTTCACCAAGAATTCTCACCAAAATCTTTCTTTGAATCGATTCCCTTTCGAATCACCATCTTCATCAACTACCATTCTCAATCTTCAATCCGCGGAAAAGAACTGCAACCTCATCATCTTCTTCTGTCAGCCTTTTGCCCCAATTCACTCTCCAAGGCCCTCTAACCTTCATGCTTCACTCTTTAGCATCAAACCTGCAAGTTTATTGAAATCAGTAACCACTCAATACTCCAAAGTGCAACAAGCACATCGTCCCCAAGAATACGCTGCATACCTTATCAAACACGGAATCGCAGCTCAATCGTTAATTCGCCGTCTGAATCAACTCCTCAATCGCTTCATCATCACGCCGCATTGCGTCACTCTTCGTCACCATTATCTCCTCATCATCAATATTCATTAGCAAATCTGAGAGCCCTGAGGACACTTTCAGTTGTCAGCGGCATCACCGACGCCACCGTTAAACTGCGAAAGTCACCAAGAGCAACGTCAATGAAAGCGTAATCGGAAGTTCGTAGCAGAAAGAAGAACGAGCTAAAGAACGCATACCTGACCTCTTCGATTCGTCGTCGTCATTATCACTCAGCGTCGTCATCGGTCCTCCTTTGATTCACCAGGTACGCATTGTTGAGTTGTTATAATCTCTGCAAGTCATTGTTTTTGCCAATTTAAAAGTCGATTGGGGTAGATGAGTGTGAGATTCGAGATAGTGAGGGTTAGGGTCATGATTTGGGACAAAAGTGAGGTTTGGTTCTAGACTTGCCGCGGCGTCGAGGAGGTTGTTGGCGGCGGTTGGGGCTTCATCGAAGAAGAAGAGTGTCAAGGGTTTATGAGGGAGGGAGAGAGAAGATGGTGATTAGCGGCGGTGCCGTTTGGGAGAAGAGGAGAAAGCCATTAGGGTTTTTTTTAGGGGATGAGTATAGGAATTGGGAAAAAGGTTTTTTAAAAAAATTTGTTCCTTACCATTGTTTGGTCTTTAATTATAGTGTTAACCTGAATTAATCTAATTTGGAAATAAAATGTGCATTAATCCCTAATTAAGGCCATAAAAATTCGATTAATGAGGCTGTTAAAATACCATAAGATCCGTTATCTTCTCATCACTAATTCAAATGGAGGGATAAGGTTTGGTGGGTGGTCCACTCCGGCAGTGACAAGTGTCATCGTCCGGTAGGATCACCGTGTTTGATTCATGCGTATGACCCCCCGTGATAGGTACCATGCACCCTCAGCATCTTTGTGAAAATGGGCCCACTATCTTTACTATCCACACTCCCCTTTCCTGAGCCCACAGGAAAAACAAACTAAAAAACCTTTTTTTCGCACCTCCCCCTCATCCATGCGAGCTGGGCCTCTTCCACCTGCTATTAGCACCCTGTCTTTTGAAGCCCATATTAGAAAACACTAAATAACATTACTAATTCCACCCCCTTGTTTTTTCTTAAGGATTTAATTTTTTAGTTTAGCATAATAAAAAATAATTCACCAAAAAATAGTAAAATGATTAGGAAAATTCTACAAAAATTTAAGTAGACTTTTAATTCATATTAGAAATATTTGGAATTTTATTTTTCTGATTTTGCTTTATTTTTAATTTTATTGTGAATTTTTCATGTAAATAGTTCTTATTAGATTTTCTTCAAATATACATGATCTTGTAGATTTTATATTTTAACCTTCCAATAACCTTTTTTACCCATTCTTTTTACTATAGTTAGAGGTCTCATAGTAGTACCTAGGGTAAGTTTAGTGGATTTTTTAGGACATTTTATCTCAGGTTTTAGTGGCTTAATCCTTAGGAAATAGTAGTAATTCTTAGGTGGAAATAATGATTTTTAAGCATCGCAAAATTATGATTTTTTAGGATCCCTTTTAACACAATATTATAGGTAGTTTTAGGACCCCATAGATTAAATTTCATAATTTTTCCAGAAGGTTTGCTATTTTTTAGGATATTAATTCTTAGGCTTTGTTACATGTAATTTCCACTAGTTTAGGCTAGTATATTAAATTCCAATAAAAAATAGTTTAGATTAGATTTAATCTTAGGATTTAATATGGACTTAGGTTAGTTTAGATTCTGAATTTTTAGAATGAAAATATTAGGTAATGATCTTAGTTTAGAACTTAGGCTTAGGATTCATTTTAATTAGACTTAGAATAAAAATTAGGACTATTTTGGTTTATGCCTTAATTGAATTGTTTTAAATTTTATTTTGTCATTCAATTTTTAATGTTTTGTTATGTTGATTAATATCACTTGAATAGGTCTCCCCCTTTGGCTTTAGAATCAACTTATCTTTCTTAGGAAGTAAGTTTCATTCTAATAGTTCTAAGTTCCTTTTTCTATTAGGTTTAGAAACCTCACAAACCACAGGATTTCCCATGTAAATAAATCAATAAAACTAGGGTTGTGTCTTAGTTCCCATTAAATTTTCCCTTTTGCAATTTGATTCATTCTTTCTCACCTCATGAAGAAAAGCCATAAAATATTTAATGGAAAACCGAACATTCTTGTACGACACGAGACTTTGTTGCAGAGTGTTTATACGCGTCCTGTTTCGGGGCGAGGTGTAAATACTTCCCGCGATGGATAGGTCTTAGTATGAGAACATTCACAAACAAATTCAAAACACCTTCTCTTAAAAGACAAAAAAACAAATAACAAGCGACTATCCTGCATGAACTTCTTTTCCCATCTCATTCACTCTCAACGCGAACTCGCGGTGACTTGTCTCGCATGCAAGATGGTAAACGCACTCGTACCAGACGAGCCTGCAACACCTGAGCATAGACATACGAAGTTCCAGCATAAAAAACACAAACAAATAGTTCCCGCCTTAGTTAGGCGAACTACGTCGACTTTGATCCTCATTATCCCGATGAGGTACGTAGGCAGCGGAGTAGGGCCCGTTCGAGCACATTCTTTATTTTCCCTACATTTTCCCCATTCTTTCTTTTTGTTCTCATTTCTCATTCTCATTTCGGTTAGCAGTTCATTTGTTCAGCAGTAGTTATATTATTCTCACCCTTTGAAACAAACAAACAAGTGTGGATCCCATCGGGTACGGCGGACGATTTGGGGTGCTAATACCTTCCCAGGTCGTAACCGACTCCCGAACCTAGATCTTTGGTTCGCAGGACCTTGTCCTTTCCTTCTTCCTCAGGTTTGTGCAACATTACCTTTCCCATTCATTCGGGATAAAAATGTCTGGCTGGCGACTCTACCTTTTCTGCGCCACTTTCGCGTTTGTACTAGGATGAAAATCCCGGGAGCGACACCGACAAATAGATAGGGGCATCTGTCATACCCCAAATTTGTCCTACCTGTATAATGTTACTTCCATTGTGTTTTTATTGTTATGTTACTAACCATTATTCAAAATATAAAAAATGTGCACAATTGTTTCCACTTCTTTCTTTGTGTGGATTAGTTAGGGTTGAAACATGGGTTGGTCAAAACTACCAGTCAAGTGTGGAGTCATCGTTAATTGGATCTCTTTTGGAACAAGTTTGTAGGATTATTGTTTAGAAAAGAAGAAAAATGTGTCTAAATCAATTTCCCAAATCGTTAATTGGATCTCTTTTGGAACAAGTTTGTAGGATTATTGTTTGGAAAATAAGAAAAATGTGTCTAAATCAATTTCCCAAGCTATAGGAATGGTTAATACTTCAATATGAGTCCAAGTTATGTTCCAAGTTGATGCTAAGATTATACGAGGGTATACAAACTCCAAATTCCTGTTGGTAAATAATGTCAATGTAATTTATGATACAAGACATGGTCCATGGTTATGTTGTGGTTGCACACTATAATTGAGGTTTTAGCCATGAAAAGGTTGTGTCAGTCCAAGTTTCAAGCCATAAGTAAATTTTGTCTCAAGACTTAATTTAATTTGCTCCTATTTTGTTTCAATCCATATGATCATTTCTACTCTCAAACCATGATTTAAGGTATTAAGTTGTGGTTAAAATTTGATTCAATTCATGTTCAAAATCGTTTCATAGGGATGTGCTATATTGTATTCCAAATTATCATCAAATAGTGCAAGCAGTGTGGTCAAAATTTGAACTATTCCAAAAGTATGGCTACAAAGATACCCTACCAGATCAAAATTTATGTTACAATTCATGATATTACAAGAAAATTTCACTAAAAAATAGAGAGCACTGCAGGTTTTATTCAAAGTCTCATACTAATATGGATTCAAGTGTTTACAAGGCTACAAGACAATCATTATATCAGAATCATTAAATGGAACAAAGTCCTCAAATGTCTCAGGTTATGTTTTAAACACAAAAATGTAAAAATCAAAACTGCTTGTTTAAAGTTTCTAAACATTCTACCACATCTGAATATAAAGGCCTAGAAACTCCATGAGTTGTCCTCTTGGTACTGCACTTTGGTGTTTTACTTCTCTTCCAGGTTTGAAATACTTTAGAGTTCAAAGCCTTGTAATAGTTATGCCCAACAACTCCATCACCTAGCTACTAAAATCCTAAAATTCTCCAGCTTAAGCCTTGATCTATGCAGCTAATAGGATTCCTCCATGATCAACTTTGCTTGCCCAAAATTGTTGATTAGTCTCCATGACCAACCCGCCAGACCTCAGCTATGTTATTCTTTCAACCAAGCAATACATATGAACAAAAATACAAGGATTGGTTAATGCTTGGGAGTAGAAGATGACGTTATTTCAAGACATTTATAGCCCGTTGCAGCAAGTATCAATGTATGCCTGAACTTGAAATGAGGTTCAGAACAAGTAACCAATGCACAAAAGAATTCAAATACACGCCAGAAGTACAAGTGGTCAACATTAGGTTTCATTTTTTTACAGCCAAAAGATTAGAAGGATATGAATTCAATCAAAACAAAAGTGGGATAGGTAAAAAAAATTCATACCAAAGTTCAGTTGCAGCAGGGCAACACAATCCTTACTCAAGCCATGACCAAAGAGCATACATGCTAAGCAAAAACACTATGTCAAAATGACTTCATAAGGACCAATCCAACCACACAACAATGAAGCAAAACAAAGATTGGGGGATCTATGCAGTACCAGTTAAGTCTCATGTTTCCAAGGTCTTCTCCAAGGAAGTTTCAAGCTCACATCATGAGAGCTTAAAGGTACATGAAAAAAAAACAAATTGCAAACACAACAAAAATTCAAAGTCAGCAAGCAGTAAAAAGGAATTGAAAATAAGAGGTTCAGTAAAACAACAATTTTTACAGGGCAGGGAAAATCAAGTGTATCACAGTGGGGCCACAACCTTTCTAGAAGAGCAGAAAAGATAAATTCAAGGATTTTTTTCATCATCCCACACGATCAGTGTGTATCCTGAAAATTTTCTAACGGATTCACGATTAAGAAATTTTGTTCACACGCAACAAGCATCAAAATTCCACTACATAACTAATCAATGGCAATGATTGAACAAATAGCTACCTACACGAAAAAACCCTAGAAAGAAAATGGACAAAAAATTCATCAAAACTAAAATCATTAAAGCTCATTCAATGGTTCTTTTGAGCTCTGCATTGGAGCTCATTCTGAGCTAAGCATCGACATCACTTACGCACAATCACACTCGTTCAACACAACAACAACAAGAAAAAAAGAGAGTAGAAGGAGAATAGTCAATTAGACTTAAAGAGAGGGGAAGGTAGAGTTACCTGAAGAGCTAGTTGCAGAAGCACGACAAGATCTTCGAGAGAATCTCAGCAAGATCTTCAAGAGGTAGCTTCTAAACCCTTTTTTTATGCTTGATTACGTGTTCTTTGTTTCCTCTGAGTAGTACACTCGTTCTTCTGTGAATCGCTTGATTTATTTCTCTTTACTTTTGAGTGAGGGTTTGATTTGGGGTTGACTTAGATTTGAGAGATTGGTTAAGTTTTTGTTAAAATCGAGTGCAGATTCATGTTTAGATTGAAAATTTAGGGGGGGTTTCTATTTGGATTTTTTAGTTTTGAGGTGGTGGTAGCCGGAGAAGACGGCGGTTTCCGCATTGGTTTCGTCTTCTTTGACGACCTTTTTAGGGTTCCGGCGACTCATAATTACAGAGAGAGAATAGGGAGATTAGAGAGAGTGAAACGAGTTCTGAGAGAGTGAAATGTTTAAATTTTATAAAATGATTTTGAAACTCAATACATTTCATTTTTGTGTGTGACCGTTGTTGTCCCCTTTGATCATTGTTGACCCATTATGGCGGTGACAGATGTTGCCACTGTGGGCACGTGTCACCGTCCAAATTACTCTTCATTCTGATTTTACGTGTCTTCCCCTAGTCACTATACCATACACCGCGTGTTCTGACCCTCAGATTGGGAGTCTTTGTTGACTCCAGTACTCATCAACGTCCGAGATTAATTTTGAGATCAACTTGGTTGACCTGAGTCCTCATGGACTCTCCCTCCTGTGGGGGTTTATCCCTGCTGGGCCTGGATTTCGTTTTCCTAAATACACCTCCCGATTCTATAACTTAGCCCATTTAATTTCTTTTCATTATTTTAATTTTGTTTTATTTATTTTTATAAAAAATTCTATAAAAAACAGAAAAATATTTTTTTATTAATTAGTTATTTTAAATAATTTCATCTAATATAATTAATTAATTATATTAAATAATTTTATTTAATTTAATTGATTAATTCTCTTTTAATATTCAAAAAATCCAAAAAATCATTTTCATACTTATTTCTTTTGATTATGTCTTTATTAATTTCGCATTTGAATATCCAAAAAAACCAAAAAAACATTTTCGTTAATTAATTATATTAAATAGTTTTATTTAATTCGATTAATTAATTTGTTAATTAATCTAATTAAATATTTATATTTAATTTGATATATTAATCTTTCTCATTTGTTCGATTTTATGTGTGTGATTAATGTTTGTGTATGATTGCTCATCTTCATCTGGTTGCTTGCTTGTATATGCATTATGCTTACTTGTGTGATTTACTTTCGCATTTTGACGATAAATTGCTAAGTAAAAAAAACGAACGCACACTAAGACTAATCATTTCAAAAGATAAGCGAATTTCTTGGTCCAACGCCAAATAATTATTCATACGCATTTCACTTCATACACACACGTAAGTCGATTGTCCCTACGATCGCCATCTGCAATACCTTTACACTTTACACTTTTTTCTCAACTTTTTTTCAACTTAAACTAATCAACGCTTCGCGTTTGTTTTCCATAGCTAGTCTTTAGCTCACTTGATCCACATATCATGTTTTTCAACCTTGTGAGCCGAGCGCATTGTGCCTTGATAACAAACCAACAAATAAACCTTCATTTGCACTTACCCTTGTTGAGTGCATTGTGTCTCATAATAGACCTTTCAAAAACCAAAACGATTATTTTAGAACTAAACCCTTGATCCAACGTCAAGCGGTATTAGGTAATAAAACACTTTAATAATACGAGAAGAATTGTACGCCACAAGCCTTAAGTGGTAGAAAGGAGGATAATGGGAATCCTGTTACTCACTCTGATTATTTCGGCACCAGACGTTTGGACAGATTAATCAGAATAAACTACCCATAGTCTTTAGTGCAATTCAACTCCTAAATCATTTTTTCAAAAAAGGTAATAAAATCACTAACCTACACTCGTGGTAGGCCGAACTACGAAGCTCTGACTTTTCCATTGCACGAGGGAATACATAGGCACGAGGATCGCAATCCTTGTTGAGCCCCTAGGATCAATAAACCCCTTAATTTAACAAGTAATACATAAGCATAGACATCCCTTCGCGCATGACAACTTAGATGGTTCCCATCGAGTACGATGAATGTAGGGGGTGCTAATACCTTCCCTCTACATAATCGACTTCCGAACCCAGACAATGGTTTGCGATGACCTTGTTTTATCCCTTTTTGGTGGTTTTATCTATATTTACCCTTTCCCTCTTTGGGAATAAACAAAATTAGGTGGCAACTCTCATGTCAGCCCAGTCGTGACCGTGTTCGCGAGGTTCGTATTTTTCGAGGTACGACACACATAAGTAAATTGATGTTATAATAATGTTAAAAAAGTGAGAATTCTCTACCGTCTTATGCAACTCGTCTTCTCCATACTCTTATCCGACTCGTTTTCATTTGAAATTAGGGTTTGAAATGGGTGGCAGCATAAATTCTTCAATCGGGAATCCTAATGGAAGAGAGATGCCCATATGGTTGTAATCTATCAATGAATATGTGGGTTTTAAACACCCATGAAAACCCTAAGAGAAAGTTTTAGAGATGCAAATTTTTTGGAAAGGTACGTATCAATGGTTCGAAATAATTGATATTGGGTATTGTAAATCCATTCCTCCCCAATTTCTTCTTGTTTCAATTGTTTGATTTTTTGCAAAGTGATATAAGTCACGAGTTGTTCATTTGGTACGATGAAGTTGATGAATTTATTGAACACTCGAAATAAGGAAAGCTTCACATGTACATAGATATAGTGCAACAATTGGGAAGTAATACTTAGTTGTCTTAAAGAATTTGACAATGATTTTGGGAAGGAGTTTGGAAAGAATATGGGAAATAATCAAGCTTAAATAAGGTTGAAAAATTGAAGAAAAAACTATTGTAAATTGAAAGGAATAAGACTTTTTGGTTAATGGTTTCCCTTATTGTATCATGGATGTTGTTAGTTATGATGTTCAAAATGAATTACCTGTCAATGTAATGTTCAAGTTTGTTTCAATGTAATTTTATTGGTTTGATGAAGTGTGGAATATGATTACTATGCTGAAGTGTCTTTTAAATTCGTGAATGAAAACTGACAACCTATGGGTTAAATGGGTACACATGCACTATTTTAAATACCAAGATGTTACGGAAGAAACAATTAATAATAGTTGCTCTTAGGTGATGAAGAATATTACGAATCTGAGGGAGCATGCCAATAAAGCCCAAAATGTGTGGGATACAATGGTTGTCAAGAGAAAATTCAGAATGAAGACCCTTTATGAAGCTCTGGTGGAGGATAAAAGTAGAGTCCATTAGAGATTTTTGTTTAACAACAATTATGCAAAACCTTGAGTAGTGCAAACCACTTTGATGGTATGTCATGGCAAGTTAGGTACCAAGAATAGATTAGATAAATTTGGTATGATTACTGACATAAGATGTAGTTTGTGTAATGAGGCTAATGAGTCTTTGGACCATCTGTTTTTTGAGTGCAAATTTACAAAAGCTATTTGGAGTGAAGTTATGAAATGGACTTGCATTCAACATGATCCTCAATATTGGACCAATGAGAAAATTTGGTTATATGAGAGAATTTCAAAGAAAGGTTGGAAAATTAACACGTTGAAGCTTGCCATCGCATAAATTATCAATGGGATTTGGCAATTTAGGAATGGGAAGACCTTTGGTGAGAATACTTGCAAAACTCACACTAATACTTGTGAAGAAATTATAGAAAACATTGTATATAGTGGGCAGGGGTCAAAAAAGCTTAGAAAATACTTAACTCTTTTGATGATATAGATTACTATATCCTTTTTGTTTGGTTGTATCTTTGATCACCTTTTGTATTGAACTGTCTTTTGAGTTAATATAATCCTTTGATTAAAAAAAATGTTGTTGGCCTACTATTGGTTTCAATGTAATGTTCTAATGTTCAAATTTGTATCATGGATGTTCTTAGATATTGTGTTCAAAATGAATTAACTGTCAATGTAATGTTCAAGTTTGTTTCAATGTAACGTTGTTGGTAAGTTATTGGTTCAATAAATGAATGAGATTGAGATGCTAACAAACATATTGTGTTCTGTTTAAAAGCTACTGACAAATTAAATATAGTCATTGTAATGCTAATTGTCACACCCTAAATTTTACCCCTAACATTTCATATCCCACATTCATTACATCATTGTCATACATTGGAATATACTCAAGCATGAGGTTTGGAAGAAAATGTGAAAGAGAGATTGTGATTTTGGAATTGGAGATTGAATCAATTGCTATTTATTCATGTCCTAACTCAATCGTTGAGTTTGACCTGGTTTATTGCTTCAAAGTCAAATTTGTATGTTCTCCATACAAGCATTGGATGTTGCTTTGTTTTTGTTCTAAGAGGATAGATTGTTAATCCCAATTAGAATCATGAGGATATTCTAACCAATTTTGAGGATTCAGAGTCTAATGGGAAATTTGTGGATTTTGGTAGTTATATGAGTTTTCCAAGTTTAATTTCTAGTTTTCAAGACCATTTCATTTCCAAATTTATTTCTTAGTTTCTAAACCATTTTCAAGTTCAAGTTTCAATCCTACTTTTCAATTCAATTTCAGCTCCAAATTCATTCCAATTTTTCTTTTGTGTACATTTCAATTTTCTAATTTCAAGCCTAAATCCCTCAACTCAAATTATGTACCAAAATCATTCTAAATCGTTTGATTTAACTTTTGAACTACAAAGTAATTCAAATCCATGGTCTTAATTCAAGTTTCCTATCTCAAATTTTATCTCATTTCAAGTTATGTTCTAAGTGCATTTTCAACTTTCAAGAATTAATTTCCAATTTTATTTTAAGTTTCAAATCCATGGTCAACTCAAAATTTAAAATTCATTTCAAGTCCTCAATTCCCAATTCAAATTCAATGTCGTTCATATACCAAATGTCAAAATATTTACATTTTGCTAATTCACGATTCACTCCAATTTCAAATCTTGAATTTCATACCAAATCGCAATTTTATTCCAATTCTTAAATTTAAGCTAAATTCATGACAAGATTTCCAATTTCAAAATCATTCCAATATTTTGGAATCTTTCAAATACATTCCAAGTATCAACCCATGTCAAAAGTGCAAACTCAATTCCAAGTTCCAAGTTCAAGTAACAAGTTAAACTTCATTCAAAATTTACATCAAATGTTCATAGTTTCCTTAATTCCAAATATGAGTCATGTCCTAGAAATAAACAAAGAAAATACAAAAATGTGTGTCCTTAAGACTTGAACTTGTCTTCAAAAAAACCATCCTCCAAGATCATTTACTCTTCACACCAAATTCAGTCCCAATGCACATGAAAATAGAAAAACAAAACAAGGATTAGCATTCACATGTTAAGTCATCAATTCATATTCACTCATATCATTATCTTCTCATTAAAATGCATTATCAATTCAAACAAATCATGTCCATCATCCAAGTTAAATACGGTTTTAATTCAAGAACAATTAGCATCATGTTAATTCAAAAACTCTATCAAAATTTCATCATTCAACCAAATTTGTATTATCACATCATAGCATTCAAGCATCATCCAATTTCAAAATTCATGTTTAATTAACATCACATTCCATCATTAAATTCACATCGAACACATTTTTTAATTTTTTTCATGAAGACATTCATTCATGGGGCATCATACACTATAGCATAATATCACACAAAAGTATGAAAAGCAGAATATAAAAAAAAGCAAGGTACAACAAACAAAACAATCAGGGGACCACTTGTTCATTAACAGACAAAATTCACAAAAAAAGACTCAGACCCCATTTTGGTGTTTCTGATTGCTCTGTCAAAGTAAATTTTTGCAGCAAACAAGAAAATAAACCCTGCAAGTCTGCAACCCAAAAATCTACAACCTGCTTGTGCAAAAGTGTGAAATCTCCATTCCATAAATCAAGAAACCTGAAATTGAAAAAGACTCAACATCAATACCAAACAAAAAACTCTGATATCATAAACTTAGCCAACAAGTCTTCAAGAATTCAAATCAAAAACCCTAATGGCCTTTCTATAAAGGGGGGGTGTGATGTTCTTCACAAAAGGGAAGGAGGAGCCGCAAAAAAAACCTAGCAACCAGACAGAAAAAAAACCTAAAAATTTCCTCTGCAAAATACTACCCCTCACATCACTAATGTTTTTCTCAAATGCCTAATTAGAGTTTTTCCACTGAAACTTTGAAATAATTGAGCTCAGCCTCAAAATCTTCATCACCACACAAATAGCGACTCAGAAATCGCGGATAGAAGATAAAGCAAAGGCAATAAGATAGGGCAAAGAGAAACGAACCTGAACTTTACGAGTTAGATCTTCGAGAGGTATACTTTCCCTTTTGTTTTTACGCTGGTGTCTGTTTGATTGGTTTTTATATATTAATGATGTAGTGTGAGTTTCTTTTCAAAATATATACCCATTTACTTTTTAATTATTTCATTTTGTTTCAATATCTTTTAATGTGGATAGTACAAGAGTGGGGTCCTTGATTTCTGATTTGAAAAGAGTACCGTTTGATTTTAATGGCCATAATTTCCTTTTTTTTCTTCATTTAAATGATAAGAGAGACATGGCATTGATGTGTGTCAGCATAGTAGCTAGCTCATAATGATATTATGGGTGGCTTGTCCCTTCTTTATCTTGGCCATGCGACTCACATGCAACCCATTTGTTTTTTTATTTAGTTTTTCTTTGCATTTCTATTGTATATTATAGTATTTTGTCTTTATTTTTTTAAATTTTAAATTCTAATGGTGACCCAACTCTAGTTCATTGACAATTAATCATACATGTGGTGACCTTATGATACTTTGGCTCTGACTGGTTTTCAACTTGAAATGGCTAGTTTTTTTTAAATTATTATTTCATGTGCATCGCTGGCGGAAGGTATTGGGCCAGACCATTATTTCTTATTGTTAATTCTTACTTTAATTTAAGTACTATCAAATTGTCATAAGGTTATATATTTTTAAGACAAGCCTTGTTTTAGTTATATTATATTTACTATTTTAAATCTTTTAAAAGCAAATATTTTGTAAATTTTGTGTCTACATTTAATTCTAGAACTTAGTTTGATTTTCTTATTTTTATGATAAGTGTGTTTGGGTGGTTATGTTTGATTTCTTTGGATATGAGAATATTCATTTGATTTTTGTTTATTATTTTGTTGTATGTTTATGACACGCTATGCTTACACTTATGTGTTATATTCTCACGTATGGACCATAATTTGTCAAATAATAATGAAAGCGATCACCGTGAGACTAAATTTCAAAGGATAATTTAACCGCTTAGTCCAATGCCAAATAAACATTTCTAAACACTTACCCCTACACACACGTAAGTCGGTCATTTTTTATGATCGCCGTCTACACGACTTTACGCGCCACAATACAAAATCAAATCATTTTCCTAATTAATAACGAAAGAACTGAATTCTGGAGTCTAGCATTCCATGGGTTCTTGAATGAATCATTCTCGAGGCTCGCCCCATGGGACGTGATTCATTCGCCCTTTCGTATTTAAAATACTAAACAAGATCAAACATTTTCTCTAAACGAACATTGTTTAAATTCTTTCTATCTCGCAGACAAGCTAGCACTTCAGCCTCCTATTGCAAGCAGATAAACCAACGCTTAGCCGTTAGAAAGCGGTTTAAATAATTGTTCATTAAAAAGCGCCAACAAACTGTAGTCGCACGAACTACGAAGCTCTGACTTTCCCATTGCACAAGGGAATACGTAGGCACATGGATTGTAATCCTTCACGAGCACACTAATAAAAAACATACCATTTTCCCCATAACAAATAATAATTTAAAAAATTCTTTTCCCTTAAATCAAACATCTTAGCAAACTCTTTTAGAAGAAGACAACGACTTAAATCAACATTCAATCGCATAGTTAGACTAAGAGGTTCCCGTTGAGTACAACAGATGCGATTGGTGCTAATACCTTCCTCTTGCGTAACTGACTCACGAACTTAGATTAGTGGTTTCGTTGACCATTTCTTATCCTACGGTTGTATCTTTATCTCCCTATTCTTTAGTTAGAATAAATATAATTAGGTGGCGACTCTGTTGTTCTTTCCGCGTCCATCGCGAGGATCATATTTTTCGAGGTACGACAACTTGACGACTCTGGTGGGGAATAGCTCCATGCGAAAGAGAGTCGAACCTAACTTAGCTAATCGTGCGTTTAATTATTGATTTTTGTCTTATTTGTCTTCTCTATGTTTGTTATCTTCATTATATATGTTTGCTTGTTCTTTTATCGCTTTCTCTTATTGCTCATTATTATACTTGTCTATGGGATCTTGGGATTATATCACAAGTAAAAGCTGAGCTTTGGAAAAAGAAGAGGGAACACCTAGGTTAGAATTGGTAGTTATTAGTGTTAGTCTCTGAGGGCTCGCCCCTTTGTGATCCTAGCATGAAAGCTCCCCCAGATAGTAGACCTATTCGTAGATCTTGTCGTAATGCAACTAGCCTGTCGCATGACTTGATTCATGAAAGGGCTATGTCTTTGGCACCCACCCCTAGAACCAATTTCAATATTGGTAGTTGTGTAATGTTAGTCTCCGAGGGCTCGCCCCTTTGTGGGCCTAGCATGAGAACTCCACTCAAGGTAGACCTTATCGTCATTATCGTCATAATGCAGCTAACCTGCGACAGGGCGTTAGTGCGATAAACGTCTGTGACCTTGAGTTTCCTAATACCACCACCACAGAAACTATCCCATGAGTGGGTTTTTATGGGTAAAAGAACATAGAACCAATCTCTTACAGCCTACCTATTAGGAAGGTTTCAGATTTACTTGTGACACCTTGCATCCAAGCATCCCATCATCATACGCATCAATTTAACAAGGTCTTTAAGGAACAAAGAGATGTCTATTGCAAACATCCTAATTTTACCACGATTGGACTTCAGTTTATTACCTTTTAAAAATATTTTTTTGTCCATTTTGGTGTTTGCAATGACTTCTTAAGTTCCTTGAAACATTTGCATTTTTTTACTCAGCGTGCATCATCGCATTTGCATTTGTCAAATAAACTCATTCATGTCACCTCCTTTCCAGCTGTCACACTGAGGATCTCACGCAAATACTCCACTCGAGCTCAGGCCAGAAAGAAGATGGCTGAAAGAGACCCAGAGATGGACAAAGTTAATGAGGAGCTTACTGATCTTCGTAGAAACGTGGGCCAGATTATGGAAATGTTACAAGTCATTCAAGCAAAGATGGATACCCAACTTACTATGGTTTCTGAGATTGTCACTCTGACGATTGATCCTTCACCATCGGTCACTACTCCTTCAACCTGGCCTCCTTTTGGGCTTCCTCATGGGTTTTTACCTCCTCCCCAAGGATTTGTACTTCCTCCTCAAGGGATTGTGTCTCCTCTTCAAGGACACACCACTCAACAAACTATTCCTTTGACTACTGAGGCGAACCATGTGGTTCCTAATTTTACACCAGATGTTGTGCACACCTGTGTTCAACCGTACTTTAACGATCCTCATCAGGTGTATGATGTGTCAGACATGTTTGAAGACGGTGATGAGAGACACGAGAGACTGCGAGAGAATTTGGATACTATTGAGAAAAGGTTGAGAGTGGTTGAAGGTGACCAGATATTTGGTGTTGCTGCCAGGGAGATGTGTCTTGTATCTGGACTAGTGATACCTCCCAAGTTCAACATGCCCACCTTTGATATGTATGAAGGAGAAACGTGTCCTAAAAGTCATCTTTTAATGTATTACCAGAAAATGGCAGCACAAGTTGACAATGACAAACTAATGTTCCATTGCTTCCAGGATAGTCTGAAAGGAATTTCCTCCAAGTTGTACCTGATGTTGGACCAGTCAAAAATTCGTTGTTTCCAAGACCTAACCGATGCCTTCGTTCAACAATACAAGCATAATTTGGATATTTCCCTCGACAGGAGGCAATTGCTGAGCATGTCCCAAAAAGACTCTGAATCTTTTAAACAATATGCTCAAAGGTGGAGAGGGACTGCTTCTCAGGTGGAACCTCTATTGACTGAAAATGAATTAGCTGACTGGTTTGTCGACACTGTAGGACCAGAATTCTATGAGAGAATTGTGGGGAGCATAACTGCTAGTTTCTTTGATTTGGTAGCTATGGGAATCAAGGTGGAACTTGGTCTGAAAAATGGTAAGATGAGTGGTGCATCCAGCAGCTCCAACAACAACAATGGAAATAATGCTAACAAGTTCACTGGAAACTTCCACAAAAAGAAAGAATGTGAAACAAATGCAGTAATGGCGAGTCGTAGGAGAAATCAGCTTTGGTAGAGGCCTCCATCTGTGGCTCAACAATAATATGTCCATCCACCACAGTTCGTTCAACATCCATATGTAGCGGCAGTTCAACCATCATATAATCAACAAATTCCAATGTATCGGCCAACTCTAACAGTACCGATGTATCAACAAACAGTTCCAGCAGTTCCAGCCTATCAACCAGTGCTCAACACTCCAAGCTATCAACAAGCGCCAACGCTTCAGCCTATCAACAGAGGACTCCAACTCCTCATCAGAATCCCAACTTTCAGAACAGAAGACAAGGGGGAAGGCCTCCTAATCCTCGGATCCCTATGATCTATACTGAATTATATCCTTCATTGCTGAAGAAAGGTTTGGTTACTCCAAGGTCTTTAGTTCCTCCACCAGAACCACTCCCACCCAATTATAACCCAAATACCCATTGTTTATTCCATGAAGGTGCTCCAGGGCACGATTTGGAGGGTCGTTATGCCTTGAAGTACATTGTGAGGGATTTGATGGAGAAGAACATCCTATCATTCAGAAATGTTGGTCCAAATGTTAAAGATAATCCTTTGCCCAAACACGGGTCCATAAATGCCATTATTGATGAGTCTGACAAAGATTTGATTTTCGATGCCGCAAAGATCAAGACCCCGCTTAGATACTTCCATGCAAAATTAGTGGGGGCGGGTATACTGAAAAGCTGTCATAAGAATTGTGAAGGTTGTGCTGGTAGTCCAAAAGGATGTGCACTTGTTTTGAAAGATGTCCAAAATTTGATCAATCAGGGTATCTTACAAGTGAGCAGTCGTATGAAGAGGATTGAAGTGGCAATGATTGAACCTATTTACAATTTGCCCGAATCTAATTCTGCCATAGCACCAGTGTTGAACATACTTGATTCTTCAGGAGTTCAACCTATCTTTAATATTCCAGAATCTGTGGTGCCAATTTTCAATTTACCAGAGCCAGGGATTGTGCAAAGGAGTATTTCTTTCCCTTTTGAGAATACAAGAGCAGTTCCATGGAAGTATGATACTACGAGAGTTCGTCAGAAGACCGAGCAGACTGGTCAGAAGGAAAGTTTGAAAATGGCAAGTGCTGACATAGCAGGTGCAAGTCGAATAACTCACAATGGTCGTGTTTATACTCAGCAAGTCAATACAGTTCCACCGGTTCCCCCTAAAGAAGTCATTCCCACTATTGCCAACAAAGATAAAGGAGTGGTCTTGGAAGAGGAGGATGCAGAGTTTCTCTGAATCATTAAGAAGAGTGACTATAAGGTTATTGATCAGCTAAATCAAACGCCTTCCAAAATATCTATCTTGTCGCTTCTTATGAATTCGGCGACTCATCGAAGTGCTCTCCAAAAATTGCTAGCTCAAGCACATGTTACACATGATATAACCGTGCATCAGTTTGATGGAGTCATTGCCAATATCACTGCGTGCGATAATCTCAGTTTCAGTATGGAAGATCTTCCAAAAGATGGCCAAGACCATAATCGTGCTCTTCATATATCAGTGAAATGCCAAGAAGACACTTTAGCAAGAGTTCTTGTGGATACTGGATCTTCATTGAATGTTTTACCGAAAAGGACACTTGCCAAGTTATCATACCAAGGGGCAGAGATGAGGCCTAGTGCACTGACTGTGAAAGCTTTTGATGGGTCAAGAAGGACTGTTGTTGGTGAGGTGGACCTGCCAATCTTGATTGGACCGCAGGTGTTCAATGTCATTTTTCAGGTTATGGACATTAACCCTAATTACAATTGTTTGTTGGGAAAACCATGGATTCATGCCGCCGGGGCAATCATTTCTACCCTACATCAGAAGATGAAGATTGTGGTCGACAATAAGCTGGTAACCGTGTCTGGGGAAGAAGATCTCATGGTTAGCAACCTTTCCTCCTTTAGCTATATTGAGGTTGATGAAGATGCTCTAGAAACTTCTTTCCAAGATCTTGAGATAGCCAATGTTGTCCTTATGGAAGTAGAGGAACCAAAAGGGAAGGGTATCCCATCTTTTGCATCGCTAAAGAGTACCATTTCCACCATTGAAGAAGGAAGCCACGAAGGTTAGGGTGATGTTATTAAAGTCAAGCTAAAGCGGGATCGCTACGGGTTGGGTTACAAACCAACTCATATGAAGGAATGAGCATCAACCTCCGTTAAAGGACGTCTAAAGACCATTCAAGAGGTGTTTTCCAGTGCTGGTTATCAGGTCAATGCAATTAGTGGAGATTCTGAAGATGAAGATGTGAATCATTTGGTGTATTAGTGTGAAGCATCTTTGGGTAATTGGAAGGCAGTTGAGATCCCATTGATTTTTCCATTGTCAAAGTAATTTGTTGTTTTTCTTTGAGTGTTTTCAAAGTTCCCTAGCTCTGTCCAGGGCTATGGGATCATTTTGTAGGGCCCCTTCTCATTTTCAAGTTATTTATCAATGAAGGCATTATGTTAAATTCCTGTTTTGTTCATTTACTGCTTTTTTTTCTCTTTCCACTCTTAAAAGAAAATGGCAATCTTTCAAAACCAATAAAAAGTTTTTCTTGCATCTCTTTATTTTTCTCATTTTTAATAAAAAAGGCAAATCATTCCCATATACAGAATAAATGAAAACCCTATTGAATCCAATGACTCTACATTCTCTCATAACTTTGATTCGTCCATCTACCAAGCAGAAGATGAAAGTGAGGAAGATTGTAATGTTCCCGAGGAGCTGGCAAGATTGGTTGAGTATGAGTATACAAATCTTCAGTCGCATAAAGAACAGGTAGAGACCATCAACCTTGGCACCGACGAAGACAATAAAGAGGTCAAGGTTGGTACAACACTTGGGGCAGATGTCAGAGAAAGATTGGTCAAGCTTCTTAACGAGTATGTGGATGTGTTTGCATGGTCGTATCAAGATATGCCCGATTTAGACACATACATAGTTGTCCACAAGTTGCCTCTTCGACCAGATTTTCCTCTAGTAAAACAAAAGCTCCGAAGAACAAGACCAAATATGGCTTTGAAGATTCGAGAAGAGGTCAAAAGACAATTTGATGTTGGATTCCTCGCAGTTGCGAAGTACCCTGAGTGGGTAGCGAATATTGTGCCAATCCCTAAAAAGGATGGCAAGGTTAGAATGTGAATGGACTATAGGGATTTAAACAAAGCTAGTCCAAAAGACGATTTCCCTCTTTCGCGTATTGATACTTTGGTTGACAACACTGCTAAGTTTGTTGTTTTCTCCTTCATGAATGGGTTTTCGGGATACAACCAGATCAGGATGGATCCTGATGATATGGAAAATACCACTTTCATCACACCATGGGGCACTTATTGTTACAAGGTTATGACATTTGGTCTCAGAAATGCAGGTGCCACCTATCAGAGGGAAATTGTCACCCTTTTCCATGATATGATGCATAAAGAGATATAGGTTTACGTGGATGATTTGATTGCCAAATCACAGAGTGAGGAGGATCATTTGAATAATCTTTTGAAGTTATTTGAACGCCTTAGAAAGTTACAATTACGTTTGAATCCAGCTAAGTGTACCTTTGGTGTCCGATCAGGGAAGTTACTCAGTTTCATTGTTAGTAAGCACGAAATTGAAGTGGATCCGGATAAGGTCAGAGCAATTTAAGAGATGCCAGCTCCAAAAAAAGAAAAGCAAGTCAGAGGTTTTCTTGGAAGATTGAACTACATCTCTAGATTTATCTCTAACATGAAAGCTACATGTGAGCCCATATTCAAGTTGCTCCGAAAGGATCAAGCAATTGAGTGGAACTCTGATTGTCAACAGGAATTTGAGAAGATTAAGGGTTATCTACAGGAACCTCATATCTTGATCCCACCTACTCCGGGGAAGCCCCTCTTCATGTATATGATTGTACTAGAAGGATCTATGGGTTGTGTATTGGGCCAGCAGGATGAGACCAGTCGCAAAGAACATGCCATTTATTACATGAGCAAGAAGTTTACGGATTGTGAAAGCAGATATTCACTTTTAGAGGAGACTTGTTGTGCTTTAGCATGGGCTGCCAGGCGCCTCAGGCAGTATATGATTTGTCACACTACTTTGTTGATCTCGAAAATGGATCCAATAAAGTACATTTTTTAGAAGCCTGCTTTAACCGGAAGACTTGCTCGTTGGCACATGTTGTTATCTGAATACGACATCCAATATGTAACCCAAAAATCTATCAAAGGAAGTGTTTTGTCTAATTACCTTGTTGATCAACCTGTTGTAGAGTATGAACCTTTGAAATTTGATTTCCCAGACGAGGACATTATGTTGGTAAATGACTGTGAAGTTCCAGGTCCAAATGAAGGTCCCGAGCCAGGTTCTCATTGGAAGATGATGTTTGATGGTTCCTCCAATTACACGGGGCATGGTGTGGGAGATGTTCTGATGAATCCTGATGGTGGTTATACTCCTTTTACAACCAGATTATGTTTTGAGTGTACAAATAAAATTGCAGAGTATGAAGCATGTGTCTTGGGTATCGAAGCTGCAATTGATACCAGAATCAAGATCCTTGAATTATATGGAGACTCAACTTTGGTGATCTATCAAGTCAAAGGTAAATGGAAAACTTGTGATGAGAAGTTGATCCCGTACCGTGTCCATATTTTAGAGTTGATCAAATATTTTGATGAAGTTACTTTCCATCATGTTCCAAGGTCAGAGAATCAAATAGCAGACGCCTTGGCTATGTTGGCCTCCATGTTTCAAGTCATATTTCTTAATGAAGCTCCACTCATTACGATCGAGCGAAGAACTGCACCGGCCTACTGTCTACTGGTTGAAGAAGAAAATAATGAGAAACCGTGGTTCTATGACATCAAGAACTACTTGCAAAATCAGGAGTACCCAACAGATCCAACAACTCTAGACAAGAAGACTCTTAGAAGATTGGCGTCCAAGTTTTTCCTCAGCAACAATGTACTTTACAAGAGAAATCATGATATGGTTCTGCTCAGATGTGTGGACAAGTGCGAAGCAGACTTATTGATCAGAGAAATCCATGAAGGATCATTTGGGACCCATGCCAATGGACATGCCATGTCCAGGAAGCTCCTGAGAGTTGGTTACTTCTGGTTGACCATGGAGTTAGATTGTTTCAACTATGCCAGAAAGTGTCATAAATGTCAAATTTATGCCGACAAGGTGCATGTACCTCCGACCCTGTTGAATGTTCTATCATCACCTTGGCCTTTCTTAATGCGGGGGCATTGATATGATAGGGGAAATCGAGCCAAAAGCTTCCAACGGTCACCGATTCATCTTGGTCGCGATCAATTACTTCACCAAATGGGTAGAAGCAGCTTCTTACGCCAACGTGACAAAGCAAGTGGTTTCCCGCTTCATCAAGAACCAAATTATCTACCGTTATGGAATTCCAAGCCGAATCATCACAGATAATGGGACCAATTTGAACAATAAGGCAATGAAAGAGTTGTGTGAAACATTCAAGATTGAACATCATAACTCTTCTCCATATCGTTCTAAGATGAGTGGAGCTATTGAAGCCGCAAACAAGAACATCAAAAAGATCCTGCAGAAGATGGTGGAGAATTACAAAGATTGGCACGCAATGTTACAGTTTGCTTTACACGGATACAGAACATCAATTCGCACTTCAACATGGGCAACCCCTTTCTCTCTGGTATATGGGATGGATGCAGTTCTCCCTATTGAAGTAGAGATACCATCATTGAGAATCTTGATGGAAACCAAACTGGAGGAAGATGAGTGGGTCCAGAACAGATACGACCATGGTCCATATGTTGTGAAAGTGGCATTCTCTAGAGGTTCCTTAATCCTCACAACTATGGATGGCGAACAACTTACACACCTGGTGAATTCTGACGGAGTCAACAAATATTATGCCTAAATAAAGCCCTCTAGGTCGAAAACCAGAAATGGAGACCTAAGCAAAAATGGGTATCCCGGTGGATCAAAACCTATGAAGGAGATCCAGGCAAAAGTTAGGGATAAAAATAAAAAATGAAAGCTCTCTAAGTTGAAAACCCAAAAGGGAAACTTAGGCAAAATAGAGCGTACTAGTGAATTGTAAACCCGAAAGGGCGGTCCAGGCAAAAGTTAGGGACAAAGGCATTTGACTGTATCAAATGGTGTTTACCATTACTGAAGAATCATAATTGAAGACCAATCCAGTTGCTCTTGTCAGAAGCAAGGTGTTGGGCAGTCTTAGTTATTAGGGATTGTAGTGGTATTTGGATTAAATGTAGACCTTTCCCCATTTCCATTTTCAAATTGTAATTTTCCATGGAGCTTTTGCCATTGGCGAGCTACCAATCTTGAATAAAATACAACCTTTGCCTATAAATTTCGTCATTCAACTTCTTATCTTCTTTTGTTATGCAAAATGTCTTTACTGAATTACGATATAACTTTGAGAATGACAAGTTCTTTTTAATAAACAAATATTTTTGAAAAAATATTTAAAAACTTTCAAGTTTCTTAGACTTTGGAAAGATTGAAAAATCTTTTGTCTTCCCGAGAACCTCTGGTTTGCAGCAACACTCTTATGCCATTATTGCAGAAATCCCCATAGAGGATTAAAACTGGTATCATTCTTGAATGGATCCTTGGACCAAGCATTAAGTTCCAAGTTCGAAGACATCTTCCCAACATTTTTCATTTTGCTCAGCATTGGCGTTGAGATCCTACTCCCTTTGGAGTCTTGTCAAAACTCTTTGTCTCTTCAGAGTCATCATTTGCATATCCTGATCGTTCGCATCATGCTTAATCATACGCATTTGACATTAGCATTTATCCTCCCCAATTGTCGTCCAATTGACTCTAGGTCCGAGTACTATAACCCTCCATTTTGAAATTCATTGTTGTTGGTACCCTGAAGTTTGGTTAACTAAAGTCTTCCTCCAGTAACATTGTATCCCCTGCAGAAATCCATTTGTTGTTGGTATTTGCATTTATTGCCATCAATATCTCTTTAAAAGTCCAATTGTCATTGGCACGAATTTGTTAAGCTGGTCGTGAAACCTTCTGACTTACGGTTTAAGTCCATTTAATTTGGCACATATATGTGTTTTCCTGATGGTTCATGAAGGTCTTCTTTGAACTCTTCCTTTAAGGAATTTCCAGAGGTTGGAAAACTCCAACATTCCTCACCTTTATTCTTAGTACCATCCGGTTGCATGGAGCCTGTTGATTTGTCTTTGAATGCTTTACATTCTACTTCCAGTGTCAGTAGGTCGCATAGAGCCGCTGCCCAATCATTGTATTTGTCTTCTTTATCCTCTGTGTCAACAGTTACACTTGAACCTGTTAGATTTATCACTTTGGATACGTTGAATATTTCTTACTCTTAGTGTCAACTGGTTTGGAACCCGTTGCGCATTCACTTTGAGTGTATCTCGATCTTTATTTATAGTGTCAGCTGGTCGCATCGAGCCGCTGTACGTTCACTTTGAATATTATGTTGTTTTCATTCATAGTGTCAGTTGATCGCATGGAGCCGTTGTGCGTTCACTTCAAATTTTATTGTGTTATTCATAGTGTCAGCTGGTTATATCAAGCTGCTGCACACTCACTTTGAAAATCCTAGCTATTCTTGGTGTCAACCGGTCTGGAGCCAGTTGCGCATTCACCTTGAATTTTTTCTTATATCCTTAGCTTTAGCATTCACACTTGAACCTGCTAACCCATGGCTTTGGATGTTTTTATCTTACCATGCACGTATTCCTAGTGTCAGCTAGTCGCATAGAGCTGTCGCGCAGAGCTGTCGCGCATTCACTTTGGATATAGTGCAATATTGTGAAGTAATACTTGGTTGTCTTAAAGAATTTGACAATGATTTTGCGAAGGAGTTTGGAAAGAATATGTGAAATAATCAAGCTTAAATAAGGTTGAAAAATTGAAGAAAAAAAACTATTGTAAATTGAAAGGAATAAGACTTTTTGGTTAATGGTTGCCCTTATTGTATCATGGATGTTGTTAGTTATTATGTTCAAAATGAATTAAATGTCAATGTAATGTTCAAGTTTGTTTTAATGTAATTTTGTTGGTCTGCTGAAGTGTGGAATATGATTACTATGCTGAAGTGTCTTTTGAATTTGTGAATGAAAACTGTCAACCTATGGGTTAAATGGGTACACATGCACTATTTTAAATGCCAAGATGTTACAGAAGCAGCAATTAGCAAGAGTTGCTCTTAGGTGATGAAGAATATTTTGAATCTGAGGGAGCATGCCAATAAAGCCCAAAATGTATGGGATACAATGGTTGTCAAGAGAAAATTCAGAATGAAAACCCTTTATGAAGCTCTGATGGAGGATAAATGTAGAGTCCATTAGAGATTTTTGTTTAACAACAATTATGCAAGACCTTGAGTAGTGCATACCACTTGGATGGTATGTCATGATAAGTTAGAGACCAAGGATAGATTAGCTAAATTTGGTATGATTACTGACACAAGATGTAGTTTGTGTAATGAGGCTAATGAGTCTTTGGACCATCTGTTTTTTGAATGCAAATTTACAAAAGCTATTTGGAGTGAAGTTCTGAAATGGACTTGCATTCAACATGATCCTCAATATTGGACCAATGAGCAAATTTGGTTATATGAGAGAATTTCAAAGAAAGGTTGGAAAGTTAACATGTTGAAGCTTTCCATCACATAAACTATCAATGGGATTTGGCAATTTAGAAATGGGAAGACCTTTGGTGAGAATACTCGCAAAACTCACACTAATACTTGTGAAGAAATTATAGAAAGCATTGTATATAGAGGGCAGGGGTCAAAAAAGCTTAGAAAATACATAACTTTTTTGATGATATAGATTACTATATCCTTTTTGTTTGGTTGGATCTTTGATCACCTTTTGTATTGAACTGTCTTTTGAGTTAATATAATCCTTTGATTAAAAAAAATGTTGTTGGCCTACTATTGGTTTCAATGTAATATTCTAATGTTCAAATTTGTATCATGGATGTTGTTAGATATTTTGTTCAAAATGAATTAACTGTCAATGTAATGTTCAAGTTTGTTTCAATGTAATGTTGTTGGTAAGTTGTTGGTTCAATAAATGGATGAGATTGAGATGCTAACAAACATATTGTGTTCTGTTTAAAAGCTATTGACAAATCAAATACAGTCATTGTAATGCTAACTGTCACACCCTAAATTTTACCCCTAACATTTCATATCCCACATTCATTACATCATTGTCATACATTGGAATATACTCAAGCATGAGGTTTGGAAGAAAATGTGAAAGAGAGATTGTGATTTTGGAATTGGAGATTGAATCAATTGCTATTTATTCATGTCCTAACTCAATCATTGAGTTTGACCTGGTTTATTGCTTCAAAGTCAAATTTGTGTGTTCTCCATACAAGCGTTGGATGTTGCTTTGTTTATGTTCTAAAAGGATATATTGTTAATCCCAATTAGAATCATGAGGATATTCTAACCATTTTTGAGGATTCAGAGTTTAATGGGCAATTTGTGGATTTTGGTAGTTATATGAGTTTTCCAAGTTTAATTTCTAGTTTTCAAGACCATTTCATTTCCAAATTTATTTCTTAGTTTCTAAACCATTTTCAAGTTCAAGTTTCAATCCCACTTTTCAATTCAATTTCAGCTCCAAATTCATTCCAATTTTTCTTTTGTGTACATTTCAATTTTCTACTTTCAAGCCCAAATCCCTCAACTCAAATTCTGTACCAAAATCATTCTAAATCGTTTGATTTAACTTTTGAACTACAAAGTAATTCAAATCCATGGTCTTAATTCAAGTTTCCTATCTCAAATTTTATCCCATTTCAAGTTATGTTCTAAGTGCATTTTCAACTTTCAAGAATTAATTTCCAATTTTATTTTAAGTTTCAAATCCATGGTGAACTCAAAATTTAAAATTCATTTCAAGTCCTCAATTACCTATTCAAATTCAATGTCGTTCATGTACCAAATGTCAAAATATTTACAATTTGCTAAATTCACGATTCACTCCAATTTTAAATCTTGAATTTCATACCAAATCACACTTTTATTCCAATTCTTAAATTTAAGCTAAATTCACGACAAGATTTCCAAGTTCAAAATCATTCCAATATTTTGGAATCTTTCAAATACATTCCAAGTATCAACCCATGTCAAAAGTGAAAACTCAAATCCAAGTTCTAAGTTCAAGTTACAAGTTAAACTTCATTCAAATTTTACATCAAATGTTCATAGTTTCCTTAATTCCAAATATAAGCCATGTCCTAGAAATAAACAAAGAAATTACAAAAATGTGTGTCCTTAATGTCGCTCCCGGGATTTTCATCCTAGTACAAACACGAAAGTGGCGCGGAAAAGGTAGAGTCGCCAGCCTGACATTTTTATCCCGAATGAATGGGAAAGGTAATGCTGCACAAACCTAAGGGAGAAGGAAAGTACAAGGTCCTGCGAACCAAATATCTGGGTTCAGGAGTCGGTTACGACCGAGGAAGGTATTAGCACCCCAGATCGTCTGCCGTACCCGATGGGATCCACGCTTGTTTGTCTATTTCAAAGGATGAGAAATAAGATGCTGCTGAATAAAACCGCTAACTGGGATGGAGAATGAAATGAGAAAGGTAATTGGAAAAGAAAATGGAAAGAAGAGGGAAAATGTAGGGAAAATAAAGAATATGCTCGAATGGGCCCTACCCCGCTGCCTACGTACCTCATCGGGAAAATGAGGATCAAAGTCGACGTAGTTTGCCTAACTAGGCAGAAACTTTGTTTGTGTTTTATCGCTGGAACTGCTTATGTCTATGCTCAGGTGTTACAGACTCGTCCATTCTGAGTGTGTTTACCATCTTGCAAATGAGACAAGTCGTCGCAAGTTCGCGTTGAGAGTGAATGAGATGAGAAAATAATTCTCGCAGGAAAGACGCTTATTATTTGTTGTTTTGTCTTTTATGAGAAATGTTTTGAATTTGTTTGTGAACATTCTCATACTAAGACCTATCCATCACGGTAGATATCTTACACCTCGCCCCGAAACAGGACGTGTATAAGTACTCCGTAACAAAGTCTCATGTCGTACAAGAACATTCAACCTTTATTAGGTGTTTTTGTTATTTTCTTTAGAGATGAGAAAGAATGACTCAAGTTAAGAAATGACAAACTAAGGGGGACTAAGACACAATCCTAAGTTATTTATTGTATGCAAAAGGAGGTCCTAAGGGTTTATGAGGTTTTCTAATCCTAATGGAACAAAGGAAAAGAAAAGGAAATAAAATGCAACTTACTTCCTAAGGAAGTTAGGTTGATTCTAGAGAAAGGGGGAAACCTACCAAACACACATATGGAATGTAAAGAGAATTAGACACATACTAAATGCATAAAAATAAAAGGATAAGGTGTAAGGAAACATACCTCAACCTCCCTATAAAACAAATGTTAGTATTGCATTTTACTGAAAATAATAAAGCAAACTCACACCACACTTCAATCCTAATTCCCTAGGACCTAAAACTAGATTCAATCCTAAGTCTACAAGAACTAACAAGCATGCTAAACAAAAATTCAGCACCTACTACATCTCTCATTACACAAACAGCTATGAAAACACAAGGTAAAACACAAGCAGCTTTTTACAGCCAACATACAACATGCAAAAATATGTGTAAAAGATCACAAACAACATGAACTATATAACAAGTAGCATACATTTAACAACTGTTATCTTCAAAAACATATGCGAAAACATGGCAAATTTTATTATTTTCATTTCTATGCACAAGATGGATAACAACTAATGCAAATACTTCACATATCATGATTAACAAACATCAACATGCATGATTGGATGAACATAATATTTTTATGGACGCTCATGAACAAAATGTATACAAAACAATGAACACAATTATGCACTTTCAAGTATTTGATCACATAATCATATGAACATGGAATATGTGCATGTATCAACAAGGATCATTAATTAAAATATGTTAGTTGGCACCAAAAACAGAATTAAGATCACATGGAAATGCAATCAACAATGCAAACAAGAATGCAAGAAAGTGCACATTTATGTTCATGCATTTTCAAGAACTCATGGCATAGCATGGTAATCACAATCAACAATGTATGTACCATAATCATGATGCACAACGAAATGAGAACATGCATTAAGATGCTAATGGATGCATTACAACATGGCATAACAATATGCAAAGCATTACATGCCTTAATGAACAATTAACATATAGTATGCAAAAGTAACAAAACGCGTGTCGAGACGAATCGAAACGACAAAATCACGTACTGAAAATGGACCTAAAAATTCCCTAAAATCAATGCCTAAACATGTATGAAGATTAAAGGCACAAAGAAAATCACACAAGCATTGAAATAAGCTGAAAATCCAAAATCCAACAGCGTTAACCAGTTAACAAAACCGTTAACCGGTTAACGGACTCCAGACAGCTACAACTTGGCCAAAAACGCTTGTGTTAACCGGTTAACACTGAACATAATGTGAAATTTGCTTTGAAATAAGTGCTTTTGGCCACAAACTTACCTCTAAACATCCCTAACACACATATAAACACGTTAACACGAATTTCTACTCAATTATGGCTTATTTAACACACACTAACACCTAGACCAAGCTACAACCTAGCTTCTAACAATCAAAATTAACAAATCGCAATCAAAACGCAAGAACATCAATCAAAACATAATCATAACGATAAGCACTTTAAAGAATGCCGCAACAACGAGATGAAGAGAATAAATTAAATGAAAAGCGGTTTAGAAGCACCAACCTACGAAGCGGAGGCTTGCTTCGGTGAATATTTCAAGAATTGGAGCTTGATCAAAGAGAAAATCGAAGAATCCGCGAATACACAAAATAAATGTGATTCGATACCGATCTTGAGAAACTCTTGTGCGATCACTTCCGATAAGCCGAAATCAAACCGAAACGATGGCTTTTTCTTCCATAATTCACATATCAATGCTTGAATGGAGGCCAAGCTTCAAGATCAACAAGTTTCAATGTGAAACTTGAAGAACTTTTATGAAAGCTTTGGTGATTTTGATGAATGGAAGGAAAAAGTGAGAGAAAAGTGATTTTGGAAATGAAATTTTTTGAAGAATGAAATTGGAAACCTTTTGCATTGAATTGATTAGAATTTATATAGAGACTAGGCTTGGAGCTAGGTTTGGGAATGAAATTATGTTTTAGGTATGGGATTAGGAATGAAGTTAGTTAAAAGTTGTTTGGAGTGAAGAATATTCCTTGGAATAATCTAGAAGGTGATAGAAACATCCAAGGGAAATGAGATGGAATTGAAGTGGAAGAAATGAGAGGGAAAAGAATGGAAGGAAATGTGGAGGGAAAGGATGAACCAACCACTTTTCAAAATATTTTCTCCAAATTCGCCACCGTTAACCGGTTAACCAAAGTGTTAACCGGTTAACTGAGCCAAAACTCAAATTATTTGCTCTTTAAAAGGCTTTCTCATGGAATTGATTCATATTTTTTCTTTTGTAGTGTCTTTTCTCCTCTTGAGCTCCAAGATTGACAAGACTAGCTCAATCACATGCCTTATGCACATGCCAATGCTCATGATTCATTATTATTATTGTTATTTTTTTGAATGTGATGCTATGTTATGCGATCATGCGAAATGACAAAGCAAAAACCACTTGAGGTTGGCAGTAAATTAAGAGGTCAAATTTTAAGTTATTACAGCTTCCCCTATTCAATAATCTGTAACCCTGAATGGGTGATAACAACGACTTTTAGACATTCAAGGTATGAGTGATTGAATACTCGAATAATCCTGAAAATTTGTACTCTGTGGGAGTTGAGGAGAATGCCATTTTCTCTTTTATTTATTTATTTATATTACGTATTTTTTGACAAAATACCAAGGGTGGACCAGAAACCAACATAATCTGGACGACAACTTAAGGCCACGAAACCGAACTTGGTGGAATCACAACGTATTTATCCCACTTGTGGAGATAAACTATCATAACTTGGATGATAACTTGGAAATACGAGACCGATCTGGCGGAATCATAACGTATTTATCCCACTTGTGGAGATAAATTATCATAACTTGGATGATAACTTGGAAAGACGAGACCGGCCTGGTGAAATCACAACGTATTTATCCCACTTATGGAGATAAACTATCATAACTTGGATGATAACTTGGAAAGACGAGACCGACCTGGCGGAATCACAATGTATTTATCCCACTTATGGAGATAAACTATCATAACTTTGATGATAACTTGGAAAGACGAGACCGACCTGGCGGAATCACAACGTATTTATTTAACTTGTGGAGATAAACTATCATAACTTGGATGATAACTTGAGGGTTGAACTTGGGGTTCGAGGTTGAACTTGAGGTTCAAGGTTGAACTTGGGGTTCAACAAGAAAGACGAACTTGGGGTTCGAGAAGGAACTTGGGGTTCAACAAGAAAGACGAACTTGGGGTTCGAGAATGAACTTGGGGTTCAAGGTTGAACTTGGGGTTCAACAAGGAAGACGAACTTGGGGTTCGAGAATGAACTTGGGGTTCGAGAATGAACTTGGGGTTCAACAAGAAAGACGATCTTAGGGTTCGAGAATGAACTTGGGGTTCAAGGTTGAACTTGGGGTTCAACAAGAAAGACAAACTTGCGGTTCGAGAATGAACTTGGGGTTCAAGATTGAACTTGGGGTTCAACAAGAAAGACGAACTTGGGGTTCGAGAATGAACTTGGGGTTCAACAAGAAAGATGAACTTGGGGTTCGAGAATGAACTTGAGGTTCAAGGAGATAAAACTTGAAACAGTGACCATCATAACTTGGATGACGACTCGACCGGGGGAAACAAGCTTTGACTTGTAAAAGTAATAGTGTTTGGAAAATGAACTTGGCGTTCTCTGTGGTGAATACTTCAGGTTGCTTGAGGAAATGCTTCGGGCTCTTATGAGAGGTACCACAACTGGCTTATGCTTCGTATGCATATGTTTGAATTTTTCTATGGCGTAATGCTCCATAATGATGGAAATGATACGCTTTTTGAGGATGCAAATGTAGTGATGATTACTACATGCAGATGCAAAGAGATCTCCTAATGAGGAGATGATAATTATCTTTGGCGACTTCACTGAGAAATAATCACTGAATTGTTTTAATGACTCCCTGTGGGGAAGAGAAACTCTGCAGGGGATATTATTAATGGTACATCGGCTCTGAAATGCCGTCATTGCCAAAAAATAAATTGGACTTTGAGATTGAAGAGCTAAGACCCTGCTGGGGATGATCTTGTTCTGGGAGGTACGTTACCCATCGAACTCCCTTGGGAAGTGATAACCTTCTGACTTGGTTGGGGAATCAGATGTCAATGCTTTGCTGAGTAAGAAATCTGTTGGGGAAACTCCTTAGATACACAATCTTCTGCTTGAGGAAGAGATGTCTCCATATGTTGCCGGAGATAGGAAGACTCTGACAGGGGAATGCTCTTTTGTTGACATAAAATCTTTGCTTGGGGAGACTACCAGTCTTCTTTCACCATTGTTGGGGAAGGTTTCAATTTCCACTCTACTGGGGATAACGAAAGACGTTCGAGAAGGTGCTTGTTGAGGGATTCTGTTCAAGAACTGTTGAGGAAATCCTCCTGAAGGTCTATTCTGGCCCTGCTAGCAACACCTGTACCTCCACCTGCATAAACACAATTGATAGTGCATGTAATGGAGAGTTAGTTTGGCATGTATGCCCCAGGTTTATGGTATAAGTCACCATCCCAATCACTCAACGCTTTAGAGTAGCATCATATAGTTTTGTCCTCCTGCATGAGTTATAAGGCGTTCAAATATTCATAATACAATTCTTATCACAATTTACTGGACGTTTTTTCTCACTCAGTCCATGTTAGATGAAAAAAAAGCATATGGACACAAATTTGAACGAAATTGCATTTTATTAATTGGAAAATGGACCTGAATAGGCATTACATCAAGAAGCAATCTCTGGAAAGAGGAAATTGATCAAAAGGAAAACAAACTATCCTATTGGTAATGTGAACGATGGATCTCATCAAGTTTCGACCCGACTATGACTTGTATATCTCTGTGACTCTCCGCTTGCTTCGCCTTTAAGGAAAGTAATTGAATTGGTCTTCACCCTTAGGATGCCCTTAGTTGCAAATGGATCAGAAACCTCGCAGACCACAATCGTTCGTGTTAGTCCCTCTTTTGTGTGGATCGCCCTTTCGGGTTTTCAATCCACCGGGATACCCTTTTTTGCCTGAGCTGTCCAATGTGGCTTTTCAGCTCAGCGGGTATACATTTTTTTTCCAATATTTCCATAATTTTTGCCTGAGCCTTTTATTCTGTTTTTAGCTCGCCGGGATGCCCATTTTTGCCTGGACTTTTATTCTGTTTTTTTTCCAGCGGGTCTTTTTACACGAAGTATTTTCTTATTGCGTCAATGTTGATAGAGGATTGGAAGTCTTCACCATCCATGGTCGTTAACATCAAGGCTCCGCCCGAGAAGACCTTTTTAACCACAAATGGACCTTCATAGTTGGGTGTCCACTTGCCCCTGAGATCATTGAGAGGAGGAAGAGTCCTTTTCAGCACCAAGTCACCTGGTATGTACCGTTGAGGCCGTACTTTCTTGTCAAAAGCCTGTTTCATTCGCCTTTGATATATCTGTCCATGGCATACAACTGCTAGGCATTTTTCTTCGATGAGGCTCAATTGGTTGTACCTGGCTCGAAGCCATTCAGCTTCATCCAACTTGATAACCATCATTATTCTCAATGAGGGGATCTCTACTTCGACCGGTAAGACTGCCTCTATACCATACACCAGTGAGAACGGGGTTGCCCCTGTCGAGGTACACACAGACGTTTGGTACCCATGTAGTGCAAACGGTAATATCTCATGCCAATCCTTATATGTCACAACCATCTTTTGAACGATTTTCTTGATATTCTTGTTGGCCGCCTCAATGGCGCCATTCATCTTCGGGCGATACGACGAAGAGTTGTAATGCTCTATTTTGAAATCCCAGCACAAGTCAGCCATCATCTTATTATTGAGGTTAGAACCATTATCAGTAATGATCCTCTCAGGAATTCCATACCGGCAAATGATATCTCTTTTGATAAATCGGGCGACCGCTTGCTTCGTAACATTGGCATAAGATACCGCTACGACCCACTTTGTGAAGTAGTCTATAGCAACCAGGATGAAATGGTGACCGTTGGAACCTGTTGGCTCGATCTTGCCAATCATATCAATGCCCCACATGGCAAACAACCAAGGTGAAGACATGACGCTCAATGTATTTGGAGGCACATGGACCTTATCGGCATAGATCTAACACTTGTGGCATTTGCGAGAATATTTACAGCAATCGGATTCCATGGTGATCCAATAATATCCCGACCTGATAAGTTTCTTTGCTATAGCATACACTCCAGCATGGGTTGCGAAGTAACATTCGTGAACCTCTTGCATCAACAAGTCTGCTTCGTGTCTATCCACGCATCTGAGCAGGACCATGTCGAAGTTTCGTTTGTATAGTACATCATATTGATTCAAGAAGAATCCTCCCGCTAGCCTCCTGAGAGTCTTCTTATCTTTAATGGATGCCCCAGCTGGATATTCCTGAGTCTTCAGAAATTGCTTGATATCATAATACCAAGGTTTTCTATCCTCAATACCGTCAACTGCGAAGACATATGCAGTCTCTCGAGACGAGATATATCGATTCGAGGCACATAATTCTCTTGGTGCGCTTTGATCATGGAAGATAGAGTTTCCAAAGCATAAGCAAATTGGTTCTCATCTCGAGGTATATAGTGCTATTTGACTTTGGTGAGGAAAGTTAACAACCTCTTGGTGTAATCCCTGTATGGAGCCAAGTGAGGTTGATGAACTAGCCATTTGCCATTAACCTGGTTGATAACTAGAGCATGATCACAGAAGATCTCAAGGTTCTTGATTCTCATACTGATTTCTTCTTCGATACCCATTATGCAAGCTTCATACTCTGCTTCGTTATTGGTACACTCGAATGTCATCTGAGCCGTGAAAGGCATGTGTACCCCCTCTGGCGAGGTAAAGACAACACCTACTCCACTACCATTCATATTTACAGCTCCGTCAAACATCAATTTCCATTTGGATTCGGGGTATGGCCCCTCCTCCGGAAGTGGTTCTTCACAGTATTTCGACTTGAGGAACATAATGTCCTCATCCGGAAACTCGAATTTCATGGGCTAATAATCGTCAATTGGCTGCTGGGCCAGATACTCTGACAATACACTCCCTTTGATGGATTTTTGCGAAGTGTATTGGATATCATATTCTGTCAAAATCATCTGCCATCGGGCTACCCTTCCTGTTAGAGTCGGCTTCTCGAAGATATACTTCATAGGGTTCATCTTGGAAATTAGGAAAGTGGTGTGAGTCAGCATGTACAGTCTTATCCGGCGAGCAGCCCATGCCAAAGTGCAACAAGTTTTCTCGAGTAGTGAGTATCGTGTCTCACAATCGGTAAACTTTTTGCTA
Source organism: Lathyrus aphaca (assembly GCA_963966055.1). Classification (NCBI taxonomy): domain Eukaryota; kingdom Viridiplantae; phylum Streptophyta; class Magnoliopsida; order Fabales; family Fabaceae; genus Lathyrus; species Lathyrus aphaca. Next base: position 403,246,907 of record OZ014522.1, on the reverse strand, counting down.
AGGTAATAAATGGCTTGCTCTTTTCGACCAGACTCGTCCTGCTGACCCAACACACATCCCATTGATCCTTCGAGTATAGTGAGGTACATGATTAGAGGTCCCCCTGGTACTGGAGACATGAGAATCAGAGGTTCTTGCAAGTACTCCTTGATTCGGTCGAAGGCCATTTGACAGTCATTGTTCCATTTGATAGCCTGGTTCTTTCTCAGAAGTTTGAAAATAGGCTCACGCGTGGTTGTTAGGTGTGAGATGAACCGTGCAATGTAGTTCAACCTCCCTAAGAAACCGCGTACTTCTTTTTCAGTTCTTGGTTCAGGCATCTCTTGGATGGCTTTTACTTTTGCAAGGTCGACCTCGATTCTCCGTTCACTGACAATGAAGCCCAACAACTTACCAGAGCGTACCCCGAAGGTGCATTTTTTCGGATTCAACCTCAATCTGAATTTTCGAAGCCTGTCAAACAGCTTAGCTAAGTTGACTAGATGCTCTTCTTCTATTTGTGACTTCGTGATCATATCATCAACGTAGACCTTAATCTCGTGATGAATCATATCATGGAACAATGTCACCATGAACGTTGGTAGGTTTCACCAGCATTCTTCAGACCAAACAACATAACTTTATAACAGAAGGTGCCCCAGGGCGTAATGAACATAGTATTTTCCATGTCCTTTGGTTCCATTTTAATCTGATTATAGCCTGAGAAGCCATCCATGAAAGAGAATACGGAAAACTGAGCAGTGTTGTCAACTAGAACATTAATGTGAGGCAAAGGGAAATCATCATTAGGGCTGGCCCGATTCAAATCCCTATAGTCCACGCACATTCTGACCTTACCATCCTTTTTAGGGACTAGTACAATATTTGCGACCTATGGGGGATAACTTGTTATGGTCAAGAATTCAACGTCAAACTGTTTTTGCACCTCCTCTTTAATTTTGATGGCCATGTCAGGGCGTGTACATCTTAACTTTTGCCTTACAGGTGGGCACTCTTCCCTGAGAGGTAGTTTGTGCACCATGATGTCAGTATCCAATCCAGGCATGTCTTGATAAGACTAGGCGAAGATGTCAACATATTCTCGAAGTATGGCAATTAGATGACTCTTGATAGATTCTTCTAATGCAGCCCCGATCTTTACCTCTCTCTTGTCTTCTTCAGTACCCAGATTTATCACTTCAATAGCCTCCTCATGTGGCTTAATCATCTTCTCCTCTCGTTTAAGCAACCTGGCTAGCTCTTCGGGAAGTTCACAATCTTCTTCACCTTCTTCGTCGGCTAGGTAAATTGGGTTGTCGAAGTCATACTGAGCCATAGCAAGGTTGTCATTAATGAGACCCGATAAGGAGCATCTGCATGAATGATGATTCATGCTAGATTTTAGAAAAGGTGTGAGACATGAAAAAAATTGCCATTTATTTTGAAAACAAAAATGAAAATGAAATACAGGGAACAACATGTCATGAATCCAAAAATGTCCGCTTTATTGATGATTATGAAATCATATGAACGAAACAACCCTTACAATGAGCCACTACGCCCTGGGTAAGGCGTAGGGCTTGAATACAGGAAAATAAAACATAAAAACTATTACTCTTCAAGTCGAGTGACAAAGATGAGCTTTTCCGCCGACCAGTTGTTGAGTTGTGTCCTCGGAGCACAAGGCTTAACCCACTCATCAATATCACATTCACCGTCAATCATATCCTCTTGCGCAACACAAACGTTGCCATGATCGATCCACCCAGCACTGGTGAATGTGATTGGGCCTTTCCGACCTCTAGCACTTTTTCCAGGTGTTGACTAACCAGGCTGGTAACCAACTACGCACATATCTTTCTTTTCTGGGACCTTAATTGTCTTGCCCCAGCCTTCCTTCGCACTTGACTCTACCACCTCTAAGGCATGTTTATAAGAAACTATAGAAGCTCATTTCTTTGGGTATTCAGATTCAGCAGCTGATGATGATACATTCTCAGACTTGATGGGTTCAAAAGCTTGGCAGGGAGTCTCGATGATTTCTCCATCCATTTCCACATATTTGAATGGGGCTAGGTGGCTGATAAATATGCCTTCTTCTCCCGACACTGTTACAATTTGCCCTTCCCATACAAACTTTAACTTTTGATGAAGGATGGAGGATACTGCCCCTGCTGCATAGATCCATGGTCTCCCCAACAAGCAACTATAGGCTGGCTGAATGTCCATCATGTAGAAAGTAGCATTGAAGACTTGTGGTCCCACCTAGATAGGCAATTCCACTTCTCCGAACACTGAACTTCTTGAACCATAGAATGCCCGTAACAATAAGTCGGTTGGCCTTAATACGACCCCATCATAATTTAGCTTCATGAGGGCTTTCTTAGGAAGCACATTCAATGACGACCCTGTGTCGACCATCACTTGGGAGAGCACAACCCCTTTGCATTCCATGGAGATGTGCAAGGCGCGATTGTGATTGCGTCCCTCGGAAGTTAAATCCATATCTGTGAATCCCAAGCCATGGCTAGAGTTTACACTTGACACCACTGTTTCCAATTGATTTACTGATATATCCTGCGATACCAGTTTTAATCCTCTATGCGCCGACTTAGTCAACCTATCAACGATTACCCAAATAACATCATGTCCTCTTGGAGTAGTAGGTAACCCTGTAACAAAATCCATTGATATACTATCCATTTCCACTCGGGAATTTCCAACGGTTGCATCAGACTAGCAGGCTTCTGATGTTCCACTTTCGACTTCTGACAAGTCAAGCATGCATATACAAACTGAGGTATCTCACGCTTCATACCAGACCACCAAAATATCTTCTTTAAATCCTGATACATTTTTGTCGCTCCTGGATGAATACTCAAACTACTCATATGCCCTTCTTCTAGAATCATTCTCTTTAATTCAAGATCATCAGGAATACAAATACGATCCTGAAATCTAAGTACTCCCTGTTCATCAACTCGAAACTCGTTATTTCCGACTCTCTCATCACTAACCATCAGGTCCACCAATTTCACATCCGACTTCTGACTTTCCCGAATACGATCAAGGAAATCATTATTAACCTTCAACATACCCAACATCACACTATGAGGTGTTTGTTCACAAACCAAACTCATATCTCTGAATTGTTCAATTAACTCCAACTCTCTAGCCATCATAGCCGACATATGCAATATCTTCCGACTCAAGACATCCACTACAACATTAGTTTTACCGGGATGATAATTCAAACTAAAATCATAGTCCTTCAAAAATTCTAACCAACGTCTCTGCCTCATATTCAGCTCTTTCTGGTCAAACAAATATTTTAAACTTTTGTGATCACTATAAACATCAAATTTCGAGCCATATAAATAATTCCTCCAAATCTTTAATACGAAAACCACAACTGCTAACTCCAAATCGAGTAGGATAATCCCTCTCATGAATTTTCAATTGACGTGAAGCATATGCCACAACCTAATCACGTTTTACGCTTCAGGTCTCGCTCACTGAGGGGAATGACTTGCTAAGTGAGCTACTCTCAGATTCCAGTTTTCAAAGTTCGTCGCGCTCGTGCTTAGCGCGCTATACGATTTAGCAAATTTCATTACCTAATTCATACCATTAGCAACTAATAACAACAATAACTCATAATCACAAGGAAATTCTTCATCGATTCACTTCAATTACAATACCTAATCCTCAACTTACCCAATTCTCGTTATAGAATCCTTAGAGATGGAAGAATCCCACCCTTACGTTGGTATCGACGAGAAATTCTCCTTCCTCGCGGGTTCTCCTTCACGTTCTAGCTCTTTCTTCTTCTCTTCTCAACTTCTCCGATCGTTCTATCATTCTCACCAACACAATCCCTTTCTCTTCTTTCTCCTTATTCCAAAATAACCTCTTAGACCAACTTAGGAACTTCCAACTTTATCCTCATTAATTTCACTAAATGAGCATCCTACCCTTTACTCCTTATTATTCTTATTATTTAATTAATCCAATAATAGTGTTATCCAACATACAATAATTATTTTAAAAAAAATAATATTATGTTCAACAATATATTATTCTTTCACACACCAACCATTATAATTTAATTAAAATGAATAAATATTATTTGGGGCGTTACAACTCTTCCCCACTAAAAATGTTTTTTTCCTCGAAAACTTACCTCAAGGAAAAAGATTCGGATACGACTCTCACATCCTGCTTTCCAATTCCCAAGTCACGTGCCCACCGGAAGCTCCTCCCCAAACCACCTTCACAAGGACGATCTCCTTGCCTCTCAACTGTTTTACTTCTCGATCATCAATTCGTTCTGGTAATGCTTCAATTGTAAGATTACCCCTTACTTCTAATTCATCCATCGATATCACATGTGACGGATTCAGAACATACTTCCGAAGCTGCGAAACATGAAACACATCATGAAAATTGGACAATCTTGGTGGCAACGCCACTCTGTAAGCAACAACTCCAATTCTCGCCGAAATCTGATACGGTCCAATAAACTTAGGAGTAAGCTTTTTCGACTTCAAAGCTCGTCCAACACCGGTCACTGGAGTAACCCTAAAAAACACACGATCTCCCTCTTGAAACTCAAGATCTTTCCTTCTTTTGTCATGGTAACTCTTCTACCTACTCTGTGAAGTCTTAATCTTATCTCGAATTAACTTCACCATCTCGGTAGTCTATTGCACCATATCAGGTCCAAATACAACACTCTCACCTGACTCATGCCAACACAAAGGTGTCCGACACCTTCGTCCATACAAAGCTTCAAACTGTGCCATTCTGATACTGGAATGATAACTGTTATTATACGTAAATTCAATCAACGACAATTGACTATCCCAAGTACCTCATTGTTCAAGTACACAAGCCCTCAACAAATCTTCCAAAGATTGTATCATCCTTTCTGTCTGCCATCGGCCTGAGGATGATAAGCCGAACTCAATTTCAGTTTCGAACCTAACGCCTCTTGCAAACTCTCCTAAAACCTCGAAGTAAACTGAAGATCTCTATCTGACACAATATTCAAAGGTATCCCATGCAACTTCACAATTACACCAATATATAACTCCGCCAATCTCTGCAAAGAATAAACAATGCCAATTGGAATAAAATGCGCTGACTTAGTCAACCTATCAACGATTACCCAAATAACATCATGTCCTCTTGGAGTAGTAGGTAACCCCGTAACAAAATCCATTGATATACTATCCATTTCTACTCGGGAATTTCCAACGGTTGCATCAGACCAGCAGGTTTCTGATGTTCCACTTTCGACTTCTGACAAGTCAAGCACACATATACAAACTGAGGTACCTCACACTTCATACCAGACCACCAAAATATCTTCTTTAAATCCTGATACATTTTTGTCGCTCCTGGATGAATACTCGAACTACTCCTATGCCCTTCTTCTAGAATCATTCTCTTCAATTCAAGATCACCAGGAATACAAATACGATCCCGAAATCTAAGTACTTCCTATTCATCAACTCGAAACTCGTTATTTCCGACTCTCTCATCACTAACCATCAGGTCCACCAATTTCACATCCGACTTCTGACTTTCCCGAATACGATCAAGGAAATCATTATTAACCTTCAACATACCCAACATCACACTATGAGGTGTTTGTTCATAAACCAAACTCATATATCTGAATTGTTCAATTAACTCCAACTCTCTAGCCATCATAGCCGACATATGCAATGTCTTCAGACTCAAGACATCCTCTACAACATTAGCTTTACCGGGATGATAATTCAAACTAAAATCATAGTCCTTCAAAAATTCTAACCAACGTCTCTGCCTCATATTCAGCTCTTTCTGATCAAACAAATATTTTAAACTTTTGTGATCACTATAAACTTCAAATTCCGAGCCATATAAATAATGCCTCCAAATCTTTAATACGAAAACCACAGCTGCTAACTCCAAATCATGAGTAGGATAATTCCTCTCATGAATTTTCAATTGACGCGAAGCATATGCCACAACCTGATCACTTTTTACGCTTCAGGTCTCGCTCAGCAAGGGGAATGACTCGCTAAGCTAGCTACTCTCAGATTCTAGTTTTTTCAAAGTTCGTCGCGCTCGCTCTTAGTACGCTATACGATTTAGCAAATTTCATTACCTAATTCATACCATTAGCAACTAATAACAACAATAACTCATAATCACAAGGAAAGTCTTCATCGATTCACTCCAATCACAATACCTAATCCTCAACTTACCTAATTCTCGTTATAGAACCCTTAGAGATGGAAGAATTCCACCATTACCTTGGTATCGACGAGAAATTCTCCTTCCTCGTGGATTCTCCTTCACGTTCTAGCCCTTTCTTATTCTCTTCTCAACTTCTCCGATCGTTCTATCGTTCTCACCAACACAATCCCTTTCTCTTCTTTCTCCTTATTCCAAAATAACCTCTTAGACCAATTCAGGGACTTCCAACTTTATTCTCACTAATTTTACCAAATGACCATCCTACCCTTACTCCTTATTATTCCTATTATTTAATTAATCCAATAGTAGTATTATCCAACATACTATAATTCTTTAAAAAAATAAATAATATTATGTTCTAACAATATATTATTCTTTCACACACCAACCATTATAATTCAATTAAAATGAATAAATATTATTTGGGGCGTTACACTTTAGCTTCCATGATAGCTTTGATCTTATTTTGATTGATTTCTATCCCTTTCTTGTGGACCACAAATCCCAAAAAATCCCATGCCTGTACACAAAAAATACACTTTAGAGGATTGATTTTAAGACCATGCTTTCTCATTCTTTCAAAAGAACGTCGAAGATGATTGACATGGTCTAGTCCTGAAATAGACTTTACAACAATGTCATCAATATAAATTTGCATGAACGTCGAAGATGATTGGTATAATAATAGTGTTTTAAATTGTATAAATATCATCTTTGACAATGTAATGTTTACATCAAAAACGTTCTATGAAATTCATAAGTTTTTCTCTCTTTCATCTTTTTATTTCTTTGATAATTCAAACTAATTTAATAACTTATATCAATTCATAAATATTAATTAATATTCTAAAATCAATTTTTCTGAACATTCCAAATTTATAATGTGAGAAACATTTTTATCAAAATTATAAGTTTATGTAAGGTTTAAGAAGGGAGAAAAAAATGTTCACTTTACTTTTTAGCTAATGTTGTTGGATTTAGCACACCCCGCTTGCTTTCTGTATAATTTTCTCCACACTGGTTCTTGGCCCTTTTATTTACGAACAACATCACCAAACATTCCAAACACCTCAATGAGTTTCAATGCGCCGTGTATCACGAAAACTGCACCAATTTTTGGGACCAAAATCTCACGAAACCTCATTTCATTACACTGACCTTCTACATCATTGCAAAACCACTGATTGCATTAAAAAAACTCACGCCCAAATCGTTATTGGAGGCCACGAACAAGACCCATTTATCGCCGCTAAACTAATTGACAAATATTCACAGCTCGGTGGATCCAATGTTGAACACGCACGCAAGGTGTTCGACAAATTGTCCCAAAGAGATGTTTTCTGTTGGAACGTTGTCATCAAGGGTTACGCTAATATGGGTCCTTTCGTGGAAGCCTTAAACGTTTATGATGATATGCTTTCGAGTGGTACTACTCCAAATCGCTACACTTACCCTTTTGTGCTGAAGGCTTGTAGTGCCGAGAGGGCTTATATAAAGGGGCGAATTGTTCATGGGCATGCTGTGAAGTGTGGATTGGACTTTGATTTGTTTGTTGGTAATGCTCTTATTGCGTTTTATGCAAAGTGTCAGGAGATTGAAGCGGCAAGAAATGTGTTTGATGAAATGCCTAATAGAGATGTTGTTAGTTGGAATTCCATGTTGTCGGGATTTATCACAAATGGGTATGTGGATGATGCTGTAAGGCTATTCTATGATATGTTGAGAGATGATGATATTGGTTTTCCTGATAATGCCACCCTTGTAACTGTTCTTCCTGCATTTGCTGAGAAAGCAGATATTCATGCAGGATATTGGGTTCATTGTTATATTGTTAAGACAGGGATGAAACTTGATCCTTCTGTTGGTTGTGGTCTTATAACATTATACTCAAATTGTGGCTATATAACCATAGCAAGAGCTGTTTTTGACCAGATATCGGATAGAAATGTCATTGTTTGGAATGCAATTATTAGGTGCTATGGGATGCATGGTTTTGCGCAGGAGGCGCTCAGTATGTTCCGGCAATTAGTTGATTCTGGCTTGCATCCGGATGACATTGTGTTTTTGTGTTTGTTATCAGCTTGCAGTCATGCAGGCATGCATCAACAGGGCTGGCACCTTTTCCAGACCATGGAAACTTATGGTGTTGTGAAAAGAGAGGCTCATTATGCTTGCATCGTGGATCTATTGGGAAGAGCCGGTGATCTGGAAAAAGCAGTGGAGTTTATTCAATCTATGCCTATCAAACCAGGAAAAAATGTTTATGGTGCCTTGTTGGGTGCCTGTAGAATACACAAGAATTTGGAACTTGCTGAATTGGCTGCAGAGAAGTTGTTTGTTTTAGACCCTAAAAATGCTGGGCGTTATGTGATTCTAGCACAGATGTACGAAGATGAAGGTCGGTGGCAGGATGCAGCCAGATTGAGGAAAGTAATCAGGGAGAAAGAAATCAAGAAGCCAATTGGTTATAGCTCGGTAGAGCTGGAATCCGGTCATAACAAATTTGGGGTAAATGATGAGGCTCATCCATTAACAACACAGATTTTTGAGACCTTGGTAAGCTTAGATAAGATAATGGGGGAAGAAGCCTGCACTCTATGTGATGCCATTTTGTAGGAACTAGGAAATGTTGGACGAAAGGATACACCATCTAACTGTGTTGAATAACTGATACTAGCTATCAAGAACTGATAGTCACATCACATCACATCTTTTTCCTTGGAGATGATCATTAATTTACAAGATCTGGGGTGCATGGTTTTATCTGCTGCTGCCCATTCAGCCGTCATCTTAGCCATTCATCTATTTTTTCTCAGTTTTCAAAACAATATCTTTTTATTTATTTAATTTTTTATCAATTCTCAGCCATTAGATGAAGCACAGGAGGGATGGCTGAAGAGAAGGTGAGGAGGTGTTGATCTATTTCCTAATTTGCATAAGCTGCACTATGCTACGAATTAATTGATACTGGCAAATACCAATTGTTTGAATTCAGTATGGTAGTTTCCTGAATAAACAAATACACTTATGAATGATAGATTCAAGACAAGATAGACGCCTGTTGAAAATTCACACATGTTAAATTCTGCTTGAAGAGATGAATCAAAAAAGGTTCAGTTCATTGGAAGCTTGTATTTTTCTCAAGATCATCAATGGTGTTGTTGTAAATTAGATTTGATAATATTTTTGAAGATCCTGTCAATGCGTGATCAAGAAACGAAGTGGTGATCGATGATTTTGTTTCTTGACAATAGATAATGCAAACATCAAGTGGTGATCAAATGACTTTGTTTCGCGACAGTAGATAATGCAAATCGTTAAGACCAATTGGATCAATATTTTCATAATCCGGCTTTTATTTGTGATATTACCTCTAAGGGATATTCATACTCAATATACAGTATATCACCTCATGCAGTAAAAGAAAGGTAACTACAGATACGAACTTATATATATGGCTGTCTACATTTTACTTCTCTACCTGGTTAAAGCTTGTTACTCTGTTGTCTACATTTGTCCTTGTTATGAGATTTGCTAAAGATGTATGAGGGCGTGAGAGGAAAAAAGGAAGGTAGTAAGTCTCTGGTTGTAGTTTTTGGCTTTCAGCTTAAAAAATGATTATAAAGCTGATTTACTTTTGTATTGAATATTTTAGATTAATTGATTTATTATTAGACAAAAGGTTGTTCCAAGTTTACGTTTAATTCTTGACATTCTTTAACTTCATGTTTGATGTTGAGCTTCACTCTCATGATGCATTTTGGAGGTTTTCGGTTTTATAATTGCAGACTAACAAGGGCCAGAAGAACAGCTTAAAGTATTGAATACGTAAGTACTCTTTCACTTACTATGTTAACTTCAACATATGTCCCTTTAACTCAACACTAAATGTAACATAAATGAGATGAGTATACAATAATGGTATTAGAACAACTTTTTTCCGTTGCTTTGTGTCTCTTCCATTAAGAATGGTTTTGAGACCGCATTTTCATCAATTATATCAATCTTTTTTTTCACTTATATGTTACTTGTCACACATTTTCATCAAATATATGACATTTTACTCACACTTAACACTCCCACAATAAAAAAGATTATTCATCAATTTTAGTGATAGGAATTGAATGTCTTTGGTGAGAAATAGAAATAATTGTTGGAGAATTGATATGTATACGAAGAGGGAGTATCCTTTTTTCTCCATCACCCCATAGAACATAAGCTTCTTCTCCATGAGCAGCATCATCACCAACTTCAAGATCTTCCTCTTGCATTCGAAGATCCATAGTGAGACTTACAATAATACAAACTAGACTAGTAATAACAACATTCCAAAGAGTGATAAAAAATGCTCCTAGTAATTGGTACAATATTTGCTTGATTCCTTGGTTCACATTACCATCAAAATAACTGTAGAATAAGCCAGGCCCATAAGAAGTTTCAGGCCCATAGAGCATCTTCAAAAGACTGGGTTTGGCAAAGATACCAGAAAGAATTCCACCTAGAATACCAGCCACTGCATGAGTGTGAAAGACTCCTAATGTATCATCTACACTTTGAAAAAATGATGATCTTTTGTGCAATACCATCATTGTGTACCATGGAATTGAACCAGATAAAGCTCCCATCAATATTGCAGCCCATGGATCCACCAATCCTGTTCACATACATAGGTAAAATTATTGTCAATCTTAAGGGCATGTAAGACGGATTAGCGCAGTATCCAAAATTTGACATGTTTAAACCGTGGATGGAAATGACCTAACAAAATATTTCTCACAGATTAAACAGGGGCAAGATAGGGATCCTATTTGTGACTAAACTATACACGTCTCCGAGACAACTTTCACTGTAACTATTAATGTGTGGCTTATGTGAGCTTTACCTGCACCTGGTGTGATGCAAACTAGGCCAGTGATCATTCCTTGGACAGAACCTATCAATGAGCCTTTCTTGTACACAAACATATCTAGAGAAAGCCAAACAAGTATGCTTGTGGCAGTGCACAGATGAGTGTTGAATATTGCCAAGGAAGTAATCTCTCCAACCTGAAATGGTGCTCCACCATTAAAACCAGTCCAACCCATCCATAAGAACCCTGCACCTCCAAGCATGTGAATTATGTTATTTGGTGGAAAATTTTTCCTATCATTTGAACTTCTTGGACCAACCTGTCATTTTCCAACATTTTATTAAACATTCATCCCCAACAATTATTACTAATATATTACTTATAATCAATTACCCAATAAGCAGCTGTGAAACCAGCAACACCGGAGGATAGATGAATAACAAATCCCCCAGCATAATCAATTATTTTCCCCTCAAGAAAGCCATTCCCCCATATAGTAAAAGCACCAACAGTGTAAGACAATGTAAGCCACATAGGAACAAACAACATCCATGCATAAAAATTCATTCTCCCAAGCAATGACCCTGCAAGCAACACAAGAGTAATTGCAGCAAAAGCAAATTGGTAAAAAACAAAGTCAGCCATTGGTAAATAATATTTTGTTGATGCCTCTGAAAGCAGGAACTTCTCATTCAATGAAAAATTGGGCTTTCCAACAAAAGGCAAAAGCTTGTTCCCAAATGCCATTTGATGGGCCCATAAAACCCAACAAACTAACACGGCGGAATATGCGTATAGGCCCATGAAGGCTGAATTTACGGCCCATTTTTTCTTAACCATGCTGCCATAAAGTATTACAAGCCCAGGAACACTTTGCAGGCCCACTAATGTTGCAGCTGTTAGTTGCCATGCATTGTCTGCTTTGTTGTTCCATTTGGGTGATGAATCGTTTGGTAAAAGTGATTCTGGAAATGTGGAAATATACTTAGAAGAATTGAAAATCATAATGTAATGAAAAAAATCACTTAAGTTTTGAGGAAATTTTCTGGTTAGTGGAATTTAGTTTGGACTATATAGTATAATAAAATTTTGACATTTTTCAAAAGGTATCTTTGGAATGATCATCAAAAGTCGTGGCTTCTTGTTGCAGTGTCTGGACATTGTTTGGTGACGCAATGAAATTCAATTGAAAATTTTATAATTAGGATGGGCCAAAATTTGAGATTCTCTAACCTTCCTCATAAAATTCCACCTTAAGTCAATTTTTGTTTTGTAACTTGTGATTAAGACGATACTTGTCAATTCATAAATTAAGCAATGTACTTAGGTATAATCGCTACATGTCTATAAAATTTGTGATGTTTCACCTTTGATACAATTGAAAAAACAATTTTGTTTTAACCTATAGCAGTGTCGTTAAATATTTGGTATACCGCCTGTATACCGGTATTGCTTATCGGAATTTTGACTACCGATATGAAAGTCGTTATAATATTTTAATTTCATGATACTTGTGAAATCTGCAATTGTTCAATATATCGATATACCGGTTATGAATGGAATATCAAAGCCATATTTTTGTTATTATTTTTTTCATAATAAATCATTTTTAAAAATATAAAAGAGGGTAAGGTGAAGAGATGAAAATATTAAAGAGATTAAGGTAACCCGAGAGGGTTGACCTAGTGGGAGGGTGTTCGGGTTTCAAGGGTTTGTTTTCCTTGAGGTCCTGAGTTCAAAGGAGTTTAGGACCAATTCTCGGAGGCTACGTGGGACGAAAATTCTCGGATGAATTAGTCGGTACGGAATGAAGGATATCACTTTATAAAAAAAAATTAAAGAGAGTAAGGTGAAGAGGTGGAAAAGTAGAATCCAAAGAGGTGGAAACTTTGAAAAGGAAAAATGTGGGTTATTTAGTCGGTGCCTAGTATTATAGTATTATATACACATGTTCATTCTTCCTCTTCTTTCATACGGAGTCGATGTTTGGTATTATATATCTATCTGTTCATTCGTCCTGTTAATTCATTCTTCGACAACCTTCCTTCAATTCTTCGTCCCCTTCATTTCTTCGTTTACTATTCGACAACCTTCCTTCAATTCTTCGTCTACTTTTCAGATAATTCTTTATTTAGATGATTTCTTTTTTTATCTTTTGTTCTCTAGATTTTTTGTTTCTTTGATACGTTCCTCTAATTTTTTGAAACTAGTTCATTTCCATTATACTAAGTTGTGTGTTTTCATTTGTTAAGTTCTATGTTCCTCTATTTTTGTACATTTGTTAATAGTATGGAAAATGGGGGTGAAACATCAATATTCTTCCTTAAGGACATACATCAGATGAAAATTTTGTCAAACATTACATGAAAACTCTACAAGTGGATGCGTTTGCAATTTTTGTGCCAAGACAATTTAAGGGAGGAATCATCGGTCAGAAAGAATGATGGGAAAAAAGGGGTAATTGCTAGCCTTGTCTTAAATGTCAAAAGAGGTCAGACAATGACAACAACTATGTGCTTATGGAAAGTTACTCTAAGATAAAAGGTCACACTTATATTGGACTCCATGTACATCTCATTGTATAAACTTGATGTTGGAGGACATCGTAAAGCTCCCTCTTATAAAGAACACAATTTTTAATAACTACTTTGATAAAAAAGACAACTATTAATAGTTTTACATCCATAAAATTGTGTCTGTCAATAATCCACAATTATGTGCAAGTTAGCATTAAAAGAATAGAGTTTGAACTTAATCATGTTGTTACGCATTTGATTAGCAGTTATTTTCAAGAGTGGTGAACACTCACGATCCCATAGAACAAACCTTGCACGATAACCGTCATTTACGACCTCAAGCATAATCTTATACTTATTTATGCAAGTTTATTAGGTCCACATTATATTGTAAAATAAGGTTGGTTTGAAAGGGAAATGTTAGTAAATATAATGACCTATAAATCTCAGTCTACGTACTATGGCCAACTCCACATATGTATGGTGGTTGTTGTCCTTAACCTTTGGACACTCATGACACGCTTGGTAATACCAATCCCATGGTATGCTTTAAGTTTGTCCATCTTTGCCACCGTAAGACATTGTGTGATCCATTATTTAATGAAATAATATCAACTTCTTTCAACATAAGTAAGAAAAAATGGAGAATTACGATTTAACAATGAAAATGAAGAACATAAGAATAGTTGTTACGTCTTTAAGTTGCACGATATCACTTAGAGGAAATACTATAACTTTATACATGAATTTTTCATAAGGTGTGAGTTGAGAAGAACCAGATATCTGAGACCATTTTTGTGACAGTGTTGTCAAAGTATTACTTAATCCCTCTTTGCCTTTCATTGTTGGGATCCTATGTTATAACATACCAAAAAAGGATAAGCATCAATGAATGAAATGTGTACTGTAACACCCTTTCTACCCATCACAAATATAATACAATTAAACCACATTTATCAGAGTTCCCTCGTACAAAGGGTATCACATTCTTCAAATAACTCAAAAACAACATCATAAAACATCACATTGAGTCCTGTCCCGTAACACGAGTTATAAAAAATCATGATAACATTTTCAAAAACTCCTTTCAACAATTACGCAACGGAAAACAAAACATCATCCTTATCTTTAATAAATAAAACTTCATAATTTAATCAAAACATCGTTTAAACCAAAAGTACTCGAAAGAAATAACATCTTAATTCAAGTAAACAAAAACAACTCAAGCGAAACCCATCCTGATGTTACTGGACACATAACAAGACTCCATTTCTAACTAAGGAGATAACTCACTAACTTTGAGCTAAGCGCACACCGAGCTAACCTTGATTATCTACAGGATGGCATAATAGACCATCACCAGAAGACAAGAAGGGTGAGTAAATTCACATTCAATAAAGTAATATAAGAATGAGAATTTAAAAACATAACAACAACAACAATTCCATCATCAATAGCTTAATCATGTACAATGTCAATTACGTCACATTTCAACAACAATCATCACAACTCATTTATACACAACATCAAGTACATCACATCATCACATAAAATCAATGCAAATCATGCTATGTCATTTAGAATGATATGCAACCTCTTATTATGCATGTGGTACCGAAACATCCTCATGGATGGACACTGGGCCATCAACCCTCCACTAAGGGAGCACACCATAACATCATATCACTTCAATCCACACAATGGGATTGAAGCTACCAATGGACCGAAGTCCCCTCATAATTCAATGCCATGAATGCAAGACGCAATATACACACATCATCCTCAAAACATCATAAATATTGCATCTGTATTCATCATTAATCATCATTTCTCATACTCACTCATGCCATCATATTACATACTAATTTAACATCACACGTCTACATCATGTAATCATACTTCATAACTCAAGAAAAATCAAATAATCATCATACATCCCTATCACTAATTCTACTCATATAGCCTCTAAAACACATCATAAGACAACTCTACAACATCATAGCAGCCTAAGATATAAACCACCTCAAGAAAACACTTTTAGGAACAAAAATCATTTTTCAAAAATTTCCAGGTCTCGCTAAGCGATACACCTTGCTCGCTAAGCGACCAACTCACGAGTTTTGGAATTTCAAGATTTTGACTTGCTCGCTAAGTGAGCTTCGCGATTTCGCAAACCCATCTGCGATTTCCAGAACCTCTCTTCTGTAACAAAACTCAGCAAAAACTCAATATTCACAACAGTACAACAAAAAATCATCATCAACCTCAATATCACCCATAGTAGAATCATATACATCATTTATATGCATCAAAATCATCATAAAATCATCATCATAACATAAATCATCAATCAAAAACCCTAAGACTATACCTCAAAACCCCTAATTCTATTCCCACATTACAATACTGAACAAAAATACTCCTCATACCTTAGGTTCGTAAATGTTTTGATAACTCCTTGAAGAATCTCCCAAACCTTCAAGTCCTAGCCTTCCCTCTTCATAGCTCTTATCCCTTCTCCTAAAAGTGCGGTTGTTTCCAATTGATTGTACACAAAATCACGTTATTCTTTTTTTCACTCTTGCCCCTAGGATCTCTTTAGTCTTTCCTCATAATACCCTCACTAATCCTCTACCAAAAGACCACATTGCCCATTGTTATCTATTTCTTTTTATTTTATTTAATTAACTCCAATTAATCAAATAAACCCACTATACTTAATATCCTAATATTATTAAAATATTAAGTTACCCTCAAAACTCCACAAAACATCAGATAACATCATATATCATCAAAATGCACAAGAAACACATCAAATAAATCAGAATCAACTTTGGGGTGTTACATGTACGATACTTAAATAGAGTTAAATATAGATTATATAATATGCAAGAAGTCATTACCTCTTTAGAAAATCTTTAATTTCAGGCAAGTCATCATTGATGTGCAACTTAGTTACATTGAATGTGTTTGAAACACATAAAGGATACTTACCTAAATGACCATTTAAAAAGAAATATAAGAAGTGGTGTAAACAAATCAAACACAATAAATATGTAACAGAACAATATAACAATTATATACCTTCCTCTTTTACTTTAGCAAATTGTAAAACGATTATTGTCGGTGAAGAAATGTCTTTTGCAGTCTGGAGGTACTGATGGAACTGAAGAGTATAACCTTCCCACAATGTACAATGTATTGTGTTGTTACTGCATGAATATGAAAGAAGATGGAAAGAGACATAACACCAAAAGGTTAAATGGAAGGAGACAAAACACCAAAATTAAAACAAACTCAGTAAGTTGGCATACAAACCCAGGTCCTTCAACACCAAATTAACTTGCTGTTTTTTGTGTCCACTTTGCATTTGTGAGTAGCCAATGTCGGTTACCATGTCCATACCATCTGCAACACAAAGACTACTATAAGAAACAAAATGTATGACAAAATATCATATAACATTATGAAATTTATTCTTTCAAGCATCCATAAACATACCAATTAAAAGATCCATTTTGCACTAATAATATCAACAAAGGGTGTGAAGATCAATTTCTTAGAAGGTATGTCATGCTTATTTTTGTCACAAACTGAAGGGCCACCAGTGAATATCAACACATATTTGTGTCCAGAAGGTTTGAACATGACTTCATTCGGCATGACTTGAAAATTTGCAATGGTATATGTGTTATGAACCGTCAACACAAAACATAAGCTTGTTTAAACATCGTTGGAACTTTTGTTTGAATGTCCGTACCCTGAAATTTACAAAGATGTATGAAACATACTCAAAGAAAAAGAATAAATGAAAGAAATGTACATTTATAAATGCAGCAAAATCCATATATGGCATGTTAAGTATGTATGTTATGTGATAACTATTAATGAAAACAAAAGAGAAAGTTGAGGGCTCTGTTCAGTGAAATGACAAACGAAAATAGAAAGCAACCATTAAATCAACTATATCAAAAAATAGAGAAAGTCAAGAAAGTTCAAGAAAAATAACCTCTTTATCAAACACAATCATCTCTAAGTGTTCCTTATTATTTGTAATCACACTCCACCTATGATGGATTCTCATCGGAATCTTCCAAAGTTCTTTATCATCATTGATGTCTTTAACCATTGCAAATGGTCTTACCATTGTTGTTCTTAATGTGTTTGGAAGAACAAAATATGGTGTATGGTTTAGAAGATGGGAGACAAAGAGCGTTTTTTTTTTAGTTTCAAGAGTGGTTGTGAGAAGAAGAAGTATGAAGGCGCATCATCCCATGTTCTGCTGGATTTGGAACAAGATTTTGTTCTCACCATGTGAAATCTCACCAAAGGAAAAATAAGGTGATCTTCCTTAGACACCAAATGGTTGTTGGAAAAAGTTAAAAAGTTGAACTACTATGGCACTGTACAATCACGTTTGTGGCAAAGTGAATAATTTGTTGAGCAAATCACATAGTTAATATTAAATTAGAACATCATTTGGTTGTAAATAGTTGGTTTTGGACACAATTTAATTATACTTTTTGAGGTGGCAGAACAAAGGTTAAATAAGCGTTAACCACAATTGATTTCTTATATTATAGATTAAACATGATTGATATTTTGATGCCCTTCATCACACACAGAAACGATGAACGACGTGAATTCAAATTATTGCTCTAAAATAGCATTCGAATATAAATTGAAATTTGTTTCAATAATTAAATAATTGAACTAGGTTCATCAACCAAATGAGCTGAATATGAGGGAAAAAATTAAGTTTATTGATTAAATGAGCTGAACTTAACTATAAAAAGTTCGATTCGTTAGGTTAATGAATCAATTGGATTATATATGAGAATGATTATATTGTCTTTAAGAGTAAATTTAAAGAAGTACTCCATATCTTAGCCATATATTTTCTTTTAATTTAACGACTTTAATTAATAATTTATATTCTCAATTGAACAAATTATTTCTAAAAGTAATTATACAAATAAAACCAACAACATATAAATTAAATTATGTTTTTTTTAAGAAAATAATTTTAAAATCAACATATATTTTTTAATTTAAAAAATATCTTCTAAATTTTTTTAATTTAAGAAAATCAAATACATCTTCTAAATTTCCTTTAATTTAAAAATATATTTTTCAATTAAATCTACATCTTATAAAAATATATTTAAATTAAAAAAAACATATATCTTTTATTCATTTTTAACTATAAGAAAATAATACTTTTTAAAAAATTGTACCTTTTATATTATTTTAATTAATTTAGATTTATGGATTTAAATATGCAATATTACTAATCTTATAACTTTTATTGTATTCAATAATTTTTTTTTAAATATTATAAATTTAAAATATTAAATGTATAAAAAATAGACTAAAAGATGTCTTTTAAGTCCGTAAAGAAAGTGGATGGTATCCAACAGATCGAACCGAGTTACCCGTGAATTTATAACGAATTGAGTTTGAACTAAAAAATTCGTGTCGAATTCAAATCGAGATTTAAATCGAATCAATTCTTAACAAACTGAATCAACCTAATATAAATTCGACTCGACTAGACTTATTTCCAACCCAACTCCAAAATAAAACATTATTGCTAAAATTAGATACTCTCATTGTATAAAATAAAGTGAAGATTAATATTTTGAGAAAAATACATATTGTAAATGAACATTTATATTGAAGTTGAGAGAAAGTAAAAAATTTCTAAAGTAAAGTACTGGCTATTATTAATGGTTCACATAAATTCCATATCAACCAAACCACAAAGTTGTATATATTGAAGCATGGGTGCATGTAAAACAAGAGTTCACAGAGATACTGCTTTGCCATATTGAGCTCACATAAATAAAAAGCATTTAATTCATAGAATTGTTTTTCAGGTCAACCCCCACACCATGCCTCTACTTATCCTCTCAAGATAAACAGTCAATATTATTCTCTCCATTCTGATATTTTTGAAAAATAATCTGTTTCACTTTAATATAAATATTAAATAATATTTTCACTTTCTCTCTTCTATTTTAAATATATATCAAAATCAAAACTATTTATTTTAATTTTTTCTTAAATTTAAAACCAAAGGAAATATATTGTTATCTATTTTATTGTTTTGACAGTTTTTCTTGTTTTGTTTTTTTACTGAATTGTTTTGACAATTGTAAAAGAGAGTTTAATGGGTACTACCTTGCCTATTAATGTTTGCAGGCTGTATATTTCAGAGAGAGATTCCCTCATTTATTGAGATGCTCTTTCTAGTTTCTCCAACACAACAAGTATCACCATCATCATTACCACTCTTCAACCCTAGTTACACTTCTACCCTTCATATTCTTAATTAACAAAATACTACTTCATTACAAATTTTATTTACTGGAAATTCAATTCCCGCAATAAAAAAAACCTCAGTATTCATACATCAGACATAATATTGACACAAATATGTTAATATATTAATAATAAGAAAAATACTAGCAAGTGTCTATTAGAACTATTAAGATAGTTCTAGAAATGAAAAAAATAAAAAAATAAAAATTAAGGTTGTAAATGGAAAAAACAAAAAGGTAGGAATGGAGGGAGAATTAGGGTTTTAAATGCTATGTCCCAACTTTATGCTTTGGTAGTCGAGGTTTTAAATGCTATGTACAGAAATCGAATCAGAGAACCTCTTGTGAAAATCTTAAATACTTGTATCATCCAACATATTCTCATATTCATACTCACACTTACACTTTCCTTTCTCTTGTTCTTCTTGCTATGCTTCTTTACTATTCTCTTCATAAATAAATAGTTAACATGATGCAAACAAAACAAGGAATATTGGTTATGGAGTATTTGAACTAGTTATTGTGATATTGGCCTGGTTCACTCAGACCAAATGATAAACCACTATGTTTGGTTGTTTAGGGTTTGATTGAGCCGTGCCAATATCTCACTACTATTTCATCTTTGCTAAAAGAAGCTCAAAAACTAAGGTTTTGTTAATTTGTCTGTCACAATGTCTCATTCTTAATTTTTAGTTTTTCAATAACTATATTTTCTTCTTAACTAGTATTATGATTTAATTACATCTATTTCATCTAATAAAAATTAAATATAAAATGTTTGAGTTAGCATTACTTCTAAGAGAAAGTCTTCATACATTTTCACTGTTTCATCCACCCACAACTATTTTTAATTTAATGAAATGCATGTAGATTTCCTTGATATTTTTTTTTATATTTAAAAATGACTGAAAAGTCAAACAATAAAATATTTTCAGTCATTTTAATTTAAGATTATTTGAGTTTTAGCTAACACTTTTTAACGATTCTAAGTATTGGATAGTATTGTTAGTAACATATTAGAGTGGAGGTAAACCATGACATATATGAAAAAATAAAATAAAATTGTTTAGGGTTTGTAATACAAATAACTAAAACAAAACCCAAAAAAAGTGTGACAAAACTGTGGAGCATTGGTAAATTATAGAACAAAATCGAGCTAAAAAAATTAAAGGAATACCTTGAAAATAAATTAACAGATAAAAAATATAACGTACTTTTCAAAGAATAAAAATGCCTAGCTCTAAGATAGAGAACTAAAAAAGACTTTAATTAGGATTGAAGGGAACATTTTGAAAATACAGAATAATATAGTAAGGATTTGAATTGAATAAAGAGGAGATTGGAAGGTTTATTTTTATTTATAATGTAAAAAATCAGATTTGATGAGCTTAAAAATTTGTATTGAAGAAGAGTTTTTGAGATTTTATTTTAATTTTTTAAATATATTATGTTGTTATAATTTTATCAAAATTAAAAATATATCGTTAAACAAGATTCATTTATTATTATATATAAAAAAATACTATTTTAAAATTTGGTAAAAATATATACTATTCATGTAATTCTTTTTCTTTTAGGCTTAGACATTCTTCTCCACTTCTTTCTTATTCTCATCCTTCTTTTTCTTCTACAACTCCTTTATTTAGTCCGACCACTACAAAACACGGAAATAACAATGTCAAGCTTACGGTGCATTTCTTTACACCGTTGTAATAGATTAATTTTTTGCGTTCTGTCATTAGTTGAATGTATAAACAGCCATTTAATGACGGTTGTAAGTTACCACCGTAGTAATAAATGAAATGGACTATGGCTTGATGTGTGGATCAAGTATAAATCTTGTAAATGAATTGTAAATGATTTTAGCGTATGTCATTTTAGTACATTATTTAAAAAATAAATTATAAATGATTTTACAACGGTTAAATTAAATAAGATGATTCTTATAAATTCAGTTCTCTCTAATCTACTTATCCATTACATGTCATTCTATAAGCTTCTCAGTAAACTTATTCGCATCCTTACTTCAATTCAAATAAGTTTTCTGTGGAATGGTATGATTAACAAGAAAAGGGATCTCATGGATCCGATGAAGCCCAATTTACAAATCCAAAGAGGAAGGTGGTCTTGGGGATCAAAGACGGTAAACTTTTCAATCATGCTCTGTTATCCAAGTGGATTTAGAAAGTATTATCGCCTACAAATTTTATTTGGAGAGGAATGTTAAATAGTTGTTACCATGATTATGTTTTATCTTTCCATCTTGGCGAAATTTCTAATTATCCGGTAAAAGCTTCGTTATGGTGGAGAGATTTATTTTTGGTTTCATCCCACTTCGGTAACAATCATTTTGCAGGACTAGTTTCATATAAGGTTGGAAACAGGAGAAATGCAGAATTTTGGGTTTCTCGTTGGGATGGTGTTGATTCCTAGGCAATTTTATATTTGAATGTTTATTCTGCATTCTGCAGTAAAGACAACAAAATCGCTGAAAACAGGATTATGGTTGACAATGTTTGGCGATGGAATATAACAGGTAATCTTGGCCTGCTGTCATCGGTTCAGTCGCAGGAATTGCGTTGCCTGCGGGACTGGCTGGATTCGGTGCCAGTTGCTGGTATTGAGAACAGGTCTGTCGCAGTGAGAATCAGATGTCAAACTATTGATTTAACTTGAATGCAATTATTAAATATTCACCACCGAATTTAATTTAATCAAATGGAAAGGGAAAAAGATCGAAAAACCCCTAATTGTGGAGAATCTAAGGTTCGGGGGTTGATTATACCTAGGGAAGGTGTTAGCATCCTAAATATTTGTAGTATCTTACGTGAACCTCTTGTTAATATTTGTGTTATTGTTATTTATTGCTTGATTTTACTAAAAGGGATCTAAGATTTTTATTTCTAATGGTGAATTTACACTTGATTGTGATCAAGGTTCAAAGGGGGAAGTAAGTGTTACGGCAAACAATCACGTGACTTAACAAAGTCACAAAAAGTTGTAAAATAAAATCTAAAGACCTAATTGCTAAGGTCGAAGGGAAAACTAGAGATTGTTAAACTACCTATGACATTGAGTCAATTGAAGGAGTTCTTTCCCTTTGGATTGAAATGATAAAAGCATAAAAGAAAAATAAGAGGTGCAAGCTCCCAAGACTAGGCAAATGTTGCTACTTGCAAGAAATAGAAAGAATAAAGTAAAATAAATACTTGATGAAATGGGCCATGGCTTGATGTGTGGATCAAGTATGCGAAAGTATCAAACAAGCGTGATGCATCGATTTATTTAAGTTGAAAAGTTGAGGAAATGTGAAGTGTAAAGGTAGTACTAATGACGATCATAGAACGATCGACTTACGTGTGTGTATGAAGTGTATGTGAAGATCTACTTGGCGTTGGACCAAGGATTTTATTTTTTATTATTTTATTATTATTATTATTATTATTATTATTATTATTGAATTAAAACTACCTAAACGTAAAGCAGTAACCATCAATACATGTCATATGAGCGGGATACATTTTCAAATGGGGATTAGAAAAGTAACACAAAGGGTGCGAATTAGATCGCAAGGGTGTGCGAATTTAAATGAACTCAAGCACAAGACGTAAGTCAAACGCCGCAAGATCTGAATATTCAACAATAATAAATGTACAAAAAATATAATAATATACACCATATTTACATCATACTTGTTAGACGATGACGCAGATCTAGAAGGGGGTTGAATAAATCCCTTTAAAAATATTTCCACCTTTAAAAAATTAATTGAATAATGTTTGGCGGAATTTCCCCGGAAAAATTCACGTCGAAATTATTTTAAGTCACCGGTGATCAGATATGTGTTATCAAACCAAATGAGATAATGCAGATGAATTAACTAATCAATACCAAGCAAATTAATCACTTAAATTTGATACAATTGATTAAACTACTATCAACAATGTATAGAGAGAAGAAATGGGCACAACAAACAAGAAATAATGTGTTTTGAATTTTATCGAACACTTGGTGTGCATACCACACTTAGTGTGTTTTGCCAAATAGTATACTGCATAATTTTTCTAAAGTTACGTATTTTTGATAGCAACAATTTCACAAACACTTGGTGTGCACTAAACTATGCAAAACATAATTTCAAAACACCACTATTTCAATTTGTGCAGAAAATTTACCGAAAGAAAAATGCAAAGGACACACGAATTTGTTTAGGCAGTTCCCCTATCGTCCTCGCTAAGGGTACCTCTGCCCCCAATTCAAAAATCGAATTGATATTTTTTTATTAAAATTGCAACGTTTATACAAAGAGAAAATAGGAACGACAAACCAATCCTCATTGTTGTTGTAGCTATGTTTCTCTTTGCCCCTTGATTCAAGTTGAATCAAGTTCTTCACGCGTGTCGAACAAACCTCCGATTAATTGCTCCCTTCTTGAAAGAATCCACGATTCTCCAAACTTCAAGCACGACCGCTTTGATTCGTTACTTGTGAACCCACACCGTTCTTCCTAATCCTCTGGTTACCGTGATATGGTTGAACAATCACCTTGACTTTCAAACCTCTTCACTCGGCTGAATCTACGAACAAATGATGTGTGCAAAAACCCCCAAATCACAATGATCTTGGAGGACAAACCCTTAATGGTTTATTCAAGAAAAACCCACAAATCTCTCAACTCAAACTGAAATCGCAATTCCACCGTTTGAACGTTATCACCTTGAATCTTGCACTTTGATCAACAAAAGTGATTGTGTGTAGTTGTTGATGAATGCTAGAGAAGGAGAAGATGATGAGTGAACTTGTGTATGTCTTTCACTTTTCTTGTTAGTTTGAGAAAATAAAAGACCCAACTATTTATACTTGTTAGCAAAAATAAAGGAAACAATTAACATTAAGTAAGAGAGAGAAATTAGAGAAAGGTGCCTCAAGTCAAGTTTGCGTCGATCTGTCTAAAGGTTTGCGTTGACCTGACTGAGGATTTGAGTCGACCTAAAATTTGGCCCCAGTCAGCCTGTTGTGACCTGTGAGTTCCAAGGATTTCTGGCCTTCATTTGAGTCGACCTAAATCATTAAATGAGTCAACTCAATTTTTCTTAACTAAATGAGTCGACCTGTTCATGCTGATGAGTCGACTCATTTACTTTGAAACAACAAAAATACACTTCCTGATATTTTGACATGCCAGCATCTTGTGATCCAATTTGCCTTCCTAAAACACACTAGTTTTGACATCATTAAAACAACCAATACTCTCACAATAGACTCATGAAAAATTAATCAGAAAAGTAAAATAAAATAATAATAAATAAATAAAGTAAAAAAGAAAAGTGCAAGAATTAAAATCATGACGCAAGGACGCGAATCAAAGTCGCATATGTGAAGACGTGCAAAAGGCTAACCCATAAAAACATTAAATCTACTCTAAAAATAACGACGTTGGATTGCTGTTCTTAACATCAATTAAAAAAAGACAAATTTGTACCGCGTAAGCGGTCATCGCAAATTGAATCAAGAAAAATCCACAATATAATAAAATCAAAATCAAAAACAAATTTGTAAATCGAAATACGGATTGGTCGGTGCACAAAAAGCGGATCAAACGTGTGTACAAACTCAAAATACAACAAAAAATAGAACATCACATATAAATCGATAAAATCCACCACTATACACTCAACGTGATCATCGCAATATGGATCAAAATCGTACAGATCTAAATTTATCAAAAATAAAAATAAAATAAAAGGAATTAAAAAAAACAATAATGTTACAAAATTTCGATCATCGCAACTGGATCGGATCAACACAAGTAGCACACCTCATACACATAAATGTGCGAACACCGTATCAATACGATCCGATCCGAATAACATAATCAAATTATAAAATGAAAAAAAAAAACATATTTAACAAAATGCTCATTTTAATATATTAACAAGTATTATATATTATATATTATATTAATATTATACATCATCTATTATATATTATATTATATTATATATTATACTTAATATACGCACATAAGAAAGAAAAAAAATAAACGATACAAAAATTTAGTAATAGAAGGGACAAGATCAAGCATATACTATATATAAGTAACCATTATGTATGCATGTTGCAACAACATTCATATCGGAAAAAAATAAGGAAAACGGAACCGCTATGCATGATATGGTGAACAAAAGTTATTACCAATTGCAGGAACATGTAGCATAATAAGAATATGATCAGAAATAAACTTAAAACGCATATGTGCATGTAGCATAATAAGTATCAGTATGTACCGGTGTATACTACATAGTTATCCGCCGTTTGCATTTTTGTTTTTCCTTTTTTCGGTCAAATTCTAGCAGCCACAACATATTTATATATAGGAAATAATTAGAGTTAATATCAATTGGGCTTTAATATTTATTTCGAAATCTAAATAAAATATTAAATTAAAAATTAAATAATGTTAAAATTATTATAATAAAAATTTAAAATTACAACTAACAATCTTATTTATTTTTCTAGACACAATGTAAAAATAAATGGATTCAAAAAAATAAAATAAAATAAAAGTCGGGTGCCAAAACGTTCGAAAAAATAAAATGAATACATCAAAATGATCAGCGCAAAATAAACGACTCGGAAAAATGCAACGTTTGGTCAAATTTTAAAATAAAATTATGACCGTTTAAACTGTCCAAACTGATCAAAACGTGATCGGAAAATAGTTGTAAAATACATTTAGCATGTCAGGTTAAACTACGTAAACCGCAGATTAATAGTACTGATATTTGCAAATTTAAATTTGACATTTTTCGTTCACTGATTTAAGGTACAGATGAAAATTAGTTCGACCAGTCTGTCTGTAAATTCGAGAAAATATTTCGGCTGATATTTTGGACGTTATGCATGATGAAAAACATGATATGCTATGCAGATGATGCAAAAAAAATTATTTGACGATTCGGGGTCAAAATCGGGGTATGACAAGGCCATATTCTGTTTTATGGATGCAAGAAGATAGTGGTGAATTTTCGGTGAAGTCAGCATATGTGTTTTTAGCGAATCAGAATGCGGGTTTTGTTTTAGATGCAAATATTTCAACTGTGTTTAAATTGATTGGATGGCTTAGATGTCGCTAAAAGTCAATGCGTTCGGGTGAAGGTTAATCCACAATAAGCTTCCAACTCGTGACAATTTATTTCGTAAGGGAATAGTAACTATTCTCACAATTTAGTTTGCCCTTTCTGTTTTCAAGAAGAAGAAAAAGCTGAACATTTGTTGTTCCATTGCTCTAAATCTGTTTTGGTTTGGAAGTTTGTTTACAAGGGGTTGGGTTTGAGAGATATTTATTTCAGAGATCTCCTTGGTCACTTTAACAGTTGGATCGAAGGTTGCAACTCAAAGAACATCCCAGTCAAAAATGCAGTGAGTTTATGGTTGGTAGTTTGTTGGGTTTTATGGTTTTCGAGAAATAATATTATGTTCAGGGAAGAATTTTGTGATCTCGGATTACTCATAGGATTATAATTTTTTCTTGGTGGTGGTTAGGCAAGAAACATATAAGTGCAAATATGTGTACTTATTAAGAATGAGCTATTGTTCCCGATAATTTTTTGTTAGCCTGTTTTTGAGAAAATGACTTTTTTGTATATGGGTTAGGATACCCCTTTGTATCCTTGGAATATATTTTTTGTTTATTAAAAAAACAACAACCGTTGTTATAGGATTAAAATTCCACTACGGCTGGTTTCTCCACCGAGATTAAAAGCTTAATAAATTAAAATAAAACTTATTTTGTATTTCTTTCATAAGACGCCCTAATCGAATAAGTGAGTCAGATACGACAACGGTGGCGTAATCTTTACCCTTTCGTATCCATTCATTTGAAGCTCAAATCTTCACCCTCTTCGTTTATTTGATTCTCAATCTTCAAAGTACATTACTCTTCAACATCTCCATTCCATTTTTCTTGATTTATGTTGTACATGCTCAAATATTCACTGTCTTTGTTCAATTGATTCTTCAGTTTTGAAGTACGGTACTCTTCAACATCTTCATTTCTTACGTTCATTCGATTACAACTTTGAAGTATGGTAAACTTCAATATCTTCATTCCTTTTTTCTTTGTTCATATTGTATATGCTCAAGTCAGTATGAGAGTACATGTTTCATATCTAAACATGTGAAAATGGTTAAAAGAAAAAGTGCATGAGGGCACAAAAACAATTAAATGAGTTTTGCATTTTTTAAAGTATCTTAAAAATAAAGTTTCGATATGCTTATGTGGTTTAGCATTTATTAAGAAATGAAATTGAAAAAGTAAAATCGCTTGACCTAAGCCAAAGTTTGATTATGAAAATGTTTTGAAGTTTGAAAACAAAGAAGGTTTTTGAAATAGGGAAAAGCTTTGAAAATTTAAGAAGTAGAGAGAGATGAAAGGACTATCCTAAGACCTAAAGTAAAAGTTAAAGGAAGAACGACCAAACCGTGTGGCGAACATTCCTCAAAGAAATAGAACTTCATCTTCATAAACAAGTGAACCAAAATCGAGACCAAGGTCTTCAATCCATAATAACTCAAGCAAAGGGTAAGATCCTAAAATCTAAGTCCAAAACTCCAAGTCCAATGCTAAGGATAATGGCCATAGTCCAAGATTGAAGTCACAAGTCTTTTAGATGTTTAATCCTTTATTAATGTTTTTGTGTCCAAATGGACAAAAGAAAAAGCACAAGAATATCAATATAAACATAAAAAATATGATGAATGATATAGTATTATAAAAGCATAATAAAAGAGATAAGAAGCAAGAGATTAAAATAAAGAGGATAAGGTGTGAGAATGAATTAAAATGTTAGTATAGTAATAGCATAATAATATTTACATAATAATGGTATGGTGAACTTAATCAACCACAACCAAAAAGAGTATCCAAAATCGAAAGGCAATCGGATCCGGTTAGTATCTTACACTATAATGATCAATCAAGGCAAATAGAATTGAATTCAATGAAGTTTGAAAGGAGATTAGGAGACCCAAAGCACCTACGCATCAAATATTCATAAGTCTCGATTCTTAATGCAAAATGGTCAATCACTTTGAGATTACGCGACCAACAAGAGGCCCGGTCCACGAAAGTGCAAGTATTCAATTGGATTTTTATTCTGAATTCGGGACAAGTTTAGGTCTATGTTAAGCAATCGCCGAGTAATTTACGAAGTAATTACCTACAAATGAGGCTGACCAACACCAATTAAAGTGAACGATTTTTGTGCTAATACATGTTAGAGAAATGATATAATGGATCATCCTCCAAAAATATGTCGCACGAAAAGAAATAGTGGTAACGGTCTAATCTTAATCGAGATTTCACATTGATTTATCAAATGCAACCTGTCACGATCCCAAAGTATGGAGAATGATCCAAATGATCATTCATCCATATATTTGAAATAATGAAGATTAAACATCTTCGAAAATCAATAATCGTCGAATCAGAGATCTCATCGACCAAAAGAAAAATAGGATGAAAGAAAGTGGATCTAACATTTATGATCCATACAACCAGAAAATAAAAATCAATAAAAGTCATAAGAAAATATTGTGAATTTTTTAAAAAAATAGAAATTAGGAGAAATTAAAATAAAAGAAAAAAGGAAGGGGTATCAGCGCAGGAAAGGAGAGTGAGAAATATAGTCCAATACATGTCATTAGGCCCAAGCAGGTTTATGCTTATAAAAGAAAAAAACAAAAAAAAACTCATAAAGAAGTAAAATGGAAATAAAATGCAGTGAGAGCTTCTTCTTCTTCCGTAAAACACCGGCGGTACCTTCAAGAAAGAAAAAATAATCGCACGACTCTGAACATCGCAGAGGAATCAACAATCCTTCTTCTTCAACCTTGAATACGTGGCCACTCTCTTTATCAGTTCTTCTTGTTGGTCTCAATCTTGATCGGATCTGATTTGTTGTTATTGAAATTTGTTAAAGATTTCTACAAACGATATGTATAGGTTTGTAGTTGTTGATTGTTGAAAGTTGAATGACTTTGAAGGATGATAAAGAAGAAGGGAACGATTTATTGTTCTGATGATTTTCTTTTGAATCTGGAAATTGAAATGCAGGTTATGAAATTGAATTGAGAGGAAGATTCAAGATGGATTGAAGCTTTGATTTATCTGTTGAGGAAAGTTGAAGATGCTCGCGGAAGGTTGTATGAAGTTGGTATTGGTTGCTGAAAAATGGATGAAGGTTTGAAGGTTGTTGAAGCTTGATTCTGAGAAGTTTTTGCGGAATTTTTCTGAAGCTTTGTTTTTATCTTGGCAGGGATTTGAAGGGCTTTCAAAGCTTCCTTTGAATGAAGGGGGAAAGTTGAATTTATAGAAGGAAATCTGAAATTGGCGTTGCCGTTTTACTCTATTGTTTGATGCGTTTCGAAGCTTATGGTTTCTTCGTGTTTCATTGTTTCATTTGCGTGTGAGTTGATGTGTTTTCTGTGTTTTGATTGTTGATAGTTTGCATTTTGAAACGTTGTAGAAAGCGTGCGTCTTCCGAGTTTTTTTTCGTTCTCAAATCTCTGCGTTTTGAGTGTTGCTTGTGTGCGTTTTGGGCCTTTCACTGCGTTTTGTTGTTGATGTTTGGCTAGGATGACGCTGGTGAAAGTGTGTGTTTCATGCTTGTTGTTCATTGCGTTTTGGAAAGTTGTAGAAAGCGTGTGTATTAGTCACGTGCAGGTGTAACGCTTTACTTTGCATTTTACTCACAATCCCATGCGTTTTAGTGCTGATTGGAGTATGTGACTGAGAAGCTGAAGATGCTAGCGTTGGCTGAATTATAAGATGATAGGTCAACATGATGTGGGCTTGGGATTTTTATTTGGTAGAAAAATGATATAAGTGAAATATGATTGGTAATGGGCTATAGAAATGGGCTCAAGTTGTAAGAAAAAGAAATAGAATAAAATGGAAATGATATTAAAAATAAGTAAAAATGGTATAATAAATTTTGGAATTGGGAAAAAAGAAGATAGTTGAAAATGGTATATGAGCATTAAATGGATAAAATCGAAACATGATTAAAAAATGGTAATTTGGATAAAAGAGTGAATCAGGTAATCGAGAAAAAATGGAAAAAATGGTCATTGAATAAAATGGATAATAGAAAGTTGGAAAATAAAAAATGGTTTAATCGAAAAATTGATAATGGATATGAAATCTTGATTTTAAGCCCACAACCAACTCCTGATTTTTTCTCAAGCCTCTGATAAAATGAACACAGTCAATCCTGAACCACTGAACAACTTGAAACTTTCCACTCAAGCCACAGCCACCTGAATCGTCTGAAAATTTCCTTGATAATTTGAATTCATACTGAGGAAAATAAATCCACAGATGAACCACTAATGAATGGATGAATCTCAATACACGACAACTGCAACCTTGAACATGCACTATCTGAGAAATAAGTCACTGGCACAAATAAATTGCAGTTGAACAATATTTTGATAGTTTGACCAAGATTAGGTCAAACGTCCATCTGAATCGGATCATAACTGAACAACCACATCTGAATTGAAAACCATGCCTTGTCTTTGAAGACCTACACACAGAGAGAAGAAGAAGCAAACTGCAGCATAGTTTTTTATATTTTAGTTAGAAGTTAGAAAATATAAACAAATAAAGGTAGGTAAAAACACGGTGATCCCCTGTGAGGCATAAACCTGCAACTAAAAGGATAAACAAACCAGTGCGTGATCTTGTTTGTATGCAAGATGCATATGAGATGCGAAAAATCTTAGGGTAAAAAATTAGGGTATGACAGTGTGCTCCGAGTCAAACATCACGGACTCTCAAAGCCAAATAGCAATAATACGTTCACCATTTCTTAGAAATGGCTCGTGACCAAATCTGGGAATTGGTTTAACATTATATACCACTTAGGGAGGTCTCAGCTGAGTCCGGGAAGAACAAGCATCCCTCATAAGTCCCCAGCTTCAAGCACTGAATCGAGAAACAATAGTACATTCAGCCATTGGGATACAATACTATCGTCATATGAACAGTTTGCCTTAACTAGGTTCCTTTGAGAGAACCAGGCCATCCTATGCGAGTTCCTTGTGGGCCTTCAGATGCGAGTGGGTTTGCCAACAAATATGGTCTGCCATTATCATCACTAGAGAGGGATGTTTCCACAAAGGTCCTCAATGATCGGTCCCCAAATGCACATAACTATCGAGGTCGTGTAATGATCCAAGAAAGATTCATGTATCAATATATTTTCAAGACGGTCGCAGTATGGCTGTGGAACTCACTACTACCAACATAGTAAGATGCCATTAAGCCAAAGTGATTGTCCACGCTAAGTCCTAGGTGCACTAAAGTCGGGTATTTGACTTACCTCACAGTAACCCCATCCCACAGAAAAAAGTCAACCCAGAAAGTCCAGTATATATGATGCATGTAAAAGAAATACTGAAAGCGGTAAATAAACTGTAAAGTAAAGCTGTAAATAAAAGCAGTAAATCTAAACTAACGCACATAGTAGCAAACAACTAAACAACCAAAGAAACAAAAATAGACAAGCGCTAGGATTGACTCTCAAAGGAGAAACTAGAGATTTTGGGTTCGATCCCCAGCAGAGTCACCAGCTGTCGTTCCCTAGATTTTCATCCTGGTACAAACGCGAAAGTGGCGCGGAAAAGGTAGAGTCGACAGCCAGTCATTTTTATCCCGAATGAATGGGAAAGGTAATGCTGCACAAACCTAAGGAAAACGGAAAGGACAAGGTCCTACGAACCAAAGAACTGGGTTCGGGAGTCAGTTATGAACCGGGAAGGTATTAGCACCCCAGATCGTCCGCCGTACCTGACGGGATCCACGCTTGTTAGTCTATTTCAAAGGGTAAGAAATAAGATGTTGCTGAACAAAAGAATTGATAACTTGAATTGGAATGAGAGAGGGAAATGAAAAGAGAATGAAAAGGTACGGGAAAAATGTAGGGAAAATAAATAGTGTGCTCGAATGGGTCCTACCCCGCTGCCTATGTACCTCACCGGGAATATGAGGATCAGAGTCTAAGTAGTTCGCCTAACTAAGGCAGGAACTTGGTTTGTGTTTTTTATGAATTGAACTGCTTATGCCTATGCTCAGTGTTGCAGGATCGTCTGGTATGAGTGTTTTACCGTCTTGCAAAGAGACAAGTCGTAGCAAGTTCTCGTTGTGAGTGAATGAGATGAAAAGAGAATTCCCGCAGGAAAAGACGTGTGCTATTTGTTTATTATATTTTAGAGAAGTGTTTTTTGTTGTTTTTTTTTGTTTGTGAAAATAGTCTCATGACCAGACTTGTACATCATGCTAGACAAAATTGTACTATCCCAAGATGGGATGAATACAAGTGCCCCCATGGAATAAGTCTTTGCGTCTAAGACTACTTCAATATTTATGAAAGTGTTTTTTAGTTTTTCTTTGAGATGAGAAAGAAGACACAAATGGAGAAAGGAAAAAACTAGGGGAACTAAGACTCTCCCTAAGTTGTTTACTCAATGGATGTCCTATGGTTAATGAATTTTTCTAATCCTAAAGAGAAAAAGAAAATAAGAAAGAAACTAGAAAGCAACTTACTTCTCTAAAGAAGTTAAGTTGTTTCTAAAGAGGGGCTAACATGAAGTTGTACAAACAAAGCCTAAAGGGCTAAGGAAAACACAATTTGAAAGCATAAAGAAGATGAGGAAGATGTTATATAATCAAGGCTTACCTCAACCTCCCTATAAAACAAAATTTAGCTTTACAATGCATATTGAAAGCATAAACGCAGGTAAAACTCAAACTAGCTAAGAGAAAGCACCAAATGCCTCCTAAGGTTAATACCTAAAGCTAAAGGATGTTAAATGATAAAAAACTTCTAAAGTCAGTAGCTAAACCATGTTAAAGTGCTCTAATTTCCTATGATCAAACAACTACAAACTATGCCCTAACTAAGTACTAAACACCAAAGAAGTTCAAGGTGAAGTTAGATGGAGAAGTTTGAATGAAAGTGCAAGGTAAACATGTATTAAAACAAGGTTGAATGTTAAAGTCCTAAACTAACATCAATTAAAAGTGTATCAAAAGGTGGAAAAAAGTATGAACAAAGATATTCAAGTATAAGAGATTGCATGAAGAAGGGATGAGAAGAAATGAACACATGGTACCAAGAAGTGTGAATTAAAAGTTCTTATGTACAAAAAGGTACCAAATGAAGTAAATGGACTCATGACTTGGTAAAATAATGTGACTATGGATACGAACACATTATGAGATGTACAATATGTGTATAACATGGATACAAGACTCACAAAGTGGAATTAAAAGTATTAAAGTGAAAGGAGAATGAAAATTAGGTCAAATGAGACACATGTGAATACAAGTGAAACTTATGGAACAAGTAACCCAAAAATTCAAAAGAGATGACCTATAAATGGATAAAAATGACTTATAAACATCAAATGGTATCTTAAAAACTTGTGTGAAGGACCCCAAATGAATGGCATAAATGCCTTATCAAAATGGGATTAGAAGGATGAGAAAAGAAGGACCAAAATGTGACTTGTAAAACAAGGTACCAAAACAATACTTGTGCTCATGAAAAAATTATGAGAATTAGGATTCAAAGTCATAAACCAGGGACAAATGAGTTTCTAAAATATCTCTTAAAAGATTTCATTTTAACTCAAATAAAAAAGTTCACAAATTGGATTAGGGTTTTGAAGGATGAGACTCAAAAGAATGACCTAAAATGGTATCAAACATGACCTAAAAAATGTGAGAAAAATATTTTTGGGGACCTCAACATGTTCTATGGTCAAAGAAAAAAGAGTGAAGTTCAAATTATTTTTAATTTGAGAAAAATTAAATTGAGAAGGCAATATGGTCAAGAATGAGAAAAATCCAAAAGAAATGAAAATAAAATTAATTTCTGGTCAGAAACATAAAGAAAAATGAAATTAAAAATTTTGATAAATTTTGGAATATTGGGAAAAGTTAGAGGGAATTATTTGAGAATTTTTGGTGAAGGTTTGATATTTTTAGAAATTTAAAATTGAATTGAAAAAGAAATGGAAAAAAATGAAATGGAAAGAAATTGGAAGGGATGCGTATAGAAACAGAGTCAAGTGGAAATTAATTGGGCTTTCAAGAAAGGAGTGTGATTATCAAATTTGAGCATAGACCAAAATTGACTGAGACACGCGTGTATTATAGTGGATTGTAGTCAATGTTGACTTGAACTAAGACCACTGGATGAATCTGAGGCTCAAAAATTGACCAAGCAATTAAAATCAAGTGGATGACATTGAAAGACACATGTCACAAGGGTGGACACACGCGCACAAAATCCTTCAGTTCACTTAAAATGGCACGTGAAATCCACATGCTTCATTTATGTGGTGGCATATTTATGAGTGTACGATTGAAAAGATCTAAGGGTTGTGTTTTAAACTTATGAAGGTGGCTAAAGAACTGTTACTGCCACCGGAGAAGACCTCCGGTCATCTTCTTCAGTGAGCTCTAGTTAGGGCAAACTCAAATTTCCACAGAAATAAGAAGTAAGACCACAAAAACATTCCTTAGGTTGAGTACATCACTAATCTAGACTTAGTTTTCACTAATCATACCTAATAAATGCAAATCGAAACAAATAAAAATCAACCTAAAAACTGAATCTATGCACTGATGGTGCCTATCATCTATCCATAATCCAATAAGCTTCTATTAAGCCTCAAACATCACATAAACAATCAAAAAGCATGAACTTGAGCACAAATAATTGAAGTGAAACCTGATTTGCATATTTTCAATTTGTTGATGAAAACCAGAGGTAAAGATCCAAATATGCTTTATGCTTGCTCTTGATCTTCATTGGAGTGAAATAAACACTCAAAACTTGTGAAATCTTGTTGAATTAAGGAAAATGCAGAAATGTGGTGAAGTTTGTTCTTGAAGATTTTGATGAATTGAGCTATGGAGAATGTGCACAAGATGATGATGATGATGATGAATTAATGATGCTTGATGTGTGATTGATGAAGAGAAGTGAAGTTAGAAGCCAAATGCAGAGAAACTTCTTCACAAAATCAGAGCAAAATCAGAGAGAAAGTGATGGAGTTTTTGATGAGTTTCGAGCAAATGAACATGGTAGTATAATTCAGTTAGATGATAAGCTTATATATGTGAGGTTAGAAATTAACTCAGTCAGTTGATGGTTAGAACCATGGTTAGAAGTTTGTAGCAGTAAAATCATGAGTGTAAGCTATTGATTAACTTAACTCAAGGTAAACAGAGTCGCCACCGCGCTTTTATTTTATTCCAAAAGGAAAAGGGAAAAGGAGCGAATAAAACCTAATGAATCTAAAAGCAAGAAAGCTAAAGACATACATCAGAGAAACAGGTAAGGGGATAGGTTACACAATGGGAATGTTTTACGCACCCAAAATGTCCGTGGTACTCCACGGGAGCCCTTTGAAAAATTTACTGCTTTTGGTTTGAAAATGGTTTGTTTGAAAGAGACTGAAGAGATGAGAAGAGAAATGTTTTTAAATATTTTTGTGTTTGAAGAGGTTTAACGCCTCATGCCTACGTACCCACAAAGTGCAATGCGAGATCAAAACCTCGTAGTTCGTGGTACAAAATTTGAAAAGAAATAATGAGTTGAATTGATTTTAAAATGTAGAGATAAGTCGTCATTCTTTAGTGAATAATTCCGCTAGAAAGAATGAATCATATCTAAACATATGAAAAGAAAAGTGCACAAAGGCACAAAAACAATTGAGTGAGTTTTGGATTTTTTAAAGTCTTTGAGAAGAGAATTTCGATATGCTTACATGGATTAACATTTATTAAGAAGATAAAATGAAAAGGATAAAATCGCTTGACCTAAGTCAAGGTTTGATTATGAAAACATTTAAAGTTTGAAAACAAAGAAGATTTGAAAATAGGGAGAAGATTTGAAAATTTAAGAAGTGGGAGGAGATGAAGGGACTATCCTAATACTTGAATGAAAAAGTTAAGAGAAGAGCGATCAAACCGTATGGTGAACATTCTTCCAACAAGCGGATTTCCATCTTCAAAGACAAATAAAGCTAAATCGAGGCCAAAGTCTTCAATCGATAATAATTTGAGCCAAGGGAAAGATCCTAGAATCTAAGTCCAACTCCAAATCCAATGCTAAGGATAGTGGCCATAGTCCAAGAATTAAAGTCACAAGTCCCTTTTTTAGATGTTTGATCCATTATAATGTTTTTGTGTCCAAATGGACAAAAGAAGAATCACAAAAATAAAAATATAAACATAAACAATATGATAGATGATATAATATGATAAGAGCATAATAAAAGAGATAGGGAGCGAGAGATCGAAATAAAGAGGATAAGGTGCGAGAGATTGAATTAAAATGGTTAGTATATTAATATTATTATAATATTTACATATAAATGGTATGATGAACTTAATCAAACACAACCACAAAAGATAACCAAAAATCGAGGCAACCAGATCCAAATGGATCTTATTCCGAATTCGGGACAAATTTAAGTCTATGTTAAGCAATCGCCGAGTAATTTACGAAGTAATTACCCTACAAATGAGGTCGGCCACCACCAATTAAGGTGGAAAATATTTGTGCTAATACATGTTAGAGAAATGATATTATGGATCATTCTCCGAAAACATGCCGCACGAAAAGGAAAAGGAATGGTCTAATCTTAATCGAGATTTTCGTTGAATTATCGAATGCAACCTATCACGATCCCAAAGTATGGAGAATGATCCAAATGATCATTCATCCATAGATTTGAGATAATGAAGATTAAACATCTTCGAAAACCAACAATCTACGAATCAGAGATTTTCATCGACCAAAGAGAAAAAAGGATGGAAAAGAATATGGATCTAAAAACAAAATAAAAGATTCTTTATGAATTTTCTTTCTAAAAAAACTTTTCTTTAAAAATTCAATTAATAATATTCTAAGAATATTATTAACAATCAATATCATTTAACCTTTTTTAAAAAATAAAAAAAAACCAAATAAGAATTAAAAAAAAGAAATAACCGGAGGGGGGGGGGGGGTAACACAGATTTGGATGTTTTAATAGGTAATGGATCGGTACATATCTTAGGCCCAAACAACATTTTTATTGAAAACAAAACACCAAAAAGAAAAGGAAATAAAAAAAGAAAACAAATAGAAATAGAAGCACGTGAAGCTTCTTCTTCCTTTCATATAAGCCGCGAGGGCACTATTCGCGCTGAGGGAGAGGGCGGCGGAACTCCGTTTTGGTACTGTTTTGATCGGGATGCAGAGAGGAATTCAAATATACAATTAATTTCAACCGTCGGTGTCTAAATCAAGCAAAACGAGGGTTTGAAGTTTCTTCAAGAAAAGCTTCACTACCTTCAACAATGGTAGAAACTTCTTCCAAACTTCTCTTCTTCTCTTATTGTGATTTCGATTTGAGTGCCTTTATGCTTCACAGGTTTGATTAAATTGACATAATGGAAGAGGATTTTTTTTTGTTTGGTATCAATTGAAGAGTAATTTCGAGAGAGGTTTCAAAGGCTTTTTAAGCTTGAAGATTAAATGAGGGATTGTGTTCTATTTAAAGAAGAAATGGAGATAAGTGAGCTGCCGTTTTGTAATGTATTTTCCGCGTTTTGAATAGTCACAAGTTTGATGTTGTTTGCGTTCTCGCCGTATACATTTGCTGAGGCTGCTGTGTTTTATTCTCATTGCTATTGCGTTTTTGATCTTCATTGGAGTGAAATAAACACTCAAAACTTGTGAAATCTTGTTGAATTAAGGAAAATGCAGAAATGTGGTGAAGTTTGTTCTTGAAGATTTTTATGAATTGAGCTATGGAGAATGTGCACAAGATGATGATGATGATGAATTAATGATGCTTGATGTGTGATTGATGAAGAGAAGTGAAGTTAGAAGCCAAATGCAGAGAAACTTCTTCACAAAATCAGAGCAAAATCAGAGAGAAAGTGATGGAGTTTTTGATGAGTTTCGAGCAAATGAACATGGTAGTATAATTCAGTTAGATGATAAGCTTATATATGCGAGGTTAGAAATTAACTCAGTCAGTTGATGGTTAGAACCATGGTTAGAAGTTTGTAGCAGTAAAATCATGAGTGTAAGCTATTGATTAACTTAACTCAAGGTAAACAGAGTCGCCACCGCGCTTTTATTTTATTCCAAAAGGAAAAGGGAAAAGGAGCGAATAAAACCTAATGAATCTAAAAGCAAGAAAGCTAAAGACATACATCAGAGAAACAGGTAAGGGGATAGGTTACACAATGGGAATGTTTTACGCACCCAAAATGTCCGTGGTACTCCACGGGAGCCCTTTGAAAAATTTACTGCTTTTGGTTTGAAAATGGTTTGTTTGAAAGAGACTGAAGAGATGAGAAGAGAAATGTTTTTAAATATTTTTGTGTTTGAAGAGGTTTAACGCCTCATGCCTACGTACCCACAAAGTGCAATGCGAGATCAAAACCTCGTAGTTCGTGGTACAAAATTTGAAAAGAAATAATGAGTTGAATTGATTTTAAAATGTAGAGATAAGTCGTCATTCTTTAGTGAATAATTCCGCTAGAAAGAATGAATCATATCTAAACATATGAAAAGAAAAGTGCACAAAGGCACAAAAACAATTGAGTGAGTTTTGGATTTTTTAAAGTCTTTGAGAAGAGAATTTCGATATGCTTACATGGATTAACATTTATTAAGAAGATAAAATGAAAAGGATAAAATCGCTTGACCTAAGTCAAGGTTTGATTATGAAAACATTTAAAGTTTGAAAACAAAGAAGATTTGAAAATAGGGAGAAGATTTGAAAATTTAAGAAGTGGGAGGAGATGAAGGGACTATCCTAATACTTGAATGAAAAAGTTAAGAGAAGAGCGATCAAACCGTATGGTGAACATTCTTCCAACAAGCGGATTTCCATCTTCAAAGACAAATAAAGCTAAATCGAGGCCAAAGTCTTCAATCGATAATAATTTGAGCCAAGGGAAAGATCCTAGAATCTAAGTCCAACTCCAAATCCAATGCTAAGGATAGTGGCCATAGTCCAAGAATTAAAGTCACAAGTCCCTTTTTTAGATGTTTGATCCATTATAATGTTTTTGTGTCCAAATGGACAAAAGAAGAATCACAAAAATAAAAATATAAACATAAACAATATGATAGATGATATAATATGATAAGAGCATAATAAAAGAGATAGGGAGCGAGAGATCGAAATAAAGAGGATAAGGTGCGAGAGATTGAATTAAAATGGTTAGTATATTAATATTATTATAATATTTACATATAAATGGTATGATGAACTTAATCAAACACAACCACAAAAGATAACCAAAAATCGAGGCAACCAGATCCAAATGGATCTTATTCCGAATTCGGGACAAATTTAAGTCTATGTTAAGCAATCGCCGAGTAATTTACGAAGTAATTACCCTACAAATGAGGTCGGCCACCACCAATTAAGGTGGAAAATATTTGTGCTAATACATGTTAGAGAAATGATATTATGGATCATTCTCCGAAAACATGCCGCACGAAAAGGAAAAGGAATGGTCTAATCTTAATCGAGATTTTCGTTGAATTATCGAATGCAACCTATCACGATCCCAAAGTATGGAGAATTATCCAAATGATCATTCATCCATAGATTTGAGATAATGAAGATTAAACATCTTCGAAAACCAACAATCTACGAATCAGAGATTTTCATCGACCAAAGAGAAAAAAGGATGGAAAAGAATATGGATCTAAAAACAAAATAAAAGATTCTTTATGAATTTTCTTTCTAAAAAAACTTTTCTTTAAAAATTCAATTAATAATATTCTAAGAATATTATTAACAATCAATATCATTTAACCTTTTTTTAAAAATAAAAAAAAAACCAAATAAGAATTAAAAAAAAGAAATAACCGGAGGGGGGGGGGTAACACAGATTTGGATGTTTTAATAGGTAATGGATCGGTACATATCTTAGGCCCAAACAACATTTTTATTGAAAACAAAACACCAAAAAGAAAAGGAAATAAAAAAAGAAAACAAATAGAAATAGAAGCACGTGAAGCTTCTTCTTCCTTTCATATAAGCCGCGAGGGCACTATTCGCGCTGAGGGAGAGGGCGGCGGAACTCCGTTTTGGTACTGTTTTGATCGGGATGCAGAGAGGAATTCAAATATACAATTAATTTCAACCGTCGGTGTCTAAATCAAGCAAAACGAGGGTTTGAAGTTTCTTCAAGAAAAGCTTCACTACCTTCAACAATGGTAGAAACTTCTTCCAAACTTCTCTTCTTCTCTTATTGTGATTTCGATTTGAGTGCCTTTATGCTTCACAGGTTTGATTAAATTGACATAATGGAAGAGGATTTTTTTTTGTTTGGTATCAATTGAAGAGTAATTTCGAGAGAGGTTTCAGAGGCTTTTTAAGCTTGAAGATTAAATGAGGGATTGTGTTCTATTTAAAGAAGAAATGGAGATAAGTGAGCTGCCGTTTTGTAATGTATTTTCCGCGTTTTGAATAGTCACAAGTTTGATGTTGTTTGCGTTCTCGCCGTATACATTTGCTGAGGCTGCTGTGTTTTATTCTCATTGCTATTGCGTTTTTGATCTTCATTGGAGTGAAATAAACACTCAAAACTTGTGAAATCTTGTTGAATTAAGGAAAATGCAGAAATGTGGTGAAGTTTGTTCTTGAAGATTTTGATGAATTGAGCTATGGAGAATGTGCACAAGATGATGATGATGATGATGAATTAATGATGCTTGATGTGTGATTGATGAAGAGAAGTGAAGTTAGAAGCCAAATGCAGAGAAACTTCTTCACAAAATCAGAGCAAAATCAGAGAGAAAGTGATGGAGTTTTTGATGAGTTTCGAGCAAATGAACATGGTAGTATAATTCAGTTAGATGATAAGCTTATATATGTGAGGTTAGAAATTAACTCAGTCAGTTGATGGTTAGAACCATGGTTAGAAGTTTGTAGCAGTAAAATCATGAGTGTAAGCTATTGATTAACTTAACTCAAGGTAAACAGAGTCGCCACCGCGCTTTTATTTTATTCCAAAAGGAAAAGGGAAAAGGAGCGAATAAAACCTAATGAATCTAAAAGCAAGAAAGCTAAAGACATACATCAGAGAAACAGGTAAGGGGATAGGTTACACAATGGGAATGTTTTACGCACCCAAAATGTCCGTGGTACTCCACGGGAGCCCTTTGAAAAATTTACTGCTTTTGGTTTGAAAATGGTTTGTTTGAAAGAGACTGAAGAGATGAGAAGAGAAATGTTTTTAAATATTTTTGTGTTTGAAGAGGTTTAACGCCTCATGCCTACGTACCCACAAAGTGCAATGCGAGATCAAAACCTCGTAGTTCGTGGTACAAAATTTGAAAAGAAATAATGAGTTGAATTGATTTTAAAATGTAGAGATAAGTCGTCATTCTTTAGTGAATAATTCCGCTAGAAAGAATGAATCATATCTAAACATATGAAAAGAAAAGTGCACAAAGGCACAAAAACAATTGAGTGAGTTTTGGATTTTTTAAAGTCTTTGAGAAGAGAATTTCGATATGCTTACATGGATTAACATTTATTAAGAAGATAAAATGAAAAGGATAAAATCGCTTGACCTAAGTCAAGGTTTGATTATGAAAACATTTAAAGTTTGAAAACAAAGAAGATTTGAAAATAGGGAGAAGATTTGAAAATTTAAGAAGTGGGAGGAGATGAAGGGACTATCCTAATACTTGAATGAAAAAGTTAAGAGAAGAGCGATCAAACCGTATGGTGAACATTCTTCCAACAAGCGGATTTCCATCTTCAAAGACAAATAAAGCTAAATCGAGGCCAAAGTCTTCAATCGATAATAATTTGAGCCAAGGGAAAGATCCTAGAATCTAAGTCCAACTCCAAATCCAATGCTAAGGATAGTGGCCATAGTCCAAGAATTAAAGTCACAAGTCCCTTTTTTAGATGTTTGATCCATTATAATGTTTTTGTGTCCAAATGGACAAAAGAAGAATCACAAAAATAAAAATATAAACATAAACAATATGATAGATGATATAATATGATAAGAGCATAATAAAAGAGATAGGGAGCGAGAGATCGAAATAAAGAGGATAAGGTGCGAGAGATTGAATTAAAATGGTTAGTATATTAATATTATTATAATATTTACATATAAATGGTATGATGAACTTAATCAAACACAACCACAAAAGATAACCAAAAATCGAGGCAACCAGATCCAAATGGATCTTATTCCGAATTCGGGACAAATTTAAGTCTATGTTAAGCAATCGCCGAGTAATTTACGAAGTAATTACCCTACAAATGAGGTCGGCCACCACCAATTAAGGTGGAAAATATTTGTGCTAATACATGTTAGAGAAATGATATTATGGATCATTCTCCGAAAACATGCCGCACGAAAAGGAAAAGGAATGGTCTAATCTTAATCGAGATTTTCGTTGAATTATCGAATGCAACCTATCACGATCCCAAAGTATGGAGAATTATCCAAATGATCATTCATCCATAGATTTGAGATAATGAAGATTAAACATCTTCGAAAACCAACAATCTACGAATCAGAGATTTTCATCGACCAAAGAGAAAAAAGGATGGAAAAGAATATGGATCTAAAAACAAAATAAAAGATTCTTTATGAATTTTCTTTCTAAAAAAACTTTTCTTTAAAAATTCAATTAATAATATTCTAAGAATATTATTAACAATCAATATCATTTAACCTTTTTTTAAAAATAAAAAAAAAACCAAATAAGAATTAAAAAAAAGAAATAACCGGAGGGGGGGGGGGGGTAACACAGATTTGGATGTTTTAATAGGTAATGGATCGGTACATATCTTAGGCCCAAACAACATTTTTATTGAAAACAAAACACCAAAAAGAAAAGGAAATAAAAAAAGAAAACAAATAGAAATAGAAGCACGTGAAGCTTCTTCTTCCTTTCATATAAGCCGCGAGGGCACTATTCGCGCTGAGGGAGAGGGCGGCGGAACTCCGTTTTGGTACTGTTTTGATCGGGATGCAGAGAGGAATTCAAATATACAATTAATTTCAACCGTCGGTGTCTAAATCAAGCAAAACGAGGGTTTGAAGTTTCTTCAAGAAAAGCTTCACTACCTTCAACAATGGTAGAAACTTCTTCCAAACTTCTCTTCTTCTCTTATTGTGATTTCGATTTGAGTGCCTTTATGCTTCACAGGTTTGATTAAATTGACATAATGGAAGAGGATTTTTTTTTGTTTGGTATCAATTGAAGAGTAATTTCGAGAGAGGTTTCAGAGGCTTTTTAAGCTTGAAGCTTAAATGAGGGATTGTGTTCTATTTAAAGAAGAAATGGAGATAAGTGAGCTGCCGTTTTGTAATGTATTTTCCGCGTTTTGAATAGTCACAAGTTTGATGTTGTTTGCGTTCTCGCCGTATACATTTGCTGAGGCTGCTGTGTTTTATTCTCATTGCTATTGCGTTTTGGATGGAAGTCGTATGTGCTCAAGCTGTGTTTTGACTCTTTTTATTCGGCTGCGTTTTCTGCGTTTTGAGTTGTGAAGGATTGCGTTTTGAAGTGTGAGGAATGT
The DNA here is from genome assembly GCA_963966055.1 of Lathyrus aphaca. Classification (NCBI taxonomy): domain Eukaryota; kingdom Viridiplantae; phylum Streptophyta; class Magnoliopsida; order Fabales; family Fabaceae; genus Lathyrus; species Lathyrus aphaca. The sequence goes on along the minus strand of OZ014522.1, from coordinate 403,202,337 downwards.
GTGCGGAAAAGCTGATGTACAGCTGATGTTGTTGCGTTTCGGGCCTGCTGCTTGTGGCTTGCATTTTGCTTTTTTTCTTCTTGCGTTTTGACCTGTACGTTTCTGTTTTGGGTGATGTTTTGAGGTGTGACTTTGCGTGTTTTGCTGTGATGTTCATCTGTGTTGGCTTGCGTGTGTTTTGAAGTTGCTTGCGTTTGATGTTCAATCGGCTTGCGTTTTGATGTGTGGAGAAGGTGTGATGCAGTGAAAATCTAAGGCTTGTGATGTGTGAGGTTCACGTGCGGAAAAGCTGATGTGCAACTGGCTGGGTGATGCTTGCCTTGCGTATGGTGTTGCTTTGGAGTGTGTTACACTGCCGTTTTGGGGAATGGCTGGGAAAGTGGATGGGATGAAAAAATTGTAATGTGATTTTTTTTATTGAATGGGCTTAGAAAAAAAATGACAATGGGTCCATGATATTTTTGTAATGTGAATTTGGACTAAAAAAAAATAATTGAGGGAAATAAAATGAATTATATTATAGTATGGATTTAATGATAATTGAAAAATGGAAAAAATGGATTAAAAAAATGGATAATATCTAAATAATGTGATTGGATAAAAAATGGATATATGAAAAATGATTATAGAAAATGGACTACAAGTGGATAAATGGATAATCGGCTAAAAAATGGTCGTGAATATGAATTAATTCGGTAAAAAAATGGATTATGGTTGGAAAAAAAATGAAAATATGGATATGATAATGGATCGAAAAGCGAAAAGAAAATGGTTTAAAAAATGAAATTTGAATTGTGGCATGTAGAAATTTGAGGGATACTGAATAAAAATTAAAAATGGTTTAATAAAAAAATGGATAATGGATATGAAGTAATGATTTTTTAGGCTCCACGACCAACTCCTGATTTTTCTGGCACAAGCCACTTGATTAAACTAACACAGTCATTCCTGAACCACTGCACAACTCGCCAATTCGACTACAATCACTGTCATCGTCTGAAAATTACCTTGATATTCGAATCCATGCTGAGGAAAATAAATCCTCAGATGAACTGCTGATAAACTGGTGAACTTGAAGATTCAAACCAAACTTCACACAAAACATTGCCCGATAAAACCAATGGCTTTCGTACACAACATAGCTTGAACTTTTCGAATACACATCATCTGAGAAACGAAACATTGGTACACATATCTTGCAGTTGAAACAATCTTTGATAGTTTGACCATGATTAGGTCAAACATCCATCTGAATCAAATCATAATTGAACAACCACCTCTGAATTGAAAATATTGTCTTATCTTTGAAATCCTGCAACACAGAGAAGGAAAAAAAACAAACTGCCACATATTTTTTGTATTTTGGTTAGAGGCTAGTAAATATAAACGGATAATGACAAGTAAAAAAAACGGTGATCTCATGCGAAGTGCAAATCCTGCATCTGAGAAGAAACTGAGAAATAATGCGATCTTGTTTGTATGCAGGATGCATATGAGATGCATAAAATCTTAGGGCAAAAATTAGGGTGTTACAGTTGCCCATATTTAAGTTTCTTCAATCCGAAGATATGAAGATTGACATCTTCGTCTCTACAAGATGGGAGAGACTTAAATATAGAAAACCCAATTTTTGTCCTAAGAGAACATGATATGAGATGAATATGATATGCAAGCCCAAGATATCCGTGGGGAAAATATGACCACCAGAGGAAAGCAAAAACTTGGGGACACAGAAGAAAATCCCGCTGGGGAAACAACAGACAATAAAAGAGTTTACCAGGAAAATAAATCACTGGATAGCTGACTCCACTTGGGAACAGATATGATAAAATCAGGGTACAATATTCAACAAGGGAAAGTAAACACCCTGCCAGGAACTATCAACCAAACAAAGTATTCGAGACTAAGAATGGAATACTGAGTTGAAAAAGAATCATCAACTACCTGTTTACTGGGTAGGAAAACAAAGAACTCTACTATCGATTTACTGGATAGGAGCAAAATAAAGAGGGATAACCTCCACTACCTTTTTACTGGGCAGAAAAATTCTCAACTACCTGATTTACTGGATAGGAGCTCAAGCAAAGGGAAACAACTTCTATTACCTTTTTACTGGGTAAGAAGAAGAAATCTCGACTACCGGATTTACTGGGTAGGAATACAAGCAAAAGAACTTGATCATTTTGGCGATATTACCCACAATCAATTAAATGATAGCTTAATTCCAAAGTAGTATCCTCAAGCTGGAGAAAATGTTGCCCATTATCAAACAATGATAACTTAATTCCAAAGCAATATTACTCACAAAAGGGGACCAAAGTTCAATCCAAGAACAAGTTGGAGAGAAACGATCAAACAAGACTCATCCCGAGGAGGAAATATCTTAACTGGGGGAAATTCCATCCAGATAATAAACTGGGAGGAAACAGAATCAAAATTATCCACGAGAAACAAACTCAGTGGGGAATTAGAAAGAATAAACACTTTCTGCTTAAGGGTTGACATTCTAAACTTGAGAGGAAGACGACACACACAATATGTGGGGAAAATCCACACCAAAGAGCAGGGAACAACGATAAATGCAAGAATGCAAGCAAATGATGCTATGCTTATGCGTATGAATATGCTTATGAATATGCTGACAAAACAGCCATAAAGATACGAAACGATTGACATGAACACCACAACAACCAGATACTCGGCTAATCCCAAGGCAATACTGCAGGGAAACGTGCTGGAGATTCAATTTGACATCCTGCAGGGGAATGTTAAAAGCCATCAAAGGAATAAAATCCTACTACAAGGCTTAACTCATACTGAGAAAACATCTGTTAGGGATCCAATCCACAAAGCTATCTTCGAGAGTATGTAAAAGGATAACATCATTAATTCCACTATGAGAGGATAACATGTTGGAGAAACACCAACAAAATCTTCCATTCTTTGGGGAAAGAGGGAAATGTCCCTGTTGAACACTGATGGGGGATAAATATCTTCATAATTCTGTTTGAGGAAACAAGATAAAGGTCTATCAGTGATGCAAATAAAGCATAATCCACCGGAGCATCAAACATCCATTCTGCATAGGGATATCACCCTGCTGAGAAAAGGTAATAATCTGCTGAGAATGAGGGAAGAGCTTCCACAATCCTTGCTAGTGGATAGAAAAATCCTTGATAAAATCAAACTTTGCGAGGAATAACTGTCATACCACTCCTGCTCCACTTGGGGATAGAGTGCAAAACATGCTGAAGATCACATAGGAACCTACTGACTACTAACACATGCAGACCTACTGGGAATCTGTGGGAAAGTTCTATGAAGATCATTCATCACTAAAAATTTCGAACTCGCTGACCCACATGGGGATACCAGAAGTTAACATCATAGTCAAAATACAGTCACGAGGGATTTTAAATCAATACCCACCATCGGGTGAAAGAAAACCTCTAAACTAACTACTATATCAATACTTCTGCTCAGGGATGCAATCAACTCAAGCTGAGGAACAAGAACTCGGCTAAGGATTCCAAATGTTTCTCGAGTTAAAGATGACTTACTGAGGAAGAGATCAAAACTCAGTTGGGGATTCCTAAGAACATCCCTTCCAACAATTCTTCTGGGGGAGACATTGGAACTCAAATACAATCTCCGTTCATGCTTATTGTTGGGGATCAAAACATCATTAACATCAACCTGCCAAGACTATTCAGGAACTTCGCATGGACACAACCGAATCAAACCCTACTTTGGGAGAGACAAGTTACACACATCCAGACTTTACCATCCTTGGAATCACTATTGATATCCTTTCTTTGTTCACATATCAAAAGAAATTTGTTTTTATACTCTTCAAAGATTAAATTTATTAAATTTGTTTCAAAAATCATCATCAATAATAAATTGAAATTTTGTAAACAAAAACAATATAAAGAATTACAAACAATTGAATAAAAGCTCAAATTCATTGATAGAATGGTAGTCAGCAAATGGCATGACTCCATGGATCATTACAAGTTTGAAAAAATGGTAAATACATGGAAAATGGCTACATTGAAATACAATGATCACTATTCTCCCTATAAACTTTGAACTCCAATGTGTCCGAAACTTCAGTCAAGGATGAGTGAATAAGAATCTTTGATGGGAAATTCTTCTGAGGGATAGAATATGAAATCCTCGGTCGTTACAAGTGATTCAGTCTGTCGACGCAGTTACTTGCCATGATCCCTAACTTTTGCCTAGATTGTTCTTTCGGGTTTTCAATCTACTGGGATAATTATTTCTATTTATGTCTCTAATTTTTGCCTGGACCGCCCTTTCGGGTTTTCAATCCATTGAGACGCTCTTTTTTGCCTAAACCGCCCTTTCGGGTTTTCAACTTAGCGAGCTTGTTCTTTTTATTTTTTAGGCGAAGTATTTCTTGACTGCATCCGCATTCATAGGACGAGTGATCTCCTCACCATCCATAGTTGCAAGAATTAATGAACCGCCAGAGAAGGCTTTCTTGACAACATATGGGCCATCATAGTTCGGAGTCCACTTACCCCGAGAATCTTTAATGAAAGACTGAATCTTTTTGAGCACGAGGTCGCCTTCTCTGAATATACGAGGTTTGACCTTCTTGTCAAAAGCTTTCTTCATTCTTTGCTGGTACAACCGACCATGACACAAAGCTGTTATTCTCTTTTCCTCAATCAAATTCAACTGATCAAATCTACTCTGACACCATTCAGCCTTAGTCAACTTGGCTTCCATCAAAACTCTCATTGACGGGATCTCAACTTCGACGGGGAGCACTCCTTCTGTACCATAAACAAGTGAGAAGGGGGTTGCCCCTGTTGAAGTGCGGACAGATGTACGATACCCATGTAAAGCAAAAGGGAGCATCTCATGCCAGTCCTTGTATGTCACAACCATCTTCTGAATGATCTTCTTAATGTTCTTATTCGCAGCTTCAACAACCCCATTCATCTTCGGTCTATAAGGAGAAGAATTATGGTGTTGAATCTTGAATTCTTCATAAAGCTCTTTCATCATCTTATTATTCAAGTTCGAACCATTATCAGTGATGATTCTATTCGGAACACCATATCTGTAGATAATGTTATTCTTGATAAACCGAACCACAACTTGCTTGGTCACATTTACATACGATGTCGCTTCCACCCACTTGGTGAAGTAGTCAATTACCACAAGAATAAAACGATGTCCATTCGAAGCCTTGGGCTCGATCATACCAATCATATCAATTCCCCACATAGAGAAAGGCCATGGGGAAGAAATCACATTGAGATAAGCTGGTTGTAACACCCTAATTTTTGCACTAAGATTGTTTCGCATATCATCTGCATTTTGCATATCAAACAAGATCGCACTAGTTTCGAGTTTCTCCTCAGATATAGGATCTATGCTTCGCAGGGGATCACCGTTATTTTTATTTCTTTATATTTGTTTATATTTACTGATCACTAACCGAAATACAAAAAATATGTTGCAGTGTTCTTCTTCTTCTCTGTTTTGTAGGTGTTCAAAGACTGGACAGTGATTTCATTCAGATGCGTTTGTTCAGTCACAATTTGATTTCAAGTGGATGTTTGACCTAATATTGGTCAAACTATCAGATAAATTGATTCGACTGCCAGTTGTGTGTGCCAGTAATTCATTCATCAGGCAATGCGTTTTCAAAGTACAAGTTGGATTGTGTGACAGTATTTCTTGTGCGAAGTTTGGTTTGTTCATCAGTTATCAGGCTGTGTTTTGTGCGAATTTTGGTTTGAATCTTCAGTGTTTATCAGTTCATCGGTTCATCAGTTCATCAACGATTCATCTGAGGATTTATTTTCCTCAGTTTGGTTTCGAATCATCAGGGCATAATCAGACAGTTTTCAGATGACAGTTGGTTTACTTTGTGAAATATTCAGTGGGACTGTGTTGGCTGTGTTCACTTTCATCAGAGGCTTGTGCAAGAAAATCAGGATTTTGTTGTGGGCTTGAAAATCATCACCTCATATCCATTTATCCACCTGTATACCCTTTTCAATGACCTTTTTTCATTATTCATTCTTTTCGTTTTGTTTTACTCAATTACATTATTCAGATATTATCCATCAGTTATTTTCCGTTTAAATCATTTCTTTTTATTTTCAATTTTAACCATTACCCATTTTCTATTCACTTTTCTGTCATATCCATTTTCTTATCCGTTTTTACCTATATCCATTCATATTTCGATTTCTTTTGTCATCCAAATTTATCTCGATTATTCTTTTCATTTCTATTCACTTTTAATCCATTTTTTTATTCAATTCATATTTTCCATCCATATTCCAATTTTTAATCTCACATCAAATCCCTTTTTTTTACTATTCTCATATCCATCAATTTCCATTTTTTATTGTTTCTATTCAATTCACAAGCCCATAGTTTTTTTTAAAAATCCAATTAGTAATTAAAGAAAAGTTTAATTAGAACCATTGTTTAAGTTTTTTTTGTCTCATTTATTTTCCTTTGTTTTCATTTTTAAGCCAAATACACTCCCAGCTTACCACAAACCAACCCCACACATTTCCACGTGATAAGCTATAATTTCCCTCAGGCCCACACAAATTCATGCCAAAGCCTCAAGCCTACGCAGCAAGCAGCCCAACAACAACCCAAGCTACCTCCCATCCGTACTACATCCACTTGCCCTCAGCTTTTGCTGGCCAAAACAAATGCCAACCGCATATATCCCAACCTTCCGTACAATACCTTCAGCCTAAGCCTTTCACATGCTTTTGTACGCAACAGCCGTATCCATCAATCCAACCTCAAAAACTCCAAGCCCAATGTCACGCAAGGCAATAAAACAGCAAGCCCAAAAACAAAGCCAAAATGCCAAGCTTCCATCCGCATACAACACAGCCGAAAACAAAATCCAGCAAGACTCTAAGCCATCAACAACAAATACAGCCAAACCTCACATCTTGCAGCCAACACCAAACATCAATTCAAGCCGTGCGCATCAGCTCAAGTTCGTACACCACAGCAAAACCGTACGTCAAGCCAACACAAAACTCACTCCAGCTTAAACTCCAGCCGCATCCGCACACACGAGTTTATCACGAATCCGTCACGAGCAAAGCACCTGATTGAATTAAAAACGCAGCAATCAAAATGACATCAAAACGCAAAAACAAAGAGAGTAAAACGCAACAAAATGCAATCAGCTCACACGGGATTTACGTGATCTCCCCAAACGCAATGAGCATCACTCAAAACGGCACCACCTTCCTCATTTCTTCTTCTATTTAAACAGAGTTATTCCCCTCTCAATTCAAGCTTGAATAGCCTTCCCAAAACCTCTGCCAAATCCGAATTCTAAACTCAAATCCCTAATCCCTTTCTTCATCACTCATCTCCTACCTTCAATTATGACCAACCATTTTGAAATTAGTTTAAAAAGTTGAAAGAAAAAGAGATTGAGAGAGGAAGAAGAAATCGAAATCAGAAAGAGAGAGAAGCCGAGAGAGGAGAGAATTCGCGAGAATCGAAGAAGAAGAGCTTTTCGCGTTGAGGAGAAGAAGAAGGAAATCGTGCAATTGAGAAGAAGAAAGATTCTGTGTTTTGATTGTTGAAGGTGAGGATTGTTTCCGCCGTGAGAGATTTACGCCGCCGTGATTTTGTTTTGTTGCCCTGTTTTGCGCAAGAAGAAGAAGAAGACCAGTTCTTCTGTTTTCTTTTTTTTTTTTTATATTTTTTTTTTAAATTTGTTTTAATAATAAGCATAAGAGTGATGTAAACTTGTTTGGGCCTTGGATCCTTTTCATATCCACCTGACCCGCGGATTCCATCCCCATTTCCTTTTGCTTTATTCTTTTTTTTCTTTATCTTGTTTTCCATTTATTTAGTTTTGATTTATAAATGTTTTTTTACAATTTCTTTTTAGTAGAGAATTTTAAGAAATGTTGTTTTTTAGAAAAATATTTGAAAAGTATTTTCTTAGAAACATTTTTTAGAAAATGATTTATTTAATGAAAAGAGTTTAAAAAATGATTAAAAATTATTTCAAATTTTCTTTTTATGAATATATTTTTTTTAGATCCATCTTTTCTTCATCTTTTTCTCTTTTGGTCGATGACAATCTCCGATTCGGGATTGTTGATTTCCGATTAGTTTAATCTTCATTATTTCAAATCTATGGATGAATGATCATTTGGATCATTCTCCATACTTTGAGATCGTGATAGGTTGCTTTTCGATGAAATTCAACGAGAATCTCGATTAAGATTAGACCTTCCTTTTTCTTTTAGTGTGGCATGTCTTCGGAGAACGATCCATTATATTGTTTCTCTAACATGTATTAACACGAATATTTTCCACTTTAATTAGTGGTGGCCGACCTTATTTGTAGGGTAATTACTCCGTAAATTACTCGGCGATTGCTTAACATAGACCTACTGTTGTCCCGATTCGAATTAAGATCCACTTGGATCCGGTTGCCTCGACTTTATTTTTTCTTTTCGTGGTTGTGCTTGATTAAGTTCATCATACCACTTTATATTGTAAATATTATAATATTGTGAATATAATTGTTTAAATTTAATCTCTCGCACCTTATCCTTTTATTTTAATCTCTTGCTCCCTTATCTCTTTATTACGCTTTACCATATAATATCATATATCATTTGTTTATATTCATATTGTGCTTGTTTATATTCATATTGTGCTTGTTTTTATTTTGTCCATTTGGATATCAAAACACTTAATAAAGGATTGAACACTTAAAAGACTTGTGACTTCTAATTTTTGGACTTGTGGTTACTATCCCTTTGCTTTTGGAGAATGGACTTAGACCTTAAGATCTTTCCCCTTGCTCAAGTTGGAATGGATTAGAAACCTCGGCCTCAAGTTATGTCATTAGCCTTTGAAGAGGAAATTCCGATCTTTGAAGAATTGTGCATATTATAGTTTGGTAAACTCTTTCCTTAACTTTTAATTCAAGCATTAGGACTAGTCTCTTCATCTCCTCCCCATTCTTTAATTTTCAAAACTTCTCCCTATTTCAAAAATATTCTTGTTTTCTAAACTTCAAATGCTTTCATAAACAACCCTTGACTTAGGTCAAGCGATTTTTAATCTTTTCACTTTATTTTCTTAATCAAATATCAATCCATGTAAATATATCAAAACCATTTTCTCATATACTTAAAAAAAAACTCAAAACTCACTCAATTGTTTTTGTGCTTTGTGCACCTTTTTCTTTTTTTCACATGTTTAGATATGATTCATCTTTTCTAGCGGAATTATTCGCTAAAGGATGACGACTTATCTCTACATTCTAAAATCAATTCAACTCATTTGTTCTTTTAAAATTTTGTACCACGAACTACGAGGTTTTGATCTCGCATTGCACTTTGTGGGTACGTAGGCATAAGGCGTTAAAACCTTATCAAACACAAAAATCATTAAAAAATATTCTTCTTCTCATCTCTTCCATCTTTTCAAACAAACCAATTTCAGACCAAAAAGCAATAAGTATTTCAAAGGGCTCCCGTGGAGTACCACAGACGAGTCGGGTGCCTAAAACCTTCCCGGTTCGTAACCAATCCCCTTACCCAATCTCTGTTTATTTCTTTTAGCCTTTGCTTTTAGAATCCTAGGTTTATATTCGTTCTTTTACCTTTTTCCTTTCGGAAATAAAGAAAAGCGCAGTGGCGACTCTGTGTTTATCGAGTTAAGTTAATCAATAGCTTACACTCACGATTTTACCGCTACAAAAAAGTGGCGACTCTGCTGGGGAGTAATCTCTAAGCGGATTTAGCCTACTTTGATTTATTTACTGCTTTGGTTTGACTTGTTTGTTATTTGGTTGTTCTGTTTTGGTTTTGGTGATCCTCTGTGTGAGATAGATTCTAACCCGGATCTGAGTGACACTTATGATAGGACGGCGATATTCGAAGCGATATGTGATGGAGTAGTCCAAAGAAATATCAATCTGATAATTTCCACTCGGTTAGGCTCTCTTGGACTATCAATGTCATGACGAGTAATCGTACGTGGTATTATTTTCCGACCTTGAGCTGATCATACTGAGGACCTTAGAACCATTAACCCATCTAAGCCAATTTAGGAACGTAGTGCGGAAACTGTCAGGGTGTAAATCTAAGGCGGTTGTCACGCGATACTACACTCGGACGAGGTCTATTTTAAGAATCGGTTGGGGAGTAATCCAACGTACCTATGATATTCTAAAGATGGTTGTTAACTCCGGGCACCTCTGTTAGCACCCTTTTGGTTTCTTGCAGGTACAATGAAGACAAAACCTTAGTACTTACCTGTGTGGGTTGGTGTTCTGTTACCTTGACTTCATGCTCGTGACTCGGAACCTAAGCCCGTGTGCCTTGTGTGATCTTGTTTGTGTTTGTTGCATACATGCCATCATACATTCATGAGCATTGTTCGTAAGATTTCAAAGGACTTATAAGGAACTTTTGCAAAATTTCAGATGTCCATGGCTATGACTTTTGAAAGGAGGAACACAAAGAAGTACACCTTCAAGAATCCTAATGTTGTAGAGTTGAGAAAGCTAGGAGCTTTGGTTGTTGATACCCAAGAGTTCCGAAGATGTCATGGGAAGCTTTTGTATATGTTGGATACCGATGTACCTGAGGGGATTCTCCCTACTTTGGCTCAGTTTTATGACCCGTTGCACCATTGTTTTACTTTTCCGGATTATCAGCTTGTGCCGACTTTGGAGGAGTATTCTCATTGGTTGGGTTTGCCTATTCTGGACAAGGAGTTTCTTTTCACTGGTTTAGAGAAGGAGCTTACTATCAAGGTTATCGCCAAAGCACTTTTTCTTAAGGAATCCGATCTTAATGGGAAGTTTCTTCCAAAGGGGAGTGTTCGTGGTATTAATGCTAAGTTCTTGATGGGAAAGGCTTCTACTTCACTTACTTTGGGTCATAAGGATGCATTTGAGGCTATTCTTGCTTTGCTTATTTATGGGATTGTCTTGTTTCCGAACTTGGATGGTATTGTGGATGAGAATGCTATTCAGATCTTCTTGAAGAAGAACCCGATTCCTACTTTGCTTGGAGATATGTATCATGCTTTTCACTATAGGACCTCCAAAGGTGATGGAGAGATTGTATGTTGAGCGCCTCTTCTTTATAGGTGGTTTATTTCGCACCTACCGAAGTCGGATGTTTTCAAGGACAATAGAGAGAATCGAAGATGGTCTCAGAGGTTGATGTCGCTTTCTCATAAGGACATGACATGGTATAGTTCTCATTATGACACTGGAGTGCTTGTCGATAGTTGCGGATAATTTCCTAATGTACCTCTTCTTGGTACACGTGGGGGAATTAGCTACAACCCTATTTTGGCTAGACGACAGTTTGGTTATTGTTTGAAGGGTGTTCCAAACAATCTTACCTTATCTCGTTTCTTCTTTCTTAATGGTGCTGATCATATAGAGATGAAGAAAAGGATTGCTCACTCTTGGCATGCTGTTCATAGGAAAGAGAGAGGTCAATTGGGTAGACAACACCTTCCTCCTTCCGATTGTTATATTCAGTGGGTGCGATCTAGAGCTTCCAAGCTCAAGATGCCTTATCCACCTGAGGAGCCTATGTTTCCCATATTGCCTTTGTCTGCTTTTCTACCTCCCGTTGATGAGAAGTTGGTTCTTCAAGAAGAATTAGAGAAGATGAAGAAAGAAAAGGAAGAATGGTTACTTGAGAGGACTACTATGCAGGAGCAGCTTAAGGAGAAGGATGATCTTATTGAGCTACTTGAGCGGCGCATCACGAAGAGGCCGAGAGAGGATTTATTTTCCTCTAGTACTCCAGCTACTATTCCTCCTACTTTCGGTGCTTGGAAGGCCATTGTCGACAAGTTGGTGGAGGATAAAGAAAATATGGAAGAGCGGTACAAGAATGAGATCAAGAGAATTCGCACGAAGTATCAGCCAGGATTCGGAGCTTCTTCGGATATGATTCCATAGGCTTAGTTTACTCTTGCTCTTATGTATTAGGATTATTGATGTTTGTACTTCATTTGTAATCCTCACTTTGATATTAATGAGAATGAGTTTTTAAGTATTTCAAAAATGTCTCTTTATGAATATTGCAAGTTAACTTATAATCCTTTGAAATCTTTGCATTTGCATACGCATAGCATGCATCATACTTGCATTTGTCTTGCTTTTTGAGTGTTCTCCAGGGATATTATTGTTGTTTCTTGGTCTTCATCCAGTGTTCCTGTCAAGCTGATTCATCGATTCGATACTTGGGCTAATCGGAGAAGAGTGATGGATACTTTGCAACAAGAGAATCGCGAGCTGCACGAAGAGGTTACTTATTTGAGGGAAAGCTTAGAAAGAGTGACTGCTATGATGGAAAATTTGGTGGCTGCTCAGAATCATCCACCTCCTTCTCCTGTTCATAATACTGTCATATTCGAGGTTGTTACTGCATCCGTTCCTGTTGAGACTGTTATTTCTCCTCGCTATCGTATACCTGCTAGCACGCCCTGGGGCATGCCAGTTGACTTTTTTCCTGCTGGGTATCGTCCTCCTCATCGTCCGGAGACTGTTGCATTTAATACTCTCCCACCACCAGTTTGGACTACTCTTCCTCCAATTGTGACTACTGTACCGCCTGTTGTGCACAATGTTCCGCACCATGATGAAATGATTTACCATGCTGAGCCCAGTGAAGGGGCTGGAGTAGCTGAAAGACTTGATGACTTCCAAGGACGCTTTGTTGAGATCCAGAGGGAGATGAGAGCTTTGACGCATAAGGATTTGTTCGGAAAAGATGCTTATGACCTTTGTCTGGTCCCTAATGTTAAAGTTCCTTACAAATTCAAGTTGCCCGAGTTTGAGAAGTACAAAGGCAACACTTGTCCGTTGAGCCATCTGACGATGTATGCAAGGAAGATGTCGGCTCAGACTGATAATGATAAGCTGGTGATTCACTATTTCCAGGACAGTTTGACCGGGGCACCCATGAGGTGGTATATGAGTCTAGATAATAGCCAAATCAAGACCTTCAATGATTTGGGAGAAGCATTTGTGAAGCAGTACAAGTACAACGTTGATATGGCTCCTGATAGAGATCAACTTCGTGCTATGTCCCATAAGGACAAAGAGACTTTTAAAGAATATGCGCAGAGATGGCGTGAGCTGGCGGCCCAGATTGTTCCTCCGCTGGAAGAAAAAGAAATGACGAAGATCTTCTTGAAGACGTTGGGTTCTTTTTATTATGAGAGGATGATAGCAAGTTCTCCTTCCGATTTCACTGAGATGGTGAGTATGGGGATGCGTTTAGAAGAAGGTGTCCGTGAGGGACGATTAAGTCAAGAAAATGGTAATGGTTCAAGCTCTAGAAGGTTCAACTTTGGGAAAAAGAAAGAAAATGAGACTAATGCAGTATCCCGTGAAAGTTATAGAAGACCTCACAGTAGTGTGAATCACCATTCACAGCATGTGGCTTCAGTAACACCGATGATTAACATGGCTCCAGCTGTGCCAGCTGTTCCAAAGTATCAACCTCGCTATCAGCAACCTTCTGTGCAACAAGGTGGTAATCAACAGACTCGGGCTAAGCCAAGTTTTGATCCTATTCCGGTGACGTATGCGGATTTGCTTCCATCTTTAATTGCAAAGAATCTTGTGCAAACTCGTCCTCCACCTCCAGTTCCAGAAACTATCCCATGGTGGTATAAGCCAGAGGCTCGTTGTGCTTTTCATCAAGGTGCCCCGGGGCATGATGTTGAGAATTGTTATCCGTTGAAGTTTGAAGTACAGAAATTGATGAGGAACAATGTTCTGTATTTTAACGATGTTAATCCAAATGTGCAGAAGAATCCATTGCCGAAGCATGGTAATGCGTCCGTGAATATGGTTGATGGTTGTCCTGGGTTGTTCAAGATCTATGAAGTTCGTCATATCCGAAGATCTTTGGTGGAGATGCATGCTTTCTTGAGTGAATATCACGATATTGATCACGACTATGCTGGATGTTGTATCTGCTCGGTGAATCCTCGTGGTTGCGTGATTGTTAAAAGAGATATTCAAAAGATGATGGACGATAAGCTGATTGAAGTAACAGCAAAAAGAGATGAATATGAGAATGAAGTGAATGTCATCATGCCTCAGTTCAATCTTCCTGATAGGGTTGCTCCTGAGAGGGTGGTTATTTCTTTTGATAGTCGCAAAACTGCTGTTACTCCATTGGTGATTAATGTACCTGGTCCAATGCCATATGAGTCTGATAAAGCTGTTCCGTACCGGTATAATGCTACGATGATAGAAAATGGTAGAGAAGTTCCTCTTCCTACTCCAAAGTCTGTGGTTAGCATTGCTGATGTGACGAAAGTTACCCGAAGTGGTAGAGTGTATGCTCCAGACCCTCCGAAGAGAGTTGAAGATACCAGTGCGAGTAAGCAGATTATGGATGTTGTTGTCCAATTGGGTCAATCTAGTAATAGTGATGATGAGGTGCTAAAGTTGATAAAGAAGAGTGAGTATAATATTTCTGAGCAGTTATTGCAGACTCCCTCGAAGATATCAGTTTTGTCTCTTTTGATGAGTTCTGAGGCTCATAGGCAGTCTTTGCAGAAGATTCTGGATCAAGCTTATGTTGACCATGATGTTGTTGCACCCCAAAATTTGCCCTCACAAGACAAGGCTTTGTGTACTAAGAGGTTCACAAGGTTCACAAGACATCTTATGAGGTTCACAAGATTCACAAGATATCTTATGAGGTTCACAAGATTCACAAGACATCTTATGAGGTTCACAAGATTCACAAGACATCTTATGAGGTTCACAAGATTCACAATACATCTTATGAGGTTCACAAGGTTCACAAGACATCTTATGAGGTTCACAAGGTTCACAAAGTTCACAATTAGTCAGAAGATTTGACAATTCCCTCAGACAATGCATCCTCCTAAGCAGTGCATCCAAAACTAGGGTTTTGACTTTAATCAGGCTAAATGGATTTCCAAGACTTCAAGTGAGCTTCATAAAATCTTATATGTGTCTAAGAATCCCCATGACAAATTTCAGAACTTTTCTCAAAGGTTTGCTCAGTCAGATGATCAGATAAGTCAAAATCAGTCAAAGCAGTTAAAAAGTCAAACTGAGGTCAACTGTGGTCAAACTTCATGTTTTTTTGCCAACATCAAGTATATGAAGTAAAATTCATCATTTGATCAAGGGTTGATCATGATTCATCAAGGAGATTTCAGATCATCAAGAATCAGGGGTTTCTAAATTAGGGTTTCCTCAGGAAAAGTCAACTGAACTTTGACCAGCCATAACTTTCACATGCTTCATCACATTTTTTCCATCCAAAGCTCATTTTGAAGGAAATTGAATTCTCTACAACTTTGTGTATCACAAGCCAAGCCCAAAAATGCTTCATTTGGAAGGTATGAGCTAAGACATTATAGGTCCTTTTGAAAGTCAACAAAAAGTCAACAACTTCAAAAGGGCATAACTTGAGAATGGTAAATGATATGGACATTAAACCAATGGGGTTGGTTAGAGGACTCTTCAAGCTTTCCAAAATGTCCAAGAACACCCTCATAGCATTAAAATTGAAGGATGTGTGCTCTTGCAAAGTTGGGAAATTTTTGGGTGGTTTATGAGGAAAATAGGGTCTCAAAACCAAAATTTTCTAAATGGGCTGAACTTTTTGTGACCCAAAGTGTTCCATGACATCATGCACGAAATTTATTTGATATTTTCATAATTTTATTTTATTTATTTTATTTATTATGATTTTTTACATTAAAAATCATTTTAAATTTAAATAAAATATCAAATATGAAAATTTAAAATATATTTTGGTTCTAGAAGGTCATTAACATGAATTGGATTGAATTGATACACAATTGATGATGATTGGCTTGAAATAGAAAGGTCTTATTCAAAAATATATGAAATTTAAGATCTAATCTTTTTCAATCTCCAAAATCAAAAAAATCCATACAATGATCCAATCTTTCTGACCTAATTCATTCACTATAAGTATATGAAGAGAACACAATGCATAGGGACGAATTTCAGAGCCTCAAAAGTAAGTTTGCACATTCAAAAAACTCACCAAAATTCAAATTCGGATTTCACAATTCAGGCTCTTTCAGGACAAACCAAAGGTTGCAACTTGTTCCTTGGAGTTCATAGATCAATTCTGGATCATAACATTGCATCTTCATGACCTAAATCGCACAAACCGAATGCATCCCTTTCACATTTTGAAATTTTTCGATTTGATTGATTCATGTATTAATATTGAAAACTAATCATATATTTATGTTTGTTGTGATGTTTAGAAGCTTTTTGCATAGATTAATTGAATTATTGTGGACTGTGTTGAAGATTGCCATTGTTAGGGTTTGAAGTTTCAAAACGGGAACCATACATTTAAGACCTTAAAATCAATTCTAAAACCATGGTTGTGATGTATGGACTTTGTATAATTGATCTAGGTTATTAATTTTGGTTGTCATGATGGTTTGCATGATGTTTCAAAAAACACAGGTTTAGGGTTTTGAAAATTCGCAGGAAATTGCCCAGGAAGATTCACAGGAAAAAACGCAGGTCTGGAGGAGGAAGAAGACCCCTGGCGCGAATTCCAGAATTCAAATGTTTGTTGATTTTTTATTATTTATGTTTGGTTTGTATTATACAGCGTGCGCGTTGGCCTGATGGTTGTAAGCTTGCTCTTATGAGGGTTAGGTCCTTGGTTCGAATCCTGGATGCAACAATTTTTCTTATTTTTTCTATTTAATTGTTAGACTGAATATATTATTGATTGTGATGGATATACTATCAGTTGCGCCCTCCCGGCTGGATGGTAAGTATGCTTGCGTGTTGTGAGAAGGTCCTGGGTTCGAATCCCCCCCAGGCCTTTTGTGTTATTTCTTTTTGCTTTGTCATGTTTTTTTTAGGTTAATAACAAAACCCCATGGAGTGCATTCTTTCTCACCTGCGCGCGCATGGTCCAGTGGTTGGTGTGTTGGTCTTGAGGGCTGAAAGCTTAGGGACTGGGTTCAAATCCCAGCCCAGGTAAGTTTTAATTTCTAGTTTTTTTTTTAATTATTCTGTTTTATTATTATTACTTTATAATTAATTTTAATTAGTTGCCTTATAATAAAATACATTTAAAATAATTATATATAAATGTTTATATTAATTTCATATTTTCAAAAAAGGACCTCTAATTTATTTTCTATAAATTTAAATTCTAGTTTATACTTAAATTAAAAAATGTATATATTATTATTATATTTTTTTTATAGTCAAATAAATATTGTGAATTAAACCATAAATCTTAATTCTATTTTCTAAAATTCATAACCCTAATTTTCTAAAACCCTAAAAATATTTTGTAAAACCTAATTATTTTTTATAAACCCTAATTATAAATATTAATTTATTTGTTAATTATAACTTTTAATAAACTTTAATTATATGTATATATTTTATAATTTGTTTGTATGTAAATAATTTTTAGTGTATGCTTAAAAATAATTAAAAATTTGCTAATTTAATTTTGTAAATATAATTTATTTTCATAATATGTTTATAATTAACCTAATTTTTATAACATGTATATAATTTAAAATTTTATAATAGTTAATATATAATATGAATTGTTTATGTTTTCTTCTTAATCTTAAAAAATAATTGTTTGTAAAAAAACTTGAACTTTTAATTATTATGCTAATATTCTTGTTTATTTTATTATTAATTCTATTTATTTTCATATGATATTTATTTTATTATTACTAACCCCATTTATATATTGTGATTTATTATTATTATTATTACTAACCCCATATATATATATATATATATATATATATATATATATATATATATATATATATATATATATATATATATATATATATATATATATATATATATATATATATATATATATATATATATATATATATATATTGTGATTTATTATTATTATTGTCACTAACCCAATTATTTATTATTACTTATTTTGCCTATTCATTTAATTTGTTTTAATTATTATTATTATGTAATTGTCTCCTTTATGTAATATTTTAGTAGTAATGTTTAATATTTATTTTAAATGCTATGGTTAGTAAAATAAGGAGTGAAACATGTTTGTATTTAAAATTAATTTAGATCATTAATTTAAAAGATAAATATTTAAAATTGTACACTCACATACGTAAGTCGATCTTTGATCGCCATCTCACTTCCTAGGGTTACCTCTCATGTTGCCTAAACAAAAGGTCAAGTAGGGTGTATAAAGCAAAGTCCCTCATTTCACATCATCTAGTCCCTTAAACAGATAAAAAGATCAAGTCCCTTCGAATGTTGCCTTCGTAATGATCTTGTCCCTTTCGAATAAAGATGATAAGTCCCTTCGAATTGCTTATACACCCCACAGTTGCCTAACTAACAGATGTCCCTTTACTTGTCCCACACATCCAAGGTAATGACTACCTATTCCTTAATAATAGGGATAGTCTTACCATTTAAAGGATTCAAGAACAAAAAAGACTTAAACTTAGGGTAGGTTCCTCTAGATACTTGCTCACTCTTCAAAATATTTCAAACACTTCATACATTTCAAACAATTTTCAACACAAAGGTTTTATATACATCCGTACATGGATCATTATAAAATACTTAAGAAAATTTTTATTCACACACTTCACATTTCAAAAACATTTTAAAGTGAGCTAAGTAACTAAGAGCCCATGGATAACCATGGATGTAAAGGGTGCTAATACCTTCCCTTTACATAACCTACCCCCCGGACCCAAAAATCTTTTAAAAGGTCTTTCCTGTTCTTTTATGCCTTTCCTTTGGATAAAATAAAAGTCGGTGGCGACTCTTGCTATCCGCAACATAACTAAAGTCAGTTCTCCCACCGTGTTACAGAACTGGCGACTCTGCTGGGGACTTAATAAAAGAGGGGTACCCTTAGGAATTAGATCACTTTAAACTTGTTTGCTTTGTTTCTTTACTTTACTTGTTGGGTGCTCTTATGTGTGAAAGATCCTAACCCGGATCTAGTGTACCTTAGGTAAATGGCAATAGACCAAGGAAACTGTACGGCGTATACCGATATGGTTGATCTGGTGGCCATAGTTAGTGTGACTTCTTGGTTGGTGCTTATGTTCCTTAAGTCAAGTTGAGGATAATATGAGGCTGCCATATGTTGTCAATACACTAACTAGAACCCTAGTTATCCCATCTTGGCCTTTAGAAAAGTAGTGAGATAACCGGCTTTGGTGCAGACTGAAGTTGGTTGATACTCGATACTACGCTCATTGAGATTCTAAACTTGGAGGGTTTTGGTTGGCAAGTAAGTTGCCTACTGAACAACCACCCTTGTGAAGGATCAATGATATTGAGATCCCTTAGAACATGGTTACTTTTATAGGACAGGATGAACCATCTAAACTTCAGGGGAGGGTACTTACCTTTGAACCTCATGCAAGCCTTTAAACCTAGGGCTATGGTGTGACTTGTTTGTGTGTGCCACATGTTTGTGATTGAGCATAACATCATCATGCATCATAAGCATATCATTTTCACTAACCATTTCAAGGACCAAAGGATTTATCTTTGTTCTTTGTTGCAGGTCATGGCTTCTGCTCGTAGAAACACTATCAGGATCAACTTTGTAGGGATACCTACTAAGCTTAAAGAGTTGGTTTCTCAAGTGTCTGAACACTCCCAGTTCATCAAGAGGCATGGTCACCTATTGGATCTAGTCACCTCAGGATTCAATGAAGACATGATGAGTGTTCTGTTTCAGTTTTTTGATCCTAAGCACCATTGCTTCACATTCCCCGACTATCAGCTGGTTCCTACAATGGAAGAGTTCTCTAAACTTCTGGGTATACCTGTTCTTGATCAAAGACCATTCACAGGCTTGGAAAAAGAGCCTAAACCTGAGGTTATTGCTGCATCTCTACATCTGAAGAAGTCTGACATTGTTCTAGAAACGAGAAGCGGAGTTAAAGGTATTCTTGCTAAGGTGTTGATAGAGAAGGCTCAAGTGTTCTTGAAAGCTATGAGCTATGATGCTTTCGAGGAGATCTTAGCCTTGTTGATTTATGGCTTAGTGTTGTTCCCCAATCCAGATCAGTTCATAGACATTCATGCCATCAACATATTTCTGAGTCACAATCCAGTGCCTACATTGCTTGGAGACATTCTGCACTCTCTTCATACTCGTACTACGAAGGCACGAGGAACTCTGATGTGTTGCATACATTTGCTATCCAGGTGGTTTATTTCTCACCTTCCTCGCTCAGTAATGAAGAATGAACAAGGGTTCAGGTGGTCTAAAAGGATCATGTCACTCTCTCATTCAGATATCCATTGGTGCTCCAGATCTATGGAGAATGTCACTATAATTGACCGTTGTGGGGAGTTTCCTAATGTGCCATTTCTAGGCATAAGAGGAGGCATTACTTACAACCCTTCCTTAGCTTTACGACAGTTTGGTTATGCTCGGAGTGATGGTCCACACGACATGTTGATTCAGGGTATTGTGTTTGATTACGACAACGATTTGCAAGGTTACCGTCAGAGGTTCATACGAGCATGGGGAAAAGTGAACAAGGTTGACAGCAAGACTCTGGAGCCCAAGTACACTATTCCTATGGAAGCTTATCTCATATGGGTGCGATCTCGTGCTCAAACTCTCATGATGCCATATCCTGCCATCCTGCCAGTTACTATGGAGCCTGTTGCTGAAGGAGATACCTCTTATACCATCCTTCACCCAGACATGCCTACTGACATGGAAGATTTACAGAGGTCCTGGATCCAGTTGAAGGAGCAAAGGGATACCTTCGAGGCTCATTACAAAACAAGCCAAGAAAGAATCCTGGAACTAACAAAGCAACTTCACGAGGAACGGAATCTCAACTCATACCTCAACACAAAGAGGAAGCGTCCATGGGAGACTTAAAACCCCATCTCTTGTATTTATTGCATTTCATTTTTTGTAAGCCCAAGAGGCAAAACAAATTTATTACTAATAAAAGTTTACCTTCTTGTTTGTTTAAGCAAATTTAAATCATGCGGTCCTTGAAAACATTGCATACGCATTAACATATCATATCATTGCATCACAGGTTTATTGTGCACAGGTTTCTTATCTTCTCGCTGTTTATTTCATCAATGGCTCTTGAACAAACAGTTAAGGATCTCCAAGCACAAAATGCACAGTTCCAAGAGCTGATCCTGAACTTGTCCAAGGGGCAGGATGAATTGAAGACACTGCTGGCCAAGAAGACTAAGAAGACTAGAAGGTCAGGAGGCCTCATCAACATGGGAAGAAGATTCAGAGGTCCTGTCAAGACCAAAGAACAGGTTGAAGATTACGAGTCTGAAGAGTTTGAGAAAGAGGGAGGCAGTCTCCATAATACAATGGGGGATTCT
The DNA here is from genome assembly GCA_963966055.1 of Lathyrus aphaca. NCBI lineage: Eukaryota > Viridiplantae > Streptophyta > Magnoliopsida > Fabales > Fabaceae > Lathyrus > Lathyrus aphaca. The sequence continues at coordinate 403,180,880 of OZ014522.1, read as the reverse complement.
GATTCTGAAGCTAACTACTATCATGAGCCTAATGAGGATAAGTTCAAGATGCTGGTGGATAGAATGGATGCTATGGAATTGCAAAAGTCATCTGGGCTGGATTTTGAAGACTTGAGTTTGATATCTGGGGTGGTTATACCCATTGGTTTTAAGGTTCCTACTTTCGTAGTTTATGATGGGGTCTCTTGTCCCAAGCTGCATCTGAGGTCTTATGTCCGGAGAATCCAACCCCATACTGCTGATAAGAAGTTGTGGATCCATTTCTTCCAAGAGAGCTTATCTGGAGCTCAATTGGAATGGTACTATCAATTGGAGAGTGCCAACATCCGTGATTGGAATGATCTTGCTGAAGCCTTCTATAAGCAATATCAATACAATGCTGATTTAGCCCCTACTCGCATGCAACTTCAGAGCATGTCTATGGGTGCTAAAGAGAATTTTAAGGAGTATGCTCAGAAATGGAGAGACTTGGCTGGAAGAGTGCAACCACCTCTAACTGACAGGGAGTTAGTTGATATGTTCATGTGTACGTTGAATGGTCCTTTTTACAGTCATCTCATTGGAAGCTCATCATCTGGCTTCACTGAGTTGATAATGACAGGAGAGCGCGTAGAAAATGGTATAAGGAGTGGCAAGATTCAAGTGGGTGATTCTTCATCGGGTGCTGCAAAGAAGCCTCCCAGTGGGAAGAAAGAGTCAAATGCTGTTTATGGTCAACCTGATCGTAATAGAAGGCATCAGTTTGTGAGTGCAGTTCATATCTCCAATCCAACTGCTGCAACAACAGAGCAGCCATAGGGAAATCAACAGAGGGCTAGAAGGCAGTTCACTAAGATCAACATGTCAATGGCCCAAGCCTTGCAACACTTGTTGAAGGCTGAACTTATCACTCTGAAAGATCCTCCTCAGAATCCTAATGTTACCTCTCCCAGGTACAATCCTAATGCACGATGTGCATATCATTCAAATTGTCAGGGACATGATACCAATAGTTGCTGGGTATTGAAGAATAAAATTCAAGATATGATTGATGCTGGAGAGATTGAGTTTGACCCTCCGGGTACTCCAAATGTGATTACTGCTCCTATGCCAAATCATGAGAAGACTGTCAATGCCATTGATGAAGATTCACATATTTCCTCAGTTGCAGATTTGACTACACCATTGTCTGTTATTAAGAAGAAGTTGGTGCAAGCTGGGTTCTTTCCAGGTTGTCGTGAAGATTGTGTCTATTGTGCCTATAAGCCGGATAGTTGCTGGAGGTTGAAGGACGGAATTCAACGTCTCATGAACAATTATACCATAGTGTTTGAGAGGACTCCACCTTCTGTAGAGAGTATGGTTGATCATATAACTAAGCGTGCGAAGGTTGAAGAGGTGGATATGGTTGATAAAGTGCCGGTGAGGATTACTTCCAAGGGTCCTGTCAAAATCGCTCATAAGGGTCCAATTAAGATTACTGCTGAAGGCCCTGTGAAGATTGTTGCTGAAGCTAGAGTGGCTCCTATGATCATTACCACTCCTGGTCCTATTCCGTATACTTCTGATAAAGCTGTGCCTTGGCATTATGGGTCTGATGTTTATATCCATGGTGTTAAGCAGGAACCCTTAGCTGATATGCCTGTTGATATTGATAACATTGCTGGATCTATTAAGATCACACAAAGCGGAAGAGTTTTCTCTTCTCCAGTTACCTCCAAGAATGCAGTTACTCCAGCTGCTACTTCCACCACTGATGCTCGGGGCAAAGGTCCTGTTATTGAACCTATACCAACTGATGTGCCAGCTGCTGATGATCTTTCTAAGCAGATGGAAGAAGTATTGAAAATCATTCGCAAGAGTGATTATGACATTGTTGATCAATTGGGGCATACTCCCTCCAAGATTTCTATGATGCCCTTATTATTGTGTTCTGAGGCTCATGCCAAGGCCCTGATTAAATTTCTGAAGACTGCTCATGTACCAAATGAAATTTCTGTTGACCAGTTTGAAAATTGTGTTGCACACTTGACCTATGATAATGGGTTAGGTTTCTCCGATGCTGATTTGACTCCTGCATAGAGGGATCATAACAGGGCTCTACATATCTCCATCGAATGCAGGGTCACTACCCTGTCACATGTATTAATAGACAATGGTTCCTCTCTGAATGTGTTGCCCAAAGAAGTCCTGAATAAGCTTAGTCCTGAAGATGCTGTGTTGAAACCCAGTAATATAGTGGTGAAGGCTTTTGATGTCTCGAGAAGAGTGGTGCATGGAGAAATTGATCTCCCAATCAAAGTTGGTTCTCAGGTTTTCAATGCTACCTTTTATGTAATGGATATTCGACCGTCGTATTCTTGTTTGCTTGGGCGTCCCTGGATCCATGGAGCAGGTGCTGTAACCTCTACATTACATCAAAAGCTGAGGTATCCAGTAGAAGGGAAGGTTGTTACTATTTACGGAGAGGAAGGGTATATGATTAGCCATGTGAACACCTTTAAATATCTTGAAGTGGAAGGTGAATATGTTGAAACTCCGTGTCAGACATTTGAAGTGGTTCCTTGGATTGTTAATGATTATGAAGCTCCTCCTGTTGTCAAGAAAGTTCCTGTGGTCACCAGAGTACCTCCTACAATGGCCTCCCTTAAAGTTGCTAGAGCTGTGGTGGATGAAGGTGGTTGTACTATTTGGGGTCAGCTTCCTGATATTCCATACAAGTCTGACAAATTTGGTTTAGGTTTCACTGCAAAGTCCCAGAAGGCTGTTCGTCGTGCTCGTGCTGTTCGTATCACCAATCAGGGGATTATGAAAGATCAGATTAATGCTGTGGGTGACTATGATGAAGACTACAACTTGGATGCTTGGATTTTCCCTACTGTGGGTGCTGGGCTCAATAACTGGAGGGCTGAAGATGTTATTCCTATCTCCTTTAGTCAGGAGTAAATACCATTACTGTATTGTTACTTTTAAGTTTGTAATTTCTTGAACAATTGAACTCTTAAGCCTTGTGCCTTACCCGGAGCACAATGGTGTGCTTATTACGGGATGTCATTTCATTTGCATACTTCATTCAATAAAAATCAGTGGACGTTTCGTTTTCATAAATATTGTGTTCCTGGTCTTTCTTTTATTTTATTTTTGTTTTATCAGCTATGTGTTCTTACACACACCCACGTCACTAAAATGCAGATCCTCATCCACTCTGGATCCTGTTGATAACAGTTCTACTATTGCCAATTATAATTTCGAGAATCCGATCTATCAAGCTGAAGACGGAAATGAGGATGATTGTGAAGTACCTGTAGAGCTTGCTAGGTTGTTACAACAAGAAGAGAAAGCTATACAACCACATGAAGAGTCAGTCGAAGTTGTGAATTTGGGAACTGAAGAAAACAGGAAAGAGGTCAAGATAGGGGATGAATTAGAGGATAGTGTCAAGAGCAGATTGATTCAGATGCTACGTGACTATGTGGAGATCTTTGCTTGGTCCTACGAAGATATGCCAGGGTTGGATACAGACATTGTGGTTCACCGTTTACCCGTAAAAGAAGATTGTCGTCCAAAGAAGCAGAAGGTTCGTCGCATGCGTCCTGAAATGTCAGAGAAGATCAAAGCAGAGGTAATGAAATAGTTTGATGCAGGGTTCTTAGCTGTGACTTCTTATCCTCAGTGGGTTGCAAATGTGGTACCAGTACCTAAGAAAGATGGTAAGGTACGTATGTGTGTGGACTATAGAGATTTGAACAAAGCCAGCCCTAAAGATGACTTTCCACTTCCTCATATTGATGTTCTGGTAGACAACACTGCTCAGCATAAGGTATTCTCGTTTATGGATGGTTTCTCTGGTTACAATCAAATCAAGATGGCACCTGAAGATATGGAGAAGACAACATTTGTTACACAGTGGGGCACCTTTTGCTATAAGGTGATCCATTTGGTTTGAAGAATGCAGGGGCAACATATCAGCGTGCTATGGTGGCTTTGTTTCATGATATGATACATCATGAGATAGAGGTATATGTGGATGATATAATAGCCAGGTCCCAGAATGAAGAGCAACATCTTGATCATTTGCATAAATTGTTTGAGAGGTTGAAGAAATACAAGTTGAGATTGAACCCAAACAAGTGTACTTTTGGAGTTAGATCTGGTAAACTCTTGGGTTTCATAGTCAGTGGAAAAGGTATTGAAGTGGATCCTGCAAAAGTGAAAGTTATACGAGAGATGCCAACTCCCCGTACTGAGAAGGAAGTTAGAGGTTTCTTGGGACGATTGAATTACATTGCAAGATTTATTTCCCAATTAACTGCCATCTGTGAGCCAATCTTCAAATTGTTGAAGAAAGATCAGGTGATGGAATGGAATGATGAGTGCCAGATTGCCTTTGATGAAATCAAGAAATATCTGCTAGAACCACCAATTTTGATGCCACCAGTTGATGGAAGACCCTTGATTATGTACTTAACAGTATTAGACAACTCAATGGGGTGTGTGTTGGGGCAACATGACGAGTCTGGTCGAAAAGAGCAGGCAATATACTACCTTAGCAAAAAGGTTACCGACTATGAAACAAGATACTCACTGCTCGAGAAAACTTGTTGCGCTTTGGCATGGGCTGCTCGCCGACTAAGACAGTATATGTTGACTCATACTACCTTATTGATTTCAAAGATGGATCCAATCAAGTACATATTTGAGAAACCTGCTCTCTCCGGAAGAATTGCAAGATGGCAAATGATCTTAACAGAATATGACATACAGTATACTACTCAGAAGGCCATTAAAGGAAGTGTTGTGGCTGATCATTTGGCTCATCAAGCAGTGGATGATTATCATTCAATGAGTTTTGAGTTCCCTGATGAAGACATTATGATTATTACCAAAGAACCTGGACAATATGACGGACCTGAACAAGGATCCCGATGGACCATGGTTTTTGATGGAGTCTCTAATGCACTTGGTAACGGTATTGGTGTTGTGATCAGTTCCCCTGAAGGTTGTCATACCCCGATTACTGCCAGACTTTATTTCTATTGTACTAATAATATGGCTGAGTATGAGGCATGTATCCTGGGTATTAAAGCTGCTATTGATATGAAGATTCAGTTCCTTGATGTGTATGGAGATTCAGCCCTGGTGGTAAGTCAGATTAAAGGAGATTGGGATACCAAGCATGATAATCTCATTCCATACAGAGAGCATGTATTGTCTTTGATCCCACATTTCAAAGAGATTACCTTTGGACATATTCCACGAAGAGAGAATCAGTTGGCAGATGCATTAGCCACCATGGCATCCATGTTTGAGATTAGCTGGGATGATGAAGCTCCCAAGATTACTATTGATAGATTTGAGAAGCCTGCATACTGCAATGAGATTGACACTGAAGAGGCAGAGGAGAAGCCTTGGTTCTATGAAGTGAAAAGATATCTTGAAACCCAGGAACTCCCTGAAGGGGCATCTGTCAAAGATAGGAAGTTTCTGAGAAGGTTTTCTGCTAAGTTCTTCTTAAGTAATGGAATTTTGTACAAGCGCAATCATGATTCAACTATGCTTCGTTGTGTGGATAAAAAGGAAGCAACAGAGATTATGGAAGATATGCATGATGGGATCTTTGGCACTCATTCTAGTGGTCATACTATGGCAAAGAAGATATTGAGAGCAGGTTACTATTGGTCCACCATGGAAGCTGATTGCTATCAACACTCCAGAACATGTCACAAGTGTCAAATTTATGCTGATAAAGTCCATATACATCCATCACCATTGAATGTGTTGACTGCTCCTTGGCCTTTTGCCATGTGGGGCATTGATATGATTGGTGAGATCAAGCCTACTGCTTCTAATGGGCATCGTTTCATCTTGGTTGTTATTGATTACTTTACTAAGTGGGTGGAGGCAGCTTCATTTGCATCTGTTACCAAGAATGTTGTGGCTCGATTTATTAAGAATAATCTCATATGTAGGTATGGCATCCCTGAAAGGATTATTACTGACAATGGCTCTAATCTGAACAACATTGTGATTACTGATCTCTGCACGCAGTTCAAGATTAAGCATCACAACTCTTCTCTGTATCGTCCGAAGATGAATGGGGCAGTAGAAGCTACTAATAAGAATATTAAGAAGATTATACAGAAGATGACTGTCACTTACAAGAATTGGCATGAGATGTTACCATTTGCTCTTCATGGTTATCGTACTACAATACGTACTTCAACAGGGGCAACTCCATTCTCCTTGGTCTACGGTATGGAAGCAGTTCTACCCATTGAAGTTCAGATTCCCTCCTTAAGAATTATGAAGGATGCAGGCTTGGATGAAGACGAGTGGATTCAGACCCGACTTGACCAGATAAATTTGATTGATGAGAAGAGGTTAGCAGCAGTTTGTCATGGCCAGATGTACCAGAAACGAATGATCAAGGCTTTTAACAAGAAGGTTAAGCCAAAGGTATATCAGGCTGGTGACTTGGTAATCAAGCGTATCATATTACCACAGGGTGATCCTAGGGGCAAGTGGACTCCAACATATGAAGGACCATTTGTGGTCAAAACAGTATTCTCAGGAGGTGCCATGATACTTACTACTATGGATGGTGAAGACTTCCCACAGCCTGTAAACGCAGACATAGTTAAAAAGTACTACGCATAAAAAAGACCCGCTAGGTTGACTGGCCTAGGCAAAAATAAGGGCATCCCGGCGAACCAAAAGGGTTCGGGCAAAAATTAGGGATATATATATAAAAAATGTACACCCGACAAGTCGAAAACCTGAAAAGGCGGCTTGGGCAAAAAAGGGTATCCCGGTGGATTGAAAACCTGAAAGGGCAATCCAGGAAAAAGTTAGGGATTAAAGCGTATGACTATGTCTCGTTTGGATCACCCATGTAACTACAACCAGTTGTGCTACTTACTCAAGTTCCAACAGATAAAAGCTCAATCCAATCGTTTTCGTCTCAACAGCAGAAGATGAGATACTTGAAGATAATGGCAATAGTAGAATTGAAACTCAATAGGATTATTTCCCACATAGCTGATTTTCTTTGTTTTGTAAAAACTTTATGACAAATTCCTCTTACTAGGATTTCTGTCTCCTTGTACAAACTTACCCATGTACGGGTCATTCTTTGATATAAATAAAATTCCATCTTTGAATCCAGATTTACTTTTACCCTATTTACATAAGCGAAACGTCCATTGGTAGTGTTTGAATGTATGTATGCTTTTGAATATGATTGATGTTTACCAGAAATACATAAATGCTTAATATGATTGATGTTTACCAGAAATGCATGAAAATGCAGTAATAGTATTTACTAAGGACGAACGAGGGAAGGATTTCAACGAGGCATCACCGGTTCATCCCTACAAGACAGCTACAAATCCCCAGTAGGACAAATCCATCTTCATAAATACTTCAAGTCACATCTCCCCTGGAATTTATATCCATCTCTTTTATCCTCATACGGATAGTCGGGAACTTATTTTTCCAATAGGAGTACGACGAACGAAGACGGGAGGTTATGTATACCCTACTATAGAACGAAGACGGGAGGTTATGTATACCCTACTATCAAACGAAGACGGGAGGTTATATATACTATATTATCAAACAAGACGGGAACGAGTTCCTCATATCCTCCAGCAACGAATCGGGATTTATTTTCCCTGGCCAGCAGTTGTTATACGAAGATATCCGGACGCTTCAGGCTGCATGATGCATATATACATCATTTACATCATACCATAACATACATATACATAAATACATAATACGTTACTTAAGTGCATCATATTATACATGCATACATAATGCATAAGCTAATATTATCATACAGAATGTTATAATCTTGTTTTTCAGATTAATTCTCCAGCAGACAAACTTCATCAACAACTTGTGACTATTGGGCCGTTGTTTATCTTCCCAAAAGTTATCATCTTATACCTTAGGACGTTGTTTATCCTCCTGAAAGCTATCATGACTTTGGGTCGTTGTTTATCTTCCCAAAAGTTATACTTATACCTCAGGACGTTGTTTATCCTCCTGAAAGCTACCATTTCCTCGGGACGTTGTTTATCCTCCTGAAAGCTATCATGACTTTAGGCCGTTGTTTATCCTCCCAAAAGTTATACTTATACCTCAGGACGTTGTTTATCCTCCTGAAAGCATATCATGACTTTGGGCCGTTGTTTATCTTCCCAAAAGTTATACTTATACCTCGGGACGTTGTTTATCCTCCGGAAAGCTATCATGACCTTGGGCCGTTGTTTATCCTCCCAAAGGTTATGCTTATACCTCAGGACGTTGTTTATCCTCCTGAAGGTTATATCTTTACCTTGGGCCGTTGTTTATCTTCCCAGAGGTTATCTCACTATGTTGGGACGTTGTTTATCTTCCCAAAAAGCTATATCTTCATATTTTGGACTGCTTTATCCTCCAAGAAACATATTTGAAGAACTCTTCTCCAAATGGCATCTTTAAGCCCACTAAAGCATATACAACTAGTCATCAGTATCACTCTACGCACCGGTGAGTGCAAATTTTTGGGCTTTTGTGTTCAATCCCCTTCAACCTTCCAGGTCACGACTGACACATATACCAATCTAACCCCTCAGGTTTCAGAAAATTGAACAGGGGCAGTTGTTGCACCCCAAAATTTGCCCTCACAAGACAAGGCTTTGTGTACTAAGAGGTTCACAAGGTTCACAAGACATCTTATGAGGTTCACAAGATTCACAAGATATCTTATGAGGTTCACAAGATTCACAAGACATCTTATGAGGTTCACAAGATTCACAAGGCATCTTATGAGGTTCACAAGATTCACAAGACATCTTATGAGGTTCATAAGGTTCACAAGACATCTTATGAGGTTCACAAGGTTCACAAAGTTCACAATTAGTCAGAAGATTTGACAATTCCCTCAGACAATGCATCCTCCTAAGCAGTGCATCCAAAACTAGGGTTTTGACTTTAATCAGGCTAAATGGATTTCCAAGACTTCAAGTGAGCTTCATAACATCTTATATGTGTCTAAGAATCCCCATGACAAATTTCAGAACTTTTCTCAAAGGTTTGCTCAGTCAGATGATCAGATAAGTCAAAATCAGTCAAAGCAGTTAAAAAGTCAAACTGAGGTCAACTGTGGTCAAACCAAAGTCAAACTTCATGATTTTGTGCCAACATCAATTATATGAAGTAAAATTCATCATTTGATCAAGGGTTGATCATGATTCATCAAGGAGATTTCAGATCATCAAGAATCAGGGGTTTCTAAATTAGGGTTTCCTCAGGAAAAGTCAACTAAACTTTGACCAGCCATAACTTTCACATGCTTCATCACATTTTTTCCATCCAAAGCTCATTTTGAAGGAAATTGAATTCTCTACAACTTCGTGTCTCACAAGTCAAGCCCAAAAATGCTTCATTTGGAAGGTATGAGCTAAGACATTATAGGTCCTTTTGAAAGTCAATAAAAAGTCAACAACTTCAAAAGGGCATAACTTAAGAATGGTAAATGATATGGACATGAAACCAATGGGGTTGGTTAGAGGACTCTTCAAGCTTTCCAAAATGTCCAAGAACACCCTCATAGCATTAAAATTGAAGGATGTGTGCCCTTGCAAAGTTGGGAAATTTTTGGGTGGTTTATGAGGAAAATAGGGTCTTAAAACCAAATTTTTCTAAATGGGCTGAACTTTTTGTGACCCAAAGTGTTCCATGACATCATGCACGAAATTTATTTGATATTTTCATAATTTTATTTTATTTATTTTATTTATTATGATTTTTTACATTAAAAATCATTTTAAATTTAAATAAAATATCAAATATGAAAATTTAAAATATATTTTGGTTCTAGAAGGTCATTAACATGAATTGGATTGAATTGATACACAATTGATGATGATTGGCTTGAAATAGAAAGGTCTTATTCAAAAATATATGAAATTTAAGATCTAATCTTTTTCAATCTCCAAAATCAAAAAAATCCATACAATGATCCAATCTTTCTGACCTAATTCATTCACTATAAGTATATGAAGAGAACACAATGCATAGGGACGAATTTCAGAGCCTCAAGAGTAAGTTTGCACATTCAAAAAACTCACCAAAATTCAAATTCGGATTTCACAATTCAGGCTCTTTCAGGACAAACCAAAGGTTGCAACTTGTTCCTTGGAGTTCATAGATCAATTCTGGATCATAACATTGCATCTTCATGACCTAAATCGCACAAACCGAATGCATCCCTTTCACATTTTGAAATGTTTCGATTTGATTGATTCATGTATTAATATTGAAAACTAATCATATATTTATGTTTGTTGTGATGTTTAGAAGCTTTTTGCATAGATTAATTGAATTATTGTGGACTGTGTTGAAGATTGCCATTGTTAGGGTTTGAAGTTTCAAAACGGGAACCATACATTTAAGACCTTAAAATCAATTCTAAAACCATGGCTGTGATGTATGGACTTTGTATAATTGATCTAGGTTATTAATTTTGGTTGTCATGATGGTTTGCATGATGTTTCAAAAAACACAGGTTTAGGGTTTTGAAAATTCGCAGGAAATTACCCAGGAAGATTCGCAGGAAAAAACGCAGGTCTGGAGGAGGAAGAAGACCCCTGGCGCGAATTCCAGAATTCAAATGTTTGTTGATTTTTTATTATTTATGTTTGGTTTGTATTACACAGCGTGCGTGTTGGCCTGATGGTTGGAAGCTTGCTCTTATGAGGGTTAGGTCCTTGGTTCAAATCCTGGATGCAGCAATTTTTCTTATTTTTTCTATTTAATTGTTAGACTGAATATATTATTGATTGTGATGGATATACTATCAGTTGCGCCCTCCCGGCTGGATGGTAAGTATGCTTGCGTGTTGTGAGAAGGTCCTGGGTTCGAATCCCCCCCAGGCCTTTTGTGTTATTTCTTTTTACTTTGTCATGTTTTTTTTTAGGTTAATAACAAAACCCCATGGAGTGCATTCTTTCTCACCTGCGCGCGCATGGTCCAGTGGTTAGTGTGTTGGTCTTGAGGGCTGAAAGCTTAGGGACTGGGTTCAAATCCCAGCCCAGGTAAGTTTTAATTTCTAGTTTTTTTTTTAATTATTCTGTTTTATTATTATTACTTTATAATTAATTTTAATTAGTTGCCTTATAATAAAATATATTTAAAATAATTATATATAAATGTTTATATTAATTTCATATTTTCAAAAAAGGACCTCTAATTTATTTTCTATAAATTTAAATTCTAGTTTATACTTAAATTAAAAAATGTATATATTATTATTATATGTTTATTTTTATTTTTTTATAGTCAAATAAATATTGTGAATTAAACCATAAATCTTAATTCTATTTTCTAAAATTCATAACCCTAATTTTCTAAAACCCTAAAAATATTTTGTAAAACCTAATTAATTTTTTATAAACCCTAATTATAAATATTAATTTATTTGTTAATTATAACTTTTAATAAACTTTAATTATATGTATATATTTTATAATTTGTTTGTATGTAAATAATTTTTAGTGTATGCTTAAAAATAATTAAAAATTTGCTAATTTAATTTTGTAAATATAATTTATTTTCATAATATGTTTATAATTAACCTAATTTTTATAACATGTATATAATTTAAAATTTTATAATAGTTAATATATAATATGAATTGTTTATGTTTTCTTCTTAATCTTAAAAAATAATTGTTTGTAAAAAAACTTGAACTTTTAATTATTATGCTAATATTCTTGTTTATTTTATTATTAATTCTATTTATTTTCATATGATATTTATTTTATTATTACTAACCCCATTTATATATTGTGATTTATTATTATTATTATTACTAACCCCATATATCTATATATATATATATATATATATATATATATATATATATATATATATATTGTGATATATTATTATTATTGTCACTAACCCAATTATTTATTATTACTTATTTTGCCTATTCATTTAATTTGTTTTAATTATTATTATTATTATGTAATTGTCTCCTTTATGTAATATTTTAGTAGTAATGTTTAATATTTATTTTAAATGCTATGGTTAGTAAAATAAGGAGTGAAACATGTTTGTATTTAAAATTAATTTAGATCATTAATTTAAAAGATAAATATTTAAAATTGTACACTCACATACGTAAGTCGATCTTTGATCGCCATCTCACTTCCTAGGGTTATCTCTCATGTTGCCTAAACAAAAGGTCAAGTAGGGTGTATAAAGCAAAGTCCCTCATTTCACATCATCTAGTCCCTTAAACAGATAAAAAGATCAAGTCCCTTCGAATGTTGCCTTCGTAATGATCTTGTCCCTTTCGAATAAAGATGATAAGTCCCTTCAAATTGCTTATACACCCCACAGTTGCCTAACTAACAGATGTCCCTTTACTTGTCCCACACATCCAAGGTAATGACTACCTATTCCTTAATAATAGGGATAGTCTTACCATTTAAAGGATTCAAGAACAAAAAAGACTTAAACTTAGGGTAGGTTCCTCTAGATACTTGCTCACTCTTCAAAATATTTCAAACACTTCATACATTTCAAACAATTTTCAACACAAAGGTTTTATATACATCCGTACATGGATCATTATAAAATACTTAAGAAAACTTTTATTCACACACTTCACATTTCAAAAACATTTTAAAGTGAGCTAAGTAACTAAGAGCCCATGGATAACCATGGATGTAAAGGGTGCTAATACCTTCCCTTTACATAACCTACCCCCCGGACCCAAAAATCTTTTAAAAGGTCTTTCCTGTTCTTTTATGCCTTTCCTTTGGATAAAATAAAAGTCAGTGGCGACTCTTGCTATCCGCAACATAACTAAAGTCAGTTCTCCCACCGTGTTACAGATGTGACTGTTGATCAATTTGATAGCATTGTGGCGAATATCACATCTTGCAACAATTTAAGCTTCTGTGATGACGATCTGCCTGAAGAAGGAAGAAATCATAACTTGGCTCTGCATATCTCGGTGAATTGTCAAGAAGATGCCATGTCCAAGGTGCTAGTGGATACCGGATCGTCTCTGAATGTTATGCCAAGATCGACTTTGTCAAAGCTTGCGTTTCAAGGTGCTCCCATGAGGCACAGTGGGATTATTGTGAAAGCATTTGATGGGTCGAAGAAGACAGTGATTGGAGAGGTGGATCTTCCTATTCTTATTGGACCGTTTATATTCAAGATTACTTTTCAAGTAATGGATATACGTCCTGCATATAGTTGTCTCCTCGGAAGACCATGGATCCACGAGGCAGGAGCTGTAACATCCACTCTTCATCAGAAGTTGAAGTTTGTAAGAGAGGGTAAATTGGTGACCATTGAAGGTGAGAGGGCGATGCTTGTGAGCAATTTGTCTTCTTTCTCATATATTGATTCCGAAGAAGAGGTGGGAACTTAGTTTCAAGCTCTTTCTGTTGTGGATAATGTTGCTAAGAAGAATGCCATGCCCATGTCCTCTTTCAAAGATGCTCTGTGAGTGCTTGAAGCTGGTCAGTCTGATGGTTGGGGGCGAATCATTGATGCTGTCGACAACAAGGAAGGTTTTGGTATCGGCTTTGCACCTAGTGCAGTTATCAATGACCCAAAGACTATTCAAGAAGGCTTCCGAAGTGCTGGATTTATCAACGATCATTCCGCTGCTGCCATCATTGAAGATGATGAAGACGAAGAAATGCCTGACTTCGTTACACATGGAAAGATTTGCCAGAACTGGATTGCTGTTGATGTTCCTTTTATCGTTCATTCTTCAAAGTAATTTGTTTTTATTTTCTTTCAAAAATCCTTTCACTCTGCCCAAGGTGAAAGTGATGTTTGTCGGGCTTTGTTTCAAATCTTATCATCATCAATAAAATGTTATTTTGTTATTTCCATATGTGTTTTTCCTTTTTGCTTTATTCTGAAAAATGGTAACATAAAAAACCCAAAAATAATAATGATTGTTTATCTGCATAATATTTACACTTTTTGTTCATACTCTAATATAAAAATAAAATCATTGTGCAGATTGATTGATAAACCCATTGAAAACAATGATCCTATGCCCTCTCCCAACTTTGAATTCCCTGTGTTTGAAGCTGAGGAAGAGGATGATGAAGAGATTCCAGATGAAATTTCTCGGTTTCTTGAGCATGAGGAGAAAATTATTCAGCCTCATGGAGAGTCTATAGAGATGGTCAACTTGGGTTCTGAAGATGAAAAGAAAGAAGTCAAAGTTGGAGCATTGCTTGGTCCTGATGTTAAGAAGAGGATTATAGAGCTTTTCAGAGAATATGTTGATGTATTTGCTTGGTCTTATCAGGACATGCCAGGTCTTGATACAGATATTGTGGAGCATAGATTGTCGTTGAAGCCTGAATGTCCACCTGTGAAGCAGAAGCTCAGAAGAACTCATCCAGATATGGCAGTAAAAATCAAAGAGGAGGTTCAAAAGCAAATTGATGCAGGTTTTCTTGTGACGTCAACTTATCCTGAATGGGTGGCCAATATTGTCCCTGTGTTGCACCCCAAAATTTTCCCTCACAATACAAGACTTTGTGTGCTAAGAAGGTTCACAAGGTCCACAAGATTAACAATACTTACAAGACCTTTCATGAGGTTCATGAAGTCTACAAGACACTTTATGAGGTTCACAAGGTTCACAAGACCTCCCATGAGGTTCACAAGGTTCACAAGACATTTTATGATGGTTCACAAGGTTCACAAAGTTCACAATTGGTCAGAAGAGTTGACAATTCCCTCAGACAATGCACCTCCTAAGCAGTGCATCCAAAACTAGGGTTTTGACTTTAATCAGGTTAAATGAACTTCCAAGACTTAAAGTGAGCTTCATAACATCTTATTTGTGTGTAAGAACCCCCATGACAAGTTTCAAGACTTTTCTCAAAGGTTTGCTCAGTCAGATGATCAGATAAGTCAAAATCAGTCAAAGCAGTTAAAAAGTCAAACTGAGGTCAACTGTGGTCAAACCAAAGTCAAACTTCATGATTTTTTGCCAACATCAAGTATATGAAGTAAAATTCATCATTTGATCAAGGGTTGATCATGATTCATCAAGGAGATTTCAGATCATCAAGAATCAGGAGTTTCTAAATTAGGGTTTCCTCAGTAAAAGTCAACTGAACTTTGACCAGCCATAACTTTCACATGCTTCATCACCAAGTCTCCATCCAAAGCTCATTTTGAAGGAAATTGAATTATCTACAACTTTGTGTCTCACAAGCCAAGCCCAAAAATGCTTCATTTGGAAGGTATGAGCTAAGACATTATAGGTCCTTTTGAAAGTCAACAAAAAGTCAACAACTTCAAAAGAGCATAACTTGAGAATGGTAAATGATATGAACATGAAACCAGTGGGGTTGGTTAGAGGACTCTTCAAGCTTTCCAAAATGTCCAAGAACACCCTCATAGCATTAAAATTGAAGGATGTGTGCCCTTGCAAAGTTGGGAAATGTTTGGTTGGTTTATGAAGAAAATGGAGGTCTAAAACCAATTTTTTCTAAATGGGCTTACCATATGATGACCCAATCCACACCAAGACCTCATGCACGAACCAAGTCTCTAAAAATCAGATTTGTTATCATTTTTATTTTATTTATTTTGATTTAATTCATTTAAAATCATTTTAAATTAAAATAAAATATAAAAGTCAAAGATTTAAAAGGGATTGAGCTTCTAGAAATTCATAAAGATGATTGGTATCAAAGTGGTAAGGGAATCATGGTGATTGGCTTGAAATAGAAGGTGTTCATACAAGAATATTTGATTTTTAAGGCCTAATCTTTTTGAATCTTTTCTAATCAAATCTCTCACACAATGACCAAGTTTTCTGACCTAAATTCATTGTACTATAAGTACATGACATAACCCTAATCATTAGAGACGAAATTCAGCCTCCCAAGTGTAAGTTTCATATTTTCAAAAATTCACCTAAAACTCACAATTCGGTTTCTTGGTTGGAGGAGATATCAAAGCATTCTAAAGGTTCAAACACATTCCTTGAACATCTCTAATGCGATCCCAATCCTCATTTGCATCCAAAACCTCATGAATTGCATAAACCGAATTCATGTTCTTCATCAATTTTCAATTTTTCGATTTCATTCATTTAACCATTATGAATTGTTTTTGTGTTGTTAATCTTGTTTATTATGATGCTTAAATGGTTTCTGGACAAAAACATTGAAGAAACATGCCCTAAACCGAAAGACACCATTGTTAGGGTTTGAGTTCTCAAATTGGGAATTCATGATTTATTGGAGATAAATGACTTTTAAGAACATGGTTATGATGTATAAGTTTCGTATGTTTGATCTGGACTGTCAATTTGTATTAATTTTGTTGTTTGCATGATGATCCAAAAACCTAGGATTTCTGGTTTATGAACACCCAGGAAATTTAGCAGGAAAATTCATATCAATTTTCACAGGTAATTCAAGGAAGAAGACGAAGTGGGCTGAGCGCGAATTTCAAATTCAAAATTTTGTTTTAAAATATTATGTATTGTTTCTGTTTTACTTCACAAGCGTTGTGCTTGTCCCAGTGGTAGGAAGCGTATGTGTTGTGCCTGGAGGTCTTTGGTTCGAATCCTGGCTTCACCACCTTTTTCTTATTTTTTCCAGATAATTAGCAACCTTAATATATTATGTATTGTAGTCACCACATTAACAGGTGCGCTCTCCCAGCTGGATTGGTTAAGGTGTTTGTGTGTATTGTGAAGGTCCTGGGTTCGATCCCCCCAGGCCTTTTGTTTTGTTTTATTTTTCTTTGATTTTCAGGAACAGGGCATAAAACAAATTCTTCTCCTTTCCTTGGCATCAGGCGCGCGTTGGCCCAGTGGCTGGTGTTGCTGGCTTGTGTTCTTGAAGGCAAGGGGTGCTGGGTTCAATTCCCAGCCAGGTAAGTTCTCTTTTTCTTTTTCTTTTTATTTGTTTTGCTTATTATTAATATTAATTAATTAAAACTATAATTTTAAAATCCTAATATGTTGCATAAATATAAATTCTAAAATATTTTCTATAACTAATTTTTTTTTATTAATATGTATATATTGTTATTTATTTGTATAATTAGATTAATACTTAACATTTAACATTTTTTTATAAAACCTAATTTATCTTTATAAACCCTAAAAAACATTTTTCTCAAACCCTAATTTTTTCTTCTTCTATTATTTATATTCATGACTTCATTAAAATTCTTAATTTAATTTTTGTTAATGTATAAATTATTTATAACTTAAATTCTTGTATGTAAATATAATTAAAAGTTAAAATTCTTAATATAATAATATGACCTAATTTGTTTAGAATTTAATTTTGCATGTAAATAATTTTTATTATATGTTTAAAAATAATTGCTAATTTAATTTTGTAATCATAATTTATTTTCATAATATGTTTATAACTAATTAATTTAATTTTTTATAATTTGCAAATAATTTAATAATTAATTGTTCATATTTAAAAAATTTTGTTTATTATAATATTCTTGTTTATTTCATTATTATTATTAATTATGTTTATATGATTATTTCTAACCCCATTTATTATTATTTAACTAACCCAATTATAATTATTTATTTATTTTGCTTATTATATTTAATTTTGCTTAATTATTATTATGTAATTGTTCCTTGGTGTAATATTTAATAGTAATGTTTAAATTATTTATTTTATGCTATGGTTAGTAAATAGGGAGTGTAAATATACTTGTAATTTAAAATTAATTTAAATCATTTAAATTTAAAGATAAATATTAAATTGAACACTCACACACGTAAGTCGATCTTTGATCGCCATCCCACTTCCTTAGGGATACCTCTCATTGTTGCCTAATCAAAAAGGTCAAGTAGGGTGTATAAAGCAAACGTCCCTCAAAATAAAATCATCTAGTCCCTTAACAGATAAAAGATCAAGTCCCTTTCGAATGTTGCCTTCGTAATGATCTTGTCCCTTTCGAATAAAGATGATAGTCCCTCCAAGAATTGCTTATACACCCCACAGTTGCCTACATAAACAGATGTCCCTTCAATTGTCCCTTACATCCAAGGTAATGACTACCTATTCCTTAATAATAGGGATAGTCTTACCATTTAAAGGATTCAAGAACAGAAAAGACTTAAACTTAGGGTAGGTTCCTCATAGTTACTTGCTCACTATTCAAAAACTTTTCAAACACTTCACACATTTCAAACAAATTTTCAAAAACAAAGGTTTATACGCATCCATACATGGGCCATTATAAACTCTTAAGAAAATTTCTATTCACACACTTCACATTTCAAAAACATTTTAAAGTGAGCTAAGTAACTAAGAGCTCATGGATAACCATGGATGTAAAGGGTGCTAATACCTTCCCTTTACATAACCTACCCCCCGGACCCAAAAATCTTTTAAAAGGTCTTTCCTGTTCTTTTATGCCTTTCCTTTGGATAAAATAAAAGTCGGTGGCGACTCTTGCTATCCGCAACATAACTAAAGTCAGTTCTCCCACCGTGTTACAGAACTGGCGACTCTGCTGGGGATTTAATAAAAGAGGGGTACCCTTAGGAATTAGATCACTTTAAAATTGTTTGCCTTGTTTGCTTTATACTTATCTGTTGGGGTGCTCTTATGTGTGAAAGATCCTAACCCGGATCTAGTGTACCTTAGGTAAATGGCAATAGACCAAGGAAACTGTACGGCGTATACCGATATGGTTGATCTGGTGGCCATAGTTAGTGTGACTTCTTGGTTGGTGCTTATGTTCCTTAAGTCAAGTTGAGGATAATATGAGGCTGCCATATGTTGTCAATGCACTAACTAACTTTTAGAACCCTAGTTAACCCATCTTGGCCTTTAGAAAAGTAGAGATAACCGGCTTTGGTGAAGACTGAAGTTGGTTGATACTCGATACTACACTCATTGAGATCTTAAACTTGGAGGGTTTTGGTTGGCAAGTAAGTTGCCTACTGAACAACCACCCTTGTCAAGGATCAATGATATTGAGATCCCTTAGAACCTGGTTACTTTTGTAGGACAGGATGAACCAACTAACTTCAGGGGAGGGTACTTACCTTTAAACCTCATGCAAGCCTTTAAACCTAGGGCTATTGTGTGACTTGTTTGTGTGTGCCACATGTTTGTGATTGAGCATAACATCATGACATCATCATGCATCATAAGCATAGCATTTTCACTAACCATTTCAAGGACCAAAGGATTTATCTTTGTTCTTTGTTGCAGGTCATGGCTTCTGCTCGTAGAAACACCATCAGGATCAACTTTGTAGGCATACCTGCTAAGCTTAAAGAGTTGGTTTCTCAAGTGTCTGATCACTCCCAGTTCATCAAGAGACATGGTCACCTATTGGATCTAGTCACTTCAGGGTTCAATGAAGACATGATGAGTGTTCTGTTCCAGTTCTTTGACCCTAAGCACCATTACTTTACATTCCCTGACTATCAGCTGGTTCCTACAATGGAAGAGTTCTCTAAACTTCTGGGTATACCTGTTCTTGATCAAAGACCCTTCACAGGCTTGGAGAAGGAGCTTAAACCAGAGGTCATTGCTGCAGCTCTACATCTGAAGAAGTCTGACATTGTTCTAGAAACGAGAAGCGGAGTTAAGGGTATTCTTGCCAAGGTGTTAATAGAGAAGGCTCAAGTGCTCTTGAAGGCTATGAGCTATGATGCTTTTGAGGAGATCTTAGCCTTGCTGATTTATGGCTTAGTATTGTTCCCCAATCCAGATCAGTTCATAGACGTTCATGCCATCAACATATTCCTGAGTCACAATCCAGTGCCTACATTGCTTGGAGACATCCTGCATTCTCTTCATACCCGTACTACAAAGGCAAGAGGAACTTTGATGTGCTGCATACCTTTGCTATCTAGGTGGTTTATTTCTCACCATCCTCGCTCAGTGATGAAGAATGAACAGGGATTCAGGTGGTCCAAGAGGATCATGTCACTCTCACATTCAGATATCCATTGGTGCTCCAGATCTATGGAGAATGTCACTATCATTGACCGTTGTGGGGAGTTTCCTAATGTTCCACTTCTAGGCATAAGAGGAGGCATTACCTACAACCCCTCTCTAGCTTTACGAAAATTTGGTTACGCTCGGAGTGATGGTCCACATGACATGTTGATTCAGGGCATTGTATTTGACTATGACAATGATCTTCAAGGTTACCGTCAGAGATTCATACGAGCATGGGGAAAAGTGAACAAGGTTGACAGCAAGACTCTGGAGCCTAAGTACACTATTCCTATGGAAGCTTATCTCAGATGGGTGCGATCTCGTGCTCAGACTCTCATGATGCCATATCCTGCTATCCTGCCAGTTACCATGGAACCTGTTGCTGAAGGAGATACTTCTTATACCATCCTTCACCCAGACATGCCTACTGACATGGAAGATTTACAGAGATCCTGGATCCAGTTGAAGGAGCAAAGGGATACCTTCGAGGCTCATTACAAAGCAAGCCAAGAAAGAATCCTAGAACTAACAAAGCAACTTCACGAGGAACGGAATCTCAATTCATACCTCAACACAAAGAGGAAACGTCCATGGGAGACTTAAAACCCCATCTCTTGTATTTATTTCATTTCATTTTTGTAAGCCCAAGGGGCAAAACAAATTTATTACTAATAAAAGTTTACCTTCTTGTTTGTTTAAGCAAATTTAAATCCTGCGGTCCTTGAAAACATTGCATATACATTCACATATCATATCATTGCATCACAGGTTTATTGTGCACAGGTTTCTTATCTTCTCGCTGTTTATTTCAGCAATGGCTCTTGAACAAACAGTTAAAGATCTCCAGGCACAAAATGCACAGTTCCAAGAGCTGATCTTGAACCTGTCCAAGGGGCAGGATGAATTGAAGACACTGCTGGCCAAGAAGACTAAGAAGACTAGAAGGTCAAGTGGCCTGATCAACATGGGAAGAAGGTTCAAAGGTTTTGCCAAGACCAAAGAACCAGTTGATGATTATGGGTCTGAAGAGTCTGAAAAAGAGGGAGGCAGTCTCCACAACACTATGGGGGACTCTGATTCTGAGGCTAATTACTACCATGAGCCTAATGAAGACAAATTCAAGATGCTGGTGGATATAATGGATGCTATGGAGTTGCAGAAGTCTTCTGGACTGGATTTTGAAGATTTGAGTCTGATATCTAGGGTAGTCATACCCATTGGTTTCAAGGTTCCTACCTTTGTTGTTTATGATAGGGTCTCTTGTCCCAAGCTGCATCTGAGGTCTTATGTCAGAAGAATTCAACCCCACACTGCTGATAAGAAGTTGTGGATCCATTTCTTCCAAGAGAGCTTATCTGGAGCTCAATTGGAGTGGTATTATCAGTTGGAGAGTGTCAATATCAGGGATTGGAGTGATCTTGCTGAAGCTTTCTATAAGCAGTATCAATACAATGCTGATCTAGCTCCCACTCGCATGCAGCTGCAAAGCATGTCTATGGGTGCCAAAGAAAGTTTCAAGGAGTATGCTCAGAAGTGGAGAGATTTGGCTGGAAGAGTACAACCCCCTTTAACTTACAGGGAGTTGGTTGATATGTTCATGTGTACATTGAATGGTCCATTTTACAGTCATCTCATTGGAAGCTCATCATCTGGCTTCACTGAGTTGATAATGACAGGAGAGCGCGTGGAAAATGGTATAAAGAGTGGCAAGATCCAAGTGGGTACTTCTTCATCAGGTGCTGCAAAGAAGCCTCCCACTGGGAAGAAAGAATCCAATGCTATTTATGGACAACCGGATCGTAACAGAAGGCATCAGTCTGTGAGTGCAGTCCATATTTCAAATCCAACTCCTACAACACCAGAGCAGCCACAGGGCAACCAGCAGAGGGCTAGAAGGCAGTTCACAAAGATCAACATGTCAATGGCTCAGGCATTGCAACACTTGTTGAAGGATGAACTTATTACTCTGAAAGAGGCTCCTCAGAATCCCAATGTTACCTCTCCCAGGTACAATCCTAATGCACGATGTGCATATCATTCGAATTGTCAGGGACGTGATACCAATAGCTGCTGGGTATTAAAGAACAAAATTCAAGATATGATTGAGGCTGGAGAAATTGAGTTTGACCCTCCGGGTACTCCAAATGTGATTACTGCTCCTATGCCAAATCATGAGAAGACTGTCAATGCCATTGATGAAGATTTACATATCTCCTCAGTTGCAGATTTGGCTACACCATTGTCTGTTATCAAGAAGAAGTTAGTACAAGCTGGGTTCTTTCCGGGTTGTCGTGAAGATTGTGTCTATTGTGAGTATAATTCAGATAGGTGTTGGAGGTTGAAGGACGGTATTCAACGCCTCATGAATAATTACACCATAGTATTCGAGAGGACACCACCTTCTGTGGAGAGTATGGTGGATCATATTACTAAAGGTAGGAAGACTGAAGAGGTTGATATGGTTGACAAAGTGCCGGTGAGGATCACTTCCAAAGGTCCTATTAAAATCACTCATAAGGGTCCCATTAAAATTACTGCTGAAGGCCCTGTAAAGATTGTTGCTGAAGCTAGAGTGGCTCCTATAGTCATTACCACTCCTGGTCCTATTCCGTATACTTCTGACAAAGCTGTGCCTTGGCATTATGGGTCTGATGTTTATATCCATGGTGTTAAGCAGGAACCCTTAGCTGATGTGTCTGTTGATATTGATAATATTGCTGGGTCTAGTAAGATCACACGAAGCGGAAGAGTTTTCTCTCCTCCAGTCACTTCCAAGAATGCAGTTACTCCAGCTGCTACCTCCACTACTGATGCTCGGGGCAAAGGTCCTGTTATTGAACCTGTACCTACTGATGTGCCAGCTGTTGATGATCTCTCTAAACAGATGGAATAAGTATTGAAGATCATTCGTAAGAGTGATTATGATATTGTCGATCAATTGGGGCACACTCCCTCCAATATTTCCATGCTGTCTTTGTTGTTGTGTTCTGAAGCTCATGCCAAAGCTTTGATTAAGTTTCTGAAGACTGCTCATGTACCCAATGCAATTTCTGTTGACCAGTTTGAGAATTGTGTTGCCCACCTGACTTATGATAATGGGTTAGGTTTCTCTAATGCTGACTTGACTCCTGCCAAGAGGGATCATAACAGGGCTTTGCATATCTCAATTGAATGCAGGGGCACTACCCTGTCACATGTATTGATAGACAATGGTTCCTCTCTGAATGTGTTGCCCAAAGAAGTCCTGAATAAGCTGAGTCCTGAAGATGCTGTGCTGAAGCCCAGTAATATAGTGGTGAAGGCTTTTGATGGTTCGAGAAGAGTGGTGCATGGAGAAATTGACCTCCCAATCAAAGTTGGGTCTCAAGTTTTTAATACTACATTTTATGTGATGGATATTCGTCCTTCATACTCTTGTTTGCTTGGTCGTCCCTGGATTCATGGGGCAGGTGCTGTAACCTCTACATTACATCAGAAGCTGAGATATCCGGTAGAAGGAAAAGTTGTTACTGTCTATGGAGAGGAAGAGTATTTTGTTAGCCATGTAAACACCTTCAAGTATTTGGAAATGGAAGGTGAATATGTTGAAACTCCGTGTCAGACATTTGAAGTGGTTCCTTGGTTTGTCAATGATTATGAAGCTCCTCCTGTTGTCAAGAAAGTTCCTGTGGTTACCAGAATACCTCCAACAATGGCCTCCCTTAAAGATGCTAGAGCTGTGGTGGATGAAGGTGGTTGTACTATTTGGGGTCAGCTTCCTGATATCCCGTACAAGTCTGACAAATTTGGTTTGGGTTTCACTGCAGAGTCCCAGAAGGCTGTTCGTCGTGCTCGTGCTATTCGTATCACCAATCAAGGGGTTATGAAGAACCAGATCAATGTTGTGGGAGACTATGATGAAGACTACAATTTGGATGCTTGGATTTTTCCTACTGTGGGTGCTGGACTCAATAACTGGAAAGCTGAAGATGTTATTCCTATCTCCTTTAGTCATGAGTAAATACTATTACTGTGTTATTGTTTTTTTTAAGTTTGTAATTTCTTGAACAATTAAAACTCTCAAGCCTTGTGCCTTACCCGGGGCACAATGGTGTGCTTGTTACGGGATGTCATTTCATTTGCATACTTCATTCAATAAAAATCAGTGGACGTTTCGTTTTAGTAAATATTGTGTTCCTTGTCTTTCTTTTATTTTATTTTATCAGCTATGTGTTCTTACACACACCCACATCACTAAAATGCAGATCCTCATCCACTCTGGATCCTGTTGATAACAGTTCTACTATTGCCAATTATAATTTCGAGAATCCGATGTATCAAACTGAAGACGGAAATGAGGACGATTGTGAAGTACCTGTAGAGCTTGCTAGGTTGTTACAACAAGAAGAGAAAGCTATACAACCACATGAAGAGCCAGTCGAAGTTGTGAATCTGGGAACTGATGAAAACAGGAAAGAAGTCAAGATAGGGGCTGAATTAGAGGACAGTGTCAAGAACAGGTTGATTCAGATGCTACGTGACTATGTGGAGATCTTTGCTTGGTCATATGAAGATATGCCAGGGTTGGATACAGATATTGTGGTTCACCGTTTACCAGTGAAAGAAGATTGTCGTCCAAAGAAGCAGAAGGTTCGTCGTATGCGTCCTGAAATGTCAGAAAATATCAAGGCAGAGGTAATGAAACAGTTTGATGCAGGGTTCTTAGCTGTGACTTCTTATCCTCAGTGGGTTGCAAATGTGGTACCAGTTCCTAAGAAAGATGGTAAGGTACGTATGTGTGTAGACTACAGGGATTTGAACAAGGCCAGCCCCAAAGATGACTTCCCACTTCCTCATATTGACGTTCTGGTAGACAACACTGCTCAACATAAGGTATTCTCTTTTATGGATGGTTTCTCTGGTTACAATCAAATCAAGATGGCTCCTGAAGATATGGAGAAGACAACATTTGTTACACAGTGGGGCACTTTTTGTTATAAAGTGATGCCATTTGGTTTGAAGAATGCAGGGGCAACATATCAGCGTGCTATGGTGGCTTTGTTTCATGATATGATTCATCACGAGATAGAGGTATATGTGGATGATATGATAGCCAGGTCCCAGAATGAAGAGCAACATCTTGATCATTTGCATAAATTGTTTGAGAGGTTGAAGAAATACAAGTTGAGATTGAACCCAAACAAGTGTACTTTTGGAGTTAGGTCTGGTAAGCTCCTGGGTTTCATAGTCAGTGGAAAAGGTATTGAAGTGGATCCTGCAAAAGTGAAAGCTATACGAGAGATGCCAGCTCCCCGTACTGAGAAGGAAGTTAGAGGTTTCTTGGGACGATTGAATTACATTGCAAGATTTATTTCCCAATTAACTGCCATTTGTGAGCCAATCTTCAAATTGTTGAAGAAAGATCAGGTGATGGAATGGAATGATGAGTGCCAGACAGCCTTTGATGAAATCAAGAGATATCTGCTAGAACCTCCAATTTTGATGCCACCAGTTGATGGAAGACCCTTGATTATGTACTTAACAGTGTTAGACAACTCAATGGGGTGTGTGTTGGGGCAACATGACGAGTCTGGTCGAAAAGAGCAGGCAATATACTACCTTAGCAAAAAGTTTACCGACTGTGAAACAAGATACTCACTGCTCGAGAAAACTTGTTGCGCTTTGGCATGGGCTGCTCGCCGACTAAGACAGTATATGTTGACCCATACTACCTTATTGATTTCAAAGATGGATCCAATCAAGTACATATTTGAGAAACCTGCTCTCTCCGGAAGAATTGCAAGATGGCAAATGATCTTGACAGAATATGACATACAGTATACTACTCAGAAGGCCATTAAAGGAAGTGTGGTAGCTGATCATTTGGCTCATTAAGCAGTGGATGATTACCAGTCAATGAGTTTTGATTTCCCTGATGAAGATATTATGATTATTACCAAAGAACCTGGACAATATGACGGACCTGAACAAGGATCCCGATGGACTATGGTTTTTGATGGTGCCTCTAATGCACTTGGTAATGGTGTTGGTGTTGTGATTAGTTCCCCTAAAGGTTGTCATACCCCGATTACTGCAAGATTTAGTTTCTATTGTACCAATAACATGGCTGAGTATGAGGCATGTATCCTGGGTATTAAAGCTGCTATTGATATGAAGATTCAGTTCCTTGACGTGTATGGAGATTCAGCCCTGGTAGTTAGTCAGATCAAAGGAGATTGGGACACCAAGCATGATAATCTCATTCCTTACAGAGAGCATGTGTTGTCTTTGATCCCACATTTCAAAGAGATTACCTTTGTACATATTCCACGAAGAGAGAATCAGTTGGCAGATGCTTTAGCCACCATGGCATCCATGTTTGAGATCAGCTGGGATGATGAAGCTCCCAAGATTACTATTGATAGATTTGAAAAGCCTGCATACTGCAATGAGATTGACACAGAAGGGGCAGAGGAGAAACCTTGGTTCTATGAAGTAAAAAGATATCTTGAAGCTCAGGAGTTCCCTGAAGGGGCATCTGTCAAAGATAGGAAGTTTCTGAGAAGGTTTTCTGCTATGTTCTTATTGAGTAATGGGATTTTGTACAAGCGCAATCATGATTCAACTATGCTTCATTGTGTGGATAAGAAGGAAGCAATTGAGATTATGGAAGATATGCATGATGGGATCTTTGGCACTCATTCTAGTGGTCATACTATGGCAAAGAAGATACTGAGAGCAGGTTACTATTGGTCTACCATGGAAGTTGATTGCTATC
This sequence comes from Lathyrus aphaca, assembly GCA_963966055.1. Classification (NCBI taxonomy): domain Eukaryota; kingdom Viridiplantae; phylum Streptophyta; class Magnoliopsida; order Fabales; family Fabaceae; genus Lathyrus; species Lathyrus aphaca. Next base: position 403,154,141 of record OZ014522.1, on the reverse strand, counting down.
AACACTCCAGAACGTGCCACAAGTGTCAAATTTATGCTGATAAAGTACACATACCTCCATCACCATTGAATGTGTTGACTGCTCCTTGGCCATTTGCCATGTGGGGCATTGATATGATTGGTGAGATCAAGCCTACTGCTTCTAATGGGCATCGTTTCATCCTGGTTGCTATTGATTATTTCACTAAGTGGGTGGAGGCAGCTTCATTTGCATCTGTTACTAAGAATGTTGTGGCTCGATTCATCAAGAATAATCTCATATGTAGGTATGGCATCCCTGAAAGGATTATTACTGACAATGGCTCTAATCTGAACAACACTATGATTACTGATCTCTGCACGCAGTTCAAGATTAAGCATCACAACTCTTCTCCGTATCGTCCAAAGATGAATGGGGCAGTTGAAGCTGCTAATAAGAACATTAAGAAGATTGTACAGAAGATGACTGTTACTTATAAGGATTGGCATGAGATGTTACCATTTTCTCTTCATGGTTATCGCACTACAATACGTACTTCAACAGGGGCAACCCCATTCTCCTTAGTATACGGTACAGAAGCAGTTCTGCCCATTGAAGTTCAGATTCCCTCCTTAAGAATTATGAAGGATGCAGGCTTGGATGAAGATGAGTGGATTCAGACTCGACTTGACCAGATAAATTTGATTGATGAGAAGAGGTTAGCAGTAGTTTGTCATGGCCAGATGTACCAGAAACGAATGATCAAAGCTTTTAACAAGAAGGTTAAGCCAAAGGTATATCAGGCTGGTGATTTGGTAATCAAGCGTATCATATTACCACAGGGTGATCCTAGGGGCAAATGGACTCCTACATATGAAGGACCATTTGTAGTCAAGACAGTATTTTCAGGAGGTGCCATGATACTCACTACTATGGATGGTGAAGACTTCCCACAGCCTGTGAACGCAGACATAGTTAAAAAATACTACGCATGAAAAGAGACCCGCTAGGTTGACAGGCCTAGGCAAAAATAAGGGCATCCCGGCAAACCAAAAGGGTTTGGGCAAAAATTAGGGATATATATGAAAAGATTTACACCCGGCAAGTCGAAAACCTGAAAAGGCGGCTTGGGCAAAAAAGGGTATCCCGGTGGATTGAAAACCTGAAAGGGCAATCCAGGCAAAAATTAGGGATTAAAGCGTATGACTATGTCTCGTTTGGATCACCCATGGAACTGCAACCAGTTGTGTTACCTACTCAAGTTTGAACAGATAAAGCTCAATCCAATCGTTTTCGTCTCGACAGTAGAAGATGAGATGCTTGAAGATAATGGCAATAGTAGAATTGAAACTCAATAGGATTGTTTCCCACATAGCTGATTTTCTTTGTTTTGTAAAAAATGTTATGACAACTTCCTCTTACTAGGATTTCTGTCTCCTTGTACAAACTTACCCATGTATGGGTCACCTTTTGATATGAATAAAATGCGATCTTTGAATCCAGATTTACTTTTACCCTATTTACATAAGCGAAACGTCCATTGGTTGTGTTTGAATGTATGTATGCTTTTGAATATGATTAATGTTTACCAAAAATGCATGAATACTTAATATGATTGATGTTTACCAGAAATGCATGAAAATGCAGTAATAGTATTTACTAAGGACGAACGAGGGAAGGATTTCAACGAAGCTTCGCCGGTTCATCTCTACAAAACAGTTACAAAAAACTCTAGTAGGGCAAAATCCATCTTCATAAAGTCACATCTCCCCTGGAATTTATATCCATCTCTTTTATCCTCATACGGATATTCGGGAATTTACTTTCCAATAAGAGTACGACGAACGAAGACGGGAGGTTATATATACCCTACTATCGAACGAAGACGGGAGGTTATATATACCTTACTATCCCCAACAGACGGGAAGTTATGTACACCCTACTATCAAACAAAGACGGGAGGTTATGTATACCTTATTATCAAACAAGACGGGAACGAGTTCCTCATACTCTTCAGCAACAAATCGGGATTTATTTTCCCTGGCCAGCAGTTGTTATACGAAGATATCCAGACGCTTCAGGCAGCATCATATCATACATACATCATTTACATCATACCATACATATACATAGATACATAATACATCACTTAAGTGCATCATATTATACATGCATACATAATGCATAAACTAATATTACCATACAGGATGCTACCTTGTTTTCAGGTTAATTCTCCAGCAGACAGACTTCATCAACAACTTGTGACTATTGGGCCGTTGTTTATCCTCCCAAAAGTTATCATTTCCTCAGGACTGCTTTATCCTCCTGAAAGCCTCTTACACCTCAGGAATGCTTTATCCTCCTGAAAGCATACTATCACCTCAGATGGTTGTTTATCCTTCTGAAAGCATACTACTTCCTCAGGACGTTGTTTATCCTCCTGAAAACATATCATCACCTCGGGACGTTGTTTATCTTCCTGAAAGCTATCATCATTTCCTCAGGATGTTGTTTATCCTCCTGAAAGCATATTATCAATCCCTCAGGACTGCTTTATCCTCCTGAAAGTTTTTTATACCTCAGAACGTTGTTCATCTTTCTGAAAGCTATCAATCCTTCAGGACTGCTTTATCCTCCTGAAAGCATATTATCTCCTTGGGGCCGTTGTTTATCTTCCCAAAGGTTATATCATTACCTCAGGACTGCTTTATCCTCCTGAAAGCATATTATTTTGGGCCGTTGTTTATCTTCCTAAAGGTTACTACTTCCTCAGGACGTTATTTATCTTCCTGAAAGCTATCACCCCTACCTCAGGACTGCTTTATCCTCCTGAAAGCATATTATTACCTCAGGACGTTGTTATCTTCCTGAAAGCATATTACTACCTCGGGACGTGGTTTATCTTCCTGAAAGCTATCATTATATCTTCATATTTTGGACTGCTTTATCCTCCAAGAAATGTACCTGAAGAATTTTTCTCCAAGTGGCATCTTTAAGCCCACTCAAGCATATTCAACTAGTCATCAGAATCACTCTACGCACCGGTGAGTGCAAATTTTTGGGCTTTTGTGTTCAATCCCCTTCAACCTTCCAGGTCACGACTGGCAAATATACCAATCTAACCCCTCAGGTTTCAGAAAATTGAACAGGGGCAGCTGTTGCACCCCAAAATTTGCCCTCACAATACAAGACTTTGTGTGCTAAGAAGGTTCACAAGGTCCACAAGATTAACAATACTTACAAGACCTTTCATGAAGTTCATGAAGTCTACAAGACACTTTATGAGGTTCACAAGGTTCACAAGACCTCCCATGAGGTTCACAAGGTTCACAAGACATTTTATGATGGTTCACAAGGTTCACAAAGTTCACAATTGGTCAGAAGAGTTGACAATTCCCTCAGACAATGCACCTCCTAAGCAGTGCATCCAAAACTAGGGTTTTGACTTTAATCAGGTTAAATGAACTTCCAAGACTTCAAGTGAGCTTCATAACATCTTATGTGTGTGTAAGAACCCCCATGACAAGTTTCAAGACTTTTCTCAAAGGTTTGCTCAGTCAGATGATCAGATAAGTCAAAATCAATCAAAGCAGTTAAAAAGTCAAACTGAGGTCAACTGTGGTCAAACCAAAGTCAAACTTCATGATTTTTTGCCAACATCAAGTATATGAAGTAAAATTCATCATTTGATCAAGGGTTGATCATGATTCATCAAGGAGATTTCAGATCATCAAGAATCAGGAGTTTCTAAATTAGGGTTTCCTCAGTAAAAGTCAACTGAACTTTGACCAGCCATAACTTTCACATGCTTCATCACCAAGTCTCCATCCAAAGCTCATTTTGAAGGAAATTGAATTATCTACAACTTTGTGTCTCACAAGCCAAGCCCAAAAATGCTTCATTTGGAAGGTATGAGCTAAGACATTATAGGTCCTTTTGAAAGTCAACAAAAAGTCAACAACTTCAAAAGAGCATAACTTGAGAATGGTAAATGATATGAACATGAAACCAGTGGGGTTGGTTAGAGGACTCTTCAAGCTTTCCAAAATGTCCAAGAACACCCTCATAGCATTAAAATTGAAGGATGTGTGCCCTTGCAAAGTTGGGAAATTTTTGGTTGGTTTATGAAGAAAATGGAGGTCTAAAACCAATTTTTTCTAAATGGGCTTACCATATGATGACCCAATCCACACCAAGACCTCATGCACGACCCAAGTCTCTAAAAATCAGATTTGTTATCATTTTTATTTTATTTATTTTGATTTAATTCATTTAAAATCATTTTAAATTAAAATAAAATATAAAAGTCAAAGATTTAAAAGGGATTGAGCTTCTAGAAATTCATAAAGATGATTGGTATCAAAGTGGTAAGAGAATCATGGTGATTGGCTTGAAATAGAAGGTGTTCATACAAGAATATTTGATTTTTAAGGCCTAATCTTTTTGAATCTTTTCTAATCAAATCTCTCACACAATGACCAAGTTTTCTGACCTAAATTCATTGTACTATAAGTACATGACATAACCCTAATCATTAGAGACGAAATTCAGCCTCCCAAGTGTAAGTTTCATATTTTCAAAAATTCACCTAAAACTCACAATTCGGTTTCTTGGTTGGAGGAGATATCAAAGCATTCTAAAGGTTCAAACACATTCCTTGAACATCTCTAATGCGATCCCAATCCTCATTTGCATCCAAAACCTCATGAATTGCATAAACCGAATTCATGTTCTTCATCAATTTTCAATTTTTCGATTTCATTCATTTAACCATTATGAATTGTTTTTGTGTTGTTAATCTTGTTTATTATGATGCTTAGATGGTTTCTGGACAAAAACATTGAAGAAACATGCCCTAAACCGAAAGACACCATTGTTAGGGTTTGAGTTCTCAAATTGGGAATTCATGATTTATTGGAGATAAATGACTTTTAAGAACATGGTTATGATGTATAAGTTTCGTATGTTTGATTTGGACTGTCAATTTGTATTAATTTTGTTGTTTGCATGATGATCCAAAAACCTAGGATTTCTGGTTTATGAACACCCAGGAAATTTTGCAGGAAAATTCATATCAATTTTCGCAGGTAATTCAAGGAAGAAGACGAAGTGGGCTGCGCGCGAATTTCAAATTCAAAATTTTGTTTTAAAATATTATGTATTGTTTCTGTTTTACTTCACAAGCGTTGTGCTTGTCCCAGTGGTAGGAAGCATATGTGTTGTGCCTGGAGGTCTTTGGTTCGAATCCTGGCTTCACCACCTTTTTCTTATTTTTTTCAGATAATTAGCAACCTTAATATATTATGTATTGTAGTCACCACATTAACAGGTGCGCTCTCCCAGCTGGATTGGTTAAGGTGTTTGTGTGTATTGTGAAGGTCCTGGGTTCGATCCCCCCAGGCCTTTTGTTTTGTTTTATTTTTCTTTGATTTTCAGGAACAGGGCATAAAACAAATTCTTCTCCTTTCCTTGGCATCAGGCGCGCGTTGGCCCAGTGGCTGGTGTTGCTGGCTTGTGTTCTTGAAGGCAAGGGGTGCTGGGTTCAATTCCCAGCCAGGTAAGTTCTCTTTTTCTTTTTCTTTTTATTTGTTTTGCTTATTATTAATATTAATTAATTAAAACTATAATTTTAAAATCCTAATATGTTGCATAAATATAAATTCTAAAATATTTTCTAAAACTAATTTTTTTTTATTAATATGTATATATTGTTATTTATTTGTATAATTAGATTAATACTTAACATTTAACATTTTTTTATAAAACCTAATTTATCTTTATAAACCCTAAAAAACATTTTTCTCAAACCCTAATTTTTTCTTCTTCTATTATTTATATTCATGACTTCATTAAAATTCTTAATTTAATTTTTGTTAATGTATAAATTATTTATAACTTAAATTCTTGTATGTAAATATAATTAAAAGTTAAAATTCTTAATATAATAATATGACCTAATTTGTTTAGAATTTAATTTTGCATGTAAAGAATTTTTATTATATGTTTAAAAATAATTGCTAATTTAATTTTGTAATCATAATTTATTTTCATAATATGTTTATAACTAATTAATTTAATTTTTTATAATTTGCAAATAATTTAATAATTAATTGTTCATATTTAAAAAATTTTGTTTATTATAATATTCTTGTTTATTTCATTATTATTATTAATTATGTTTATATGATTATTTCTAACCCCATTTATTATTATTTAACTAACCCAATTATAATTATTTATTTATTTTGCTTATTATATTTAATTTTGCTTAATTATTATTATGTAATTGTTCCTTGGTGTAATATTTAATAGTAATATTTAAATTATTTATTTTATGCTATGGTTAGTAAATAGGGAGTGTAAATATACTTGTAATTTAAAATTAATTTAAATCATTTAAATTTAAAGATAAATATTAAATTGAACACTCGCACACGTAAGTCGATCTTTGATCGCCATCCCACTTCCTTAGGGATACCTCTCATTGTTGCCTAATCAAAAAGGTCAAGTAGGGTGTATAAAGCAAACGTCCCTCAAAATAAAATCATCTAGTCCCTTAACAGATAAAAGATCAAGTCCCTTTCGAATGTTGCCTTCGTAATGATCTTGTCCCTTTCGAATAAAGATGATAGTCCCTCCAAGAATTGCTTATACACCCCACAGTTGCCTACATAAACAGATGTCCCTTCAATTGTCCCTTACATCCAAGGTAATGACTACCTATTCCTTAATAATAGGGATAGTCTTACCATTTAAAGGATTCAAGAACAGAAAAGACTTAAACTTAGGGTAGGTTCCTCATAGTTACTTGCTCACTATTCAAAAACTTTTCAAACACTTCACACATTTCAAACAAATTTTCAAAAACAAAGGTTTATACGCATCCATACATGGGCCATTATAAACTCTTAAGAAAATTTCTATTCACACACTTCACATTTCAAAAACATTTTAAAGTGAGCTAAGTAACTAAGAGCCCATGGATAACCATGGATGTAAAGGGTGCTAATACCTTCCCTTTACATAACCTACCCCCCGGACCCAAAAATCTTTTAAAAGGTCTTTCCTGTTCTTTTATGCCTTTCCTTTGGATAAAATAAAAGTCGGTGGCGACTCTTGCTATCCGCAACATAACTAAAGTCAGTTCTCCCACCGTGTTACACCCTGTTCCGAAGAAAGACGGAAAAGTCCGAATGTGCGTTGATTACAGAGATTTGAACAAAGCCAGTCCGAAAGATGATTTTCCATTGCCACACATTGATATGTTGGTAGATAATACGGCTAAGTTTGATGTGTTCTCTTTTATGGACGGATTTTCCGGTTATAATCAAATAAAGATGGCACCCGAAGATATGGAAAAGACCACATTTATTACACCATGGGGAACATTCTGTTACAGACTGATGCCTTTTGGATTGAAGAATGCTGGTGCGACGTACCAAAGAGCTATGACTACACTTTTCCATGATATGATGCATAAAGAAATAGAAGTATATGTTGATGATATGATCGCCAAGTCAAGGACTGAAGAGGATCATGTTGAACATTTGCTGAAGTTGTTTCAGAGATTAAGGAAGTATAAGCTTCGTCTGAATCCGAACAAGTGCACATTTGGTGTACGTTCCGGAAAGTTGCTAGGTTTCATTGTCAGCCAAAGAGGTATTGAAGTTGATCCTGATAAAGTGAAAGCTATTAAGGAAATGCCTGCTCCAAGAACCGAAAAGCAAGTCAGAGGATTCTTGGGCCGATTGAATTATATTTCGAGGTTTATCTCTCACATGACTGCCACATGTGCTCCGATTTTCAAGTTGCTTCGAAAAGATAAAAGTTGTGTCTGGACGGATGATTGCCAGAAGGCGTTTGAAAGTATTAAAGAATATCTGCTTGAACCTCCTATCTTGTCTCCTCTGGTGGAAGGTAGACCGATGATCATGTACTTGACTGTGTTGGAAGATCCATGGGTTGTGTGCTTGGTCAGCAAGATGAAACTGGAAGAAAAGAATCTGCAATTTACTACTTGAGTAAGAAATTCACTGATTGTGAGTCTCGGTACTCCATGCTCGAAAAAACTTGTTGTGCCTTAGCTTGGGCTGCAAAGCGTCTTCGCCAGTATATGCTGAATCATACGACTTGGTTGATCTCTAGAATGGATCCAATCAAGTATATCTTTGAAAAGCCTGCTTTGACCGGGAGGATTGCTTGTTGGCAAATGTTATTATCAGAATATGATATCGAGTACCGAACTCAAAAAGCTATAAAAAGTAGTATCTTGGCTGACTATTTGGCACATCAACCAATTGATGATTACCAACCAATCAAGTTTGATTTTCCAGATGAAGATGTGATGTTTTTGAAAGTGAAAGATTGTGATGAACCTTTGATTGAGGAAGGGCCGGAGCCTGGATCTCGATGGGGTTTAGTTTTTGATGGTGTCGTGAACGCACGTGGAAGAGGAATTGGGGCAATGATCATTACTCCCCATGGTTCACATATTCCTTTTGCCGCAAGGTTGACCTTTCCTTGCACCAACAATGAAGCTGAGTATGAAGCTTGCATTATGGGACTTGAAGAAGCTATTGATTTGAGGATTAAACATCTCGATGTGTATGGAGATTCTACCTTGGTAATTAATCAGATTCAGGGCACGTGGATAACTCATCAACCCCAATTGATCCCCTATAGAGATTATGCCAGGAAGATATCAACTTTCTTCACTAAAGTTGAGTTTCATTATATTCCTCGTGATGAGAACCAGATGGCGGACGCTTTAGCAACCATAGCTTCTATGATAAAAGTGCACCAGTGGAATGATGTTCCCATGATCAGTGTGATGCGACTTGAAAGACCAGCTCATGTGTTTGCAGTTGAAGAGGTCCATGATGACAAGCCTTGGTATCACGATATTAAATGTTTCCTCCAGAGTCAAGAATACCCGCTTGGGGCATCTGATAAAGATAAGAGGACTTTGAGGAGATTGGCAGGCAATTTCTTCCTAAATGGAAGTGTGCTTTACAAGAGAAATTTTGACATGGTCTTGCTCAGATGCGTGGATAGACACGAAGCAGACATGTTAATGAAAGAAATTCATGAAGGATCGTTTGGCACTCATGCCAATGGGCATGCAATGGCTAAAAAGATGTTAAGAGCAGGTTACTATTGGCTGACAATGGAATCTGATTGTTGCAAGTATGTGAAAAAGTGTCATAAGTGTCAGGTGTATGCTGATAAGATTCACGTGCCACCAGCTTATCTCAATGTGATTTCTTCCCCATGGCCTTTATCCATGTGGGGAATTGATATGATTGGCATGATTGAACCCAAGGCTTCGAATGGACATCGTTTTATTCTCGTGGCAATTGACTACTTCACCAAGTGGGTTGAAGCGGCATCGTATGTTAATGTGACCAAGCAAGTTGTGGTTCGGTTTATCAAGAACAATATTATCTGCAGATATGGTGTTCCGAATAGAATTATTACTGATAATGGTTCGAACTTGAATAATAAGATGATGAAAGAGCTTTGTGAAGATTTCAAGATTCAACACCATAATTCTTCTCCTTATAGACCGAAGATGAATGGGGTTGTTGAAGCTGCGAATAAGAACATTAAGAAGATCATTCAGAAAATGGTTGTGACGTACAAGGACTGGCATGAGATGCTCCCGTTTGCTTTGCATGGGTATCGTACATCGGTCCGCACTTCAACAGGGGCAACCCCTTTCTCACTTGTTTATGGTACAGAAGCAGTGCTCCCCGTCGAAGTTGAGATCCCATCAATGAGAGTTCTGATGGAAGCCAAGTTGACTGAGGCTGAATGGTGTCAAAGTAGATTTGATCAGTTGAATTTGATTGAAGAAAAGAGAATAACAACTTTGTGTCATGGTCGGTTGTACCAGCAAAGAATGAAGAAAGCTTTTGACAAGAAGGTCAAACCTCGTGTATTCAGAGAAGGCGACCTCGTGCTCAAAAAGATTCAGTCTTTCCTTAAAGATTCTCGGGGAAAGTGGACTCCGAACTATGATGGCCCATATGTTGTTAAGAAAGCCTTCTCTTGCGGTTCATTAATTCTTGTAACTATGGATGGTGAGGAGATCACTCGCCCTGTGAATGCGGATGCAATCAAGAAATACTTCGCCTAAAAAAAAATAAAAGAACAGCTTGCTAAGTTGAAAACCCGAAAGGGCGGCTTAGGCAAAAATGAGCGTCTCGGTGGATTGAAAACCCGAAAGGGCGGTCCAGGCAAAAATTAGAGACAAAAACAGAAATAATTTTCCCGGTAGATTGAAAACCCGAAAGGGCAATCTAGGCAAAAGTTAGGGATCATGGCAAGTAACTGCGTCGACAGACTGAATCACTTGTAGCAACCGAGGATTTCAGATTCTATCCCTCAGAAGAATTATTCATCAAAGATTCTTATTCACTCATCCTGGACTGAAGTTTCGGACACAGTGGAGTTCAAAGTTGATAGGGAGAATAGCGATCATTGTATCTCAATGTAGCCCTTTTCCATGTATTTACCATTTTTAAAACTTGTAATGATCCATGGAGTCATGCCATTTGCTGACTACCATTCTATCAATGAATTTGAGCTTTATGCAATTATTTGCAATTATTTATATTGTTTCTGTTTACAAAATTTCAATTTATTGTTGATGATGATTTTTGAAACAAATTTAATAAATTCAATTTTTGAAGATTTTAAAAACATATTTCTTTTGATATATGAATAAAGAAAAGTTATCAACAGTGATTCCAAGAATGGTAAAGTCTGGATGTGTGTAACTTGTCTCTCCCAAAGCAGGGTTTGATTTGGTTGTGTCCATGCCAAGTTCCTGGATAGCCTTGACAGATTGATGTTAATGATGTTTTGTTCCCCGACAATGATGTTGAATGGAGATTGTATGTTTTCCCCCAGAAGAATTGATTGGAAGGGATGTTGAGAATCCCTAGCTGAGTGTTGATCTTTTCCTCAGCAAGTTATCTATGAATTGAGAAGTATTGGGAATCCCCAGCTGAGCTCATGTTCCTCAGCTTGAATTGTTTGCATCCTTAAATATGGAAGTATTGATATAGCGGTCAGTTTAGAGGTTTTCTTTTACCCTATGTTGGGTACTGATTTAAAATCCCTCGCAACTGTGTTGTGGCTATGATGTTAATTTTTGATATCCCCATATGGATTCCCAGTAGGTCTGCATGTGTTGATTTCCAGCAGGTTCCTATGTGATTTTTAGCAGGTCTTGCACTCTATCCCCAGGTGGAGCAGGAGCTGTATGACAGTTATTCCTCGTGAAGTTTGATTTTTATCAAGGATATTTCCATCCTCAGCAGATTATTACCTTTCCTCAGCAGGATGACATTCCTAGCAGACGTTGTTTTATCATGATTTAAGCCTTGTAGTAGGATTTTATTCCTTTGATGGCTTATGATATTCCCCTGCAGATTTCAAGTTGAATCTCCAGCATGTTTCCCTGCATTGTCGCCTTGGGATTAGCCGAGTATCCGGTTGTTGTGGTGTTCATATCACCAGTTTCTTATCTTTATGTCTGTTTTGTCAGCATATTCATAAGCATATTCATACGCATAAGCATAGCATTGTTTGCTTGCATTCGTGCGTTTATCATTATTATCTGCTCTTTGGTGTGAATTTTTCCCCACAGAGTGCGTGTGTCGTATTCCTCTCAAGTTTAGAGTGTCGACCACTAAGCAGAAAGAGTTAATCCTTTCTAATTCCCCACTGAGTTCGTTTCTCGTGGATGATTTTGATTCAGTTTCCTCCCCAGTTTATTATCTGGATGGAATTTTCCCCAGTTGAGATATTTCCTCCTTGGGATGAGTCTTGTTTGACCGTTTCTCTCCAATTTGTTCTTGGATTGAACTTTAATCCCCTTTTGTGGTATTATTTGCTTTGGATTTAAGCTATCAGTAATCGATAGTGGGTAATATTACCAAATTGATCAAGTTCTTTTACTTGTACTCCTACCCAGTAAATTCGGTAGTCGAGATTTTATCCTCTTACCCAGTAAAAAGGTAATAGAGTTTGTTTTCCTTTGCTTAAGCTCCTACCCAGTAAATCAGGTAGTCGAGAATTTGTTCTACCCAGTAAATCCGGTAGTCAAGTTATTTTCCTCTTACCCAGTAAAAAGGTAATAGAATCAGATATTATCCTCTTACCTAGTAAAAAGGTAATAAAATCGAGATATGTTCTTCTTACCCAGTAAAAAGGTAATAGAAGCTGTTTCCATTTGATTGAGTTCCTATCCAGTAAATCAGGTAGTTGATCATACTCCTATCCAGTAAATCGATAGTTGAGTCCTTTATATTCTCTACCCAGTAAATCAGGTAGTTGTGATTTCTTACCCAGTAAAAAGGTAATTGAGGTTATCCCTCCATATTTTGCTCCTATCCAGTAAATTGATAGTCGAGTCTGTTGTACTTCCTACCCAGTAAACAGGTAGTTGATGATTTTTTATCCAACTCAGTATTTCTCCATTCTTGGATTCAAATATTTTTGTTTGGTTGATATTCCTGGCAGGGTGTTTATTTTCCCTGGTTGAATTCTGTTATTGATATCTTTTCCCAAGTGGAGTCTGTTATCCATTGATTTATTTTCCTGGTAACTTTTTCGTTGTCTGTTGTTGTTTCCCCAGCGGGATTTTCTTCTGTGTCCCAAGTTTTTGCTGTTCTCTGGTGGTCATATTTTCCCCACAGAGATCTTGGGTTTGCATATCATATTCATATCATATCATTTGTTCTCTTAGGACAAAAATTGGGTATTCTGTATTTAAGTCTCCCCCATCTTGTAGAGACGAAGATGTTAATCTTCATATCTCCGGATTGAAGAAACTTAAATAGGGGCAGCTGTAACACCCTAATTTTTGCCCTAAGATTGTTTCGCATATCATCTGCATTTTGCATATCAAACAAGATCGCACTGGTTTCGAGTTTCTCCTCAGATATAGGATCTATGCTTCGCAGGGGATCACCGTTATTTTTATTTCTTTATATTTGTTTATATTTACTGATCACTAACCAAAATACAAAAAATATGTTGCAGTGTTCTTCTTCTTCTCTGTGTTGTAGGTGTTCAAAGACTGGGCAGTGATTTCATTCAGATGCGTTTGTTCAGTCACAATTTGATTTCAAGTGGATGTTTGACCTAATATTGGTCAAACTATCAGATAAATTGATTCGACTGCCAGTTGTGTGTGCCAGTAATTCATTCATCAGGCAATGCGTTTTCAAAGTACAAGTTGGATTGTGTGACAGTATTTCTTGTGCGAAGTTTGGTTTGTTCATCAGTTATCAGGCTGTGTTTTGTGCGAAGTTTGGTTTGAATCTTCAGTGTTTATCAGTTCATCGATTCATCAGTTCATCAGCGATTCATCTGAGGATTTATTTTCCTCAGTTTGGTTTCGAATCATCAGGGCATAATCAGACAGTTTTCAGATGACAGTTGGTTTACTTTGTGAAATATTCAGTGGGACTGTGTTGGCTGTGTTCACTTTCATCAGAGGCTTGTGCAAGAAAATCAGGATTTTGTTGTGGGCTTGAAAATCATCACCTCATATCCATTTATCCACCTGTATACCCTTTTCAATGACCATTTTTCATTATTCATTCTTTTCGTTTTGTTTTACTCAATTACATTATTCAGATATTATCCATCAGTTATTTTCCGTTTAAATCATTTCTTTTTATTTTCAATTTTAACCATTACCCATTTTCTATTCACTTTTCTGTCATATCCGTTTTTACCTATATCCATTCATATTTCGATTTCTTTTGTCATCCAAATTTATCTCGATTATTCTTTTCATTTCTATTCACTTTTAATCCATTTTTATTCAATTCATATTTTCCATCCATATTCCAATTTTTAATCTCACATCAAATCCCTTTTTTTTAATATTCTCATATCCATCAATTTCCATTTTTTTATTGTTTCTATTCAATTCACAAGCCCATAGTTTTTTTTAAAAATCCAATTAGTAATTAAAGAAAAGTTTAATTAGAACCATTGTTTAAGTTTTTTTTGTCTCATTTATTTTCCTTTGTTTTCATTTTTAAGCCAAATACACTCCCAGCTTACCACAAACCAACCCCACACATTTCCACGTGATAAGCTATAATTTCCCTCAGGCCCACACAAATTCATGCCAAAGCCTCAAGCCTACGCAGCAAGCAGCCCAACAACAGCCCGAGCTACCTCCCATCCGTACTACATCCACTTGCCCTCAGCTTTTGCTGGCCAAAACAAATACCAGCCGCATATATCCCAACCTTCCGTACAATACCTTCAGCCTAAGCCTTTCACAGGCTTTTGTACGCAACAGCCGTATCCATCAATCCAACCTCACAAACTCCAAGCCCAATGTCACGCAAGGCAATAAAACAGCAAGCCCAAAAACAAAGCCAAAATGCCAAGCTTCCATCCGCATACAACACAGCCGAAAACAAAATCCAGCAAGACTCTAAGCCATCAACAACAAATACAGCCAAACCTCACATCTTGCAGCCAACACCAAACATCAATTCAAGTCGTGCGCATCAGCTCAAGTTCGTACACCACAGCAAAACCGTACGTCAAGCCAACACAAAACTCACTCCAGCTTAAACTCCAGCCGCATCCGCACACACGAGTTTATCACGAATCCGTCACGAGCAAAGCACCTGATTGAATTAAAAACGCAGCAATCAAAATGACATCAAAACGCAAAAACAAAGAGAGTAAAACGCAACAAAATGCAATCAGCTCACACGGGATTTACGTGATCTCCCCAAACGCAATGAGCATCACTCAAAACGGCATCACATTCCTCATTTCTTCTTCTATTTAAACATAGCTATTCCCCTCTCAATTCAAGCTTGAATAGCCTTCCCAAAACCTCTGCCAAATCCGAATTCTAAACTCAAATCCCTAATCCCTTTCTTCATCACTCATCTCCTACCTTCAATTATGACCAACCATTTTGAAATTAGTTTAAAAAGTTGAAAGAAAAAGGGATTGAGAGAGGAAGAAGAAATCGAAATCAGAAAGAGAGAGAAGCCGAGAGAGGAGAGAATTCGCGAGAATCGAAGAAGAAGAGCTTTTCGCGTTGAGGAGAAGAAGAAGGAAATCGTGCAATTGAGAAGAAGAAAGATTCTGTGTTTTGATTGTTGAAGATGAGGATTGTTTCCTCCGTGAGAGATTTACGCCGCCGTGATTTTGTTTTGTTGCCCTGTTTTGCGCAAGAAGAAGAAGAAGACCAGTTCTTCTATTTTCTTTTTTTTTATATTTTCTTTTTTAAATTTGTTTTAATAATAAGCATAAGAGTGATGTAAACTTGTTTGGGCCTTGGATCCTTTTCATATCCACCTGACCCGCGGATTCCATCCCCATTTCCTTTTGCTTTATTCTTTTTTTTCTTTATCTTGTTTTTCATTTATTTAGTTTTGATTTATAAATGTTTTTTTACAATTTCTTTTTAGTAGAGAATTTTAAGAAATGTTGTTTTTTAGAAAAATATTTGAAAAGTATTTTCTTAGAAACATTTTTTAGAAAAGGATTTATTTAATGAAAAGAGTTTAAAAAAATGATTAAAAATTATTTCAAATTTTCTTTTTATGGATATATTTTTCTTAGATCCATCTTTTCTTCATCTTTTTCTCTTTTGGTCGATGACAATCTCCGATTCGGGATTGTTGATTTCCGATTAGTTTAATCTTCATTATTTCAAATCTATGGATGAAAGATCATTTGGATCATTCTCCATACTTCGAGATCGTGATAGGTTGCTTTTCGATGAAATTCAACGAGAATCTCGATTAAGATTAGACCTTCCTTTTTCTTTTAGTGTGGCATGTTTTCGGAGAACGATCCATTATATCGTTTCTCTAACATGTATTAACACGAATATTTTCCACTTTAATTAGTGGTGGCCGGCCTCATTTGTAGGGTAATTACTCCGTAAATTACTCGGCGATTGCTTAACATAGACCTACAGTTGTCCCGATTCGAATTAAGATCCACTTGGATCCAGTTGCCTCGACTTTATTTTTTCTTTTCGTGGTTGTGCTTGATTAAGTTCATCATACCACTTTATATTGTAAATATTATAATATTGTGAATATAATTGTTTAAATTTAATCTCTCGCACCTTATCCTTTTATTTTAATCTCTTGCTCCCTTATCTCTTTATTATGCTTTACCATATAATATCATATATCATTTGTTTATATTCATATTGTGCTTGTTTATATTCATATTGTGCTTGTTTTTATTTTGTCCATTTGGATATCAAAACACTTAATAAAGGATTGAACACTTAAAAGACTTGTGACTTCTAATTTTTGGACTTGTGGTTACTATCCCTTTGCTTTTGGAGAATGGACTTAGACCTTAAGATCTTTCCCCTTGCTCAAGTTGGAATGGATTAGAAACCTCGGCCTCAAGTTATGTCATTAGCCTTTGAAGAGGAAATTCCGATCTTTGAAGAATTGTGCATATTATAGTTTGGTAAACTCTTTCCTTAACTTTTAATTCAAGCATTAGGACTAGTCTCTTCATCTCCTCCCCCATTCTTTAATTTTCAAAACTTCTCCCTATTTCAAAAATATTCTTGTTTTCTAAACTTCAAATGCTTTCATAAACAACCCTTGACTTAGGTCAAGCGATTTTTAATCTTTTCACTTTATTTTCTTAATCAAATATCAATCCATGTAAATATATCAAAACCATTTTCTCATATACTTTAAAAAAAACTCAAAACTCACTCAATTGTTTTTGTGCTTTGTGCACCTTTTTCTTTTTTTCACATGTTTAGATATGATTCATCTTTTCTAGCGGAATTATTCGCTAAAGGATGACGACTTATCTCTACATTCTAAAATCAATTCAACTCATTTGTTCTTTTAAAATTTTGTACCACGAACTACGAGGTTTTGATCTCGCATTGCACTTTGTGGGTACGTAGGCATAAGGCGTTAAAACCTTATCAAACACAAAAATCATTAAAAAATATTCTTCTTCTCATCTCTTCCATCTTTTCAAACAAACCAATTTCAGACCAAAAAGCAATAAGTATTTCAAAGGGCTCCCGTGGAGTACCACGGACGAGTCGGGTGCCTAAAACCTTCCCGGTTCGTAACCAATCCCCTTACCCAATCTCTGTTTATTTCTTTTAGCCTTTGCTTTTAGAATCCTAGGTTTTTATTCGTTCTTTTACCTTTTTCCTTTCGGAAATAAAGAAAAGCGCGGTGGCGACTCTGTGTTTATCGAGTTAAGTTAATCAATAGCTTACACTCACGATTTTACCGCTACAGAAAAGTGGCGACTCTGCTGGGGAGTAATCTCTAAGCGGATTTAGCCTACTTTGATTTATTTACTGCTTTGGTTTGACTTGTTTGTTATTTGGTTGTTCTGTTTTGGTTTTGGTGATCCTCTGTGTGAGATAGATTCTAACCCGGATCTGAGTGACACTTATGATAGGACGGCGATATTTGAAGCGATATGTGATGGAGTAGTCCAAAGCAATATCAATTTGATAATTTCCACTTGGTTAGGCTCTCTTGGACTATCAATGTCATGACGAGTAATCGTACGTGGCATTATTTTCCGACCTTGAGCTGATCATACTGAGGACCTTAGAACCCTTAACCCATCTAAGCCAATTTAGGAACGTAGTGCGGAAACTGTCTGGGTGTAAATCTAAGGCGGTTGTCACGCGATACTACACTCGGACGAGGTCTATTTTAAGAATGTTATCGGTTGGGGAGTAATCCAACGTACCGATGATATTCTAAAGATGGTTGTTAACTCCGGGCACCTCTGTTAGCACCCTTTTGGTTTCTTGCAGGTACAATGAAGACAAAACCTTAGTACTTACCTGTGTGGGTTGGTGTTCTGTTACCTTGACTTCATGCTCGTGACTCGGAACCTAAGCCCGTGTGCCTTGTGTGATCTTGTTTGTGTTTGTTGCATACATGCCATCATACATTCATGAGCATTGTTCGTAAGATTTCAAAGGACTTATAAGGAACTTTTGCAAAATTTCAGATGTCCATGGCTATGACTTTTGAAAGGAGGAACACAAAGAAGTACACCTTCAAGAATCCTAATGTTGTAGAGTTGAGAAAGCTAGGAGCTTTGGTTGTTGATACCCAAGAGTTCCGAAGATGTCATGGGAAGCTTTTTAATATGTTGGATACCGATGTACCTGAGGGGATTCTCCCTACTTTGGCTCAGTTTTATGACCCGTTGCACCATTGTTTTACTTTTCCGGATTATCAGCTTGTGCCGACTTTGGAGGAGTATTCTCATTGGTTGGGTTTGCCTATTCTGGATAAAGGAGTTTCTTTTCACTGGTTTAGAGAAGGAGCTTACTATCAAGGTTATCGCCAAAGCACTTTTTCTTAAGGAATCCGATCTTAATGGGAAGTTTCTTCCAAAGGGGAGTATTCGTGGTATTAATGCTAAGTTCTTGATGGGAAAGGCTTCTACTTCACTTACTTTGGGTCATAAGGATGAATTTGAGGCTATTCTTTCTTTGCTTATTTATGGGATTGTCTTGTTTCCGAACTTGGATGGTATTGTGGATGAGAATGCTATTCAGATCTTCTTGAAGAAGAACCCGATTCCTACTT
Organism: Lathyrus aphaca; assembly: GCA_963966055.1. Lineage (NCBI taxonomy): Eukaryota > Viridiplantae > Streptophyta > Magnoliopsida > Fabales > Fabaceae > Lathyrus > Lathyrus aphaca. The sequence continues at coordinate 403,135,563 of OZ014522.1, read as the reverse complement.
TGCTTGGAGATATGTATCATGCTTTTCACTATAGGACCTCCAAAGGTGATGGAGAGATTGTATGTTGAGTGCCTCTTCTTTATAGGTGGTTTATTTCGCACCTACCGAAGTCGGATGTTTTCAAGGACAATAGAGAGAATCGAAGATGGTCTCAGAGGTTGATGTCGCTTTCTCATAAGGACATGACATGGTATAGTTCTCATTATGACACTGGAGTGCTTGTCGATAGTTGCGGAGAATTTCCTAATGTACCTCTTCTTGGTACACGTGGGGGAATTAGCTACAACCCTATTTTGGCTAGACGACAGTTCGGTTATTGTTTGAAGGATGTTCCAAACAATCTTACCTTATCCCGTTTCTTCTTTCTTAATGGTGCTGATCATATAGAGATGAAGAAAAGGATTGCTCACTCTTGGCATGCTGTTCATAGGAAAGAGAGAGGTCAATTGGGTAGACAACACCTTCCTCCTTCCGATTGTTATATTCAGTGGGTGCGATATAGAGCTTCCAAGCTCAAGATGCCTTATCCACCTGAGGAACCTATGTTTCCCATATTGCCTTTGTCTTCTTTTCTACCTCCCGTTGATGAGAAGTTGGTTCTTCAAGAAGAATTAGAGAAGATGAAGAAAGAAAAGGAAGAATGGTTACTTGAGAGGACTACTATGCAGGAGCAGCTTAAGGAGAAGGATGATCTTATTGAGCTACTTGAGCGGCGCGTCACGAAGAGGCTGAGAGAGGATTTATTTTCCTCTAGTACTCCAGCTACTATTCCTCCTACTTCCGGTGCTTGGAAGGCCATTGTCGACAAGTTGGTGGAGGATAAAGAAAATATGGAAGAGCGGTACAAGAATGAGATCAAGAGAATTCGCACGAAGTATCAGCCAGGATTCGGAGCTTCTTCGGATATGATTCCATAGGCTTAGTTTACTCTTGCTCTTATGTATTAGGATTATTGATGTTTGTACTTCATTTGTAATCCTCACTTTGATATTAATGAGAATGAGTTTTTAAGTATTTCAAAAATGTCTCTTTATTAATATTGCAAGTTAACTTATAATCCTTTGAAATCTTTGCATTTGCATACGCATAGCATGCATCATACTTGCATTTGTCTTGCTTTTTGAGTGTTCTCCAGGGATCTTATTGTTGTTTCTTGGTCTTCATCTAGTGTTCCTGTCAAGCTGATTCATCGATTCGATACTCGGGATAATCGGAGAAGAGTGATGGATACTTTGCAACAAGAGAATCGCGAGCTGCGCGAAGAGGTTACTTATTTGAGGGAAAGCTTAGAAAGAGTGACTGCTATGATGGAAAATTTGGTGGCTGCTCAGAATCAGCCACCTCCTTCTCCTGTTCAGAATACTGTCATATCCGAGGTTGTTACTGCATCCGTTCCTGTTGAGACTGTTATTTCTCCTCGCTATCGTATACCTGCTAGCACGCCCTGGGGCATGCCAGTTGACTTTTTTCCTGCTGGGTATCGTCCTCCTCATCGTCCGGAGACTGTTGCATTTAATACTCTCCCACCACCAGTTTGGACTACTCTTCCTCCAATTGTGACTACTGTACCGCCTGTTGTGCACAATGTTCCGCACCATGATGAAATGATTTACCATGCTGAGCCCAGTGAAGGGGCTGGAGTAGCTGAAAGACTTGATGACTTCCAAGGACGCTTTGTTGAGATCCAGAGGAAGATGAGAGCTTTGAAGCATAAGGATTTGTTCGGAAAAGATGCTTATGACCTTTGTCTGGTCCCGAATGTTAAAGTTCCTTACAAATTCAAGTTGCCCGAGTTTGAGAAGTACAAAGGCAACACTTGTCCGTTGAGCCATCTGACGATGTATGCAAGGAAGATGTCGGCTCAGACTGATAATGATAAGCTGCTGATTCACTATTTCCAGGACAGTTTGACCGGGGCACCCATGAGGTGGTATATGAGTCTAGATAATAGCCAAATCAAGACCTTTAATGATTTGGGAGAAGCATTTGTGAAGCAGTACAAGTACAACGTTGATATGGCTCCTGATAGAGATCAACTTCGTGCTATGTCCCAGAAGGACAAAGAGACTTTTAAAGAATATGCGCAGAGATGGCGTGAGCTGGCGGCCCAGATTGTTCCTCCGCTGGAAGAAAAAGAAATGACGAAGATCATCTTGAAGACGTTGGGTTCTTTTTATTATGAGAGGATGATAGCAAGTGCTCCTTCCGATTTCACTGAGATGGTGAGTATGGGGATGCGTTTAGAAGAAGGTGTCCGTGAGGGACGATTAAGTCAAGAAAATGGTAATGGTTCAAGCTCTAGAAGGTTCAACTTTGGGAAAAAGAAAGAAAATGAGACTAATGCAGTATCCCGTGAAAGTTATAGAAGACCTCACAGTCGTGTGAATCACCATTCGCAGCATGTGGCTTCAGTAACACCGATGATTAACATGGCTCCAGCTGTGCCAGCTGTTCCAAAGTATCAACCTCGCTATCAGCAACCTTCTGTGCAACAAGGTGGTAATCAACAGACTCGGGCTAAGCCTAGTTTTGATCCTATTCCGATGACGTATGCGGATTTGCTTCCATCTTTAATTGCAAAGAATCTTGTGCAAACTCGTCCTCCACCTCCAGTTCCAGAAACTATCCCATGGTGGTATAAGCCAGAGGCTCGTTGTGCTTTTCATCAAGGTGCCCCGGGGCATGATGTTGAGAATTGTTATCCGTTGAAGTTTGAAGTACAGAAATTGATGAGGAACAATGTTCTGTATTTTAACGATGTTAGTCCAAATGTGCAGAAGAATCCGTTGCCGAAGCATGGTAATGCGTCCGTGAATATGGTTGATGGTTGTCCTGGGTTGTTCAAGATCTATGAAGTTCGTCATATCCGAAGATCTTTGGTGGAGATGCATGCTTTCTTGAGTGAATATCACGATATTGATCACGACTATGCTGGATGTTGTATCTGCTCGGTGAATCCTCGTGGTTGCGTGATTGTTAAAAGAGATATTCAAAAGATGATGGAGGATAAGCTGATTGAAGTAACAGCAAAAAGAGATGAATATGAGAATGAAGTGAATGTCATCATGCCTCAGTTCAATCTTCCTGATAGGGTTGCTCCTGAGAGGGTGATTATTTCTTTTGATAGTCGCAAAACTGCTGTTACTCCATTGGTGATTAATGTACCTGGTCCAATGCCATATGAGTCTGATAAAGCTGTTCTGTACCGGTATAATGCTACGATGATAGAAAATGGTAGAGAAGTTCCTCTTCCTACTCCAAAGTCTGGGGTTAGCATTGCTGATGTGACGAAAGTTACCCGAAGTGGTAGAGTGTATGCTCCAGACCCTTCAAAGAGAGTTGAAGATACCAGTGCAAGTAAGCAGATTATGGATGTTGTTGTCCAATTGGGTCAATCTGGTAATAGTGATGATGAGGTGCTAAAGTTGATAAAGAAGAGTGAGTATAATATTTCTGAGATGTTATTGCAGACTCCCTCGAAGATATCAATTTTGTCTCTTTTGATGAGTTCTGAGGCTCATAGGCAGTCTTTGCAGAAGATTCTGGATCAAGCTTATGTTGACCATGATGTGACTGTTGATCAATTTGATAGCATTGTGGCGAATATCACATCTTGCAACAATTTAAGCTTCTGTGATGACGATCTGCCTGAAGAAGGAAGAAATCATAACTTGGCTCTGCATATCTCGGTGAATTGTCAAGAAGATGCCATGTCCAAGGTGCTAGTGGATACCAGATCGTCTCTGAATGTTATGCCAAGATCGACTTTGTCAAAGCTTGCGTTTCAAGGTGCTCCCATGAGGCACAGTGGGATTATAGTGAAAGCATTTGATGGGTCGAAGAAGACAGTGATTGGAGAGGTGGATCTTCCTATTCTTATTGGACCGTTTATATTCAAGATTACTTTTCAAGTAATGGATATACGTCCCGCATATAGTTGTCTCCTCAGAAGACCATGGATCCACGAGGCAGGAGCTGTAACATCCACTCTTCATCAGAAGTTGAAGTTTGTAAGAGAGGGTAAATTGGTGACCATTGAAGGTGAGAGGGCGATGCTTGTGAGCAATTTGTCTTCTTTCTCATATATTGATGCCGAAGAAGAGGTGGGAACTTCGTTTCAAGCTCTTTCTGTTGTGGATAAAGTTGCTAAGAAGAATGCCATGCCCATGTCCTCTTTCAAAGATGCTCTGTGAGTGCTTGAAGCTGGTCAGTCTGATGGTTGGGGGCGAATCATTGATGCTGTCGACAACAAGGAAGGTTTTGGTATCGGCTTTGCACCTGGTGCAGTTATCAATGACCCAAAGACTATTCAAGAAGGCTTCCGAAGTGCTGGATTTATCAACGATCATTCCGCTGCTGCCATCATTGAAGATGATGAAGACGAAGAAATGCCTGACTTCGTTACACACGGAAAGATTTGCCAGAACTGGATTGCTGTTGATGTTCCTTTTATCGTTCATTCTTCAAAGTAATTTGTTTTTATTTTCTTTCAAAAATCCTTTCACTCTGCCCAAGGTGAAAGTGATGTTTGTCGGGCTTTGTTTCAAATCTTATCATCATCAATAAAATGTTATTTTGTTATTTCCATATGTGTTTTTCCTTTTTGCTTTATTCTGAAAAATGATAACATAAAAAACCCAAAAATAATAATGATTGTTTATCTGCATAATATTTACATTTTTTGTTCATACTCTAAAATAAAAATAAAATCATTGTGCAGATTGATTGATAAACCCATTGAAAATAATGATCCTATGCCCTCTCCCAACTTTGAATTCCCTGTGTTTGAAGCTGAGGAAGAGGATGATGAAGAGATTCCAGATGAAATTTCTCGGTTGCTTGAGCATGAGGAGAAGATTATCCAGCCTCATGGAGAGTCTATAGAGATGGTCAACTTGGGTTCTGAAGATGAAAAGAAAGAAGTCAAAGTTGGAGCATTGCTTGGTCCTGATGTTAAGAAGAGGATTATAGAGCTTCTCAGAGAATATGTTGATGTATTTGCTTGGTCTTATCAGGACATGCCAGGTCTTGATACAGATATTGTGGAGCATAGATTGCCGTTGAAGCCTGAATGTCCACCTGTGAAGCAGAAGCTCAGAAGAACTCATCCAGATATGGCAGTAAAAATCAAAGAGGAGGTTCAAAAGCAGATTGATGCAGGTTTTCTTGTGACGTCAACTTATCCTAAATGGGTGGCCAATATTGTCCCTGTTCCGAAGAAAGACGGAAAAGTCCGAATGTGCGTTGATTACAGAGATTTGAACAAAGCCAGTCCGAAAGATGATTTTCCATTGCCACGCATTGATATGTTGGTAGATAATATGGCTAAGTTTGATGTGTTCTCTTTTATGGACGGATTTTCCGGTTATAATCAAATAAAGATGGCACCCGAAGATATGGAAAAGACCACATTTATTACACCATGGGGAACATTCTGTTACAGACTGATGCCTTTTGGATTGAAGAATGCTGGTGCGACGTACCAAAGAGCTATGACTACACTTTTCCATGATATGATGCATAAAGAAATCGAAGTATATGTTGATGATATGATCGCCAAGTCAAGGACTGAAGAGGATCATGTTGAACATTTGCTGATGTTGTTTCAGAGATTAAGGAAGTATAAGCTTCGTCTGAATCCGAACAAGTGCACATTTGGTGTACGTTCCGGAAAGTTGCTAGGTTTCATTGTCAGCCAAAGAGGTATTGAAGTTGATCCTGATAAAGTGAAAGCTATTCAGGAAATGCATGCTCCAAGAACCGAAAAGCAAGTCAGAGGATTCTTGGGCCGATTGAATTATATTTCGAGGTTTATCTCTCACATGGCTGCCACATGTGCTCTGATTTTCAAGTTGCTTCGGAAAGATAAAAGTTGTGTCTGGACGGATGATTGCCAGAAGGCATTTGAAAGTATTAAAGAATATCTGCTTGAACCTCCTATCTTGTCTCCTCCGGTGGAAGGTAGACCGATGATCATGTACTTGACTGTGTTGGAAGATTCCATGGGTTGTGTGCTTGGTCAGCAAGATGAAACTGGAAGAAAAGAATCTGCAATTTACTACTTGAGTAAGAAATTCACTGATTGTGAGTCTCGGTACTCCATGCTCGAAAAAACTTGTTGTGCCTTAGCTTGGGCTGCAAAGCGTCTTCGCCAGTATATGCTGAATCATACGACTTTGTTGATCTCTAGAATGGATCCAATCAAGTATATCTTTGAAAAGCCTGCTTTGACTGGGAGGATTGCTCGTTGGCAAATGTTATTATCAGAATATGATATCGAGTACCGAACTCAAAAAGCTATAAAAAGTAGTATCTTGGCTGACTATTTGGCACATCAACCAATTGATGAATACCAACCAATCAAGTTTGATTTTCCAGATGAAGATGTGATGTTTTTGAAAGTGAAAGATTGTGATGAACCTTTGATTGAGGAAGGGACGGAGCCTGGATCTCGATGGGGTTTAGTTTTTGATGGTGTCGTGAATGCACGTGGAAGAGGAATTGGGGCAATGATCATTACTCCCCATGGTTCACATATTCCTTTTGCCGCAAGGTTGACCTTTCCTTGCACCAACAATGAAGCTGAGTATGAAGCTTGCATTATGGGACTTGAAGAAGCTATTGATTTAAGGATTAAACATCTCGATGTTTATGGAGATTCTGCCTTGGTAATTAATCAGATTCAGGGCACGTGGATAACTCATCAACCCCACTTGATCCCCTATAGAGATTATGCCAGGAAGATATCAACTTTCTTCACTAAAGTTGAGTTTCATTATATTCCTCGTGATGAGAACCATATGGCGGACGCTTTAGCAACCATAGCTTCTATGATAAAAGTGCACCAGTGGAATGATGTTCCCATGATCAGTGTGATGCGACTTGAAAGACCAGCTCATGTGTTTGCAGTTGAAGAGGTCCATGATGACAAGCCTTGGTATCACGATATTAAATGTTTCCTCCAGAATCAAGAATACCCGCTTGGGGCATCTGATAAAGATAAGAGGACTTTGAGGAGATTGGCAGGCAATTTCTTCCTGAATGGAAGTGTGCTTTACAAGAGAAATTTTGACATGGTCTTGCTCAGATGCGTGGATAGACACGAAGCAGACATGTTAATGAAAGAAATTCATGAAGGATCGTTTGGCACTCATGCCAATGGGCATGCAATGGCTAAAAAGATGTTGAGAGCATGTTACTATTGGCTGACAATGGAATCTGATTGTTGCAAGTATGTGAAAAAGTGTCATAAGTGTCAGGTGTATGCTGATAAGATTCACGTGCCACCAGCTTATCTCAATGTGATTTCTTCCCCATGGCCTTTCTCCATGTGGGGAATTGATATGATTGGCATGATTGAACCCAAGGCTTCGAATGGACATCGTTTTATTCTCGTGGCAATTGACTACTTCACCAAGTGGGTTGAAGCGACATCGTATGTTAATGTGACCAAGCAAGTTGTGGTTCGGTTTATCAAGAACAATATTATCTGCAGATATGGTGTTCCGAATAGAATCATTACTGATAATGGTTCGAACTTGAATAATAAGATGATGAAAGAGCTTTGTGAATATTTCAAGATTCAACACCATAATTCTTCTCCTTATAGACCGAAGATGAATGGGGCTGTTGAAGCTGCGAATAAGAACATTAAGAAGATCATTCAGAAAATGGTTGTGACGTACAAGGACTGGCATGAGATGCTCCCGTTTGCTTTGCATGGGTATCGTACATCGGTCCGCACTTCAATAGGGGCAACCCCTTTCTCACTTGTTTATGGTACAGAAGCAGTGCTCCACGTCGAAGTTGAGATCCCATCAATGAGAGTTCTGATGGAAGCCAAGTTGACTGAGGCTGAATGGTGTCAAAGTAGATTTGATCAGTTGAATTTGATTGAAGAAAAGAGAATAACAGCTTTGTGTCATGGTCGGTTGTACCAGCAAAGAATGAAGAAAGCTTTTGACAAGAAGGTAAAACCTCGTGTATTCAGAGAAGGCGACCTCGTGCTCAAAAAGATTCAGTCTTTCCTTAAAGATTCTCGGGGCAAGTGGACTCCGAACTATGATGGCCCATATGTTGTTAAGAAAGCCTTCTCTGGCGGTTCATTAATTCTTGCAACTATGGATGGTGAGGATATCACTCGCCCTGTGAATGCGGATGCAGTCAAGAAATACATCGCCTAAAAAAAATAAAAGAACAGCTCGCTAAGTTGAAAACCCGAAAGGGCGGCTTAGGCAAAAATGAGCGTCTCGGTGGATTGAAAACCCGAAAGGGCGGTCCAGGCAAAACTTAGAGACAAAAACAGAAATAATTTTCCCGGTAGATTGAAAACCCGAAAGGGCATTCTAGGCAAAAGTTAGGGATCATGGCAAGTAACTGCGTCGACAGACCGAATCACTTGTAGCAACCGAGGATTTCAGATTCTATCCCTCAGAAGAATTATTCATCAAAGATTCTTATTCACTCATCCTGGACTGAAGTTTCGGACACAGTGGAGTTCAAAGTTGATAGGGAGAATAGCGATCATTGTATCTCAATGCAGCCCTTTTCCATGTATTTACCATTTTTCAAACTTGTAATGATCCATGGAGTCATGCCATTTGCTGACTACCATTCTATCAATGAATTTGAGCTTTATCCAATTATTTGCAATTCTTTATATTGTTTCTGTTTACAAAATTTCAATTTATTGTTGATGATGATTTTTGAAACAAATTTAATAAATTCAATTTTTGAAGATTTTAAAAACATTTTTCTTTTGATATATGAATAAAGAAAAGTTATCAACAGTGATTCCAAGAATGGTAAAGTCTGGATGTGTGTAACTTGTCTCTCCCAAAGCAGGGTTTGATTTGGTTGTGTCCATGCCAAGTTCTTGGATAGCCTTGACAGATTGATGTTAATGATGTTTTGTTCCCCGACAATGATGTTGAATGGAGATTGTATGTTTTCCCCCAGAAGAATTGATTGGAAGGGATGTTGAGAATCACTAGCTGAGTGTTGATCTTTTCCTCAGCAAGTTATCTGTGAATTGAGAAGTATTGGGAATCCCCAGCTGAGCTCATGTTCCTCAGCTTGAATTGTTTGCATCCTTAAATATGGAAGTATTGATATAGCGGTCAGTTTAGAGGTTTTCTTTTACCCTATGTTGGGTACTGATTTAAAATCCCTCGCAACTGTGTTGTGGCTATGATGTTAATTTCTGATATCCCCATATGGATTCCCAGTAGGTCTGCATGTGTTGATTTCCAGCAGGTTCCTATGTGATTTTTAGCAGGTCTTGCACTCTATCCCCAGGTGGAGCAGGAGTTGTATGACAGTTATTCCTCGTGAAGTTTGATTTTTATCAAGGATATTTCCATCCTCAGCAGATTATTACCTTTCCTCAGCAGGATGACCTTCCTAGCAGACGTTGTTTTATCATGATTTAAGCCTTGTAGTAGGATTTTATTCCTTTGATGGCTTATGATATTCCCCTGCAGATTTCAAGTTGAATCTCCAGCATGTTTCCCTGCATTGTCGCCTTGGGATTAGCCGAGTATCCGGTTGTTGTGGTGTTCATGTCACCAGTTTCTTATCTTTATGTCTGTTTTGTCAGCATATTCATAAGCATATTCATACGCATAAGCATAGCATTGTTTGCTTGCATTCGTGCGTTTATCATTATTATCTGCTCTTTGGTGTGAATTTTCCCCCACAGAGTGTGTGTGTCGTATTCCTCTCAAGTTTAGAGTGTCGACCACTAAGCAGAAAGAGTTAATCCTTTCTAATTCCCCACTGAGTTCGTTTCTCGTGGATGATTCTGATTCAGTTTCCTCCCCAGTTTATTATCTGGATGGAATTTTCCCCAGTTGAGATATTTCCTCCTCGGGATGAGTCTTGTTTGATCGTTTCTCTCCAATTTGTTCTTGGATTGAACTTTAATCCCCTTTTGTGGTATTATTTGCTTTGGATTTAAGCTATTAGTAATCGATAGTGGGTAATATTACCAAATTGATCAAGTTCTTTTACTTGTACTCCTACCCAGTAAATTCGGTAGTCGAGATTTTATCCTCTTACCCAGTAAAAAGGTAATAGAGTTTGTTTTCCTTTGCTTAAGCTCCTACCCAGTAAATCAGGTAGTCGAGAATTTGTTCTACCCAGTAAATCCGGTAGTCAAGTTATTTTCCTCTTACCCAGTAAAAAGGTAATAGAATCAGATATTTTCCTCTTACCTAGTAAAAAGGTAATAAAATCGAGATATGTTCTTCTTACCCAGTAAAAAGGTAATAGAAGCTGTTTCCATTTGATTGAGTTCCTATCTAGTAAATCAGGTAGTTGATCATACTCCTATCCAGTAAATCGATAGTTGAGTCCTTTATATTCTCTACCCAGTAAATCAGGTAGTTGAGATTTCTTACCCAGTAAAAAGGTAATTGAGGTTATCCCTCCATATTTTGCTCCTATCCAGTAAATTGATAGTCGAGTCTGTTGTACTTCCTACCCAGTAAACAGGTAGTTGATGATTTTTTATCCAACTCAGTATTTCTCCATTCTTGGATTCAAATATTTTTGTTTGGTTGATATTCCTGGCAGGGTGTTTATTTTCCCTGGTTGAATTCAGTTATTGATATCTTTTCCCAAGTGGAGTCTGTTATCCAGTGATTTATTTTCCTGGTAACTTTTTCGTTGTCTGTTGTTGTTTCCCCAGCGGGATTTTCTTCTGTGTCCCAAGTTTTTGCTGTTCTCTGGTGGTCATATTTTCCCCACAGAGATCTTGGATTTGCATATCATATTCATATCATATCATTTGTTCTCTTAGGACAAAAATTGGGTATTCTGTATTTAAGTCTCCCCCATCTTGTAGAGACGAAGATGTCAATCTTCATATCTCCGGATTGAAGAAACTTAAATAGGGGCAGCTGTAACACCCTAATTTTTGCCCTAAGATTGTTTCGCATATCATCTGCATTTTGCATATCAAACAAGATCGCACTGGTTTCGAGTTTCTCCTCAGATATAGGATCTATGCTTCGCAGGGGATCACCGTTATTTTTATTTCTTTATATTTGTTTATATTTACTGATCACTAACCAAAATACAAAAAATATGTTGCAGTGTTCTTCTTCTTCTCTGTGTTGTAGGTGTTCAAAGACTGGGCAGTGATTTCATTCAGATGCGTTTGTTCAGTCACAATTTGATTTCAAGTGGATGTTTGACCTAATATTGGTCAAACTATCAGATAAATTGATTCGACTGCCAGTTGTGTGTGCCAGTAATTCATTCATCAGGCAATGCGTTTTCAAAGTACAAGTTGGATTGTGTGACAGTATTTCTTGTGCGAAGTTTGGTTTGTTCATCAGTTATCAGGCTGTGTTTTGTGCGAAGTTTGGTTTGAATCTTCAGTGTTTATCAGTTCATCGGTTCATCAGTTCATCAGCGATTCATCTGAGGATTTATTTTCCTCAGTTTGGTTTCGAATCATCAGGGCATAATCAGACAGTTTTCAGATGACAGTTGGTTTACTTTGTGAAATATTCAGTGGGACTGTGTTGGCTGTGTTCACTTTCATCAGAGGCTTGTGCAAGAAAATCAGGATTTTGTTGTGGGCTTGAAAATCATCACCTCATATCCATTTATCCACCTGTATACCCTTTTCAATGACCATTTTTCATTATTCATTCTTTTCGTTTTGTTTTACTCAATTACATTATTCAGATATTATCCATCAGTTATTTTCCGTTTAAATCATTTCTTTTTATTTTCAATTTTAACCATTACCCATTTTCTATTCACTTTTCTGTCATATCCATTTTCTTATCCGTTTTTACCTATATCCATTCATATTTCGATTTCTTTTGTCATCCAAATTTATCTCGATTATTCTTTTCATTTCTATTCACTTTTAATCCATTTTTTATTCAATTCATATTTTCCATCCATATTCCAATTTTTAATCTCACATCAAATCCCTTTTTTTTTAATATTCTCATATCCATCAATTTCCATTTTTTATTGTTTCTATTCAATTCACAAGCCCATAGTTTTTTTTAAAAATCCAATTAGTAATTAAAGAAAAGTTTAATTAGAACCATTGTTTAAGTTTTTTTTGTCTCATTTATTTTCCTTTGTTTTCATTTTTAAGCCAAATACACTCCTAGCTTACCACAAACCAACCCCACACATTTCCACGTGATAAGCTATAATTTCCCTCAGGCCCACACAAATTCATGCCAAAGCCTCAAGCCTACGCAGCAAGCAGCCCAACAACAGCCCGAGCTACCTCCCATCCGTACTACATCCACTTGCCCTCAGCTTTTGCTGGCCAAAACAAATACCAGCCGCATATATCCCAACCTTCCATACAATACCTTCAGCCTAAGCCTTTCACAGGCTTTTGTACGCAACAGCCGTATCCATCAATCCAACCTCACAAACTCCAAGCCCAATGTCACGCAAGGCAATAAAACAGCAAGCCCAAAAACAAAGCCAAAATGCCAAGCTTCCATCCGCATACAACACAGCCGAAAACAAAATCCAGCAAGACTCTAAGCCATCAACAACAAATACAACCAAACCTCACATCTTGCAGCCAACACCAAACATCAATTCAAGCCGTGCGCATCAGCTCAAGTTCGTACACCACAGCAAAACCGTACGTCAAGCCAACACAAAACTCACTCCAGCTTAAACTCCAGCCGCATCCGCACACACGAGTTTATCACGAATCCGTCACGAGCAAAGCACCTGATTGAATTAAAAACGCAACAATCAAAATGACATCAAAACGCAAAAACAAAGAGAGTAAAACGCAACAAAATGCAATCAGCTCACACGGGATTTACGTGATCTCCCCAAACGCAATGAGCATCACTCAAAACGGCATCACCTTCCTCATTTCTTCTTCTATTTAAACAGAGCTATTCCCCTCTCAATTCAAGCTTGAATAGCCTTCCCAAAACCTCTGCCAAATCCGAATTCTAAACTCAAATCCCTAATCCCTTTCTTCATCACTCATCTCCTACCTTCAATTATGACCAACCATTTTGAAATTAGTTTAAAAAGTTGAAAGATAAAGAGATTGAGAGAGGAAGAAGAAATCGAAATCAGAAAGAGAGAGAAGCCGAGAGAGGAGAGAATTCGCGAGAATCGAAGAAGAAGAGCTTTTCGCGTTGAGGAGAAGAAGAAGGAAATCGTGCAATTGAGAAGAAGAAAGATTTTGTGTTTTGATTGTTGAAGGTGAGGATTGTTTCCGCCGTGAGAGATTTACGCCGCCGTGATTTTGTTTTGTTGCCCTGTTTTGCGCAAGAAGAAGAAGAAGACCAGTTCTTCTGTTTTCTTTTTTTTTATATTTTCTTTTTTAAATTTGTTTTAATAATAAGCATAAGAGTGATGTAAACTTGTTTGGGCCTTGGATCCTTTTCATATCCACCTGACCCGCGGATTCCATCCCCATTTCCTTTTGCTTTATTCTTTTTTTTCTTTATCTTGTTTTCCATTTATTTAGTTTTGATTTATAAATGTTTTTTTACAATTTCTTTTTAGTAGAGAATTTTAAGAAATGTTGTTTTTTAGAAAAATATTTGAAAAGTATTTTCTTAGAAACATTTTTTAGAAAAGGATTTATTTAATGAAAAGAGTTTAAAAAAATGATTAAAAATTATTTCAAATTTTCTTTTTATGGATATATTTTTTTTAGATCCATCTTTTCTTCATCTTTTTCTCTTTTGGTTGATGACAATCTCCGATTCGGGATTGTTGATTTCCGATTAGTTTAATCTTCATTATTTCAAATCTATGGATGAATGATCATTTGGATCATTCTCCATACTTTGAGATCGTGATAGGTTGCTTTTCGATGAAATTCAACGAGAATCTCGATTAAGATTAGACCTTCCTTTTTCTTTTAGTGTGGCATGTTTTCGGAGAACGATCCATTATATCGTTTCTCTAACATGTATTAACACGAATATTTTCCACTTTAATTAGTGGTGGCCGGCCTCATTTGTAGGGTAATTACTCCGTAAATTACTCGGCGATTGCTTAACATAGACCTAAAGTTGTCCCAATTCGAATTAAGATCCACTTGGATCCGGTTACCTCGACTTTATTTTTTCTTTTCATGGTTGTGCTTGATTAAGTTCATCATACCACTTTATATTGTAAATATTATAATATTGTGAATATAATTGTTTAAATTTAATCTCTCGCACCTTATCCTTTTATTTTAATCTCTTGCTCCCTTATCTCTTTATTATGCTTTACCATATAATATCATATATCATTTGTTTATATTCATATTGTGCTTGTTTATATTCATATTGTGCTTGTTTTTATTTTGTCCATTTGGATATCAAAACACTTAATAAAGGATTGAACACTTAAAAGACTTGTGACTTCTAATTTTTAGACTTGTGGTTACTATCCCTTTGCTTTTGGAGAATGGACTTAGACCTTAAGATCTTTCCCCTTGCTCAAGTTGGAATGGATTAGAAACCTCGGCCTCAAGTTATGTCATTAGCCTTTGAAGAGGAAATTCCGATCTTTGAAGAATTGTGCATATTATAGTTTGGTAAACTCTTTCCTTAACTTTTAATTCAAGCATTAGGACTAGTCTCTTCATCTCCTCCCCATTCTTTAATTTTCAAAACTTCTCCCTATTTCAAAAATATTCTTGTTTTCTAAACTTCAAATGCTTTCATAAACAACCCTTGACTTAGGTCAAGCGATTTTTAATCTTTTCACTTTATTTTCTTAATCAAATATCAATCCATGTAAATATATCAAAACCATTTTCTCATATACTTTAAAAAAAAACTCAAAACTCACTCAATTGTTTTTGTGCTTTGTGCACCTTTTTCTTTTTTTCACATGTTTAGATATGATTCATCTTTTCTAGCGGAATTATTCGCTAAAGGATGACGACTTATCTCTACATTCTAAAATCAATTCAACTCATTTGTTCTTTTAAAATTTTGTACCACGAACTACGAGGTTTTGATCTCGCATTGCACTTTGTGGGTACGTAGGCATAAGGCGTTAAAACCTTATCAAACACAAAAATCATTAAAAAATATTCTTCTTCTCATCTCTTCCATCTTTTCAAACAAACCAATTTCAGACCAAAAAGCAATAAGTATTTCAAAGGGCTCCCGTGGAGTACCACGGACGAGTCGGGTGCCTAAAACCTTCCCGGTTCGTAACCAATCCCCTTACCCAATCTCTGTTTATTTCTTTTAGCCTTTGCTTTTAGAATCCTAGGTTTTTATTCGTTCTTTTACCTTTTTCCTTTCGGAAATAAAGAAAAGCGCGGTGGCGACTCTGTGTTTATCGAGTTAAGTTAATCAATAGCTTACACTCACGATTTTACCGCTACACTGGTGGCATGTGAATCTTATCAGCATACACTTGACACTTATGGAACTTTTTTACATACTTGCAACAATCAGATTCCATTGTCAACCAATAGTAACCTGCTCTCAACATCTTTTTAGCCATTGCATGCCCATTAGCATGAGTACCAAAAGATCCTTCATGAATTTCTTTCATTAACATGTCTGCTTCGTGTCTATCCACGCATCTGAGCAAGACCATGTCAAAATTTCTCTTATAAAGCACATTTCCATTCAGGAAGAAATTGCCTGCCAATCTCCTCAAAGTCCTCTTATCTTTATCGGATGCCCCTAGTGGGTATTCCTGGCTCTGGAGGAAACATTTAATATCATGGTACCAAGGCTTGTCATCATGGACCTCTTCAACTGCAAACACATGAGCTGGTCTTTCAAGTCGCATCACTCTGATCATGGGAACATCATTCCACTGGTGCACCTTTATCATAGAAGCTATAGTTGCTAAAGCATCTGCGATCTGATTCTCATCACGAGGAACATAATGAAACTCAACTTTAGTGAAGAAAGTTGATATCTTCCTGGCATAATCTCTATAAGGGATCAAGTGAGGTTGATGAGTTAGCCACGTACCCTGGATCTGATTGATTACCAAGGCAGAATCTCCATATACGTCAAGATGCTTAATCCTCAGATCAATAGCTTCCTCAAGACCCATAATACAGGCTTCATACTCAGCTTCATTATTGGTACAAGGAAAAGTCAACCTCGCAGCAAAAGGAATATGTGAACCATGGGGAGTAATGATCATTGCCCCAATTCCTCTTCCGCGTGCATTTACAGCACCATCAAAGACTAAACCCCATCGAGATCCAGGCTCCGGCCCTTCCTCAATCAAAGGTTCATCATAATCTTTCATTTTCAAGTACATCACATCCTCATCTGGAAAATCAAACTTGATAGGCTGGTAATCATTAATCGGTTGATGTGCCAAATGGTCAGCCAAGATACTACCTTTTATAGCTTTCTGAGCTCGATACTCGATATCATATTCTGACAACAACATTTGCCAACGAGCAATCCTCCCAGTCAAAGCAGGCTTTTCAAATATATACTTGATCGGATCCATTTTAGAGATCAACCAAGTTGTATGATTCAGCATATACTGGCGAAGACGCTTTGCAGCCCAAGCTAAGGCACAACAAGTTTTTTCAAGCATGGAGTACCGAGACTCACAATCAGTGAATTTCTTACTCAAGTAGTAAATTGCATATTCTTTTCTTCCAGATTCATCTTGCTGACCAAGCACACAACCCATGGAATCTTCCAACACAGTCAAGTATATGATCATCGGTCTACCTTCCACCGGAGGAGACAAGATAGGAGGTTCAAGCAGATATTCTTTGATACTTTCAAATGCCTTCTGACAATCGTCTGTCCAGACACAACCTTTGTCTTTCCAAAGCAACTTGAAGATCGGAGCGCATGTGGCAGTCATGTGAGAGATAAACCTCGAAATATAATTCAAATGGCCCAAGAATCCTCTTACTTGCTTTTCAGTTCTTGGAGCAGGCATTTCCTGAATAGCTTTCACTTTATCAGGATCAACTTCAATGCCTCTTTGGCTGACAATGAAACCTAACAACTTTCCAGAACATACACCAAAGGTGCACTTGTTCGGATTCAAACGAAGCTTAAACTTCCTTAACCTCTGAGACAACTTTAGCAAATGTTCAACATGATCTTCTTCAGTCCTCGACTTAGCAATCATATCATCAACATATACCTCGATTTTTTTGTGCATCATATCATGGAAAAGTGTGGTCATAGCTCTTTGGTATGTCGCACCAGCATTCTTCAATCCAAAGGGCATCACTCTGTAGCAGAATGTTCCCCATGGTGTAATAAATGTGGTCTTTTCCATGTCCTCGGGTGCCATCTTTATTTGATTATAACCGGAAAATCCGTCCATAAAAGAGAACACATCAAACTTAGCCGTATTATCTACCAACATATCAATGTGTGGCAATGGAAAATCATCTTTCAGACTGGCTTTGTTTAAATCTCTGTAATCAACGCACATTCGGACTTTTCCATCTTTCTTCGGAACAGGCACGATATTGGCCACCCATTGGGGATAAGTTGACGTCACAAGAAAACCTGCATCAATCTGCTTTTGAACTTCCTCTTTGATCTTTGCTGCCATATCGGGATGAGTTCTTCTCAGCTTTTGCTTTACAGGTGGACACTCAGGCTTCAACGACAATCTATGCTCCACAATATCAGTATCAAGACCTGGCATGTCTTGATAAGACCAAGCAAATACATCAACATACTCTCTAAGAAGCTCTACAATCCTCTTCTTAACATCAGGACCAAGCAATGCTCCAACTTTGACTTCTTTCTTATCATCTTCAGAACCCAAGTTGACCATCTCTATAGACTCTCCATGAGGCTGAATAACTTTCTCCTCGTGCTCAAGCAACTGAGAAATCTCGTCAGGAATCTCTTCAACATCCTCTTCCTCAGCTTCAAACAGAGGGAATTCAAAGTTGGGAGAGGGCATAGGATCATTGTTTTCAATGGGTTTATCAATCAATCTGCACAATGATTTTTTTATTTTAGAATATGAACAAAAGTGCAAACATTATGCAGATAAACAATTATTATTATTTTAGGTTTTTTATGTTACCATTTTTCAGAATAAATCAAAAAGGAAAAACACATATGGAAATCAAAATAGCATTTTATTGATGATGATAAAATTTGAAAAAAAGCCCGACAAACATCACTTTCACCTTGGGCAGAGTGAAAGGATTTTTGAAAGAAAATAAAACAAATTACTTTGAAGCATGAACAATAAAAGGAACATCAACAACAATCCAGTTCTGGCAAATCTTTTCGTGCGTAACAAAGTTAGGCATTACTTCATCTTCATCATCTTCAATGATGGCAGCAGCGGAATGATCGTTGATAAACCCAGCACTTCGGAAACCTTCCTGAATAGTCTTTGGGTCATTGAGAACCACATCTGGTGCAAAGCCGATACCAAATCCTTCCTTGTTGTCGACAACATCAATAACTCGTCCCCAACCATCAGACTAACCAGTTTCAAGCACGCGCAGAGCATCCTTGAGAGAAGACATGGGCATGGCATTCTTCTTAGCAACATTATCCACAACAGAAAGAGCTTGAAATGAAGTTCCCACCTCTTCTTCAGCATCAATATAGGAGAAAGATGACAAATTGCTCACAAGCATCGCCATTTCACCTCCAATGGTCACTAATTTCCCCTCTTTCACAAACTTCAACTTCTGATGAAGAGTGGATGTCACAGCTCCTGCCTCATGAATCCAGGGTCTTCCAAGGAGACAACTGTAAGCAGGACGTATATCCATTACTTGAAAAGTAATTTGGAATATAAACGGTCCAATAAGAATAGGAAGATCCACTTCACCAATCATTGTCTTCTTCGATCCGTCAAACGCTTTCACAATAATCCCACTATGCCTCATGGGAGCACCTTGATACGCAAGCTTTGACAAAGTCGACTTCAGCATCACGTTCAGAGAAGATCCAATATCAACTAGCACCTTGGACATAGCATCTTCCTGACAGTTTACTGAAATATGCAAAGCCAAGTTATGATTCCTTCCTTCTTCAGACAAATCATCATCACAGAAACTTAAATTGTTGCACGATGTGATATTAGCCACAATACTATCAAACTGATCAACAGTCACATCATGGTCAACATAAGCTTGATCGAGAATCTTCTGCAAAGACTGTCTATGAGCCTCAGAGCACATCAAGAGTGATAAAACTGATATCTTCGACGGAGTATGCAACAACTGCTCATTAACGTTGTACTCGATTTTCTTTATCAATTTTAACACCTCATCTTCATTATCACCAAATTGGCCTGATCGGGCAACAACATCCATAATCTGTTTACTTGCACTAGTATCTTCAACTCTATTCGGAGGATCTGAAGCATAAACTCTACCACTTCGAGTAACCTTTGTCACATCAGCAATGCTAACCACAGACTTTGGAGAAGGAATAGGAACTTCCCTACCATTTTCTATCATCGTAGCATTATACCGGTACGGCACAACTTTATCAGACTCATATGGCACTGGATCAGGCAAATTAATCACCAATGGAGTAACTGCATACTTACGGCTATCAAAAGAAATAACCACCCTCTCAGGAATATTGAACTGAGGCATAATAACATTCACTTCGTTTTCATACTCATCTCTTTTTGCTGTCACTTCAATCAACTTATCATCCATCATCTTTTGAATGTCTCTCTTAACAATCACGCAACCACGAGGGTTCACAGAGCAGATGCAACATCCAGCATAATCGTGATCAATATCGTGATATTCACTTAAGAAAGCATGCATCTCAACCAAAGACCTTCGAATATGACGGACCTCATAGATCTTGAACAAACCAGGACAACCATCAACCATATTCACAGACGTATTACCATGCTTCGGCAGCGGATTTGTCTTCACATTTGGATTAACATCATTGAAAAACAGAACATTGTTCCTCATCAATTTATGTACTTCAAACTTCAATGGATAACAATTCTCAACATCGTGCCCCGGGGCACCTTGATGAAAAGCACAGCAAGCCTCTGGCTTGTACCACCATGGGATAGTCTCTGGAACTGGAGGTGGAGAACGTGTTTGCACAAGATTTTTTGCAATCAGAGATGGAAGCAAATCCGCATACAACATTGGAATAGGATCAAAACTCAGCTTAGCCCGAACCTGTTGATTACCACCTTGTTGCACAAAAGGTTGTTGATAACGAGATTGGTACTTTGGAACTGTTGGTACAGTGGGAGCCACATTAATCATCGGAGTTACAGAAGCTACATGCTGCGGATGGAAATTCCCACGACCATGAGGTCTTTTGTAACTTTCACGAGACACATCATTAGTCTCACCTTCTTTCTTTTTTCCAAAGTTGAACCTTCTAGAGCTTGAGCCATTACTATTCTCTTGACTTAACCGTCCCTCACGGACACCTTCTTCTAAACGCATCCCCATACTCACCATTTCAGTGAAATCAGAAGGAGCACTTGCTATCATCCTCTCATAGTAGAAAGAACCTAAAGTCTTCAAGAAGATCTTTGTCATTTCTTTCTCTTCCAGTGGAGGAACAATCTGAGCTGCCAGCTCGCGCCATCTCTGTGCATACTCTTTGAAAGTCTCTTTGTCCTTCTGGGACATAGAACGAAGTTGATCTCTATCTGGTGCCATATCAACGTTATACTTGTATTTCCTCACAAAAGCCTCTCCCAAATCATTGAAGGTCTTGATTTGGCTATTATCCAAACTCATGTACCACCTCATGGCTGCACCGGTCAAACTATCCTGGAAATAGTGAATCAACAGCTTATCATTGTTTGTCTGAGCAGACATCTTTCTAGCATACATAGTCAAATGACTCAAAGGACAAGTGTTGCCTTTATACTTCTCAAACTCAGGCAATTTGAATTTGTGCGGAACTCTAACATTAAGGACCAGACAAAGATCATAAGCATCTTTTCCGAACAAATCCTTATGCTTCAAGGCTCTCATCTCCTTCTGTGTCTCAGCAAAGTGTCCTTGGAAATCATCAAGTCTTTCAATCACTCCAGCGCCTTCACTGGGCTCAGCATGGTAAATTATTTCATCATGGTGCGGAATAGTGTGCATCACAGGCGGTGCATTAGTCATAACTGGAGGAAGAGTATTCATCACTGGCGGAAGAGTATTATATGCAGCAGTCTCAGGAGGAGGAGGATGATAACCAGTAGGAATGAAATCAACCGGCATGCCCCAAGGTGTGCTAGAAGGCATACGATAGCGAGGAGAGATGATAATTTCAACAGGAATTGATGCAGTAACAATCTCGGAGATGACGGTATTCTGAACAGGAGAATTAGGAGGAGGTTGCTGATTCTGAGCATCCACCAAGCCTTCCATCATGGCAGAAACTTTTTCCAAGCTTTCCTTCAGATATGTAACCTCCTCGCGCAGCTCGCGATTTTCTTGTTGTAGGGTTTCCATCATCTTCTTCCGATTAGCTCGAGTATCAAATCGGTGAGTCAGCTTGACAGGAGAACTGAATGAAGACCAAGAAACAACATAAGATCCCTGGAGAACACTCAAAAAGCAAGACAAATGCGGGTATGATGCATGGTATGCGTATGCAAATGCAAAGATTTCAAAGGACTATAAGATAACTTGCAATATTCATAAAGAAACGCTTTTTGAAATACTTAAAAAACTCATTCTCATTAAAATCAAAGTAAGGATTACAAGTGAAGTACAAGCTTCGATAATCCTAATACATGAGAGAAAAAAGTAAACTAGGCCTAGGGAATCATATCCGAAGAAGATCTGAATCATGGCTGATACTTCATGCGAATCCTCTTAATCTCTTTCTTGTACCGATCTTCCATGTCTTCCTTATCCTTCACCAACTTGTCAACAATGGCCTTCCAAGCACCGGATGTAGGAGGAATGGTAGATGGAGTACTAGAGGAAGATAAATCCTCTCTTGGCCTCTTCGTAACACGCCGCTCAAGTAACTCAATGAGATCACCCTTCTCCTTCAGTTGCTCTTGCATCGTAGCCTTCTCAAGTAGCCATTCTTCTTTCTCTTTCTTCATCTTATCTAACTCTTCTTGAAGGGCTACCTTCTCATCAACGGGAGGAAGAAAAGCGGACAATGGTAATATAGGAAACAAAGGCTCCTCAGGTGGATAAGGCATCTTGAGCTTGGAAGCCCTAGATCGAACCCACTGGATGTAACATTCAGAAGGAGCAAGGTGTTGTCTTCCCAATTGACCTTTCTCTTTCCGATGAACCGCATGCCAAGAATGAGCAATCCTTTTCTTCATTTCTACATGATATGCACCATTAAGAAAGAAGAAACGGGATAAGGAAAGATTGTTTGGTATGTCCTTCAAACAATATCCCAACTGTCTCCTAGCAAGAATAGGGTTGTAACTAATTCCCCCCACGTGTACCAAGAAGAGGTACATTAGGAAATTCTCCACAACTATCAATAAGCACTCCAGTATCATAATGAGAACAATACCATGTCATATCCTTATGAGAAAGTGACATAATCCTTTGAGACCATCTTCGATTTTCTCTATTGTCCTTGAAGACATTGGACTTTGGTAGGTGCGAAATAAACCACCTATAGAGAAGAGGCGCACAACACACAATTTCTCCATCACCTTTGGAGGTCCTATAATGAAAAGCATGATACATATCTCCAAGCAAAGTAGGCACCGAGTTCTTCTTCAAGAAAATTTGAATGGCATTCTCATCCACAATACCATCTAAGTTAGGAAACAAGACAATCCCATAAATGAGCAAAGCAAGAATAGCCTCAAATGCATCCTTATGACCCAAAGTAAGTGAAGTAGAAGCTTTCCCCATCAAGAACTTAGCATTAATACCACGAACACTCCCCTTTGGAAGAAACTTCCCATTAAGATCGGACTCCTTAAGAAAAAGGGCTTTGGCGATGACTTTGATAGTAAGCTCCTTCTCTAAACCACTGAAGAGAAATTGCTTGTCTAAAATAGGTAAACCTATCCAATGAGAGTACTCCTCCAAAGTCGGCACAAGCTGATAATCAGGAAAAGTGAAACAATGATGCAACGGATCATAAAACTGAGCTAGGGTAGGGAGAATCCCCTCTGGTACATCGGTATCCAACATAAACAAGAGCTTTCCATAACATTTCCGGAACTCCTGGGTATCAACCACCAATGCTCCTAGCCTTCTCAACTCCACTATATTAGGATTCTTGAAGGTGTACTTCTTTGTGTTCCTCCTTTCAAAATTCATAACCATGGACATCTGAAATTTTGCAAAAGTTCCTTATGAGTCCCTTGAAATCTCAAAAACAATGCTCATGAATGCATGATGGCATGTATGCAACAACCACAAACAAGATCACACAAAACACACAGGTTTAGGTTCCGAGTCACGAGCATGAAGTCAAGGTAACAGAACACCAACCCACATAGGTAAGTACTAAGGTTTTGTCTTCATTGTACCTGCAGAAAACCAAAAGGGTGCTAACAGAGGTGCCCGGAGTTAACAACCATCTTTAGAATATCATCGGTACGTTGGATTACTCCCCAACCGATAACATTCTTAAAATAGACCTCGTCCGAGTGTAGTATCGCGTGACAACCACCTTAGGTTTACACCCAGACTGTTTCCGCACTACGTTCCTAAATTGGCTTGGATGGGTTAAGGGTTCTACGGTCCTTAGAATGATCAGCTCAAGGTCGGAAAATAAGGCCACGTATGATTACTCATCATGAAATTGATAGTCCAAGAGAGCCTAACCGAGTGGAGATTATCAAATTGATATAGCTTTGGACTACTCCATCGCTTATCGCTTTGAATATCGCCGTCCTATCATAATTTCAACTCAGATCCGGGTTAGAATCTATCTCACACAGAGGATCACCAAAACCGAAACAGAACAAACAAATAACAAACAAATCAAACCAAAACAGTAAATAAATCAAAGTAGGCCGAATCCACATAGAGATATTTTCCCCAGCAGAGTCGCCACTTTTCTGTTGCGGTAAAATCATGAGTGTAAGCTATTGATTAACTTAACTCAAGGTAAACAGAGTCGCCACCGTGCTTTTATTTTATTCCAAAAGGAAAAGGGAAAAAGAGCGAATAAAACCTAATGAATCTAAAAGCAAGAAAGCTAAAGACATACATCAGAGAAATAGGTAAGGGGATAGGTTACACAATTGGAAGGTTTTACGCACCCAAAATGTTCGTGGTACTCCACGGGAGCCCTTTGAAAAATTTACTGCTTTTGGTTTGAAAATGGTTTGTTTGAAAGAGATTGAAGAGATGAGAAGAGAAATGTTTTTTAATATTTTTGTGTTTGAAGAGGTTTAACGACTCATGCCTACGTACCCACAAAGTGCAATGCGAGATCAAAACCTCGTAGTTCGTGGTACAAAATTTGAAAATAAATAATGAGTTGAATTGATTTTAAAATGTAGAGATAAGTCGTCATTCTTTAGCGAATAATTCCGCTAGAAAGAATGAATCATATCTAAACATATGAAAAGAAAAGTGCACAAAGGCACAAAAACAATTGAGTGAGTTTTGGATTTTTTTTAAAGTCTTTGAGAAGAGAATTACGATATGCTTGCATGGATTAACATTTATTAAGAAGATAAAATGAAAAGGATAAAATCGCTTGACCTAAGTCAAGGTTTGATTATGAAAACATTTAAAGTTTGAAAACAAAGAAGATTTGAAAATAGGGAGAAGATTTGAAAATTTAAGAAGTGGGAGGAGATGAAGGGACTATCCTAATACTTGAATGAAAAAGTTAAGAGAAGAGCGATCAAACCGTATGGTGAACATTCTTCCAACAAGCGGATTTCCATCTTCAAAGACAAATAAAGCTAAATCGAGGCCAAAGTCTTCAATCGGTAATAATTTGAGCCAAGGGAAAGATCCTAGAATCTAAGTCCAACTCCAAATCCAATGCTAAGGATAGTGGCCATAGTCCAAGAATTAAAGTCACAAGTCCCTTTTTTAGATGTTTGATCCATTATTAATGTTTTTATGTCCAAATGGACAAAAGAAGAATCACAAACATAACAATATAAACATAAACAATATGATAGATGATATAATATGATAAGAGCATAATAAAAGAGATAAGGAGCGAGAGATCGAAATAAAGAGGATAAGGTGCGAGAGATTGAATTAAAATGGTTAGTATATTAATATTATTATAATATTTACATATAAATGGTATGATGAACTTAATCAAACACAACCACAAAAGATAACCAAAAATCGAGGCAACCGGATCCAAATGGATCTTATTCCGAATTCGGGACAAATTTAGGTCTATGTTAAGCAATTGCCGAGTAATTTACGAAGTAATTACCCTACAAATGAGGCCGGCCACCACCAATTAAGGTGGAAAATATTTGTGCTAATACATGTTAGGGAAATGATATTATGGATCATTCTCCGAAAACATGCCGCACGAAAAGGAAAAGGAATGGTCTAATCTTAATCGAGATTTTCGTTGAATTATCGAATGCAACCTATCACGATCCCAAAGTATGGAGAATGATCCAAATGATCATTCATCCATAGATTTGAGATAATGAAGATTAAACATCTTCGAAAACCAACAATCTACGAATCAGAGATTTTCATCGACCAAAGAGAAAAAAGGATGGAAAAGAATATGGATCTAAAAACAAAATAAAAGATTCTTTATGAATTTTCTTTCTAAAAAAACTTTTCTTTAAAAATTCAATTAATAATATTCTAAGAATATTATTAACAATCAATATCATTTAACCTTTTTAAAATAAATAAAAAACCAAATAAGAATAAAAAAAAAAGAAATAACCGGAGGGGGGGGGGGTAACACAGATTTGGATGCTGTAATAGGTAATGGATCGGTACATATCTTAGGCCCAAACAACATTTTTATTGAAAACAAAACACCAAAAAGAAAAGGAAATAAAAAAAGAAAACAAATAGAAATAGAAGCACGTGAAGCTTCTTCTTCCTTTCATATAAGCCGCGAGGGCACTATTCACGCTGAGGGAGAGGGCGGTGGAGCTCCGCCCAATCGGAGCGGCGGAGCTCCGTTTTGGTACCGTTTTGATCGGGATGCAGAGAGGAATTCAAATATACAATTAATTTCAACCGTCGGTGTCTAAATCAAGCAAAACGAGGGTTTGAAGTTTCTTCAAGAAAAGCTTCACTACCTTCAACAATGGTAGAAATTTCTTCCAAACTTCTCTTCTTCTCTTATTGTGATTTCGATTTGAGTGCCTTTATGCTTCACAGGTTTGATTAAATTGACATAACGGAAGAGGATTTTTTTTGATTTGGTATCAATTGAAGAGTAATTTCGAGAGAGGTTTCAGAGGCTTTTTAAGCTTGAAGATTAAATGAGGGATTGTGTTCTATTTAAAGAAGAAATGGAGATAAATGAGCTGTCGTTTTGTAATGTATTTTCCGCGTTTTGAATAGTCATAAGTTTGATGCCGTTTGCGTTCTGGCCATATACATTTGCTGAGGCTGCTGCGTTTTATTCTCATTGCTATTGCGTTTTGGATGGAAGCCGTATGTGCTCAAGCTGCATTTTGACTCTTTTTAATCGGCTGCGTTTTCTGCATTTTGAGTTGTGAAGGATTGCGTTTTGAAGTGTGAGGAATGCGTGCGGAAAAGCTGATGTGCAGCTGATGTTGTTGCGTTTCGGGCCTGCTGCTTGCGGCTTGCATTTTGCTTTTTTTCTTCTTGCGTTTTGACCTGTACGTTTGCATTTTGGGTGATGTTTTGAGGTGTGACTTTGCGTGTTTTGCTGTGAAGTTCAACTGTGTTGGCTTGCATGTGTTTTGAAGTTGCTTGCGTTTGATGTTCAACCGACTTGCGTTTTGATGTGTGGAGAAGGTGTGATGCAGTGAAAAGCTAAGGCTTGTGATGTGTGAGGTTCACGTGCGGAAAATCTGATGTGCAGCTGGCTGGGTGATGCTTGCCTTGCGTATGGTGTTGCTTTGGAGTGTGTTACACTGCCGTTTTGGGGAATGGCTGGGAAAGTGGATGGGATGAAAAAATTGTAATGTGATTTTTTTTATTGAATGGGCTTAGAAAAAAAATGACAATGGGTCCATGATATTTTTGTAATGTGAATTTGGACTAAAAAAAAAATAATTGAGGGAAATAAAATGAATTATATTATAGTATGGATTTAATGATAATTGAAAAATGGAAAAAATGGATTAAAAAAATGGATAATATCTAAATAATGTGATTGGATAAAAAAATTGGATATATGAAAAATGATTATAGAAAATGGACTACAAGTGGATAAATGGATAATCGACTAAACTAGTCGTGAATATGAATTAATTCGGTAAAAAAATGGATTATGGTTGGAAAAAAATGAAAATATGGATATGATAATGGATCGAAAAGCGAAAAGGAAATGGTTGGAAAAATGAAATTTGAATTGTGGCATGTAGAAATTTGAGGGATACTGAATAAAAATTAAAAATGGTTTAATAAAAAAATGGATAATGGATATGAAATGGTGATTTTTTAGGCTCCACGACCAACTCCTGATTTTTCTGGCACAAGCCACTTGATTAAACTAACACAGTCATTCCTGAACCACTGCACAACTCGCCAATTCGACTACAATCACTGTCATCGTCTGAAAATTACCTTGATATTCGAATCCATGCTGAGGAAAATAAATCCTCAGATGAACTGCTGATAAACTGGTGAACTTGAAGATTCAAACCAAACTTCGTACAAAACATTGCCCGATAAAACCAATGACTTTCGTACACAACACAGCTTGAACTTTTTGAATACACATCATCTGAGAAAAGAAACATTGGTACGCATATCTTGCAGTTGAAACAATCTTTGATAGTTTGACCATGATTAGGTCAAACATCCATCTGAATCAAATCATAATTGAACAACCGCCTCTGAATTGAAAATATTGTCTTATCTTTGAAATCCTGCAACACAGAGAAGGAAAAAAACAAATTGCCACATATTTTTTGTATTTTGGTTAGAGGTTAAATATAAACGGATAATGACAAGTAAAAAAAACGGTGATCTCCTGCGAAGTGCAAATCCTGCATCTGAGAAGAAACTGAGAAATAGTGCGATCTTGTTTGTATGCAGGATGCAGATGAGATGCAAAAAATCTTAGGGCAAAAATTAGGGTGTTACAAAGTTAACTTGAGGTGAAATGATCAAATTAGAGGTGTGGAGTGCAATGATGTGAAGCTGGACTTATTTTTCTAGAATCTGATCATGTATGGAGTTGAACATGTTTATTATGATGAGGGTGATGTGATGAAGTGAAATGATCAAGGTTGCAACATGCTTGATGACAATGCAAGTTTCTCATTTTGTTTGATTCTCAAAGGATGCATAGCAATTAACATGATCATGCAGCCATGTGATCATGTACTCTCTTTGTATGAAGCCTTGGTGATCAATAACATTGTAAATGGAGTGTACACACTGAACTGAAATGAAAAAACCTCATATGTTTCAATGACTTATGTAGCAAGAAAACCAGATGGCATACATTGATCTTCCATTGGATGTAACTTCATGCGCAAGTCATCAAATCATGGAATTCTTGTACTCAATTTGAAGTAAATGCTTCACACAACATGTTTGATATTTGATCCATGATGATACAATGGCTCTAAGTCACTTAAATTTACCATTGAACATTATGTCACATTGCTGCATTTTTTGCCTGCATGAGATAAGCTTGCCTAAGCCCAAAATGCCCATGGCTTGATCAATATTGGAACACTACTTGGAGCTTCCATAACTTTTGATCCTTTGTTCAAATCAAAGATCTCCAAACATGAAAGTTGTAGAGAATGCAACAATGAACAACTTTGATGTTTGGAAAAATTAACTTGTGGCCTTCTTGATGGAGAAAATGGGCCATACTTCTTGTACATCACATGTTTGTGAAAATGCCTTGCCTGGCGCGTGCATGAGGCTTGACATGACTTGGTTTGCCTTGGATTTTGCCCTAGTTTGATCAAACTTTGATTGATCATAATTTTCTTAATTTTAGTCCCATGAACATGATCCATCTATGGATTTGAAGCTTAGGATGTCCTCTTTCAAACAGTCCAAGTGGAATTTTTGTTTGACTTTTATTTTGGGAGAAGGTCTCTCTTGAACATGACTGAAAAATGGCCAAAACTTGCCATATTTGGAAACCCTAATTTTCCAAAAATGGTAAGTTTTAATTTTCTTGATTCTTGATGATTCCTCCATAATTTCTTGATCAAATTTTGTCCATAGACTCCTTGTAACATCAATTTCATGATTTTGACCTCAAAAAGTCAAGAGTTGACTTTTTCCTATGCACAGTTGACGTTTCCCCAATTTCTTGATTCTCAAGTAACTGACCAATTAAAGTCCTTATGAAATGATTCAATGGATGCTATTTCAACCCTAGACACTTGACATCATGTGGAAAACAATGAGATTAAGTTTTAACCAAAATTTCCTTGAGAAGCTTCATTAATCAGAAACCCTAATTTTAGCCCCTTTTGTTAGGAAGTTTTGCACTGCTTGAATTCCTTGACCAATCGACCTCTTTCTAAGACTTGAAGAATCCTTTGAGATCTTCTGGGATGTTGTGAACCCTTTGAACATTGCTGTGAATCCATGTGACCCTTTCATTGCTTTTGGATGATCACCAATTTCCCCAGTCATTGATCACATGCACTGTGCCTCTAGCCATGAATGTTATGATTCAATTTTTATGCAAGGATGTGAGATTATGAGTGCAATATGATATGCTAAATGCCATGAAATGAGAGAGCAAATTTTGGGGTGTTACATCATTTTTTAAAATATTTTATAACTTTTATTTTATGTACCAGAAGACTTTTCAAAAGAGTTCCCGTAGTTAATTTTTGTGTACCGGAAGACTTTGCAAAAGAGTTCCGATAGTCATTTTCTAAAATATTTTTTAAATTTTATTGTGTACCGAAAGACTTTTTAAAAGAGTTTCGGTACACAAAATAAAATTTTAAAATTATTTAAAAAATAAAATAATAAATTAGTTAAAAATATATAAGAGTAAAATTGATATTTAATTATTTGTTGAGTCGGGAATTCGGGTTTTATACCGAGGTCGTGGTACAACAAAATTGATACTTCTGCAAAATGGATTTGTAAAAGTCCATCTGAACCATCTCTACATGTAAAAAAATTGTGCTAATTTCTTGATGGTTTGTCTCTATGTTGATTATTTAATTTATGCATGAACAAATCCTAATACGGGACAATTATTCAAGGAAGCATATGAGATGACAAATCTTGAATTAATGAAGTATTTTTTAAAAATTTCAAGTGAAGCAAACAAAAGGCAAGATTTTTATCTCGCAAGAAAATACATTCATAATTTGCTTAAGAAATTCAGATTGGAGAGTTGCAAACCAGTCTCAACCCCTATAGAATTCAAGGAAAAATTGCAGCAGAATGATGGTGCAAAAAAAGTAGATCCAAAAGTCTATAGAAGCCTTGTTGGTTCCTTGATTTATCTCAAAAAGTACAAGGCCAAACATAGTACATTTGGTTAGTTTGGTTTCTAGATTTATGAATGAACTGAGTAATTATAGGATTAATTAAGATCTTACTGTCTAAATTTCAAACTCAGATAATAAAAATTATCTCAAAACTCAGCACCTTGAACCGGTTATTATATATCACTCCTCAAAACACCACCACAAGATGAGTTCTTAAATAATGAGCATATATGATTATTGAGTATGATCAAAGGTACCAAGTAATTGCCTTGCACGAACCCTAACTTGTAAACGAACAAGTGCATGCATGCACTGCATTGCTATACGTGATTGTCTCCTCACATACACCCCTCGAACCAATGCTTGCAATTTCACCAAACTTCTCAACGCTCTATGTGCTCGTCTTGCCTGTTCAATTCAGCAATAACAAATCACACATGATAGACATGTAGCAAAATTTATATAGTTTGTACAAATTATCAATTACTGTTACATACGAGATGAGCCCTGAAATGAGCTTGAATCTTTATTGCGGCAAAGTCTTCTTTAGAGAATAATTTGGTTGATGAAGAATTTATTGGTGGTGGTGGTGGTAAACTGATAAAGTCTTCTCTGGTGGTGGTTGATTCATTATCAAGTATTGGTTGTTCGCTTTGATTTGTGCCAACACTTATACGAGGAGGGAGAGTTATGTCTCTGTTGGATGATCTTAAAAATTTTCTTCGAACGTTTCTCAACCATTTTTTGGATACAACCATTTTGCTTTAGCTTGTGTACTTTTAGTTTGGAATGTGAATTATATATATGGACATTGGACATTCATATATAATTAAAATTATGATTAAGTGAATTAATTATAATTTTTAGTATAAATTATATGGAATATTTTTGTTGTATACCTGTGTTGATGTGATTGATTTATTTACGCTATGGGAGGAAGTGGCGTAAAGAAATGGGAGAGTTTGTTTGTGGGCAACATGTTTGGTTTTGAAATGTCTGACAGAATTCAGGAAACGGAAAACGTGGGGACATGTTTTGCTTTCTGGCGGGTACAGTGTGGTTAGAAGCATTCTCTTATTTGGATTGCAAGCTTAAATACTTGACACAGAACAGTTGACTCTATACCCATATATTTCTTTTAAAATTTTCTTATTTTACTCATTTTACATATCAATTAATTTAGATTTAATTTATCTTTTTATCTCTTAATTTAATTTAGGGATAATAACTATTTTTTCCTCTATCATTTGAAGATTCATTCATTTTAACCCTCTCTGGATTTAGTCAACAGTTATTTGACACTGTTTTATTACACGCGTGACTTTTATATCATTATTTTATTAGTTGCATGTTAAAATTCTTTAAAATATTATTATTCGATTAATTTTTAATATTTTAAAGAATTTTAAATAATAATAATATTTGATTAATTTCTTTAAAATATAAGATTAATTTCTTTAAAATATTTTGAAGAATTCTTTGATTAAATACTAAATAATAATAAATATTAAAAATAATAATATTCTTTAAAATTATTTATTATATTTTAAAGAAATTAATCAAATATTTTAAAAACAAATAATCAAATATTATTATTATTTAAAATTATTTTAAATATTTTAAATAAATAAATAAATTATTTTAAAGAAATTAATCAAATATTATTATTATTTAAAATTCTTTAAAATAATTAAAATTAATCAAATAATAATATTTTTTGTGAAAATAATATTTTGAGTGTATGAATAAATTATGTGAAAAAAATTATTCAAAAATGATTTATTTTGAGTGTTTAAATAATTTAATGAAAAATAATATAAAACAACCCTAAGACAGCGCTTTCTATGAAAAAACGCTCTTGAAAAATAATATAAAACAACCCTCAGATGTAATGCAAGGTTGTATTCGTCAAATAGACATAGACGATGGTGTTTTTGGTTTTCTTCATTCCGAGATAATCAGAAGAGAGGACATTGAGCATATTTTCAGGCATCTTGAATTAAGCATGGTGTTATGCATGCATACATCTAGTACTCTGATCAATATATTATTTATTTAGTTGAACAATTTATTTACACATTTCAATGAAAATATTCTAATGTTTATTATATATGTTTTTATTTAAGGTTCTTGTATGACAAAATAATGCGCGAGACGTAATTGTCAAACATATTCCATTTCTTTGCTTCCACCCGTGTCATGCAATGACAATTGGTTTGAATTCAATTACAGTAAGAGACCACTTAATTGAGAGATTTACGGTGGCCAATACAGAAACTTTGTTTTTTACTGTATAATACTAGAAACAAGTAAGATTTTCATTCTAATTTCATTCTAATCTTTGTATTTTTTGCGTAGAAATTATCCATCTAAACTTTTGTTATATTTAACAGTGGACACTGGTTGTTGGTTGCCATTAATCCTACAAAAGAAGTGGTATATTATATGAATTCACTAGAGCTTGATTGGTCAACATATTCGAGTATGAAGGAAGTGGTTGATATGTAAGTGAGATTGTTCGAAATATTCGTGTGTATTTGTATATTTAATTATTTCTGTGATATTGTTCTAAATTTACACTATGTCAAACAAGGGCTAAGACAACGCTTTTTTTGACCTTTAACAACGCTTAAAAGCGTTGTCTAAGGTGGCGCTGTCCTAAGAAAAGACAGTGTTTTTTAAGGAAAAAGCGCTGCTAAAGGTCAATTTTAGAAAGCGCTTATACAGGTAAAGTGCTTTCTAAAATAGGCCTTTAGCAGCGTTTTTTCCTTAAAAAACACTCTCTTTTCTTAGGACAGTGACACCTTAGACAACGCTTTTAAGCGTTGTTAAAGGTCAAAAAAAGCGTTGTCTCAACCCTTGTGTGGCATAGTGTAAAAAGAATTATTAATATTTTAATACTAAATATTAAGTATTAATATTGTATATTGTTTTTAGTAAATACTTAATATTTACTGTATATATTAACGTAAATAAATAAGTTAGTAAATAATTAACATAATTATTAACATTAGCAAATTATTAACGTAAATTACTAAATTATTATTAACATTAGTAAATTATTAACAAAATTATTAATTTTATTTTACTAGTTGCATGTTAAATTATTAACATTGTTAATTCTATGATTTTATGATTGACATTATGGTTGGTAAAACTAATATGGTTGGAACATTGTTGAATAAGAAGTTTCATATATTAAATTAACATGATCTAGATTCTGGAAGAACATGTCAAACAAGATGTCCTGATATGGTGGCACAAACATCAGTACATATGTGGTTATTGAAAGATATAGAGCTAGATGTTGAAACATCTACAACTATCATGACATTATTACTGTCATGTGTTACAGACAGATGTCAAAGACAAATGTCATGACGTCTTGGTCTATGGAGCTGGAGTGATGGGTTTATGATTTGAATTATGCAGAATATTCTATAGAATATTATGCTATCACAAGTGGAGTTGTTTTAAAGAACTAAGAGATTAAAGGTGAAGTTGTTTGTCAAGGTATTTTCAAGGAAATCCCTTAGGTTCTAATTGTGAAGATATTCTGGAGCTAATGATAGAAGTCCTAACTTTGAGGAGAATATCTTGGAGGTTTCTTTTGATGTTCTATAACATGTCAAGGAATATGTCCTTGGAGGAGCATACGACATCGCATGCGATATCATGCATGTGTTGAGCTGGAGTGATTTGTTCTGTTATATTTTAACAGATGTAGAATATTCAGGAGATATTATCCAATCCTATGTGGCACTGATTTAAAGGGATGCTGGTTTAAAGGTCTGGAAGATTCAATCAGAATTCAAAAAGAAATATATACTTTCCAAATAAGGAGATATTTCTTGGAAGATTTGATTGAAGACCTATTTTGTAGCAGAATATTCTGTAGATTTGTAACAGCAAATTGGTTGTTTTGAAGACACAGATCCACTTGGGAAATAGGTTATAAATAGAAGCATTGTAACCTAGTTTTAACAACAAGTCATGAATAGAAAAGATGTAAACATTATGGTTTTGTTTGTGAACCACTTTCCAGGAGAGTTGGTATTTGTGAGCCACTCTCTTATCATTTTGATATTAAGGTTGGAAAAAGTTTATTGAGTTGTAAATTGTTCACTCTAAGCTTTTAAGTATGGGTGTATTGGTCTTGATTGAAGCTTTTGAGCAAGATCAAGTTTTGTCTTGGAAGAGTGTTCTTCTTTCTTTGTAAGGTTCTGTTATTATCATAATATGTGATTGATATGGAGTGAGAGGTGTCTCTTATCTAAGAGTTATTAGATATAAATTACATTGGGCAGTGATTAAGTGTAGAGTATTCACTGGGTGGTTTAACTCTGAATTGATACTACTGATAGTGGATTTCCTTCCTAGCTTGGTAGCCTTAAAGTATGTGTGTTTACACCGAATTGAGTTAACAATCCTTGTGTTGTTTATGCTTTTCAGTAATGTTATTGTTATATGCATTTCCTTGTTATTTTTGTCAGACCAGATATCTCGATATCCTGTAGGGCATTTAGGATCTGTCATACCAGAATTTCAATTGGTATCAGAGTAGGCATCCTGGTCTGTTTCTGGGTGAGATCCAAGGGGGATACTTTCTGGTTCATGGTAAAGGTAGAAGGATGTTATACTGAAAAGTTGTTTGAAGGTGATAGGTTATTATTGGTGTTTGAATGGTCCCTAGAAGTGGAAGATGGGCTATTTGTGACAACGTGTGTGTTGGACATATCTGTGGTGTTATCGGGTCTGGAACTTTTGTGGTGAATTGATGTGTATTTGTGATGTCAGATAATCTGTCCTGACATTTATGTGTGCTTGATGTGTAGTTGTGATGTCTGACAAACTATCCTGACATTTATGTGTGTTTGTTGTGTAGCTGTGACGTTAGACATAATGTCTTGACATTTTGATTCAGAGAATTACATATCTAAAGGTGGCTTGTGTTTTGTTTTCTGTGAGGTTGGGTTTCTACTTTTATTTTGTTGCATGTGCCTCTAATATGTTCTGAAGTTATACCAAGTTTGTGTGTAACTTTGGATGAGTGCACTATGTTTGGGTAGTGATTTGGTTGTTCTACTGTTGATATGGAAAAAGTTTGTGTGTTTGGTGATTCTAAGTTGAGGAGGAGTAGTTAATCCTGACTGGTTCAATGTAGCTTTATGTTATTCTCTTTGATGTGGTTTTTCTTGAGGGGGAGAAATGATTGTATAAAATATGGGGAGTTATGGTCTTGTTTTATTGGCATTTTTGTGAAGTGTGTGGTTTGTGGCTGCAGTGATATAGTTATTGTAAAGACTTGTGTGTGTTTCAAGCTTATGGAGATTATATACCTCCATGGTTATTACAATGTCTTTGTTTTTTTATGGCTAAAAAGGGGGACAAGTATAGTGTGTACTATTAAGGGAGTGATGTTTTTCTCTGTAACAGGTGTTGAGAGGTCTAATATGAAGATGTGATGTTGAGGTACTGCTACATGAGGTACTACTACACTTGTGATATGAAAATTAATTTTAGCCAAAATAAGCCAAAAGGGAGATGATTTTATGATTAGCATTATGTTTGGTAAAACTAATATGGCCGGAACATGTTGAATAAGAAGTTCCATATGTTAAATTAACATGGTCCAGATTTTGGAAGAACATGTCAAACAAGATGTCCTAACATGGTCACACATACATCAGTATATATGTGGTTATTGGTATATACTTAGCCAGATGTTGAAACATCTGCAACTGTCATGACAGTATTACTGTCATGTGTTACGGACAAATGTCAAAGACAAACGTTATGATGTCTTGGTCTGCGGAGCTGGAGTGATGGGTTTATGATTTGAATTATGCAGAATATTCTATAGAATATTATGCTATCACAGGTGGAGCTGTTTTAAAGGACTAAGAGATTCAAGATGGAACTGTTTGTCAAGGTATTTTCAAGGAAAACCCTTAGGTTCTAATTCTGAAGATATTTTGGAGCTAATGAAAGAAATCCTAACTTTGAGGAGAATATCTTGGAGGTTTCTTTTGCTTTTATGGAACATGTCGAAGAAGATGTCCTTGAAGAAGCATACGACATCACATATGACATCGTGTCTGATCTTACCTGATCAAAAAGGCCTTCCAGGGGTCGAGCAGGAACAAAGTGAGGTGGGAGAGAGAAAGGGGGTGTACCTGCAATACACTCCGAAGCTTAAGTGAGATTGGGTAAAAGAAAATGGTAAAGAGAGAATAAATCCGAATACCTGACCCTTTAGTGAAAAATGTATTTATAGTGAGCCCTCAGGCTGGGCCAAGGTCCTTTCTTGGGCTGGATTAGCTAGGCCCAAGGAAGAACTGTCAAGGTACGCGTAGGAGCGTGTAAGACCTAACATGTGGTCTTTGCCCTTAGTCCAACTGCCCCTATCTTTCAGGAGATAAAGAGGGGAACAATTGGATGATGTGGCTCACGAGGGGAGGACGTGGTCTCCCAAGCGCCTGTGTAACCCGTCGAGGTGGTTGCCCGACCTCTTTGTGGGATGCTCATGGCATTTTCTTCTGCCCGACTATTATATGTATCTGCCCGACGTACCAGGGTCTTGGTCTTAAGGGGATTTGGGCCTGAGCCCAACTATGTCTTGGAGGCCCAGTCCAGAACAGGAGCCTCCCAAGTCGAGGCTCTGGGACAGAGCGATGAGTTAAGAAAAAGTTAATTCGGGCACCACCGCTATGTCGGGGATAATAATGTGTCATGTAAGTAGTCGGGGTCGAACGTTCGCCAAGAAGGATTTGACCTGTCGAGTTGGAGAGTCATTCAGGGAACAAATTCGGTGAGTCGTGGCGAGCATAAGATCGCATTGGAGATTGCGTGAGAATCATTCCTCGGTGCATGACATCTATAGACATCGGGGATCCTTACGGGTGCTTGACGTTGTTCATAATTCTCCGAGGTGACGTGTTTAAGGAATTCAACACGTGTCGCTTTGTTTTCTGTGCCACGACGCATTGAATTCTAGCCGACCTAGGGAACCTAGGTAATGATTGCTTAGGCGCGTTCTTCCACGCGCTCTTCTTGTATATAAAGTGGGGGGACCATTTCATTTCATTTTTTCGCCTCTACGATTAACCGGACCTCCAGTGAGTAACCCCCCCCCCCCTTCTCAGTACAACCACCGCCGTCGTCGTCGTTCACCGCCGCTACCTGCTCGCCACCATCATATCAGGTAACCTTCTAACTCCCTTTTTTCTGGAAATTTATATGTTTTTTAGGCAATTGTAGTGGCGATTTTCTCGCCTAAAGTAGTAGATTT
Organism: Lathyrus aphaca; assembly: GCA_963966055.1. NCBI lineage: Eukaryota > Viridiplantae > Streptophyta > Magnoliopsida > Fabales > Fabaceae > Lathyrus > Lathyrus aphaca. The sequence goes on along the minus strand of OZ014522.1, from coordinate 403,097,807 downwards.
CTGTTTTAGGCGTGTTTCTAGGGTTTGTGTATGAATGTCTCGGGCACAACTTGAATAAGTCGGGCATAATTAGCATGTTTTTATGAATGGGCCGGTCATAACCACCATTATTAGATGAATGTTGCGGGCGTCTTATGAATATGTCGAGCGAGAGTTTCTTGATTTCATTGCAAATTTAGGGCATTCCCCCAGTGTCCGGGCGAGATTTTTACGGGTCCCTTCATTAGTTGGGGCGATTTAATTACGAGTAGGTCGGATGTTCGACCTCCTTCGCCCTTTCACTTGAACTGCGGTGGAAGGGTGGATTTGATGCGACGTCGAATTGACTTGTTCCATCTACTTTTCAGGTACTACAAACCAGATGCATTCCTAGGAAGGGGACTTGGCCGCTTCCTCGACTGAGCAGGGTGAATTCTCGTGGGTTGCCGACGAGCCATTGGAAGCAGAGTCGCGCTTCATAGACAAAAGCGTCCCCGTTTTTAATTTAGTCGAGGAATTGGGTTTCGATGGTCCTCCCAACTGGTTGTGTTATGCTCCCCGAGAGGAAGATATGATATGCTCGCGTTTTACGAGGAAACGCTTCGCAATGTATGAGTTTGCCTTCCGGGAGGCGAGGATGAGACTCCCCTTCGATGACTTCCAGATGGGGGTCTTCAAATGGTTAAGGTTGGTGCCTTCAAAACTTCATCCCAACGCGATCTAATTTATTCAAGTGTTCGAGTTAGTCTTTCGGTATCTCGAGATTGGATGTATGATATACCTCTTATTTCGCATCTTTCATTTGCAGTGCTCGGTGGAGATGGGCGGCACAACTGGGTTTCCTTTAAGAAGCCTTCAAGGCTGTTCA